>CM066037.1:42259935-42859935 GCA_033557465.1 Ichthyophis bannanicus | reverse complement strand
CAGAAGGACCCCCATAATGTCTGGCTATTAAACCCAATATTATCTGTATATTTTTTTGAAATTACATAGGCTAATTATGCATTTGCCAACAAACACATAATTATTACCTTTGAATGGGGCATATTAATTCATTTGTCTGATAGGGTCTAATTATCCATTCATATGGAGCACTCCCAGATTCACATTTAGCATTTTCTTTAGCATAGTTGTTCCTAATAAAGCATCAGAATCCTGAACTCTCAATTCCGTTCTCCACGTCCTGTCTAAAATGTGCCTTCACATGGATAGAAGTATTGGACATACAGATTTAGTTAAGTGCTAGCACCAATGCTTACCTTAACCTCGGTGAATGTGCCAGAACAAATTGATAGCAATATAGCTACGATAATCACTGATAGAATACCCCTGATGCTCTAATTGCAGTTTTCAATTATAACTGATAAACCTCAATTTGTGCGGCACCCCAATAACATCATCGCAGCAAAGATCCCTCCTGTTCTGTCTGCGGGAGATCAGATCCCCATGGGCAGAATAGGAGGGATAGCCTGACCAGTGCTGCAGAGAGCCACGGGGATCAGAGCTTCAAAAAAAAAAAACCAAAGAAAAATGGAGAGAGAGGCAAAAAATTTTTTTTTAAAGAGGCAGTACCTTAAAAAAAAAAATGAGGATGGAGGAATGGAGGGCAGGGGTGGGAGTACTGAGGGGAGGGAGAAGAGGAGAGAGTCTGGAAGGGGAACAGAGAATAGGGAGTGGTTGAAGTGGGGAGGGAAGAGTGCAAGATGGAGTTTAAAGTGATGAATGCATGGAGACAATAATGGCAATCTGTATATGCCAAAGGGTTGCACCCCCCATGCAGAACGTACACGCAAACACCTCACCCCCTCATTACACACGCACGCACCCAACCCCCACGCTACACACACACACATCGCCATTAGCCCTTCACCCATCGCCACATTCCTCACATAGGCACACTACTGTTGCACCACACACCCACAGAGATACTTGCTATCTGAAGGTATAACTATGATTAGCACCATACCTAGTCCTGTACAAGCAGTGCAGCTGCACAGGGCACAGAGGCTTAGGGGCGCATTTCGGGCTGCCAGCCTCGGCTTCTCTCACATGCTGCTTGCTGTTGCCCTGCCACTGCCACTTTTTGTTTTCTCAGCGGCGGCACCAGCAGCAGCAAAACAGACTTGACTTCCAATTAAAACAAAAACACCCCAACCGTATCCTTCAATTCCATGCTTGTATGAAGTTCTAGTTCCTCCCTCCCTTCTCTGATGTAGGTCACGTCAGAAGAGGAAGCGTACCAGGCCAGCCATTCAAACACAAAGACCCATGTTTGAATGGCTGGCCTGGTTCCCTCCTCCTCTGCCGCGACCTACATCAGAGAAGGGAGGGAGGGACCAGAACTGCATACAAGACCCGCTTGGGTTTTTTTTAAAACTGAAAGTCAGATCTGTTTCACTGCTGCCGCCTCCAGGAAGACAAAAAGTGGCGACAGCAGGGCAAGGACGGGAAGCTGGCTGGACATGAAGGTGGTGATTTGACGACAAGGGGGGGGGGGGTGAGCGCACCAGATGTGCAAGTCACACAGGGTGCAATTATGGTTCGGTACAGCCCTGACTATGATGTTGCACAGTGTAGGAACTCTATTGCTGGTCTCACGTCAACATGAGACCAGCGCGAGAGAACCAGAGGGTATATGAGTGAGACCCCGTGTTCTCTTAGCATGGAGTATCTAAGTAGGGATATGTAGTAATCTAGCTCAGTTTTGTGAAAAGGGGGATGCTGATGCTGTGTCTGGAGCTTGGAGGGGATACAGTGCTGAGGCTAGGAGAAAAGCCCGGCATTGAAAAATTGTGTTTTATATCATTAAATGGAATCCACCTAAAAAGCTGATAAAAAAAATTTTCATGCCGTGACTCCACTGATAAACCCCTATTTTTCCAACCCTAGGAAAGCACCCAATTGTTTCAAAAATAAACCCCTAAAATCCCAAATGATAAACACCTAGAACCGGAAGCCTTAAATATAGCTGACATGATTAGCAAAAGTCATATAATAACGGTCACAGCTGGAAAAGGAGTCTGATGTTCCATCTTGAGGTTTGACCATTAAACAAACATTTATTTCAAGTTGAGTCTATATCGTGGAGTGCTTTAGGATAGTAGCTGCACATAATTCCCAAAACTGAAAAAAGGGTGAGAAACTGTAAATTTTTCTTTTAAATGCATTCTAGGTGGAAAAGAAGTATCAAATAAGGAGGAACTGAAAGGCGTTCAGTGGGCTTCATGGACATGTGTTTCTGGTACAGAGGTGAATGGTATTTGGCCCAAATACTCCGATATTAATGATATCAATTCTGCAGATGCAAATTTTCCTGGCCAAGTCTTAGTTACAGCTGATGACTATGGAGTAGTAAAGTTATTCCGATATCCCTGTGTAAGAAAAGGTAATTTTTTTCTGCTTTGCATTTACTTTTGAACATTTTTGTGGTAAATTTCCAAATGCTTAGTAAGAACTTGGACCCATGGAGGATAATTTTAGAAACCATTTTTATGCATAAAACGTTTTTTTTGTGTATAAATGGGTTCTTATAAAATTTGGTCCTAATTTGGCTCAAGCTGACGTGCATTTCTACTGTAGGTGTGCACAGGGGCAGATTTTGAGTGGAGCATGGGTGGAGTCATGATGTGCATGAGTGTTTTATAAGATATGCACATAAACTGTGTGCTAACATTTACATCTACTCCCAGACAGGTATAGAAGGTCATTCCGAGTCATGAATAGCGGGGATAGACGTCCTGTTGGGACGTCCATCCCCACTATTTGGGCCCCTTTCTGACCCCTACTAATTTCCCAGCACGTTGTATGGGGAAGTAAGATGGAGGTGGGAAAGGAGTGGAGCAGGGGCGGCATTAGGGCGGGCAGTGAGTGATCACTGGCCCCGAACGTACAGGGCCAATTCCAATGTCGGCCCTGTACGTCCGGGGCCGGCAGCCTGAACAGGGAACTTATTCTACCTCTGAGATAGAATAAATTTCCCTAGTCGGTGGGTCGGGCAGGCCTGGGCGCCTAAAGAGGCGGCAGGGGGCAGAGGAAATTCCCTGCAGCCCCACCCTGGCCTTGGGAGCCCAGATCAGGGTCGGGCTACGGGGAATGCAATTTGTGGTTCAGTGGCCGGGGATTGCAGCTTTTGAATGGAGCCGTGGTGCCATGGCAACTGGACGCCATGGCCCTGCAGCTCCATTCAAAAGCCCTGACTGAGCTATCCGAGCAAGGCCTGTATGTGCAGGCCGACCTTAATCGGGGTCCCAGCCTGCACATACAGGCCTGGACGCGATTCTGATCTCACGGGGCTGGATGTGCCCCATGGAATCAGAATCCCGGCTAACTCTGTGCATCCGGTTCTGACTGGGTGCACAGAGGGCTGGGGCATCCAGGTCTGAATCGGCCCCATAATGTCTTTGCCTTGAATGTAGGTGCTATTGATGCTGGATTTGTGCTAGTATTTTATAAAGTCATACTGTATGTGTCTTTATATAATAGCAACAAAATACTGTAGGCACATTCTTGCTCATGTAACCTGGGCTCCCTGTTACAAAATTACTCCCATATAGTAATTAGCAATTTTCTGAATATAAAACATATTCTACATGTGGACACCTGGTTCTATAAAATTGCACAGTAGTGTATACATCATAAAAATTAGGCAAATGGAAAGTGTGCACCTATATTTACACAGTTTGTGTTTTGTAAAATATGCACGTACAGGCACAGAGTACATGCACAAAGGTGCACTTTTTGGAGCCTGTGTAATTTTACTCAAGAAAATTGGGCTCTTTTGAGGCTGGTTCTGCTGTTTCTCCAGGAACAAGCAGTAAGTCAGCCCTCACATATGGGTGACGTTGGCACTGACGGAGCCCACATGAAGCATTTCCCCAGCTTTCAAAGAAAGCCTTTGGGAATGCCACCATGCATGCGTGGTCCCCTTCCCGCCCAAGGGTGCCATCTTCCTCAGTCTCCCTTTTTCCGTGGAGCCCTTCAGATGTGTGTCTCGTCCCTGGAAAAATAAATTTCTCCTTCTAATATGATTTTGTCTTTTCCGGCTAGCGCCGGTTTCCTTCCCACCATCTCGAGCCGCACTGCTTCGGCTGTCTCCTGGGCCAGTGTATAATAAATATTAAAGCCCTTTCACCATAAAAAACATAAATATATGCTATATCCAATTTCCAGTATTCAAAGAGTGTGTGAGTCAGCTTCTAAAATATTATGCCCAGTATCTCACATACAATAACAGCAGCTACGGGTACCAGTCTGTCAACAATGAGCCGCCTGACTGAAGATCGAACACAATTTAGGATAGCTATCCAGAGGGTCGCCATGAGTCGACTCCGACTCGACGGCACTTAACAACAACAACATCTCACATATTCAATTGCTATTTCCTTATCATCCTTCCAGTCCAGTCCAGTCCAGCCACGTGGGTTATCTCCCCTCACAGCATGTTAGGTTTTGCTGACGTCACAGTAGAAGGGCTCTGTGTACCACCTTCAAGACCAATATTCTCAGTCTCCAGCAGCTGGTGAGGAGCTTCTGTGCAGTCTGGACTCCACTAAAAAGACATAGGAAAAAACATAAGTAAATAAGAAAAAGAGGAATTTGAAGCTTCATAGAAGCTTGAAAGAGCTATGGCAAGATAGAGAAAAAAAAGGTCAGAAAGGTCTTTGAGTGAATTGGGGTTGTTGAGTCAGCCAGTTCTGATTGGAGTGCAGCATCAGGTCATCCAGGTCCCTCCCCCCACCAGAAAAGTTGGCTGGCTTCTCTCAAGATTGTTTAAAAGCTGGTTAAGCACAAGTTTGTCTTAGTGCAGGCTGGGGGCATTAGCAGCTGTACCGTTAAGTATAAAAAAAAAAAAAAGGAGCTGTGCTTTTTCCTCCAACCATATCTCCTGGCTGACAGAGATCGCAAGGGACAGTCTGAACGGCATTGGGGCAAGGCCAGGCTTCTGTCATGGTGTGGTGAATTATATTTCTTCTGTCCTCCTTTGCTTACCATCAGGGTTTCTTTTGTTTTTTTGTTTTGGCTTAGAGAATGTTTCTTGTGCAGCATGTGGAAGCCTCAGGGGGTCTGTTTCAGCAGCAGGATTCTGCTGTACTTGTGAAAGAGAAGGTCAGGCTGCCAAGGCTGTGATGGCAGGCTCAAAGCCGGCAACAGGGGAGATATTGGGAGGGACAGAAGGCTTGTAAACGGCATCGGGCAACTTTCACTTCAGCAGCGGGTTCCCGTGGTTTTGACGGGAACCGCGGCCATTTTGCCTTCCTCCTCCATCTTACTGTAGGTTTCTGAAGGTCTACAGGAGATGGTTTCTACTCTCTGCATAGCAAGTGCAGATTTAACCCCTTCAGGTCCCCCAGCACTGCCGTTTTCAGCAGATTTTGTACTTTTACTCCATGAGGCTTGCTCTCTCAAGCAGGGCCTGGGAGACAGCTCGGGACACAGAGGCCGCACAGGACGAGCAGGGGACGTCTTGCCTGGGCCTCAGCAAGTGTGTTCTCTGAGCTGGGGGAACCTATGTCCAAGCGCAGGTGTCTGGAGGTTGAACCTTGGGATAAGCAGGTGCCGCTTTATTCGGTGGGGGGGGGGGGGTTCTGAGGATCCGCTGGAGGGCCCCTCACATCTTTAGGATGAGTCCACAGCACCAGATCTGGAAGAAGGGAAAAGTCCCCCTGGGGAAGACCCGAATATCGTTGTTCTGGCTGGAGGAGTTGGCAACGCTGATTGCCCACTTCCTCTCGGCTTTAAATATCGCTTGGCTTCCACAGTCTGTGGAGGAACCCCTAGAGGATCTCCTCTTGCAGGGCATTAAAACTTCTCAAACTTCCTTTCTGGTGCATAGAGCCCTCAAGCAAATGATAGAGGCTGAATGGGAAGTCCCAGAGGCTGATTTAAGGAGTGGACTGGCTATAGATCGCTTGTATCCCATCCCACAGGCAGAAAAGGATCTCCTTAAATTACCTAGGATGGATGCCCTGGTGTCAGCAGTTACTAAGAAGACAACCATCCCCTGAAGGATGTGCAGGACCGGAAGCAAGAGACTCTGTTGAAGCAAGCTTCTGAGACCAATGCTTTGGCTCTGCAGGCTTCCATTTGTGGGGCCTGTGTAACGAGAGCATGCATCCATTGGGCCCAGTACCAACAACTGCTGTCAAATTCAGCTAAGTTGGAATAGTCTTCCGCTTACCTAGCTGATGCTTTTTATGACTTGGTGCAAGCTTTGGCCAAGCACATGGTGTCTGTAATAGCTGTGAGGCATTTTCTTTGGCTAAGGAATTAGTCAGCAGAGATCTCCTCTTGGCTCAGCAAGCTCCCTTTTGGAGGAAAGTTCCTTTTTAGGGAGGCGTTAGAAAAACTGGTTAAAGATCTTGGGGACTCCAAAGGAACCCTTTTCCTGGAGGAGAGGCTGAAGGTCACAAAGACTGCAGCTCCTACAAGAGGACAAGTTCAGAACTTTCTCAGATTTTGTGAGATCCATTTTGTCCCTTTTCAGTGGGGCCGCTACTCTGCAAGAGGCCAGCCATTTTGAGGCCACAGGGGAGCAGATAGAGGATATTATTCGGGAGCCCTGGCAACTGCCAAGAAACTGCAATGAGGCAAGGAAGGCCCAGGCAGAGTTGATTCCCATAGGAGGTCAGCTACAACTCTTTTACTCCACCTGGGCCCAAATCACCACTGACCAGTGAGTTCTGGAGGTTATTTTATTTATTTATCTATTTATTTATTTAATATTTCTATACCGCTTATTCGGGAAATCAAAGCGGTTTACATATAAGATAACATAAATATAACAATTTACATTTTTAACTTATATACAGCTGTGTGAGTCTCTAGTTATTTGAAGAGGGGAATATTGTTAGTCCTTAAAGTGTTCTTTGAGTAAATACGTTTTTAGCTTTTTGTGGAATTCTGAGAGCTCAGAAATTATTCTTAGCTCTGTGGAGAGTAGGTTCCAGAGGTCTGGGGTATAAAATGAGATTGCCCTCTTCTGCGTTTCTTGATTGCATCTTGTCAACTCAGATGGTAGAGCTAACTTATTTTACTGGCATTTCCGTGTTTCTTTGTCCTTTGCACCAGGGTGTATTGTAGATTCCAGGCAAGGTGCTGAAATATTATGCATAATTTTGAATATTGTCATTGATGTTTTGTATCTGATCCAGCTAGCCAGTGGAAGCCAATGGAGCTGCTTAAGTATAGGTGTGATGTGGTCCGATCGTTTTGCTCTCATTATGATTTTGACTGTTGTGTGTTGTGCTAGTTGGAGTTGGGGAGACCTTGAAGCATGTTACAGAAATCTAGGTGAGAAAATATCATTGCTTAGAATACAGTTCTGAAATCTTTTTTGAATGATAAGAGGTCAGAGGTTCTTTAGGACTCTTATTTTATGATATATGCATTGGTGATGTTGCTGATGTGCAAGTTGAAGCTTAGTTGTTGGTCTAATGTGATGCCTAAATATCATACCTCATTTTTGATCTCTAGGTTTGTGTTGTCGATTGTAATTGTTTTTGGTGGTGTGAATGCTTTGTTCCTGGAGATGTATAGTATTTCGGTCTTTTTCACATTCATTTTAAACATGTCGTTAAACCATTTAGCAAGGTCTTTGAAGCAGTTTGATATGTCCTTCAGGTCTACGTTGGTTAGGTTGAGTGGAAAATACAGCATGATGTCGTCGATGTATATGTGGTAGTTAGTTTTGTGTTTATGAAATATAGTGCATATGAGTTTAATGTATATGGTGAACAGTAGTGCTGATAGTGACGATCCTTATGGAACTCCTTGATTTTGCATATATCATGTTGATTTTTTTGTACCTGTCCTCACTTGTTGGTAACAGTTGGTTGGATAGGTAGGATTACATAATGAAATAGTAAATTACAGCAGATAAAGACCAGTATGGTCCATCTAGTCTGCCCACCAAGGTGGTAAGAAAATAGATACATCTGCCGCTCCGTGCAGGTCACCCCTCCCCATGCCTTTTTTTTAGGTGTGTACCCACAGTTCCGTGTAGGTCGGCCCTATTTGTTGAGATATAAGAGAGAATTATGTTTGTTTTGATTTTATCCTGTTGCTGTAAAGGGATCCTCTGTGTCTGTCCCATGCCATTTTGAATTCTGTCACTGTATTTGCCCCCACCACATCCATCGGGCGGGCATTCCAAGCATCTACCACCCTTTCAGTAAAAAAGTATTTCCTGACATTGCCTTTTAGTTTACCCCCTTGCAGCTTCATGTTATGCCCTCTAGTTTTACAGCTTCCCCATCTTTGGAAGAGGTTTGTTTGTTCATTAATACTCTTTAAGTATTTAAAGGTATGAATCATATCTCCCCTATCCTTCTTCTCCTCCAGACTATACATATTTAGGTCTTCAAGTCTCTTCTTATACATCTTCTGATGCAGGCTCCAAATCATTTTGGTTGCCTTCTCTGAACCATTTCCAGTCTTTTGAATCCATTTGAGGGGTGTTCCTCCAACTCGAATAGAAGTGAGCCTGTTTATAAGAAGGTTATGAAGGACAGAGTGAAATGCTGATGAGATGTCAATAAATATGAGAATGAAGACCTGGTGGAGGGTGGATGTTCCTTTTATAAGAGTGTCTAAGAGTGATGTCATTAGTGTTTCGACTCTGTGATGTTGTTTGAAGCCATGTTTCTGATTTACTAATAGAGCATAGTTTTCCAGGTGGTTTTGGAGTTGTTGTACAACCTTCTCAATTATTTTTGCTAGGAAGAGTCAGCTACTTATTGGTCTATAGGATGCTGGGTTACTTTTGTCTGCAGCATTGTTTTTCAGAATTGGACATATATATGCAGTTTTAGTTGTTCTGGTAAGTGATCTAGTTCTAAGGATAGGTTAGTTAGCTTGTGGATGAAGGTAGGTAGCTCATTTCTGTATAGTTTCAACCATGAGACTGGGCAAGAGTCGACTGGGGATGTAGTGGTGTTCAGGCTATTTATTATTTGTTATATGTTTTCGATTGAAATGTGTTCAAATTTGAGCCAGGGTGTGTCTTACATGTTGGATATGTTCTCCATCATTGTTGTAGCTGTGATTATTGAGCTTGCTTTGGAAGACGTTTGCAAAGCTTTGCGGGCAGGGTGTGGTGTCTGTGTCAACTCTGCTGTAGTCTCTTGTGAGTGATCGAATGACATCAAATAATTCCCTAGGATGATTTGGATGATCATGGTATGATAGTGTTTCTTTTGTGCGTTGATTTGGTTGCAATATTCTTTTAATTGGTTTGCATATTGAAGTTGGTCTTCAGGAAATGTTGTTTGTCCCCATTTCCTTTCAGTTTGTCTTAATTGACATTTTAAGGTTCTCAGTTCTTTGGTATACCATGGTTCGTTTTGTTTGTTCCACTATGTATGTTTATGGATTCTTGAGGTGGTAGTTGCAGCATTGGGCATGGCTTTGTTCCAGGTGTTTACTAATGTGCTAAGGTTCATTGTGTCTTGGTGGAATTGTGGGTTAATCTCATTTAGGAAGGATTGTTTATTGAAAAGTTTGACTCTTCGGGTGGATGAACTGTTTTGTTTAGGTTTTGTGGTACAGTGGCATGATATTTTGAATGTTAGTATGCTGTGGTCTGACCAAGAGACCGGCTGAATTTGTGGAGGTGTTGTCAGATCATGGAGGAGTTAGTCCTTGTGGATGAAAATTAAGTCCAGTTTGCCTCCTCTTCTGTGTGTTGACTTGCTTACTGTTTGTTGGTATTTCTTCTGGTATAGCTCAGTAAAGCAAAAATCCTGAATATATTCCAGTGCAGTCAAGGCCTCTAAGAATGCTGACTCTTGTTTTGCAGTGAGAGTTGAGAGACTGAAGTCTCCAAGTAGAATTAGGTGTTTGTGCTGTAGTAAGTTTTTTTGTAGACAGTCTCAAGAATTGTTGAGAGATCATCAAAGTTTGTTGTTGGTGCTCTGTATGTCAAGGTAATGATGAAGTGATTGTTCGATAATACTAAAATGTTTGTTGTGTCTGTTTTGATGGTTTCAAGTGTTCTGAATCCAAGGTTGGATCTGACTGCAACTAGTACCCCACCTGAAAGACCTTACCCTGAAGACCGTGTTCTTGGTGGCCATCTGCTTGGCTAGAAGGATCTCTGAGCTCCAGGCATTGTCATGCTGGGAGCCCTTTCTACTCATGTCTAAAGAAAATGTGGTCTCGAGGCTGGTTTCCTTCTTTCTTGCCCAAAGTGTTGTTAGTCTTTCACCTGAACCAGTCTGTGTCTCTTCCAGTTTTTCTGTCAGGGGGTGACAGTCTGAAAGCAGCTGAATTTTCTAGATGTGCGCAGAGTTCTGCACAGCTACCTGAAGTGGACCCAGTCTTTTCGTAAATCGGATCACCTCTTCATGCTGTTTGGAGGTCTATGCAGAGGAGAAGTGATGTCTAATGCTTCGGCCCAGTAGTTGAAATAAGCTATTGCCTCTGCCTATTTGTTGAAGCACAAGTCTCTTCCAGTGGGGTTGCATGCTTATTCAACCAGAACTCAGGCATCTGGGCAGACCTTGGTCTGGTTCCACATGTCGACATTTGCAGAGTGGCAACCTCTTCATTGCTTCATACTTTTGTGCAGCACTATTGTCTTGATATACAGGCCCAGAGAGATGCACAGTTGAGGACTGGATGCTGCAGGCCGGGCTCATCGTTCCCACCCATTCTTGAGTACTGCTATGGTACATCCTATGCATCTGGTCTGGATGGAGGGATGGTAAGGAAAGTGAAATTAGGTCTTACCTGCTAATTGCCTTCCCTTGAGTCCCTCCAGTCCAGTTCAGGACCCACCCTGTGTCTTTGGCAGGCTTCTTAGGGCGAGCCTGGGTCGTAATAGAGCGGTAGTGCTATTGAGATGGTGCCTGAGCTACAGAGTTTGCCCTTTTTTCAGTACAGAGGATATCCCTAATTCTTTCTTCTCTATGAGACTATATATAATTCTTTCAGCTATTTCAGTTGTATTAACTAAAAAAAAAAAGGCCGAATTATATTTCTTATGATTTGAATTGCATTCTCCTTGGAGTCTTCCTTGTCAATAGGAAACTGGTCTTGGAGATGGTGCACAGAGCCCTTCTACTGTGATATTAGCAAAACCTGGCATGCTCAGTCTCCAGCTGCTGATGAGGGGAGATAACCCACGAGACTGGACTGGAGGGACTCAGGGAAAGGCAATTAGCAGGTAAGACTTAATTTCACCATAGACTTATCTTTAAAGTCCATATGTCTTCATATCCTGTTTCCCCAGGTTTCACATTTGTGGATTCTTAACTCAGTCATGCTGTTCTTTTTTCTGATATGCTTGTCTTTAAACTTGGCACACCCAACAACAGTGTTTCAACTCATACAGTCTTCTTCAGGGGTTTCATCCAAACAATAAAATATCAGCTGCATGTCAAGCTATCCCCTCTCTATGTCCTGTCTAAAAGTTGCCTTTTTATGTGCTTGAATGGGCTCTTATAAAGTTTCCCCATAGGTACAAGCATGTACAGAGTAAGCACACAGACATATGGGTGGTAATTTCTTAAAGATTTTCCCCTGTGTGGTCTCTTTTTTTTTTTTACATCTAGACAAAGCCTTTTATATAATTGCCCCACAGTATACATGTGTGTAAGTCTGCACCCCAGCAAGATGGCATGTGCTTATACATGTGCCATATGTAGGTGTTCTGGGGAACAAGGCAGAGTTGCAATGTGGCCTATAATTTAGAAAATAAAAGAGTAGATGTGTAGAGTACACAGAGCTGACCAAAGGGTTTCTGCCGCCCCAGGCTGAAACTCCGACCTTGCTGCCCCCGCTGAGCCATGCTACTGCTGATTCCATCTTAGAGGGGGAGGTGGGCAGCAGTGGAAGTAGCAATATGTTGCCTGTGGCAGGCCATGTGCTTCAGCACACATGGCTTGCCCCTTCTGATCCCCCTCCGACAGTAAGTTGCGTTGAAGGGGAATCAGAAGCAGCAAGTCATGAGTGCTGAAGCACATGGCTTGCCACAGACAACAAAGCGGGGGCAGGCCAGCCCTGAGAGTACATGCACACATTTGCACCTGCTTTGGAATTTTGTAAGTGTGTGCATCAGCATTTGTGCACTGGCTGCCTGTTTTATAAAGGCACATGAGCAATTGTGTTGTCTTTGTAAAATGGACTTCAAATAAGTGCTGTTTTGGAGTGTTCACTTAAGTGCCCTGTTATAAAATCAAGCCTATAGTTCCTATCTTTACACAATATGAGGTTGATTTTATTACAAGCTGCCTTGGTTGAGAGGGCAAGTAAGTGTCTATTTATGACCTATTTTATAAGGAAACATTTGTGCTTATGGGCCTGATATTCGAAGGGCATTTACATGGTTTACAGCCCAATAGTCTGCAGTTAGCATCGGGGCATATTGGGGCATTCTAGGATGGCGTGAAGGCGGAGACTGTTGCTAACCGGGTAGCAGCGATATTGCACTGCTACCCGGTTAGCAATCTACGACTAAAACTAGACCATCTTTGACTCACCTAGTTTTAGCCACTGATGCTAACCAGGTAGCGGTGTAATATCACCACTTCCTGGTTAACCTCGGCGGCTCTGGGGTATGTGTGGCGACACCTGATATTCAATGCCATTGCTGCAGCATTGAATATCTGGTGTTAAGGGTCGGCGGGCAGAGCTAGGTGCCATAGCGGCACATATTGTGCCCAGTACACTATCGGGCCCTATGTCTTTATGAAAAGCCAGTAGACATTCTGTAGAAATCATGACTAGAATGCATCCGTGTACATGTGCACTGGCTTGGATGAAGTGTACACATAAGTGTGTATTTTATAACTTACGTGCATACTTCACAACTCTCCTCACAATCTGACAAAACGCCATACTAGACATGCCTTCATGTGCCCTTTATGCACATGAAAAATAGAATTTACATGTGAGAAAGTTTAAAAAATGATCCCCTTTATGTATGGCCATTCCTGGGACTAGAGAATAGGCAGAGCAGAGGAGAGAGGCACCTGTACTTTTTGGCACATACACGTGCACACATTTGCACCTTCTACGGAGCAGCTTTAAATGTCTGTGCCTACTTTCCTTGGGGTAATTATAAAAAGGCGCATAGATATCTATGTTGCTTTCAGAAAATACTCACAACCCCGTCTACTCCAGTATCAGGAGAGAATCAAAACATCTCATCAACCAAATAAACACAACATATGTACTCATGTGCCTTGTTAGCATCTAGTTATAAAAGTACCTTCCACTTGGATATTCAGCAGCCTTACAATAGGTTTGATAATTCCATTTTAGGTGTTAATTTGCAATTACTGAGAAGGGGTGTTCAGGAGGGAAGGAGAAAGTATTTCAGGGCTGTGCTTATGGCTTATGTGCATAACAAAATAATGTAACATTTTTAGCATCCTAAATTTATATAGTGCATCTAGGTCGGAAAACAAATGTCCAAGTTGAGTTGTTTAAATTTTCCAATGTATTTTACAAGAGGCTTTTGGAATTCCGAGCCTTTTGTAAAATGTATATAGAGCCACATTAAAAATACATGACTTGGTGTGACACACATCAAAAGAAGCTTCTTACATAAGGAAGTGTATAAAGAACAGCATCACCTGAGCTCTAAACATTTAAGCACCATTTATATATGCAAGTGGCGGATGTGCTACTTACATATGTAAGTAGAACCACTTACACACTTAAGTGGCAGGTTTTGCAAAACAGTATGTCCAAGTGGAGTCAGTTAAGGAGCTGAACTGCAAAACTCAATTTTTTTGCATTTTGAAGTGAGTTTTAACCCAAGTGAAGTAAGCACAGTTTTTCCTTCAAGCTCTCCTTCAAACCCCAGGTTCAAACAAGAAGTCACTTGACAGTTATGTGTTAACTCTCTCCCCTTCAATCTGTTCAACACTCTGCTGCGCGGCTGATCTTCCGCCAGCCTCGTCATGCCCATATTACTCCTCTTCTCAAGTCACTTCATTGACTCCCTATCCGTTTCCACATCCAGTTCAAACTTCTCCTGCTGACCTATAAATGCATTCACTCTGCAGCTCCTCACTACCTTTCCTCTCTTATCTCTCCCTACAACCCCCCTCGGGAACTCCGCTCTTCCAGCAAACTGCTCCTATCTGTGCCCTTCTCTTCTACTGCTAACTCCAGACTTCGCTCTTTTCACCCTGCTGCACCGTACGCCTGGAACAAATTACCTGTGTCTGTACACCAGGCACCTTCTCTGACCCTCTTGAAATCCAGGCTGAAAACTCACCTCTTCACTGCTGCTTTTGGATCTTGACTCACCTGATCTCCTTTTTCCTTCCCTTGCTTTATCCCTGCCTACACCTTCTGTGTTTGTCTTGACTAGATTGTAAGCTCTGATGAGCAGCAACTGTCTCTTACTTGTCTGTGCAGCGCTGCGTACGACTTGTAGTGCTATACAAATGCTCAGTAGTAGTAGAAGTAGTAGTAACAGAAGCAGGTATAAATGCCGACATTGAAATTTTGTCAGGTTACATGTGCGTTGCTTTATGGAACAAATGTATACTTCGAAGGCCAATCAAATCACACCCACAGCAAGCCTTCTTGAAATCTCCATGTGACGCTGGCATGTACATATTGAAAGTGATTTTATGAGGAGACGCGTAAAGACAGCACACCATCGACGTACGTAAATCACCTATTTTCAGTGGTTTACATGCATACTTTAGCCAGTCGCTGTTCTGTAAGTATGCGCGCAGGCCAATGGTGCATACTTTCACTGTGGGCGTGCATAGGGGCGGAGCTTGTTCAGAGCATAGGCAGACTGCAAAGCTACACGCATAAATCATAAAATAACTTACATGTGTTCCTTAAAAATCTAGGTGCGGGCATTTATGCCAGGCCTAGGGTTGATGGTATTGATCACACTTATATTTGCTGCATGTGTCCCATCACTTACGTCTCTATTTTATAAAGCGAGGTATGCATGTATTAAGCGTAATAACTTAAGCATGATAGACGTGCATTAATTAGGTACGACTTTATAAAGCTACCCTCCTAAAGTCGTGGCTACTTTAAAATCGCGACTTATATGCATAGCCTGGTTTACACATGCAGTTTGCCCTTTTAAAATTGCCCCCTGTATGTGTAAATGGCATGTCATTGATATATGTAATCTTTCACCACAGTTTGAAAGGATCTTCTATAAAGGCATTTGTGTTAGATGCATATGGACTCAGTTTTCAGAGTCAGCATGTGCCTCTATCATATGTTTAACTGAAGTTAAATTTAAACAAAAGCTGCGGCATTTTCCCACAGAACCAGGAACAAGATTCAGACACAAACGAGCTTTAATAAGTATGCAAATTGTTTAATCATTAGGAGATGAAGAAGAGTGGAGGAGTAGTCTAATGGTTAAAACAACAGGTTAACAATCAGGAAACTCTAGTTCAAATCCCAGTACTGTTCTTTTTGATCTTGGTCAAGTCACTTAACCCTTAGATATTAAGTTAAATTGTAAGTCCTCCAAGGGATAGAAAAATATCCGTCGTAAAAAATCTAAAATTGTAAGCCACTGTACCTCCTGGTGCAAAAAGCAGCATATAAATCTGTGAATTAAATTAAATTACCTAGAACAGGTCTGATAATAGACCTAATGAAGAAGCAGATTTATCCAAGGGGCTAATGTTTCCTTGGATAAACCTGTCTTCAGACACAGCGAAGAGTATTGTCAAGTCACTGTATGATCTGTTAATGGAGCATGTTGGTAAGCACTCAGTTGTGGAGGTCTGCAATACATTTATTTCATGAAGGACTCAAAATTGGCACCCAGTTAGGATTTTGTTAAAGAAATGAATGGTAGGGAGGAAATCACACACAGAGGGCTGTTGAAATTAGCCTTTTATTGAATTTGATGATTAATTGAGGTGGTTGTTCTGGAGGTGCAGAATTTGATGAGTCATTGCTACATACAGTTGTTCGGTCTTATACAAAAATGCAAATTTTAGATAGTATGTGGATATTAGAATTGAGATGTCATGGTTGTGAGATACACAGTTCCGCTGGTATTTTAGAAAAGGATCTATTGAACATAGAGCCTTTTGTAAAATAAGCACAAGGATGTGCTGGAGTGTGCATGTATTTGCTGACACATAGAGCTGGAGGCACCATTTGACAAGTCTACACGTTAGAAGAATCAATGGAGGCAGCTTGGCACTTATATGCAGGACCGTACCTAGTCCTGTGTGAGTGGTGCGGCCGCAGAGGGCACAAAGGCTTAAGGGGTGCATTGCGGCTGTCTGCCGTTACCTGCCGCCACCACTTTTTCTTCTCTCAGTGGCGGCAGGCAATGGCAGATATCTGAAATGCGCCTCTTAAGCCTTCTCACGGCATGCTAAGCACATCTGTCCCTCCCCGCCCTGACGCAATGTCAGAGAAGGAAGGGACAGATCTGCTTAGCGCGCCGGCAACTTACACAGCGGGTGCGCCTCTTCTCTCCTGCCGCGGGGAGGGGGGTGCATGCCCATTGTGCAAGTCGCACAGGGCACGATTCAACCTCGGTACGGCCCTGCTTATATGTGTGAGTTGGTATTTTGCAGCTTACACATGGTCGACCATTTTGCAAACATATGTACAGTATAAATGTTGCTGAGGCTGCGATCTTTAGTTATTTCAGTTTGGAAGGGAAAATAAACAAGAGGAAATTAAGGCACATAGCTCCTTTAATCCCTCTTGTAAAGGGTTGTCCAAAATAAACATTTTATAAAAACTATGGGAGTCTTTTACTAAAGGTTATCTGACAACACATGTTCTGGCGAGCGCTGAAGGCGCGTTGGGACACATGATGCCAGCTAGCGCACAGACAAGACAGCGCAGGACAATTCTCACGTTATCTAAGTCACGTTTGGGGTGCGAGTGGGCAGGGTAGAGGCGGAGAGTGGACGTGCTGTGCTCTGTGTAGTTAGTGCAGTGTTTACACCACATGCTAACTACATTAGCACGGGATCACATAATGCCATCTGTGCTGATGAGAGTGAGCAGGAGAAAATGGAAGTAGAAGAAAAAGACACTTGTACCTTTAAAACTACTGACAGCTCAGCTCTTCACAGAGGTAGGAAAGCTACTATGGAAAAAAAGCCAAGCCAAGCCACGCCCTAGCTCTAATGAGGAGGCAGGCTTAGCTGCTGATTATGAGCACACGTGCTCAGAGGAAGCTCTGATAGGAAGGAAACAGGTTTTTAAACCCGTCTTCAAACAGAAGAAGAGTTCACAGCTCCAGAGTGAGTTCAGCTTGGAGGAACAGGAGTGCTAGTTCCAGGAGTTCATCTGGCTCAAAGAGTTCCTGCCGTGAGAGAGAAGGTTCCAGTTTGAGTCCAGGTCCTAGGAGTTCAAGGATATCTGAGAGACGTGAGTGTACTGATTTCCAGCTGCTGAAAGCTAAGAGCAGAGAAGGAAACACTCCACATCTGGGAAAGATTCCTAAACCAAAAGCCAGCCAACATTTTGGGAGAAAGGCTGCAGACTCGTGGGAACAAATACCTTTATCCTGTATTCAGAATCCTAAGCTGAAAACTTCAACTGACAAAAGGTGGGTGGATTCGTTTCACTGGGGAAAGAACCAGGACCCAACCGTTAGCAGGGAAGTTAATTTGAACTGAGTAAAAGCTTTGAAGCAAGCATTTCAGGGAGGAGAAGCTTACTCTCCTTATGTAAATGTTTATGACCAAAAGGAGAAATTATGGAATGAATTTTGGGAATTCTTACAAGCCAGAAAGCCTGAAGAAAGTGCTGAGGTCTGGAGTAGAGATAAACCAGCCACAGTACTGGAGCCCATGCAGATAGAATTACCTGAGTCAAATCTTCCCCAGAAGATTGCCAGATGGATTGCTCTCTTTGTCTTAGGGAAGCATAAGTTCCTGAGTGCAAGGCTAAGGAAGCTTCTGTAGAAGAAAGAAGGTATTTCTGCTAGTAGGAGCTCATAAGGCTGTGTTAGGTTTATTGTCATGAAGACAGCTGCTTGTTTATTGTCATGAAGACAGCTGCTTGTGTTTGAAGAGACTTGTGCTGCATTTACCTCAAGTACAATTTCCTTTTGTTTACTCTTCTGTTACTGGAGAAGTTATCCATTGTTGTGTTCGTGTACAGAAATCCACAATAATGCGTGTGGAAATCCACAATAATAAAAATATTCTTGTTTGCCTCAACCTCCGGTTGCACAACTACAGTTTGTCTTTTTGAATACAATTTTCTCAACTACAAGTCCCAGAGTGCATTGCTGGTGGCAAAGGGAAAATACAGTTCATTTAAGGACAGACAAGGCAGCCCTAGCTGTAAGCCTATGGCCCAGGCTTGGGTACCACACATCTCAACAGATGGCATTAGGGGCACCCGCGCTAATAGCACATGTGCTACAGGACAGGACTCTACGTTAAGTGCCAGGGAAATGCTTTCCATGTCCCTGACAGTTAACACAGAGGGGTTTCACTTCACACGCCATTGTTTCAGAGATTTTACTACATTAGGTGCAGCACCATAGTGCCCTTTAGTAAAAGGGCCCTTATATATGACAGGGAGCAGCTGTAAATTCCCCAACGTGGAAAATTTGTCCATACCCATCCAGGCCACACCCAAACCACACCCCCAACATGCTCCTTGCAATTTCTACCTGTTACGAACTGTAAACTGAGCCTTTTTAAAATCACCATTTACATAAGGATTCCGTTTCTGCTTGAAAATGCTGGAATTTCCACGTAGAAATTGTGAAGCGGTTTTCTAAAATTACTCCCATAGTGAAATACTATAAAATATTTTATTATATTATTGTAGACCAATTAGAATTTTTAATAAGCAGTAACTGAGAAAAATGAGCTTAGATCAGGAAGACAATTAAATAACTACTGCTTTACCTAGTAGTAAAGCTGTAGCCCCTACAGTGCTGCACGAAGCTGTTTCATGACTTTGAATTGCATGAGTCGTGAAAATAGTGCCAGTTCATAGTCTATTGCTGCCAAATCTTTGCCCCACTCTGAACAATCTTGCTGATTCTCTCCTTCTGATAGGCAGAGAGCACCGGGCTCGGTTTATGGTGAATTGCAGAATGACAGTAACCCCAGATATGACCATGAAGATCAAAACTGTATGATTCATTATCCTGTAAAATTTCCTGATCCTCGGGAGCCATCTGTGTTTTTTTACCATCCATAAAGGCATAGCATGGGATTCCCCGTGCTGCATTACATCTTACATTTCTTTCAATTTATTCAGAATTTTTTGGCATCTTATATTCACTGTTGGGTCTTATGAACAACTCGACACTGAATTATTGAAAGATTACTACTGCCAGCATTAACCAAACAATACAATCTTTGCATCTTTTTATTGCAGACATGAGCGGTATTTCATAAAAAATTCATAACTCCCCCTTCAGCGTGTCTCTTCTGATTCATTTTACTTTGTGCCTTTTTATCTTTTGAGTTATTATGCTTTTTATAAATCATCAGATGGAAGGTGAAAGCACAAATGAATCATAATGAGAATGTTTTCACCCTGGCACAGCACAGTGATAACTGTATCTGAAACCCGTCTTTTAGGAATTCACCTCTTTGATCTTTCATCACATATCAAGAAGAGGGAAAAGTTATGTCTGATTGAAAATATGCAAACCAGTTCATTTTTGTTTTATATTCCTAGGGGCAGACAAGCTACTGTTTCATGGTTCTGTATACCTTTCTGCAAATGTTTAGCCAGTCTGCTGTTTGTTCATTCAGACTTTGATGGATAAGTTACATGGAGAGTAGATGAATATCACTGTTCTCCAGGACCAAGCAGGAAGTCAGTCCTCACATATGGGTGACGTCGGCGCCGACGGAGCCCTCGCGGAGCAATTTTCCCCAGCTTTCAAAGAAAGCCTTTGGGAATTGCAGCGCGCATGCGCAGTCCCCTTCCCGCCCAAGGGTGCCATCTTAGCCAGTCTTCTTTTTTCCGCGGAGCCCTACAGACGTGCCCGTCTTGTCCCCGCTGAAAAGTTGATTTTTTCGTGATTTATATCTTTTTTCTCGGTCGGTTCGACGCCGGTCCTTTTCCTGCCCGGACTCGCGACGCCGTTGCGAGTCCTTCTGTTATTTTTCGGTTTTTCTGATTTTCTGTCAGTTTCGTTTTCGGTTTTTCGCTGGCAGCCCGGTCCTTTGACCTTGCAGGGGCCCTTTTTCCCCCGATGGCTGCCAGTGGTTTAAAACGGTGTGTTCAGTGTGACAGAAATATGTCACTCACTGACACACATGATAATTGCCTCCGCTGCCTCGGCCCGGATCACGAAGAACTGATCTGTGGGCCCTGCAGCAAGATGTCCTCCAAAGCGTTAAGGAGTCGGCGGCATCAGCGGGAACGAATCTTCGCTGATCCCGCCCGTACCCGGACCTCGTCGGAGGCCTCGGCGTCCAGAGGTTCCAGCTCTGACCATCGCCGGTGTTCCTCCGACAGGGGTTCTCCCTCTGGGGACCGTCATCGGAAGGTGAAACCCGCGAGGGCGGCGTCGGTGGACGCTACTGGTTCCGCGAGGGCCAGGTCGCATAGCCCCGATAGCCGTCCCGGGTCTTTGGAGAAGGAGCATCTGCCGAAGCGACCTCGTCTGGAGTCAGAGTTGCCTGCTCGGGTAAGTCCTGTAGTCCTCCTGGACTCGCCTCCGAGGGGTCCGACGTCGGGCCCGACGCCGTCGGGGCCCGAGTCGGGGGCTGCTGGGTCACCTGAGGTCGGACTCAGGTTGACGGCCTTGGAGAGCAGACTCTCTGCCTTCATGGACCAGCAGCGGGCACTGATCGCTAGCCTCGCTGGCGCCTCTGCCCCGACCGCCGGGACGTCGACGTCTAAGTCGACCCCGGAGACCGAGCCGATCCTCGAGTCCATGCGGGCTCGAGTCGATCCTCGGTCGAGGTCACCCTCGGCCTCCCGTTCGGGACCGAGGTCGTCGACGCCGACTCCCTCGGCGTCGGGGCGGCCGACGCCTCCGCCCGCCCGGACCGACCCCACCGATTCCTCCTCGGAGTCGGCCTGGGAGTCTGAAGAGGAAGAGTCACCTGATTCATTTCGGACTCGGTGTGTCCCCTCGGACTCGCCTGAGTCCGAACCTCGGAAACAGTCCCCTCCGGAGGACGCCCGGTTCTCGGACTTCGTCAGGGATATGGCCAAGGCTTTGGCCTTCCCTGCGGATCCCGAGGAGGAGCCCCGAGCCGAAGAGCTCGATGCCCTTCAGTACGACTCTCCCGCCAGGGAGCACTTTACTGTACCGGTTCCTCCCATGCTGGAACGACTACTCTTCCGCATGTGGGAGAGTCCGGCATCGTCGCCGGTATTAAGCAAGCGGGTCGATTCCATCTATCGAGTCCGCAAGAGCCCTGGCTTCCAAAAAGCACAGCTACTGCACCATTCCATGGTGGTGGAATCGGCCATGCATAGGCTTAAGAGCCAGAAGATGCACTCCTCGGTGCCTCCTGGCAGGGAGGCCCGCAACCTGGATGGCCTCAGTAAGAAGTGTTTCCAGGGCTCTATGCTTGCTTGTCGGGTCCAGACCTACCAGCTCTACATGGGCATGTATCTCAGAGACCTGGCTAAAGAGGTAGCCGGATTCTCCGCTGGGCTGTCCGAGGAACCTTTGCGGAGGTTCCTAGCCTTGACAACTGGTATTCGGGAATGCTCCAAATTCATGTCTCGAGCAGCTTATGATGGCTTTGAAGCATCGGCACGAGTGGCCGCAGCCGGCATCGGTGCCCGCCGACAGGCTTGGCTTCAGTCGTCTGACCTTGAACCCTGGGTGCAGGACAAGTTGGTCGATGTCCCCTGCCGAGGTGAGAACCTCTTTGGCAAGCCCATGGCTGAAAAGGCTGCACAAATCGAGACGGAGACTCTCACCAGAACTAGGCTTTCTAGGAAGACCTCCGCCCCTTCCCAGAAGAAGAAGGGCTCGGGAAAGAAGTCCTTTTACCCGAGAAAGGCGGCTGCCTATAAACACTACCCTCAATATCAGGCCTCCGCAGCTCCCCAACAGGGTCAGCAGGCCAAGGGACGGGGTAACGGGTCCCGTAGGCAGCAAGCCCCCAAGCCTGCACCACCGGCCCCTGCTCAGCAGGGTGGGGTTTTTTGACTTCATCAGCATAGCCTCTCCCCCTCAGCTGGTTCCTCCCAGCACAGGAGGCCGGCTGGTTCACTTTGCCCACAGGTGGTCCAACGTCACCTCAGATGCCTGGGTGCTTCAGGTGGTGAGAGAAGGCTATCTTCTCCACTTCCACCAGGTCCCTCCCTCCTATTTCCCGGGAGAGCCTCCACGACTCCCTCTGCACAGGGACTTACTCCTTCAGGAGTTAGCAAGTCTTCTTCAGGAACAGGCTGTGGAACCGGTGCCCCACCACCTGAGGGTTCAGGGCTTCTATTCCAGATATTTCCTAATACCAAAAAGAACAGGAGGCCTCAGACCCATCCTGGACTTGCGCAACCTCAACAAATTCCTCGTCAGGGAGAAGTTCAAGATGCTTACCCTTGGAATCCTTCTGCCCTACCTCCAGCAGGGAGATTGGCTATGCTCCTTGGATCTAAAGGATGCCTACACGCACATCCTCATCCACCCAAGCCACCGCCAATACCTAAGGTTTGTGGTGGCAGGAAATCATTACCAGTACAGAGTACTGCCCTTTGGCCTATCCTCCGCACCACGAGTCTTCACAAAATGTCTCGCGGTGGTGGCGGCTTATCTCCGGCTTCACGGCCTCTATGTCTTTCCGTACCTAGACGACTGGCTCATCAGAGCATCGTCCTCTCCAGAAGTCACAAAAGCCACACACCGCACTGTGATTCTTCTGCAGTACTTGGGCTTTGTCATAAACTTCGCAAAGTCCACTTTGCTCCCCTCGCAAGATCTCGAGTTCATCGGCGCAAGATTGCACACTCTTCAGGCACGAGCTTTCCTGCCTCTCGACAGGGCTCAACGGCTCATGGACCTAGCCGGCCGCTTTCGCAGCCAGTCCCTGGTCTCCGCCAGGCGCTTCCTGAGACTACTCGGCCATATGGCTTCCACCGTCCACGTGACCCCCAATGCCCGCCTGAATATGCGGCCTGCTCAGTGGTGCCTTCGCAAGCAGTGGCAACAGGCCACGGGCGGCCTAGCCGACTTAGTGCGCATCTCCGGCCTGCTGGCCTCTTCTCTACAGTGGTGGCTTCATCGGCCGAACCTGATGCTCGGAATGCCTTTTCAGTCTCCTCCGCCGGCTCAAGTGCTGACGACCGATGCTTCTCTCCTAGGATGGGGAGCGCATTGCCAAGGGGCATGTACTCAAGGTCTCTGGACCACGTGGGAGTCTGCGCAGCAGATCATCTTCCTGGAGCTCAGAGCAATCCGTCTGGCTCTCAAGGCTTTCTCCCACCTGACTTCTCACCAGTCCGTCCTTGTCCAGACGGACAATCAAGTTGCCATGTTCTACGTGAACAAACAGGGAGGCACGGGCTCCTTCCTTCTCTGTCGAGAAGCACAGAGGCTCTGCTCTTGGGCCGTCAGCCACGGCATTCTTCTCAAGGCGGTTTATCTCCCAGGCCAAGAAAATTGCCTGGCGGACAAACTCAGCAGAATCCTCCAGCCGCACGAGTGGCGCCTGGATCCCTTGATGGTTCAGAAACTTTTTCTGAAGTGGGGCCTCCCCACGATGGATCTCTTTGCCAGTCCTCTCAACCGGCAACTTCCTCGCTTCTGCTCTCGGCAGCCGCATCCCCTTCGAGTAGCGGCGGATGCTTTTCTGCTCTCATGGTCGGAAAGCCTTCTGTATGCCTTTCCTCCAATACCGCTAGTCTCCCGAACGCTTTTCAAGGTTCTCCGAGACAAAGCTTCCATGATCCTGATAGCTCCTCGCTGGCCCAGACAACCGTGGTTTCCACTCCTGCTGCAACTAGCGGTGGAGGATCCGTTCCCTCTGGGGTTTCAACCAGATCTCCTAACACAGGATCAGGGGTCCCTGCTACACCCCAACCTCAGATCTCTACATCTGATGGCCTGGCTGCTGAAAGGGTAGTCCTTGCTCCCCTTCTATTGCCGGCAGAGGTGGAAGAGGTCGTCCTAGCTTCCCGGCGACCTTCTACCCGCAAATGCTACGCCCTTAAATGGCGTCGCTTTTCCACTTGGTGTGCCCAGCAGTCTCAGGATCCCTTCTCCTGCTCGGTGTCGGTGATCTTGCAGTACTTGCTCTACCTCTCTAATCTGGGACTTAAGTCCAACTCTGTCAAAGTTCACCTCAGTGCTCTCTCAGCACATCATGTGCCGGTGAACGGCAGACCTCTTTCCAGCGACCCTCTCGTGGCGAGGTTTCTCCGAGGTCTCCTTCTACTTAAACCACCTCTGCGCCCGCCAGCACCTGACTGGGATCTGAATGTGGTTTTACAGCGGATCACCTGTCCGCCTTTTGAACCTATGGCTACCTGTGCTCTACGTTTTCTTTCTTGGAAAACCTTATTCCTGATAGCCCTCACTTCCGCTAGACGCGTAAGTGAATTGCAGGCCCTCGTGTCTGATCCCCCTTACACTCGGATCTACAAAAATCGGGTAGTCCTACGGACTCACCCAAAATTTCTTCCAAAAGTGGTCTCCCCTTTTCACATCAATCAGGAGGTGGTACTTCCGACCTTCTTTCCCAGGCCACACTCCAGCCGAGCTGAAATGGTCCTGCATACCCTGGACTGTAGAAGGGCATTGAACTTCTACCTTGACCGTACGCGGGAGCACCGTAAAGCTGCTCAGCTTTTTGTGTCTTTTGACCCCAATAAATTGGGGCTCCCTGTCTCCAAGCGTACTCTGTCCATCTGGGTTGCTGACTGTATCGCTTGGGCTTATGGGGCAGCCGGACTCTCGTTAGAAAGTCGAGTCACGGCTCATTGTGTTCGGGCGGCGAAGGCTACGTCAGTGGCTTACCTCCGCTCTGTTCCATTGGCAGACATCTGCCGGGCCGCTACTTGGTCTTCGAGCCAGACTTTTGCGGTCCATTACTGCCTCGAGAGGGAGTCCCGCAGGGACAGTGCTTTCGGACAGGCAGTCCTCCGAAATCTCTTCGAGGTTTGAGCAACTCCTACCCTCCATCCCGGATGGGGGCTACCGGTGGGTAATAATTCAGTGAAGATTCCTTCCTTCTGTACCGCTGAGCTAGAGGGAGCTCATTTTTGTGCTTAGGGTCTCCGGTAGCCTTAAGCTTGGGAGTCCCATATGTGAGGACTGACTTCCTGCTTGGTCCTGGAGAAAGCGTAGTTACTCACCTGTAACAGGTGTTCTCCAGGAGCAGCAGGAATCAGTCCTCACAACCCTCCCTCCTCCCCTTGGAGTTGCAATTATCTGCTTTAGTTTTTTTGCAAATTTTTATGCTGTCTTTTAGCTATGTCATCTGACTGGCTAAGATGGCACCCTTGGGCGGGAAGGGGACCGCGCATGCGCGCTGCAATTCCCAAAGGCTTTCTTTGAAAGCTGGGGAAAATTGCTCCGCGAGGGCTCCGTCGGCGCCGACGTCACCCATATGTGAGGACTGATTCCTGCTGCTCCTGGAGAACACCTGTTACAGGTGAGTAACTACGCTCTATCCACATGACGTTTGGCCCTGCCCATGTAACACTGCTGGTCCCTACTCAAGTTGTACATATACGTTTTGACCATAAATCAAGTTATTTGGCCAAACTGTATCCGCTTCCTAGTGGTTGTTTTTCACATTAAAAACATCATCATGATCAACCGACTGGAAAAGATTTGTGTTTATACCAAAACTAAAGAAAGGTGAACCAACTGACTGTGGAAATTATCGCACAATCGCTCTGATCCCACATGCCAGTAAGATTCTACTGAAGATTATTCAGCAGACACTGCAACCATACCTGGAAATGAGGACTGTCTGATGTGCAATCAGGGTTCAGGAAAGAGCGCAGAACGAAAGACATCATCGCAGATGTGAGAGAGATCCTTGAAAAAAGATAAAAGAATACCAGAAGGATATCTATATGTGTTTTATTGACTACAGCAAGGCTTTTGACTGTGTAAGCCATGAGAAACTCTGGGCCACATTAAGAAGCATGGGTATACCAGAACACCTGTTAGTTCTCTCGCACAACCTTTACATTGATCAAGAAGCAACAGTTTGAACAGAACAGGGAGAAACAGAAAGGTTTAAAATCAGCAAAGGCGTATGACAAGGCTGTATACTTTCCCCCTACCTGTTTAATTTATATACAGAACAAATCATCAGAGAAGCAGGACTAGATGAAGACAACTGAGGTGTGAAGATTGGTGGAAGACTCATCAACAACCTTCGCTATGCTGATGATACCACATTACTGGATGAAAGTGAAGACGATCTGGAACATTTGCTTCTCAAGATCAAGGAACATAGTCTTAAAATGGGCCTGCACCTTAACATAAAGAAGACAAAGATTAAGACAACTGGCAAAATCAGTAAGTTTATCATTGAGGAGAAGAAATTGAAATAGTTGACAACTTTAACCTACTTGGCTCGACTATCAATAAAGAAATGACAAGCAGTCAAGAAATCCGATGATGCATTGCTCTTGGCAAAATGGCTATGAAGGACCTAGACAAGATTCTCAAGAGCAGAGATGTCTCTCTCCATACAAAGATTTGACTTGTTCAAGCCATAGTATTTTCAGTAATGGCATATGGATGCAAAAGTTGGACAGTGAAAAAGATAGACTGGAAGAAAATTGATGCCTTGAATTATGGTGCTGGTGAGGAATACTGTGTATACCATGGACTTCCTGAAGAACAAACCAGTCAGTACTAGAGGAGATCAAAACTAAGCATTCCTTAGAAGTTCAGATTACAAGACTTTGACTTTCATACTTTGGACATGTCATGAGAAGAGAGAGACCATTAGAGAAAGACGACACACTTGGCAAGGTAGAAGGTCAATACAAAAGAGGAAGGCCAGCAATGAGATGGATCTATACAATAACAGCAGCTATGAGTGCCACTCTATCAACAATGAGCCACCTAACTGAAGACCAGATACAGTTTAGGACAACTTTTCAGAGGGTCACCATGAGTCGACATCGACTCAATGGCACTTAACAACAACAACAACAAATGCTTTAGAATATTGACCCCCTTGTCTTCAAGCACAGTTTGGTTTGAAGAGTTTAACTAGAAGGACTTATTAGGGGTAATTTTATAAGTGACTTGAGCATGTAGAAAACAGAAGCTAAAGACACACCTAGTCCTAGAATATTTTGGAGACAACACCTAGCACAACTCCATTAGGAAATATTATGCAGACACTTCTACCTTCGTAAATGCATATCCTAACTAGCTCGTTTCTTTAGTATCTGTCTACACAGTTTAGGTCAACTATCTAGAGGGTTGCCAAGAGTCAACACCGGCTCGACGACACTTAACAGCAACAACAACCCCTAGTTACTCCCCACCTCACATTCTCTTCGCACTAATGCTAATGTAAATAGTTATTCGGTAGTTTAACACTCTAACATTAACCTTTTCACTGCAGTATTATACAAATTCACGTTAATTGTAATTCTTCCAGCATAATTGAATATAAATGGCTAGTTGGCTGTTAAAACTCTAAGTTAACCTGTTCTCTGTAACGTTCTACAAATTCATGTTCACTATAAACCACTTTGACTTCCAGATAAAGTGGTATAAAAAAAGCTGCTAGATAAATAAATACTCTCAAGTCTGTGCTTGAGAAGTTGGGCAGGAGGACAAGTGCGTAAATGTAGACCCTCAGAAATAATGCCTCCTTGTAGAGCATGTTTAATAAAGTGTGATAAGTCACCACAATGTAAGTAGTTAGCATGGGACTGTGGTAAATGTAACAGCATGGTAAAAATTCAGCTTCAGAAAAAAAATCCCATGTTAAGCATTTAGCCAGGGATGAGACGGGGACTGGGTGGGTTTAGAGTGAATAGAGAGGGTGTTAACTGCATATTTCGGTTAGTGGAGGTATCATTAGCTTGTGCTATCTGTGATTGTTGCAATTAGCGCAGGTGCACCTACTGCCACGTCAGTGGGTGGCGTTAAGCACACTTGCGTTAAGTGCGGCTTCCAGCTTAGCACAGCAGAGTCTTCTGACCTGCAACAGTAGCATGGGGGCATGCTGGGATTTCCCCAACAGTTAGTGTGAGACCCATGCATGGGGGCAGACACAGGCCATTGAGTGAAGGGTAGAAACACGTCTCTCACCAAAACTGTGGACCCAGGTAAATGCAGAAAGTGTTTTGGGTGTCCCCATGCTCACCGTATTCTGTAAAATTGCAGGTTTCCGATCATTCTTTTCTCCGCGATATTCCCATGGACGCCTCTGGCAGCCACGTCTCCTTGGTTAAAACATACATCTCCTAAGCTGCTGTTCTCACTGACAGTGTTTTGGTGATGCAAACAAGACATAAATACTATTGATATGCAAACTGAACCATATATACTAGTTTGTTTCATGACCAGAACACTGCAGAGTAATCTCAGTGCACTCTGATATATTATAAGATCAATTAAATATTAACATGTTTGTCATGACATACCTTGCATCACACATTACTTGGCAGTTATTCTAGCATTGGTCATCCCTAAAAACACTCCTTAAAATGCTAAGTATGGACCTTTACCAACCTCATAAAATCCTCATCTAACTTTGCAATTCCCCAAAGGATGCATAATATTGCTGAGCTACAAAAGTGTGCTCTCTTAATGACAATGGATTTCTGGCTGTGGCATCTGTTTCCCACTTATCTGGGTACCGGCATTTCTCACAGCTGCTCCCTACATGTGGCTACACCTGTCCCATACAATTTCCCCTCTCTGACATGGCTTATTTTGGTCTGTATGCATCCACTATATGTGGGGCAACCCTACCTGCCTTCCACAGTCTGCTTTGTGGCACTGCTCCCCTAGTCAGGCCTGTATGGGCATGGGAGGAGGGAGCCCTGTGCCATCATACCAGGTAGCCAGCCTCCAGATATATCACCATTCTTGCAGCTTGCATAGATCCTGGACTGGGTAAGAATGTAGGCCTCATGGCACAATCTAGGGAATGTTGGCACAACATCAGTCATGTCTCCCAGTGTCTGGCATAGCTGATGTATGGCTGCCATATCACAGTGGATCCTGGTGACACTGTGGTCATCTGTAAGGTCCAGGTACTGGCCAGGCCATTGTGTCCTCCCTGAATTGTAGATCAGCACACTAGATCCTCCCGCGCAACCCTCAAACCACACATACATACTCTCACTTCCAGAGACAAATTGTATAATACAGCAGAAAAATTTCTAAGTATTGGCCTTATTCCACATCTCCAGCTGGAATAACGGGCACATCTGTGGGGAAAGCCGTAAACGTACATGGCAACCACCCTAGGTTTGGCAATAAAGAAATACCAACAGTAGACAATCACCAAACAAAACCCTCCAAAACCAAAAAGCAATTTCTTTTTGTCGGAAGTAGATGAGGGAGGCCAGAATTTTTTGTCTAACCCCACCAGATGGCTGCCTCCATTTTATTCATAAGTATAAACTTTTTCAAAAGACTTAGGGGTATGTTTACTAAACCGGGTTAACCGTTAGCCCGGTTTAGTAAACATACCCCTTAGCTCATTATAATGGCTTCATTAAAACTCTCGATGCGGTATCCAAAATTAAGCACGACGTGCACGTTTCGGGATCTTCTCCCTGTATCAAGTGCTGCTTCCATCGACTCATGTAAACCGCCATATCTCACCAAGCTCATATACTCGGCAGTTTTAAAGGGATTATCTTATTCATCATTAGCTAATATTATCCTTCACTCAACTATAGAACTCCATTCAGATTGCAGGAAAACCCCACTGAGTCAGGGGAACTCGACCACGGCTTAGATGTCTCTGTTCATCCCTTGCGGATTTTAAATATCATGCAATGGACTTGCGTACACGACTACTTCAAAGGGGCTATCCTACGAAAGTGGTGTGGACAGCATATCATCGGGCATTACATATTGTGATGATGAAAGCCCAGTAAAAAGCCTGGATATGGATGAAAATCCTGAAATCCCCAGCAAAGTCAATGACAGTGCACAGATGCAAGGGGATTACAGCCTATGTCAGAGAAAAGCTCAGCTCCCTGCAAGGGGTAGAACACGCCCTAGCTCAGGGGTGGAGACAAGCCACCCTCCTGATTGGTCAGAGGAGGGCGGAGCACAGGGAAGGCCCAGCAGGAAGCAGTGGTTAAAAACCACGTGTAGGGAATTCAAAGACAGACAAGAACAAAGAGAAGGATGGAGAGAAGGTCGGAAACAAGGACAGAGACGGAGAGACGAAGGGAGACTCCAGGGAGTGAGAGTCAGAGGGAGACCTGCTGGAGAGAATGCCAGAGGAGAGTGGCTGAAGCCAGACAGAGAGAGAGAAGTCTGGGTGAGAGAAGGAGCCAGAGAGAAGGCTCAAACTCAGGCAGCAGCAGCTCACCGAGAGGCAGTGGCAGTCTCAGGCCAAAGCCCGTCTACTGTTTCAGACCAGGAAGAAAGAGATATTGAGCCAGCATTTAAAAGCAGAAGCACAAGTAACTGGAGGAGAAGTGCACGTCAGGCCAGCAACCGTTACAACTGTGATAGTTGGAGAGGTGGAAAAGGTATCAGTGCTGACATACAGAAACAGCCTCAAGGTAAAGCTGATAATTTCTTTCCTGATAATGTGGCAAGAAGGCTAAGGGCTGGTTTAAAAGGGCAGGAACTGCAACCTTCACCTTCCACCGTTAAACAGTGGATTGAAAGCTTAGCCAGTGTTGGAATCCCCAGTGCAGATAACAGAGAAGCTTTTGAAACCTCTAAGTTAGGGGCTTTGCAAGGGATACACTCTAATGAGAGAAATTCTATCTCCAATGCAAAAATACCTACGAGGGCTGACTTGCTGTGGGACCAGTTTCAGCAGTTTCTAAGAAAGGGGAAACTTAAAGAAACTCCACAATATGAGAGAGACACTGTTGATGCAAATGATTTTGAAGAAATGCAGATAGAGACATGTGTGCCTAATGAGGCCTGTTTCCCAATTCCTATGGATTGTTCTCTGGCTCAAAGGAAAGCTACAGTTGTGAGATAAGAAAGGAAGAAATGTAAAAACCCTATAGTAAGGGTAGTGTTTACCACGAGAGATGAAAGAAGCATTCAATGTTTGTTTGTTCACTGACTGAGAGCAACGGAGCTGTGAGGGAACGTTGCATTACAAAGTGAGAACAGCTGTGATAGAGTTCTGCTGCAATTTATTGTGTGACCACACGGAGCAGTGCAGAGTGTGAGGACACAGAGCAGCAGTACGGCTGAGAAAAGAAAAGTTTATTTGATTTGTTTCTCCTGGTTTTCCTGAGTTCATCTTTTCTGTTTTGGAGATGTTATCCTTCTGCCTTGGTTGTAATTGAACCCAGCGTGCTTTTGGAAATCCCCATAAAAGAAAATAAAAATCTTGCAAAAGCCTTACCACCGACTCAACTACAAATTTATTACCTGAGGAGTGAAAGAACTTTATTCCAAGGGACCCTAAGGCCGCCTACCAGCTGTCAGCCTCTTGGCCCAGCCGGTGGGTGTCGCAATATACATCGTGAATGGCTGTTCGATGATAACTTGAGAGGTGAGAGAACTGAGGAGACCCCGGAAGCCTTTGTTGGAGTCCTACCAAATATGAGTCTTAGTACAAAAGTGGTTGGAATATTGAAGAAACACTGGCATAACTTGGGGTTGTACCCATGTTTCAAAAAACCCCTTATGATAGCATATTCTTGTGGGCCAAATTTAAAAGACTTGCTGGTCCGGTCTACAGCCTTGATAGATAGACCTCCTTTGCCACCCCTACAGAATCGGGGGCATACTCGTTGTGAGTCGTGTATATATTGCAATATAGCATTGAATGGCAGAGAATGGACACATCCAACAGCAGGACAGACATGCTATCGTAGATGGGAAACTGATTGTAGTTCCTCTTTTGTAGTATATATCTTATAATGTCCCTGTTCTCTTTTATATGTAGGCAGGACTACTCGGGTGATAAAAACCTGTTTGGGTGAACATGCGTCTCGAGTTCGCCAAAGGTTATTGTCGGCCCTGATCGTCGAACACTGCATAATGCATAATGTGATAAGGAAGCTTATCATAGCTCAGGTAGGAGCTATAGAAAAGATGATGTGACTCTGAACAAGCAACCTGTCAGTTCTGGTAGAAGTGAGAAAACAGAGTTTTCACATAAAAGACTACCAGTCCCAGAATGCACCAGGTTTCCAGCAGCCATGAGAGGGGCTGAAGTGAGAAAATGTGTGTGCAATCAAGAGAGCTATGAGGTAATCCCTAAGCACTCATCTCAAAGGGCAGGGCCTGATTCAAGACAGCTGCGCTGTGTTAGGGAGCAGCACACATTAGGACAGAATAAGAATAGAGCTTATTCTTCAGATAACAGTTACTACAAGCACCAGCCCAGTTTGAAGAACAGCTTCAGCAAAAGCCACAGAAAGAGCTTGAGGGAGAGCTTCAGCAACGGCTACAAGCACCAGTATCACCTGGAGAAACAGAAGCCAAGCCAAGCAGATAGAGAGGGAAGAAAACTCTCTGGAAGGAAGAGAAGAAAGGCCATTGGAAGGTCTGGGAGATTCCAAGGCAGTACTCATACTGGGAGGTATTCCAAAAGCCAGCAGAGTCCATTGGACTGGATTCAGCCAGAGGAATGGAGTGGCAGAGATAGGAATCACCAGTGGCTACCTGGAAGAGAGAAGACTGCATGTGGAAGGGACTTTCAGACCAAGGCCAGAAGGTATGTGAGAGAAGATCCAGTGTCCAGGGATCAAGATTGGAAGGCTGGACATCAGAATTGGATTACATATTGGCCAGGCTATACAGAGAGAAATAATGATAGCAGGAGAGGCTCAGGTATGAACACTGATCCAGACCCTATCTATAATAGAGAATGGCAGCAAGGGAATAAGCATTCTCATGATAGTGCCTTAATGAAAGACTCGTCTGTGCCAATGTATGATAGTGACCATATGCTGATTGATACAGCAGATGAAAATACAGTTTACATGGACTGTTCTCTATCTAAATGCTATTGCTAGCTTTCTATGAGCAAACACATCAGCCATCACAACGAAACCTAACTTTGTTCTTTATTTCCACTGCAAACAGCTCTTAAAGCAGGATTTGGGTTCACACAGTAGCAGCCAGCCAGCTAAAGGCTTACAGCTGGTCAATTGATAGTAATTAAAGCTGCACCTGATTGTGTGTGTGAGCAAGGGAGAATCACTGCTGAGATCTGCATGGAAAATAAGCAGAAGTTAACCTAACCAGCAAAGTTTATTCTTTTCTTTGTGCCTTGGTATTTGGTAATTATTTGCTAAGAAAACATTAGCTAATTGCCTGACAAGCTGAAGGTTGTTTTCTGGTTTACTTTGTGACTTTTTGTTATCCATTTTAAACACTGCAAGCAAGTAACCTCATTCATAGTGCTATCAAGCATACATGTGCTGGGTGAATTAAACCCCATCAATAAAAGAAGTATTTTATTGATCTTACCACTTGGTTTCACAACTCAAATTATTGTCATCAGCTGTGTTTGGGAGTGAATGAACTACAATACCCACAATACCTTGCAAGAATCATATGAATATATGCATCGTCAAGATTGTGTAAGTTCTCACCCTAGGCAGCCGTCTGACAATAATCATGATTTTGCTGAATTTCAATGGTCGGTAATTGATCACATCCCCCCAGATCCTAGGGGGGGGGGGGGTGATCGAACTGCCTTACTTCAGTGACGGGAACAGGGCTGGATATTCAAGCTAAATACGGTGATTCCTTTGGGTCTTAACAAAGAAATTGATTTGGTCTAGTCTCTTTTGATGTCATTGGTGACGTGGTGGAGTTCCCCTGAATCAGTGGGGTTTTCCCGCCGTCTGATTGGAGTTCTATAGTTGAGTGAAGGATAATATTAGCCAATGATGAATAAGATAATCCCTTTAAAACTGCCGAGTATATGAGCTTGGTGAGATATGGCGGTTTACATGAGTTGATGGAAGCAGCACTTGATACAGGGAGAGGATCCTGAAATGTGCACATCGTGCTTAATTTTGGATACCACATCGAGAGAGTTTTAATGAAGCCCTTATAATAAGCTAAGTCTTTTGAAAAAGTTTATACTTATGAATAAAATGGAGGCAGCTGTCTGGTGGGGTTAGACAAAAAATTCTGGCCTCCCTCGGCTACTTCCAACAAAAAGAAATTGCTTTTTGGTTTTGGAGGATTTTGTTTGGTGATTGTCTACTGTTGGTAAACGTACATGGGGATTTTGAGAATACGTTATACATGTCTCTGTGGCTGGCCACACCCCCGTTCTGCCCCCTTGGGGATGCATGCGGACATCCCTGTGCTAGCGAGATAAATGTGCGTGGGCGCCATGTACTGGAATATGTTTGAAGATGTTTTCAGCACATAAACATCCCCAGTGCACGTCCAAACGCTTATTAAGTTCCTAAAATGACCTCCTATGTGAACATTTACATATAAACCACATAGGTTGGGGAATGTCTGCAGTCTGTGATACGGTTGCGGGGCATTTATGTAAACACCCACGATGTTCATATCGGGGACATTTACATTTATAAAATCACCTCTGGACTTGAACATGCCTGCCGTTTTTGGGGACATTTTGGCTTGGACATCGATGATTGCAGCTAGACATACTTTCTAACATGCCTCTTTACATGAAGATGTATTTACATGTGCTCCAGAGAAGGCACAAATACATATATGTATGTCTGCCAGATTCTACGTTTGTACTTCTACAAAGTATATGTGCAAACTCCAGATTCTGTCCAACAGCAAAGGTATACGTAGGATCACTCCTTGCATGTGCCTATGCTTTTTATATGTGTATATGGCAGCAAATTATGCTTAGCCTGTTTCCTATATGTAAAGCTGGATATTACATGTAGAAAGACTTTTAAAATTGCCCTCCAGAAGGATAATATTCTAAGTCATTTCCATTGGTAAAGGAGTACCTTACCCATGGACATGGTCTTACAGCATTATCCACACAGCATGAATGTAAGGGGTACACGTGCGAGAAGAGGCATTCCCAAGGATGGCATTTGCACATATGTCCATACTTTTAAACTTTGTAAGGTAAGTGCATAGAGTTTCCTGAAAAAGAAAATTTGTTTGCACCAATTAGTAACTGTAATAGTGTGCAGGTCATTTTGGAGGGATAACTTTCAAATGGAAAGTATGCGCTTGCTTTCCCTTTGAAAATTGGTTTAAAGTACGTGCATTTCGATTTAAAATTTAGGAAAAAGTTGCAAAATTACCCCTGGAAGTTTAGATAGAAACATATATTGATTCTTTCATGATCGATCTTGATGGAGATTGGTTTATTCAGAATATGTTCTAATATCTAGTGCATGCTGCTTTTTTTTCATAGGGTCAAAGTTTAAAAAATATCTTGGCCATTCAGCTCATGTGACCAACGTCAGATGGTCACATGATCATCAGTGGGTTATTTCCATTGGTGGAGCTGATCATTCCGTCTTCCAATGGAAGTTTATTCCTGAAAGAAAACTTAAGGAAGCTCTTCACATAGCACCACAAGGTGAGCATTTGTTTAATGTGCAATGAAAAATACTTTATAGGCCTTTAGGGCCTGATTTTCAAAGTGTATATGCTCCTAACTTTGAGAGTTGTGCTCCATTTGCTTCTTAGAAAATTTACTAGGATCGAGTTCCTAAATTTTTAATTAAAATTTCACTAAACTCCTAAATTTAGGAGCATAAAAAGCAGGTAGCAATGGGCTGGATTTAAAGCAAGGAAAAATAGTTAGGAACTTGGCGCTGATCTTTAGCACTAGGCACTTAAATTAGACTCATAAATCTAGGCAAGTGAATGGCAGGCCAAAATTTAGGAGCATAAATGTGAAGCTCCTAAATTAGGATGAATTTTCACTTGAAAACTTACTCTCCTAAGTGTACCTGAATATAGGGCACAAATTTAGGAGCTTAACTTCAGAGTCTAAATTTTGGAGCTTAGGAAGCCATATTCAAAATGGCTGATATTCAAGCGCCATGGCGGTCTGCAGTGGCGCTTAAAAATTTATTTATTTATTTATTTAACAGTTCTTATATACCCTGCTCTTTGTTATCAGTGCAGTTTCCATACAACAAAGTTTTACTCAGACAGATAAGACCTGTCTTAAGTTTACAAATAACAGGGAGTGTAACATGGGCTTAAACTAGGGGAAAACTATTTACATTTTAACAGATATCGTGAAGGTAATTCTAATTACATTACAGTATATCATGCGTAGATACAGATCTATTTGGTCTATGTTACATATTCTGTAGGAGGTGTATTTGGTTTGTCATCATGAGGGCTTGAGATCTTGAGGGTAGGCGGGGAGTCGTTGATGAGTTTAGTGAAGTACATAGTGAACAGATGATGTTTTATGGCTTTTTTGAATTACATAAGGTCTCTGATTGATCTGATGCTGGGAGGGAGTTGGTTCCAACATCTTGGGGCATATGATGAAAATGCTCTGTTATTAGTTATTTGGGTCCATTTTGTTGATTCACTAGGGATAACTAGTGTATTTTCAGCTGTTGACCTTCTGAGTCTATTGTTCGGGGTTTGCGTGAGTAGATCTGAGATTGAGGATGGTGATAATTTATTTATGGCTTTAAAAGTGGTGAGAAGGGCTTTATATGTGATCCTGCAGCTTATCGGAAGCCAGTGAAGCTCCATTAATATCGGTGTTATGTGGTCTCTTCTTGTTGCTCCAGACAGAAAATATTGGCGGGATAGGCAGCAGCAGTATCGGGATAGGAGCTGTCACTGAATACCAGGCTGAGTGGTGCTTTCCAGATAACTGCCGTATCCAGATCGCAAGTTAGGCCATTAGTTAGCCAGATAAGTGCATGTATCCAGATCGCAACTTAGGCCAGCTTTGCAGGCAGCCTAAGTTATCCAGATAAGTGCCGGTTGAAAATCGCCATTCTCTGGATAGTGCCGACGCCGCCCCTATACTACTCCTGCACTAACTGGATAATACCGGGGCAATCTGTGGAGATATTTAGTGGCACTATCTGGATAGTGCTGCTAAATATTGCCTTCTGTCCCCTTAGCTGGCCGGTCTCCCATTGGCTGGCAGCCAAGGGCTTTAAATATCAGACCCTTAGTATTTGTGAGTGAGCTGTATGGGAATTAATGGAGTGGAGGAGTAGCCTAATGGTTAGAGCACTGGCTTGGGAACCAAGAGACCAGAGTTCAATTCCCACTAGCACCCCTTGTGGCCTTGGGCAAGTCACTTAACCCTCCATTGCCTCAGAAAATTCCAAGTTATCAATGTCCCTGTTTAATGTACATTGCCAAGTTTAAGTTACAATGTAAACCACTTTGATTGAAATGGTAAAGCAGTATAAAAGACCTGTTAAATAAATAAATTAAAACAAAACCTAAGATCATAATTCAGGAGGATAATACACCACTCCAGATATAAGAAACTGGTTTCACATGCTCATGTTATAGTTTGCTGAGATACAGCATTTTCTGTCTTTACACAGTAATATCCTAGCTAGACGGCAGAAAAAAATCAAATGGTCCATCTAGTTATTCCTTTCCAAGCTGCCAGTGAGATACAGAGATTCACTTCTTATTTGTCTTGCTTTTAGAAAGTCTGGTTGACTCTAATAGCGATGAGTCTGATTCGGATCAGTCTGATGTTCCAGAGCTGGACTCTGAAATTGAACAGGAAACACAGATTGCATATCGTCGACAGGTAAATCTTTTATAGTCAAATGCTGGTATTTACTGGGTCAATATTCAAACATTATGCCATACACAGCAGAAAACGTTTTCATGTATATTTAGCGCCACTATCCAGATAGTGAGCAGTGCTGACTATACTTGGAGAGCAGCGACTGCCGCCGCTCTACGCATAGTGGTGATATTCAGCTGCTGTCCGTTTTAGCTAAGAGGGCCCTTTGGCGTGGCCCTTAGGCGTAGCACGAAAGGCCACGGTTCTGTAACATCTCCTGATTGAGCCTGAACACCCGCTCATACTGATTCCAACGTCTTTCATCTGACAGAACAAGGTACTCATATCAATTAGAACTCATCCATGTTTCCATCCTGAATACTGCAATCTGCATTTCGGCTACCTTGTAACCAGTATTCCACAGCAATTCTGTAACGTTGTAACATAGTCTCTCTCAGTAATTCTCAATCATGATTTCTTCCTGCAGACCGCTTTCAGCAGTCCATTACCTGTAACCTGTCACTTAAAGTAATCTTGTAATGTTTTATCACTGTAGCCCTCGATAATTCTTCTACTTTGCAACTACTTCATATTTCCACAACATAGCTACTCCCTTTGCCTCTATCCGAACTCCCTATGACGGCCTTCACTGCACCTCATAAACTCATTCTGTAGCCTAACCTTTATAGACTAACCCAAACAGATAGAAGCTTCCCCAGTCCATAAGACCTGACTCAGCCCTTACTGAGCTACCATGGCCCTCTCTCCACTCAGCCTTACCCTATTCGTCCTCCTTGCAAATTCCATTCATAACTCCCTCACCCTAGTAGATAGACATAGCCATATCCCTACCATTCACTACCTGGGAAAGAAAAATCAGGGTAACCCCTTCCACTCAGCCACAGGTCTACCACACCAGTCCCGGCATTCACATCTCCTGTATGTAACGCTCAATCATCCCGAAAACATCAAAGCAGCTCACCATCATGCCCTGAAATGTGCACTCATAAACTCTCGGTCTGTCCGCAAGAAATGGCCCGTCATCTCCGACCTTATAACTGTACACAACTTAGACCTCCTTATGGTGACAGAATCCTGGCTGTCCGATACTGATGCTGCTCTCATAAATCAGATTATCCCGCCCAACTTCTCTATTTACACCTGCCATAGAAGCAACCGTAAAGGTGGTGGGGACTTTATTCTAGCTAAGACAGAACTAAAATTTCAACTAATATCCTCCAAGAGCACTATGCACAGTGACACTGTCTCCATTGCAAATAAATTTATCACCATAAACCTTATATACAGAGCTCCTTCTGCACCTTCAGACGACATCTCCACCTTCATTGACCTAGCCTGCAACCCCGTCAATCCACGCAATCCCAATTGGCTACTCGGAGACTTCAACTTACCATCCCTACAAACAGATCAGGCAGTTACCTTCCTGGATGCAATGCAAGCTCTTGAATTCGAACAATTGGTGACGGCCCCCACGCACCAGAAAGGAAGCCTACTCGACCTAATCTTTGCCCCCATCTCTGCGGTAAGACACAAACCTGATCTCAACTTATCCATCACCCCTGTTCCTTGGTCTGACCATAACTTGATAACTTTCCAAATCCCCTCGCAGCATGACCTAACACCACACACTGCTGCCACATATACCGCAAACACCACACGCCCCAGACCTCTTGTCACAGATGAGTTCGCCAAAAATATACTTCCGACCCTCCAACAAAAGTCATCCAACTTGGAAGAAGCAATCCTCAACTGGAACAGCACTTTGAAAGCCTTCGCCTATCCAACCTCTTCAGACAATTCAGGGACTCACAAGAGCAACAAAAGTAAAAGACGGCAAGCTCCATGGTTTTCAGCAGAACTCCGCGCTTCCCTCATCGCACTCAGGAAGCATGAAAGGAAGTGGATACGCTCTCGCTCCCAAACCCACAAAACAGCGTACCTTGAACACCTGAAGTCCCACCGTGAAACAATATACCGCAGAATGAGCGATTACCATGCCCAGCTCCTACTCCGCTCAATTAACAAACCCAGAGACCTATTCACCCTAGCGAGATCCCTAATTAAAGAAACATCCCCCACCCAACCGGACCCAATACCCCCTCAGTCATACACTGACTTCCTCCATTCTAAGACCTGCACAGCAAATAAACCCTCAACATCAACTACGTCCACTCCCTGCCAAACACCCACCTTGCAACCACCACTCACAGAATTTTATCCACCTGCAGTGAAGAATATCCATGACCTCATTGCTAGCATCAACACGTCCACAGCCCCGAACGACCCCTGCCCAGCTTACTGGATTAGAACACTTCGGGTTGAACTCAGCCCAATCTTGCTGAACATCATTAGTCTATCATTTGCAACAGGAGCATTCTCGCCACTCCTCAAACAAACCTCAATAAGACCACTCATAAAAAACAGCAGACTCAATCCTATGAAACCAGACTCCTACCGCCCAATCTCGAGTATTCCTCTACTTGCCAAAATAATCGAGAAGGTAGTCTATAGACAGATCCAACAACACATAGACATGGCAGCCCCTCTTGACCCCTGCCAGCACAGGTTTAGAGAATCAAATGGAGTAGAAACACTTCTCACCACCTTCATCAATGACCTTAACAAAGGAATTGACAACGCAGAGAATGGATTCGCTCTTATATTCCTGGACATCTCAGCTGCCTTTGATGCCATCAATCACAACCGGCTACTCACCCGCATCCACGACAAGGGTATTCACGGCCTCGCCTGGGAGTGGTGTAAATCTTATCTATCTGATCGCTGGCAACAAGTCCGGGTCGGCTCTCACACCTCGGCACCTTTTCACCAACAACAAGATGTTCCACAGGGCTCATCCCTATCCGCTCTACTTTTCAATATCTACATGCAGCCGATATGCAATCTCATCTGTTCTTTCAATATCTCTACACTAATCTACGCTGATGATGTGCTACTATTTACTCCGTTCAAAGTCAAACACCCGGATTTATCCAACCTTGTCAACTGCTTCAACGCAATTACAGACTGGCTATTCACCCAAAACCTCTACATAAATTTCAAGAAAACTGAAGTTCTATTTATATCAAGGAACAAGAATTTCTCCCCTCCACCCATCCTAAGATTAAGAGATGCAGAGCTTCCAATTCAAAGTACCATACGATATCTCGGAATCACACTGGACCAGCACCTTGAATTTAAGGAACACATAAAAATTACAACCAGATCCATTTGATTCATCTCCAAATGTATACTACAATTTACCTGTATATATTTGTACATAGTTACCCTGTTGTTATTACCTGTACATACACCCCTCGTTATATTGTAAATCCAATGCAGACCTTCTGTGCTGGACAGTTTTGTTTTGATGTAAACTGCACTGATACAGAAGAGCGCGGTATATAAGAAAGATAAATAAATAAATAAATCTACAACAAAATCAGAACACTGCGACACCTCAAACCCATGCTACTCCCTAAGGACTTCCGCACCATCTTCCAGGCCCTCATACTACCACATTTCGACTATGCAAACGTAATTCTATATGGTCTACCAAAGAACACCCTCAACCCCCTTCAACTAGCTATGAACGCGGCTGCTCGCATCCCCTATGGTCTATCCAGATCAGACCATATCACGCCAATACTTAAAGATCTCCACTGGTTACCGATATACTGCAGGCTAACATACAAGATCCTGATGATCACATTTAAGATTAACAACAACATAGCCCCCAATTCTCTCAAGAACCTTATTACACCAACTCCACAAATCAGATCTAGAAGGACAGCAACAGCCAACACATTGACCTTCCCTAAAGACTCCATAAAGTGCACCCAAACAACCAGGAGAAGAGCTTTTGCACACTACGCACCAAAATGCTGGAATGACCTCCCACCAGAAATAAGAACAATCAAAGACCTCCTACAGTTTCGGAAGGCAATAAAGCACCATCTCTTTCTGCTACATTTTGCTCAATCAGCTACCCCGCCCCAGAGAAATCTCCCCCCATCCCCCACAAACACCTCACTCACAACATAACACTCATGCTTTAAGCAATCACACTCATGCCCGTAAACACTTCACGTCTATTCACAACATGTAATATTTATTACTCCATGTCAACCTGTATATACTTACCATGTATTCTATATCTATCCTGACCAAACTCAACGTGTATATAGTTACGCTGTATTTGTATCGTTTAAAAATATCGCAACATGTAAATAGTTACCCTATATCGTCCAAGTTCTAACCCCTGTTATAATGTAAACTCAAACAGTCTTGACTGCACTGAGCTCTCGTTGTTGAATGTAAACCGCACTGATAACAAATAGCGCGGTATATAAGAATTGTTAAATAAATAAATAAGTAGTTCAATTTAGGAAAGCTTTATTAATGTTCTAACATTGTGAGTATCCTATCTATATTACATGAATGTTCTACCATGTTGACTTTTACAATACAAACCTGAAGTACAAACCTCAAAGCACCTGGTATGAAAAACTTAGTAAAAATGGTAAAACCTAGTGCTAAACAAATAATTAAATAAAGAAATGGCCCTGAAACTGCTGGCGTGGGGCTCACATCATTAGTGAAGAAAAAAGACCTCAGTAAACATTATCACCAAGCCAACTCAACAGCTCTATACCACAAAGGGGCTTTTGGGCACACTTTGGTCCTTCCGTCTGCAGTGGTCTTGGCTCAGCGATATTGGGCAGTGTCCAACTCCCTGACTCAGCTTTAGCGAAATGCCCGACGTTGGAGCCAGGATGATGTTATAGCCCATGTTGCAGCTAAATACTTGTTTTGACTAGTCCCTATATATCCATATGTTCTTATTGTTGCCATTGCTGATGATGAATAGAGATTTATGCAATTTTTGGAACTGTAGAAGGCATGTTATTAATTTGGCATTTTTTGACCAGTGATGGTATGTCCATGTAGCTTTGTGTGTGCCAGTATATGGTGTGTTTGAACAGTTATTTTAGAATAGAGCTGTTGCGTCGGCTTGGTGACCGTGCTCACTGAGGTCTTTTTTTCTCCACTAATGATGTGAGCTTCACGCAAGTAGTTTCAGTACCATTTGTTTATTTAATTATTTGTTAGGCACTGACTTTTACAATACACCATCTGTACTGTGCTGATATTGTGAGTATCTCCAGGAACAAGCAGGAATGTAGTCTTCACATATGGGTATCGTCAGTACCGATGGAGCCTGCACGGGAACGCTCCCCAGCGTCCAATAGGAAAGCTTTTCGGAGCATCTCACAGCGCCTGCATGCTGCCTTCCTGCCTTTCCCAACTGTCCCTCTCCAGTTCTTATTTTCTGTTTTATAAAAAAAAACAACAACTTTGTTTCTGGAGTCTTTTTCCAGTAATTTTCTTTTCGGGTGCCACGCACCATTTTGGGCACTAGGCACAACCTTTTCCCTCAGAATGGAAAAACCCGCTTCGGGTTTTAAAAAGTGTTCTAAGTGTGGCGGTACCATCTCCGTCACCGACACCCATGAGTGGTGCCTCAAATGTTTAGGTCCTGACCACTCTATTTCAGAGTGTATTGCCTGTGGAATGATGTCAAAAAGGGGCTGGCAAAACAGAGCTGCTAAGCTTAGCACCCTTTTTCCCTCCGATGCAGCCTCCGTGGCATCGACGTCCTCCAAGGCTTCATCTTCCTCCCATGGATCTCAGGTAACTAAACATAAATCTAGCTGGTCCTCAAAGGGTAGATCTCCTTCTAAACATCGAGATGCCTCTGGCGTTGCCCTTGAGGGACTTTCATCGGCAAAATTGCCCCAGCGGGAGGCTTCGGCTTCCAAAGCACTAATGGGGCTCCAGGATGTTCTCAAGGATTCAACCTCGGCAGAACTACTGGTGCCATGCACTGGGGTTCCGGCCACGTTATCCGGCACCGATACCCAAGCATCGGCAGCGTTGATGGACCAGAGATTCTTGGCTATTGAATGCAGTCTGGCGACTCTTCTCACGGCCTTGATGCCCCTGAAACCGCAACAGACAATTCAACCGGTACCGGCACTTACTGCATCGACATCGGCAGGTATTCTACTGGGACCGAGTCATGCGTCTCTATCCGGCATCGACAAGTCGATACCGGACCACTCCGATGCCAACTTTGATCGGTACCGGTACCTTGCCTTGCATGATCACCCGGATTGGAGATACTTCGAATCCTCGGATGAGTCTGAAGACTCTAAAAGCTCTGCTGATACCAGAGTACTTCTTCCCGAGGATTCCTCTTCTCCTCAGTGTAGGATGTCTCCACCAGAGAATATGTCCTTTCAGGATTTTATCCGAGATGTGGCCCTAGGTCTTTCCATCACAGTGGCTCCTGAAATAGAGCCTAGGGCAAAGGAATTAGAAATCCTACAACACCCTAAAGCTCCCAAGGAGGCAGCTACCTTACCTATTCATGAGATTTTGCATGATCTTATGTTAAGGATGTGGGAAACACCTCTGACCACATCTCCTCATTCTCGAAGACTCGACACCATGTATCGAGTTCCTCATTGTCCTGGGTTTCAGAAGACTCAATTACCACACCATTCCATGGTGGTGGAATCAGCCATGAGATGGATAAAGAGTGCAAAAAGGTATGCATCTAATCCTCCAGGACGTGAGTGTAGGACTCTTGACACCTTTGGACGTCAATCCTTCCAGGCTTCCATGCTCTCTGCTAGGATCAGTTCCTATATCTTGTATATGGGGATGTTCCTTAAGGAAATCACAGGAGACTTAGAGCTTATGAGCCCTCTCCTTCCTGATGATAAAAGGCAAGATTATCTTGTTCTTGTTAAACATGCTCAGGATGTTTCCAAGTTTGTGAATCGTGCAGCCTTTGACTGCTTTGAATGCATAAACAGAACCTCTGCTATTGCCATAGGTGCACGTAGAATTGCCTGACTCCAGGCATCTGACTTGGAAATCTGGGTACAGGACAAACTGGGGAATATACCTTGCACAGGAGAGAATCTCTTTGGCAAGAATTGGCAGGAAAAAGCTAATGAGATTGCTGCTGACAATATCACTTTGGATAGATTGTCCAAATCTACAGCTGATCCTGCGAGGAAAAGATCCTGTAAGAAACCATTCTTCAGTAAGAAGAAAAGGATCTCCCAGGACAAGCAGGATGAGTCAGCCACAAGTGGTGACGTCATCCGACGGCGCCTATAGACGGAAGTACTCTCATTAGCCCAGAAGGCTTTAGCCTTCTGGGCATGGCTAGTAGCCCCACCTCCAGATCCACCCCTAGCTGGCCAGAGTTTTGTCTTCCGCCTTGCCAGCAAGACGTTTTTTGTTTTACTCTCACCACCTCACCTCAAAATCCTTGTAAATCAAGAAACCAGGCTTTAAGAAGTGCACGGGGTGCTCCAGGAAGATGGCCAACTCTGACTCTCATCAGCTCTGCCTCCGGTGCCTGGGTAAGGAGCACCCCGTGGAAGATTGTTCTGCCTGTGGCCGTATGTCTCCCCGGGCCCGCAAGTCCCACAACCACACCCTTCGGGAGTTGTTCTCTCCTACTGCTGAGTCTGTTCCTGCCGCTGCCGCGATCCCCAGCTCTTCAGCGATGGATCCTTCCTCTGCTGCTGTGCCGGCCGGAGATGCGCCGATGTCGGCCTCCGTCTCCCGCCGCAAAGGAGAGTCTCCCTCTGCCACGTGCGTTCCTCCTGTGGATGCGGCCATTGCTGCCAGGCTCTCCTCCTCCCTTCTTCCTGCTGCCCTACTTCCGGGTTCCGATCAGCCGGCTGGGACCTCCCCCTGCGCTCGGCGCAGTGCCGACAGCTCCCCCAGGCGCAGAGCTTCACGAATATGGTGCAGCAAGCATGGAAGGCACAGATCCTGCTGGCGCAAAGGCTCCTGGAACAAGCGCAGAGCCTCCAAGAGCCGGCGCCGCTCATCCGACCATCACGGCAGGAGCCGCTACCGCAGCACAAGCAGTGCCCTGCAACGAAGCAGGAAATGCAAGCGGAGCAGAAGTAGCTCACACAGTGGCGATCAACGCAAGACACGGCACCAACGCTCCTGCCGTTGCAGCTCAGAAGCTGGTACAGACAGCCGCAGCAGTTCCACGTCAAGCAGCTACTCTGCCCACAAGAGAGCACAGAGATCCTCCAGCTCCTTGGCCTGTAGCCTCTATTCCAACGACAGAGAAATCTCCCTCCTCTCCTCCCTTTCTTCTCCGTCGCACCAAGAGAATATTGAGCACATGCTGCCAGCACCTTATCACGCTCCAGAAACTTCACAACAGGTCCCAGAGACACTGCATCTCCTCACGGACATGTTGCAGCAATGGGCATCCACCCTTTCTGACCTTGCTTCCAAGCAATTGCTACAAACCCTGGCCCAGCCTACTGTGCCAACCCCGGAGGTCACACACGTAGCCGCCCCTTCTGCGGGGGCTGATGCCCCTCCTCTACCATTGGAGAACAACGCTGAGGAGATCTCGCAGCCAGAAGCACCGTCACAAAGGGACTCTCTCTCCATTCCTGCCTCTGACAGCCCTCTGGACCAATCCAACCCTCCAGAGGACCTGACTTACTATAGGTTTGTGCGTAAAGTCGTCATCTCTCTCTCTATCACGTCAACGGATACCCCGGACCAGCGCGTCGAAGTCCAAAATGCGCTCAAGTTTGTCAACACCCCCAAGACGACCACCTCTCTGCCCATTCACCAACTCCTCAGAGACAATGTCTCCAAGATATGGCAAACCCCCGCATCCAACCATCCCTGCCCGCTGTCACGCCCTCCTCCCCCGTGTAGGCGGTTGCCTGGAAGAGGGGGGACGTGACCACAAATTTATAGATCCTTGTAAGTGCTGAGGTCTGGGTTCCGTGTAGTTGTGGGCCAAGACGCGGACAGCCAAGGATAATTGGGGTAACAATAACTTTATTGTTAGCACAGGAATTTTGTATCTACTACCCCTAAAGAATTTAAAGACTGCCTGCAAAATCGATTTGCTGCTTTAGATACAAATGACAGAACTCCGGAAGAGTTATGGAATGACATCAAGAAGGTTGTGCTGGAAGAAAGCGAGAAGTCTCTACAAAAGGTGAAAAAGCAAAAACGGCCAAAATGGATGACGGAAGAAACTCTGAAAATTGCCCAGAAACGCAGAGAAGCTAAAGCCAAAGGAGAAAGAAAGACAATCGCAGAACTCAACAGAGATTTCCAACGTGCAGCAAGACAGGACAAGGAAAAGTACTACAATGACACTTGCAAGGAAATAGAAGCAGAAACTATTAGAGGAAGAACAAGATCGGCTTTCCTAAAGCTGCGAGAGTTAAAGAAAAAGTTCCAGCCTCGAATTGGAATGTTACAAGATGCTCAAGGTTCTATGTTGAATGATGCTGAGAAGATCAAGAAAAGGTGGAAGGAATATACAGAGTTTTTATATGATAAAGATCAAGTGGACCAACAGCCGTTTCAACCTATACCTTATGATCAGGAACCATTGGTGATGAAAGAAGAAGTTGAAGCAGCATTGAAAGCCTTATCAAAGAACAAAGCACCAGGCATTGATAGCATTCCCATAGAAGTATTGCAGCAATCTGATGCAGCTGTTACTGTACTTACAAGGCTCTGCCAAGAAATATGGACGACAACATCATGGCCAACTGACTGGAAAAGATCTGTGTTTATACCAATACTAAAGAAAGGTGATCCAACTGACTGTGGAAATTATCGCACAATCGCTCTGATCCCACATGCCAGCAAGATTCTACTGAAGATTATTCAAAAGAGACTACAGCCATACCTAGAACAAGAACTACCTGAAGTGCAAGCAGGGTTCAGGAAAGGGCGAGGAACGAGAGACATCATTGCGGATGTGAGATGGATCCTTGAAAAGACTAAAGAATACCAAAAGGATATCTATTTGTGCTTTATCGACTATAGCAAGGCTTTTGACTGTGTAAACCATGAGAAACTCTGGGCCACATTAAGAAGCATGGGTATACCAGAACACCTGATCGTTCTCTTGCGCAATCTGTACATTGATCAAGAAGCAATAGTTCGAACGGAACAAGGAGAAACAGAATGGTTTAAAATAAGCAAAGGTGTAAGACAAGGCTGCATACTTTCCCCCTACCTGTTTAATTTATATGCAGAACAAATCATCAGAGAAGCAGGATTGTATGAAGACAACAGAGGTGTGAAGATTGGTGGAAGACTCATCAACAACCTTCGCTATGCTGATGATACCACATTACTGGCAGAAAGTGAAGATGATCTGAAACATTTGCTTCTCACAATCAAAGAACATAGTCTCAAAATGGGCCTGCACCTTAATGTAAAGAAGACAAAGATCATGACAACTGGCATAATCAACAGGTTCATCGTTGAAGGAGAAGAAATTGAAATCGTGAACAACTTTAACCTACTTGGATCAACTATCAATAAAGAAGCAACAAGCAGTCAAGAAATCAGACGACGCATTGCTCTTGGCAGAATGGCTATGAAAGACCTAGATAAGATTCTCAAGAGCAGAGATGTCTCTCTCCATACAAAGATTCGACTTGTTCAAGCCATGGTATTTTCCATAACATCATATGGATGTGAAAGCTGGACAGTGAAAAAGACAGACAGGAAGAAAATTGATGCCTTTGAATTATGGTGCTGGCGGCGAATACTGTGTATACCATGGACTGCCCGAAGAACAAACCAGTCGGTACTAGAGGAGATCAAACCTAAGCTTTCTTTAGAAGCTCAGATGACAAGACTTCGACTTTCATACTTCGGACACATCATGCGAAGAGAGAGATCATTAGAGAAAGACATCATGCTTGGAAAGATAGAAGGTCAACGCAAAAGAGGAAGGCCAGCAATGAGATGGATCGCTACAATAACAGCAGCTACGGGTACCAGTCTGTCAACAATGAGCCGCCTGACTGAAGACCGAACACAATTTAGGATAGCTATCCAGAGGGTCGCCATGAGTCGACTCCGACTCGACGGCACTTAACAACAACAAACCCCTAAATAACAGAAACAAAATGTGGATACTTTTCCAAACCAAATAAAGTCAAAGATGTAACAAAGTCCACCTGATACTTCTCAGGGTTGTCAGTTCCAAACAAGTTATCCAAACTTCTTTCCAGCTCCGAACAAGGTCTGTTCTTCACACTAGAAGCTTTACTTTCATGTAACAACTTTACTTTGCAGATAACTCAATAGCATTGCATTTGCTTTTTACAGCTGCTTAATGAGGTTGAGTTTTACACTTAGGCACTGCGCTGCCTCTCCCCATGTAAAAGCTCGATTGCATGAAGTTGGACTTCTCCAGCACTTAATCACTTGCACAAAGTTTATACAGCTTTCACTCCTTATGACAGTAAGCACACTCTGTCTCCATATCAGAATAACTGCTATCTATTACAGCTGACTCAGTCTGCATTGGTTCTACTTCTGAGTCTGATATGTCCTGGTTATAGTCAGGGTTTTGCAGAGCAACTGGCTTCCACTGCTCTAGTAAGCTTTTAAGCTGTTTCCATTTAGAATCCTTTTTACTTCTTGGTATATGTGAGGAATTAAAATTACCAGCTTCCTTTAAAACTGAATCAATGGAAAAAGGGCTTACCTTCCTTCTGGTATGTCTGGCTTTCCCAGTTTGGTTAAAAGGTAAGTATTCGTCCTGATACTGCTTCACTATCTCCCGTGTGGCAAACTGCTCAGCAGGGTCTGGCTCTAACCTCCGTCTCCGTAGCACACAATCAGCTGTTTGCTTACGAGCAGCTGGGCTATTCTCAGAGCTTGAGCTAGATACACGCTGCCTGCCCTGGGAACGTTTCTGCAGCTTTTCACCTGGAACTTTAGTCCAGCCTAATCTCCCACCTGTAACCACAGCTTCCAGAGAAGACTCCGGGGAAGAACTCCTGTCTCTCTGGGTAAGGTTTCCAGCCTCTCCCCTCGAGGTTTAAAGTTACTTCTGACCTGCTTCTCTCTGCTGCTTGGCCCGTGGTAATTCCTCTCCTTTACAGGAAGCTTTCTCAGACGCTTTTCCAGAGACCTTTCTTTCTCTAAGCCGTCTTGCTGGCAACTCCTCAAGCACCGTGTGCTACCTTGGTAATGGTTGCTCCTTCCTTTGCTTCCTCGGTTCCTCAGGTCTCCCTCTGGATCTGAATCCGAACCAGAACCTGAGCCAGAGTCCAAAACTCTGTCTCTATTCTCCTTCTTCTCCTTCTCCCTCGTTCCTTTCTCATTCTTCCTATCTGAATCTCCTTCCTGGTTAAGAGCATGGGGCTGCCCTATCCGCTTTGACTCCGCCCCCTTGCCTCTTACATCAGCTCCTGGGGTTGTCATGGAGCTGGGGTGTGGCTCTCTCACTGACTTTCTATGCAGAGAGTTTCTCTGGGCTGAAGCTTTAACCCTTTCCTTGCCTGTATTGCTGTCTGCTTTTGGGGAAAGAAGCTGTTTTAAACCGTTATTTCTGGTGTTTAAGCCCTCTGCATCATCACATAACCCCCCCATTTAAGATATTCTGGGCTGGCTGGTTACTTCCAGAACAGCACGGAATCTTATCTTGGTGACTGTAACTAACAAAGCTATCACCTTTTATAGCCAAACGAGCTAGGGCTACCCGCTCGTGCCATGGCCGTAAAACGTTTACGTGGAAATTTTGTTGCTTTCCCTTCCTAGTTTCTACCATGAATGTGACGGGCCCTACCTGTTTGACAACCCGGCAGGGTCCTTTCCAGGTACTCTCAAATTTTGGCCTACGCCCGGGCACCATTATAATGACCTTTTCTCCTATGTTCAAATGACGGGGCCGGGTGCGGCGGTCATAATATTTTTTTTGACGTACTTGACTGGCTGTCATATTGTCCTCCACTACCTGGGACATACGCTGCAAACGCCCTCTTAAATCTTTTAAGAACTTGGGTATCTCTACTTCCTCTGTAGTGGGTTCCACCCATTGGTCCCGCAAGATATCTAGTACACCTCTAGGCGCTCGCCCGTACAGGAGTTTGTATGGGGAGACGCCTAAGGAAGCCTGCTTCCTCTCTCGACAGGCATATAATATAAAGGGGAGCATCATGTCCCACTTGGTCATCTCCCCCTCTAGACTTCTTCTCAACATTCTTTTGATGGTCTGGTTCTGCCGTTCAACCAGACCGTTGGTCTGAGGATGGTACGCGGCCGTTTTAATATGCTGAATACCAAAGACATCCCAGACCTGAGCAAGATATTGGGATAGAAAGTTAGTGCCCCTGTCTGTTAGAATTTCTCGAGGAAATCCTACCTCACAAAAAAGCTTTAACAATTCAGCGGCAATAGTGCGTGCCAACGTATTCCTTAGGGGAATTGCCCAGGGAAATCGCGTGGCTTGATCCACAATAACCAAAATGTACTGAAACCCCCTGGGAGTCCGAATCAATGGTCCTACCATATCCATAGCTAAACGTTCTATTGGTCGTGATATGCGGGGTATGGGCATCAAAGGTACTCTCCTGGTGGAAAGGGGGTAACCTTCTGACACAAGGGGCATGCTTCGCAAAATTTTGCAGTCTCCCGGAAAACCCCAGGCCAATAAAAACGGTTTAAAATCTGGTCCAAAGTGCCCTGGACCCCTTTGTGTCCCCCTAAAGGATGATCATGGGCCAACCTTAAAACCAAATTTTTAAAAGTATTAGGCACCACTAATTGTTTCCGGATACCGCTGGAATGGGGGTCTAAGCTCTCACGATATAATATATCCCCCTCTAAATAGAAGTGGGGCCATGATCCCGCTCCCTTATTAGCGTAATCAAAGGCACGAGTCAAGGCTGGATCTTGCCTTTGTTCCTCAGGAAATGAAGGGAATTTTTCCACCAATTCGGCCGAAGCCCATGGTAGTTCCTGTCCGGCCACTAACTCTGCTCGATTGTAGGCCCTGCGGTGTTTCTCGCGATGCTTCTCCCCTTTCTTATGCTTTACACGCTCGCTGGGAGGAGTCACTAAACTGTTGTGCGAGGGCAACCCTACCATAGGATCATTAATGGGGTCCTGACCCTCCTGACTGGCCTTACTTTGAGCCCGCGTGGACACTAGGCCTAACCTAGACCTCTCCTTTTGAGAAGACGTCACCTGTCTTCCCTTTATTTCCCTCCTTACGGGTTCCTTCTCTAACTTTGCTCTTTGCTGGATTAGGGGCTTTGGCTTCAGTGATGGGAGCTAGTCCTTTAACTAGGCCTTTCCTAAATTGAGGCCAGTCCCTACCTAAGACTAAGGAATGTGGTAGCCTTGGTACTACTGCCACTGGGATATTTTTCCTTAATCCTAGCCCTTCAACAGTAACCGTGTGCAGAGGATACGACGAAGCAGCGCCGTGCACACATCTAATTCTTATTTTTCTCTCAGGGTATCCTAAAGAATCCTCACTCTGAGCTTTTATATCCCTCCACAGGCTTTCGGAAATCATTGATTGGTCCGCGCCTGAATCTAGGAGCGCTTCGACCTGGATATTGTTAACCTCAACCGTTAGTAAAAATCCCTCCCCAACCTCCTTGGACTGGGTGGTTACTAACACAAGCTTGGCTCTACAATCCCTCTTTAGGTGACCTTTCTGACCACATGAAAAACATTTTCGTTGTTCCCAACCAGTTCTTGGTAAGGGTCTTCTGGGTACAGATTCCCCTGCCATTACCTTTCCCTTCATTCCTGGCATTCTCAAGACTGCTGGATCAAAAACGCCCATCTTCCCCTGACCGATGGCCTTAGCCTCTAAGAAGCGGTCAGCAAGCGAGATGGCATCTCTCGTGTTTCCACAGGCATGCAAAGTCAGGAAGGATTGTAATTCCCCTGGTACAGCATCTAGGAATTGTTCTAAAACAACATCATCTAAAATGGTATCAATGCTCCTCCCCTCTGGAGTTAGCCACTTGTATACTAGTGTTCTAATCCGGTGGCATAAGGCCTGTGGTGTTTCGCCTGGGGTTAACTTGCACCCTCGCAAAAGGCGGCGATAAACCACTGGAGTTAAGCCCATTCGGTCTCTAATGGCTTTGACCACTGCTTCATAGTTGTTGGCAAGATCATTGGGCATAGCGCGGTAGGCTGCAAGAGCCTCTCCCGTTAGGGATGTTTCTAACCTTATGACCCATTGGTCTTTCGGCCAATCACTCATGAGCGCAATGCGTTCAAATACCTCCAAGTAGTCATCCATATCATCATCTTTAGACAATTGCCCCAAAGAAAATATACCCTTGCTTAAGGTTGCTTAATGGTTGCTCCTTCCTTTGCTTCCTCGGTTCCTCAGGTATCCCTCTGGATCTGAATCCGAACCAGAACCTGAGCCAGAGTCCAAAACTCTGTCTCTATTCTCCTTCTTCTCCTTCTCCCTCGTTCCTTTCTCATTCTTCCTATCTGAATCTCCTTCCTGGTTAAGAGCATGGGGCTGCCCTATCCGCTTTGACTCCGCCCCCTTGCCTCTTACGTCAGCTCTCGGGGTTGTCATGGAGCTGGGGTGTGGCTCTCTCACTGACTTTCTATGCAGAGAGTTTCTCTGGGCTGAAGCTTTAACCCTTTCCCTGCCTGTATTGCTGTCTGCTTTTGGGGAAAGAAGCTGTTTTAAACCCTTATTTCTGGTGTTTAAGCCCTCTGCATCATCACACCGCGCAGACTGGATCTTAAGTACGTGATCCAACCCCTGCCCGGGTTCGACAAACAGCACCTACCACATCAATTCATCGTGGTTGAGTCGGTCCTCAAGCGCTCCAAATCCTCTCACAGCTCTCCCAACGCACCTCCAGGAAAAGACAACAAGCTACTGGATGATGTGGCGAAGCGTGTCTACCAAGGTGCCATGCTAAACGCTAGGATAGCGGCACACCAATTCCAGCATGCCATTTACCAGGACCTACTGGTGACCAGCATCAAATCCGCCATCACCCAGCTAATGGAAACACCGTCAGCCCTGAACACTGCCCTGGCAGACCTCGAGGATTGCACTAAGCATCACGGTCAGGCTGCCCATGACGCTTTTGAATTAGCCGCCAGAATTGCCGGAACTGCCATCTCCGCGCGCCGACTTGCTTGGCTCAGGGCCTCAGGCTTGCGAACTGATTCTCACGACAAGATCGCTGATACCCCCTGCACTGGGGACTCACTATTCGGCGACAAGGTTAAGGACACAGTGAATGACATGCGTGAATGCTGCACCACGCTTCAAACCCTCGAGGAATGTACAGATCGCCCTCGCTCCTACCACAAAGGGAACTCTCAAAACTCTTCAGCTCGCAAAAGCTACAATTATTATCGCAAATGGCAACAACCCAAGTACAAACAGCAGCCTTACCAGCCCTCTTACAGGCAGAAGCCGCGACAGCGGGAGCGCACACAAAAGAAAACCACGTCCGGCTCCGCGAAACCCAACCCTAGTTTTTGACTCGCCGCCCTGCCTGCACCCGCCGGCTGGGGGACGTTTGTCAGCTTTCCGGCGTTCCTGGGAGATGATAACAACAGACCAGTGGGTGCTCACCATCATCAAGCAGGGCTACAGCATAAAAGTTTCCTCAATTCCACTTCAACGCTCTCCACCTCCGAGCAACATCCCTCTGCAACACCTTGCTCCTATGACCTCAGAGATAGTATCCCTCCTGAAGGCCAGAGCCATCGAGCCAGTTCCCCCCAGCGAAGTCAATTTGGGGTTCTACTCCAGGTACTTCCTCATCCCCAAGAAGTCGGGGGGTGTCCGACCCATCATCGACCTACGGGAGCTCAACAAGTGCGTAACCAAGGAGAAATTCAGGATGCACTCCCTCTCATCCATTCTTCCCCTCATCCAGCCCAATCATTGGCTGGCCTCCCTGGATCTCCAAGATGCCTACACTCACGTTCCCATTCATCCTCACCACAAGAAATTCCTGCGCTTTCGGGTAGCGGGCAACCATTACCAGTACAGGGTCCTCCCTTTCGACCTCTCTCCTGCTCCCAGAGTTTTCACAAAGTGTGTAGCAGTAGCAGCCGCGCATCTACGCAAAGCCGGGATAATTGTGTTCCCCTACCTGGATGATTGGCTATTCTCTGCACCCTCCCCCTCAGAGCTTCGGAGGGCGGTCAAGAAAGCCACAGCACTGCTCGTCTCCCTGGGTTTTCTGGTCAACCACGCGAAGTCTCGCCTCACCCCAGTCCAGAGGCTGGAATTCATCAGGGTCTACATAGACACTACTCAAGCCAAGGCCTTCCTTCCCTAGAGCAGAAGGCGCATCATCATCGATCTTGCCCTTCAAGTAATCAACTCCTCGCACTCAAAGGCAAGAACCATCCTTCGCCTCCTGGGGCACATGGCAGCTACCACCCATGTCCTTCCCCTTGCGAGACTGCACATGCGAGCCCTTCAATGGCACCTCCGCTCACTGGTGCCAGCACTCACAGCCCCTGTCCGCCATGGTCCCCATCAATTCCACGGTGGCCAAGGCAATTCGCTTTTGGACTCATCCGAAAAACTTGTCTCAGGGCAGACGCCTCCAACTTCTGGCACACCAGATCACAGTGACCACAGATGCATCAGCTCTAGGTTGGGGAGCCCACTGCGCTGGAACTCACACGCAGGGCTTGTGGTCGGCTTCAGAGAGAGCCCTACACAGCAACATCCTCGAGCTCATAGCTGTCCGCCACGCACTTCAGGCTTTTAGGAAGCTTATAAAGGGAAGAACCGTCAAGATTTAGACAGACAATCAAGTAACTATGTTCTACATAAACAAGGGGGCACCAGGTCGCATCCCCTATGCAGAGAGGCTCTACGCACATGGCACCTGGCCCTCTCATACAGGTGCAGCCTCCAAGCCTGCTACCTGCCGGGGGAGGAGAATGTCATAGCCGACCGGCTCAGCAGACAACTGAACCCCCACGAATGGACACTCCATGAAGAAGTGTCATCGTCCCTCTTCGCGAGATGGGGCCACCCACGAATCGACCTCTTTGCGTCACAGGAGAACTCCAAGTGCCGCCTATTCTGCTCCAAACGGCCTGCGCCACACAGAATAGCGGCGGACGCCTTCGACGTGACCTGGAGCCAGTGGTCCCTTGTCTACGCCTTTCCCCCCACCCCGCTCATTGCTCGGACAATTCAACATCTGATCAGGGACAAGGCGTTGGCCATCCTGGTAGTTCCCTACTGGCCCAGGCAGATCTGGTTCCCCTACCTACACCGCCTGGCACTGGAACCCCCGTCCATCTTCCCCTGAGGCTAGACTTACTCTCACAGGACAACGGAACAATCCTTCACCCCAGCCTGCGGATGCTATCGCTAACGGCGTGGAAACTGAAAGGCTAACCCTCGCTCCCTTCAATCTCCTAGCAGAGGTCCAGCAAGTCATTCTGGCGGCACAACGCCCTTCCACCAGGAAATCCTACAACCTCAAATGGCGCCGCTTCAGCATCTGGTGCGCATCCCGGAGTCTGGACCCCTTCTCATACCCGGTACCCCTGCTCCTCCAATACCTCACCTCTCTTTCAACACTGGGCCTGAAGACCCAGTCCATCAAGGTCCACCTGGCAGCCATAGCAGCTTTCCACCACCGAGTAGGTGACGCTTCGGTAGCAACACTACCTCTGGTAGTTCACTTCATGAAGGGCCTGGCCAACCTACATCCCCCGGTCCGCGAACCTGTGCCCCCATGGGACCTTAACATCGTCCTCAACCAGCTCACCGGTGAGCCTTTTGAGCCACTGCAACTCGCCGAGCTGAAGTTCGTCTCTTGGAAAACGCTATTCCTCATCGCCATAACTTCAGCCAGACGGATCAGTGAGCTACACGCCTTGGTAGCCCACCCGCCTTATACCATACTTCACCAAGACTGGGCCTGCCTGCGAACGCACCCCAAGTTTGTTCCCAAGGTGGCCACTGCATTCCACATCAATCAGACCATCGAATTACCCTGCTTCCTGCTGGGGCCACACTCTGACCCGGAGCGACAGCGTCTGCATACCCTAGACTACGTCAGAGCCCTGCGATGCTATCTGGAACGGACTTCAGCCTTACGGAAAGGCTCTCAGCTCTTCGTCTCATACGACCCGAACAGGCCCAGATGCCCAGTGTCCAAGCGTACCCTGTCCATCTGGATTTCTTCTTGCATCTCCCTATGATTGTAACGAGCAGGAGCACCTCCTACCACAGGAATCAGGGCTCACCACTTGCGAGCATTGGCCGCCACCATCGCCAACCTGCGCTCCATTCCGGTTCCTGACATCTGCAGAGCAGCCACATGGGCCTCGATCCAAACCTTCCAAAAACACTACTGTCTGGACATGACAAATCAGAGTGACTCTGCGTTTGGCCTTGCCGTGCTGTCTGCAGCAACAAGCGCACTGCACTACAGTCTGAATAGGGCTGCTTCGCCCCCCAACAGTTGACTGTCTCCAACCTGGTGGTTGCACATTGGCACCTTATTGTTCTAAGAATTGCTCAGAGTATTTGCACAATTTTATAAGAATTGCACAGTGTGTTTGCACAATTTTATAAGAATTGTTCATTGTGTTTGCACAGTTTTAAATTGCTCGTTTGCACTATTCTGTTTGCACTATTATCTGCACAGTTCTCTATGAAGCTGCACATTAAACCTTCCTGTTGCACCTTACCATCCTGGCTCAGCCTCGTTGACAGCCCCTTCCCCCGCCGCTGCAGGTGTAGCTGGGGAGGCACCACTTGTGGCTGACTCATCCTGCTTGTCCTGGGAGAAAACCGAGTTACTTACCTGTAACGTGAGTTCTCCAGGGACAGCAGGATAAGTCAGCCACACTTTCCCACCCTCCTCCCTGGCGGGTGGGGGGGACCTTCGCCACGATCCGCCTCCTAGCTCTTGCACCTGCTCAGCTGGGGAAACTGGCCAGCTAGGGCTAAAGCCTTCTGGCTAATGAGAGCACTTCCGTCTATAGGCGCCGTCGGATGACGTCACCACTTGTGGCTGACTTATCCTGCTGTTCCTGGAGAACTCACATTACAGGTAAGTAACTCGGTTTTTTATCCCGCCTATACCCAGCTGGGACATCGTTCAGGTCAGTCTGCCCAAAAGGGACAGCAGCAACAACCTAGGCAATAAAGAAAGCCAAAAGCAGCTGAGCCTCAACTGGCTCAGCAGACTCAGCCTCCACAGGGGCTTTGACTCCTGTCTAGAGAACTTTACCTTCCTGGCCCTAAATGGCCCGGAACCCTCCACCATCCCAGGAAGGTTATGTCATTTTGCCCCCAGATGGGGTCAGATAACAGCAGAAAATTGGATTCTGTCTATTGTAAGAGAGGGGTACAAGCTTCATTTCCTCAGCATGCCCCCTCCTACAATATTTATTTTATTTAATTTATTTATTTAACAAGTCTTATATACCGCACTATTTGTTATCAGTGCGGTTTACATTTAACAAAGAATACTCAGATCAGAGAAGACTGATTGAGTTTACATTATAACAGGGAATAGAACTTGGAGAACATGGGTAACTATTTACATATTGACATATTTCAGGATAGATGCAGAATACATGAAACTATATACATAAAAATATGGCATAATAGATGATACTTGATCTGAAAGTACGTAAGAAGGTTCAAGGCTGGCGAGAGAATGCTTGGGGCTTGAGCGTTATGTTGTGTAGGGGGCTCTAGTAGGGGATGGGGGATGGTTTCTTAGAGTCGGGGAAGCAGCTTGAGAGAAATGGAGCAGAAAGAGGTGGTGTTTTATTGCTTTCCGGAATTGTAGAAGGTCTTGGATCGCTCTGATTTCTGGAGGGAGGTCGTTCCAACATTTTGGTGCGTAGTGGGCAAAGGTTCTTCTCCTGGTTGTTTGTGAGCACTTTATGGAGTCTCTAGGGATAGACAGAGTGTTGTCTGTTGCTGTCCTTCTGGATCTGGTTTTTGGAGTAGGTGTGATGAGTTCCTTGAGAGAATTAGGAGCGATGTTGTTGATAATCTTGAATGTTATTAGAAGCATCTTATATGATAGCCTGGAGTATATCGGTAACCAATGGAGATCCTTAAAAGTATTGGTGTGATATGGTCTGATCTGGCTAGACCGCAGAGGACACGGGCGGCGGCGTTCATAGCTTGTTGGAGAGGATTGAGAGTGCTCTTTGGTAGGCCATACAAGATTAAGTTTGCGTAATCTAAATGTGGTAGTATGAGGGCCTGGAAGATGGTTCGGAAGCCGTCCGCAGGTAGCATAGGTTTGAGATGTCTCAGTGTTCTAATTTTGTTGTAGATGGACCTGGTGATGTTTTTTATGTGTTCCTTGAAATTGAGATGCTGGTCCAGGGTAATGCTGAGATAGCATATGGCATTATGGCTTGGAAGCTCCGCATCTCTTACTCTTAGGATGGAGGGAGGAGAGAAGCTTTTGTTCCTTGATATGAAGAGTACCTCTGTTTTCTTGAAATTAATGTGGAGGTTTTGGGTAGTTAGCCAGTCTGTGATTGCGTTGAAACAGTTGACAAGATTGGTGAATTCCGGGTGTTTGACTTTGAACGGGGTAAATAGCAAAACATCATCGGCGTAGATTAGGGTAGAAATATTGAAAGATTGGATGATGTTGCATATCGGCTGCATATAGATATTGAACAGCAGAGCCGATAGGGAGGAACCTTGTGGGACACCTTGTTGTTGGTGGAATGGTGCCGAAGTTTTAGAACCAACCCGGACTTGTTGCCAGCGATCAGCTAGGTAAGATTTACACCACTCCCAGGCAAGGCCGTGAATGCCCTTTTCCAGAAGGCGGGTAAGTAGCTGGTTGTGATTGACAGAATCGAAGGCAGCTGAGATATCCAGGAAGATGAGGGCGAAACCATTTTCTGCGTTGTCAATTCCTCTATTCAGGATGTTGGTGAGGGTGGTGAGCAGAGTTTCTATTCCATGCGATTCTCTAAATCCATGCTGGCAGGGGTCGAGGGGGGCTGCTATGTCTATATGTTGTTGGATTTGTCTGTAGACGACTTTCTCGATTATTTTAGCGAGTAGAGGAATGCTCGAGATTGGATGGTAAGATTCTGTCTTTGCTGGGTCGAGTCTGCAGTTCTTTAGGAGGGGTCTTATTGAAGTTTGTTTGAGTAAAGAGGAGAATGAGCCGGTTGCAAAAGATAGACGGATGATGTTTAGTAGAATTGGGCTGAGTTCAACTCGAAGGGTCCTGATCCAGTGTGCTGGGCAGGGGTCGTTTGGGGCTGTTGAGGTGTTGATGCTGGCAATGAGGTCTTGGATATTCTTCTCAGCAGGGGGGGTAAAATGTGTGAGTGATATTTATGAGGTGGGAGTTTGGTAGGGAGGGGACACTGTTGGTGCTGGCTGATTACTTGCTGTGAGGGATTTGGATTGTAGGAAGTCGGCGTATGACTGGGGGGGAATTGGGACAAGTTGGGTGGGTGATTAGGGATTTCGCTAGGTTAAATAGGTCTCTAGGTTTATTGATTGAGCGTTGGGGGAGCTGGGCGTGGTATTCACTCATTCTGAGGTATATCCTCTCACGGTGAGACTTCAGGAGTTCAAGGTAGGCTAATTTGTGGGTCTGGGATCGGGAGCGTCTCCACTTCCTCTCGTGCTTCCTGAGTTCGATGAGGGAGGCACAGAGTTCTGCTGAGAACCATGAAGCATGTTGTCTTCTACTTTTACATATGTTGTGGGTTTCTGAGTTATTGGAGGATGTTGGGTAGGCAAATTCTTTCAATGTGTTGTTCCAGTTGGTGATTGCTTCTTCAAGGTTGGCAGACTTCTGATGTAGGGTCGGAAGAACCTTTTTGGAGAACTCTTCTATGGCAAGAGGTCTGGGGCGTGGTGTGGCTGAGGGTCTAGTAGCATCACTAGGTGGTGCCAGAACAAGTTGCAAGGGTATTTGTAAAGTAATCAGGTTATGGTCGGACCAAGGGACAGAACTGATTGAAATGTTGAAGTCCGATTTGTGGCTAACTGCAGTGCTAGGGGCAAAGATCAGGTCTAATAGGTTTCCTTTTTGGTGCATTGGAGCCGTCACCAATTGTTTGAATTGTAAATCTTGCATTGCATCCGGGAAGGCCGCTGCTTGGTCGGGTTGCAGGGGTGGTAGGTTGAAGTCACCGAGAAGCCAGTTGGGAATGCGTGGGTTGGCTGGGTTGCAGGCTAGGTCAATGAGGGTGGAGATGTCATCTGGAGGTGAGGAGGGGGCTCTATATATATAAGGTTTATGGTGATGAATTTATTTGCTATGGAGACGGTGTCGGCGTGTGTAGTACTCTTGGAGGAAAACAGTTGAAATTTTAGATCAGCTTTGGCTAGGATAAAGACCCCACCACCTTTGCGGTTGGATCAGTAGTAAGACAGTTCAATTCTCAGACCTCTCTCAATGACCAGTTAGGTCAAGAAGTCACTATGCTCCTTGCTCAAGGGGCAATAGAAGAGGTGCCCATTCCCCAACGGGGTACAGGGTTTTACTCCCCCTATTTCCTTATTCCAAAGAAAACAGGAGGACACAGACCCATTTTAGACCTCAGAGAATTCAACAAATTCCTGTTCAAAGAGAAGTTCAAAATGATTTCTCTAGGAACTCTGCTGCCATACCTTCAGAGTCAGGATTGGCTTTGTTCTCTAGATCTCAAGGATGCATACACTCATGTTCTCATCCATCCAACTCACCGAAAGTTCCTTCGATTCCTGTTTCAAGGGAAGCACTACCAATACAGGCTTCTTCCTTTTGGCCTGGCTTCTGCACCAAGGGTGTTCACAAAATGCATGGCTGTGCTAGCAGCATTTCTTCGCACCCTGGGAATATTCATCTTCCCTTACGTAGACAACTGGCTCATTTGAGGCCCTACAGAGCCAGAGGCCAGGATGGCTCTGTCTCGCACAATGCGCATCCTTCAGTATTTGGACTTGTCATAAACTTCCCAAAGTCCAACCTTGCTTCCACTCAATCCCTAGAGTTTATAGGAGCTCTTTTGGATACCAGACAGACAAGGGCCTTCCTTCCACAGCCCCGCTGCCTTCGCATTGTGCAGTTAGCTTCCCAAGCAGTGCTAAAACCTCACCTCACTGCTCGGGAAATGTTACAGTTGCTAGGCCACATGGCATCCACTGTGCATGTGGTTCCTTATGCTCGCCTCCATATGAGGGCAGCCCAGTGGACCTTATCCATTCAGTGGACTCAGGCCTCAGGTTGCCTGTCAGACAAAATAGTAAACTCAGATCGCCTTATTTTGTCCCTCCAATGGTGGCAGTCACCCAAAAACCTTCTAGTGGGGTCTCCTTTTCAGCAACCCCCACCCCAAGCCACTCTAACAACAGATGCTTCACAGGTGGGTTGGGGAGCCCACCTGCACGGCCTCTCTACCCAGGGTACCTGGACTCCACAGGAGGCCTATCTCCATATCAGTCTCCTGGAACTCAGAGCAATCTTCCTTGCTCTTCGAGTATTTCACACCCAACTAAGCTACAAGACAGTCCTAGTTCAAACGGACAATCAGGTAGCCATGTTCTATGTGAACAAGCAGAGTGGAACAGGCTCTCTGTCGCTCTGCAACGAAGCTTTATGACTATGTGCCCTCGCCAGAGAGCATCAGATTCATCTCCTTGCGGTGTACCTTCCAGGCATTCAGAACTCTTGGGCAGACAAACTCAGTCGAGTTCTGCTTCCACACGAATGGTCTCTCCATGCAGACGAGGTGGCCCAAATTTTTCAAATTTGGGGAACCCCGGACATAGACCTCTTTGCAAGTCCGCTGAATGCCAAACTTCCCCGATTCTGTTCCAGAATTCCAGCTCGAGGTTGTCATGCCAGGGATGCTTTCCTCCTTCATTGGGGTCAGGATTTCCTATATGCCTTTCCACCCATTCCCCTAATTCCCAAGACCCTGTTCAAGCTTCAGAGAGACAGAGGTCATATGATCCTCATAGCTCCACTTTGGCCACGGCAACCATGGTACCCTCTGCTCCTACATCTCTCTCAAGCTCCGCCTCTGGAGTTAGGATCTGCTCCAGATCTTCTTTCTCAAGAGGACGGGATGCTGTGGCATCCCAATCCCCAGTCTCTCTGCATCTCAGGGCCTGGTTGCTGAAAGCCTAGAACTTCACGGTCTTAACCTTTCCCAGCAGGTAAAGGATATCCTTCATGCTTCCAGGAAACCTTCCACAAGACGCTCTTATGCATTTTGTCACAAGGTAGACCCAATGGAGCCGGAAGAAATGGAGATTAGCAGAGAAGATCAGGCAGAACCTGGTGATATAAACAAAAAGCTGTCAAATAGTTGCTATAAGCAACCACAGCACACGTGGGAGAAGGGTAAAAAGACACACCCAGCCAGCATGGGAATGGAGTTAGAATTTTCCGATAGGGATCAGCTGAGAGGGGGTGGAACCCGGGGACAGATACATAAGGCACACTCACAAGTAGTGAGGGAGAGTGAGCAAGGACAGAGGTGGAAGCAACAGCCTCAGACGTGGGAACGAAAGGAAAGAGAAAGAGATTTAGTGAGCCAATCTCATCTCCAGGACCAGAGTTGGTGGAAGGAGGGAAGTGAAAGAGTGAGTCAGCAAAATATACAACAGGACAGCGTGAATGAGTCTGAGGACTTTGTGAATACACGTGGAGGTCAGCTGCTGAATACAGAGTGTGTGTGTGAAAGCCAGAAGAAATGGGGGAGGAATCATACTGCAGGTAACAAAGCATTCAAAGCTGAACAGGGCTGTTTTACACCTGAATGGACTAAGTTCAGGGTTAACAGGAGAAGCCAGCCAAGAGCAGACATAAAGGGAAAAGGAAACAACTTCTTTCCTTGTACTAACAGCTACAAGAGAAAGAAAGATTTCTTACCTTTTGAAGCACCTAATTCTGCTAGCAACTTTAAACTCCCAGATTTCTCCCGAGTGCCGTTGCCAGCACTGCAATCTCCTACAGCTGAGCCAGAAGAACTAACCCTTAGCCGGTTCAGGGCAGGACACAAGCTGTCTAATACTGAAGCCAGTGTATATGGGCAGTTACCTTATAGTTTCCCTCAGGGAAAGTGCTCTTATAAACCGCTTTCAAGAATATATGGTAATGCCCAGCAGAGCTTTAGCTCAGAATCAGGAAGTAATCACATACCTGACGTGACCAGCCAGTTTGAGGCCAGCAGAACAACTGATACAGAGAACGTATGTACAAATGATTATCATTTAATGCAATGTGATATTCCTAATGTGCATGAAAGTCCTGAGCCAATGGAATGCTCTTTAATGGTAACTGAAGAAGAAGAATTCTCACTCAGATAAGGGAAATATATGCAACAGGAGGTTTAAGCAGTAAACATATTAATTGACAGAAGTTCCCTTGGTTAAAAGTAAAACCTGGTTGTTTTTGAGGCAGCAAAAGAAAAGGTTAAGTGCTCACAAGGAGAACTGTTTAAGTACTTTTCTTTTGATGAAGTTTAAGCTGAAGAAAGCAATTTTTGTTCTGCATTTGTTTTCTGTTGTTTGCCAGAGTGGCTTTGTTATTTTGTTTACCAAGAAAAGAATACCCTCATTGGACGGGGAATAAAACCCTTGATTTGAAGTTTGAACTGTGTGCTTGAATTGATTATAAAAGGACGGTACAACTACCACCCACAAAGGGCCCGGCAAGGCTATCTGCCGTGTACACAGAGCCAGGAGGAGGTATTAACCTGTAGTACCAGTCTCCACCGGAGGGGCCCGATGAGGGTGTGACAATTTAAGTGGAAAAGGTTTACCATATGGTGCTCGCAGAAGGGTCTTAACCCTCTTGCGATACCTCTGGAATCATTACTGGAGTACCTCCTTCATTTATCAAATATAGGGCTTAAGACCAATTCAGTGAAAGTCCATTTGAGTGCTATTGCAGCTTCTTTCAAGCCTCTAAATGGACAGCCTATTTCCTCTCATCCTCTCATAGCGAGGTTTATGAGGCCTTCTTTTAACGAAGCCTCCCATTAAGCCACCAACGGTGGCATGGGACTTGAATCTGGTACTTGGGCAGCTCATGAAACCGCCCTTTGAACCATTAGCCACTACCTCTTTGAAATTCCTTTCATGGAAGGTTATCTTTCTCATTGCAATCACATCAGCACGTCGCATCAGTGAATTGCAAGCGTTGGTGGCTGATCCTCCATATACAAGGTTCCTTCATGATAAGGTAGTCCTTAGGACTCATCCACACTTTATGCCAAAGGAGGTTTCACCCTTTCATTTAAAGCAAGCGGTTTACCTTCCTGTATGCTTTCCAAGGCCTCACGCCTCAAATGCAGAAAGGAACCTTCATACTTTGGACTGTAAAAGGGCTTTGGCCTTTTACTTGCAAAGGACACAGCAACATAGAAAATCCTCTCAACTCTTTGTTGCTTTTGATCCTAGTCAGTTGGGACTTCCAGTCTCCAAAAGGACACTATCCAGCTGGATTGCACAGTGTATACCTTTTGCCTATGAGAGTAAGAACCTTCCTCTTGAAGGCCATGTCACAGCTCACAATGTGAGAGCCAATGGCAGCCTCAATGGCTCATCTTCACTCTGTGTCTTCGGTACATACCTTCACAGCCCATTACTGCTTAGACAAGGACTCCCGCCGGGATGCCTTGTTTGGTCTGGCTGTTCTTCAACACCTGTTCCAGACTTAATCAACTCCTACACACCATCCCTGGTAGGATGCCAGAGATCCATGGGGGGAGGTGGAGCCCTTTCACAAGGGCACACAACTTTCTGGGGCCATCTCCCTGGCATCTGCAGCTAGGGAGTCCCCATATGTGAAGACTACATTCCTGCTTGTTCCTGGAGATAGCATAGTTACTCACCTGTAACAGGTGATCTCCAGGAACAGCAGGAATTTAGTCTTCACAACCCACCCACCTCCCCTAGGAGTTGTATCTTTCTATATCTCTCTCTCTTTCTCTCTTTTCCTCTCTCTTTGTCTCAGCTTTAAGCCCAACTGGAGAGGGACAGTTGGGAAAGGCGGGAAGGCAGCACCGCTGTGGGATGCTCCCAAAAGCTTTCCTATTGGACGCTGGGGAGCGTTCCCGCGCAGGCTCCATCGGTACCGATGATACCCATATGTGAAGACTAAATTCCTGCTGTTCCCGGAGATCACCTGTTACATGTGAGTAACTATGCTATCCTGTCTGTGATCTGAGTGTTCTAACATGCTGCCTATTATCATTTGTATTCTGCTGACTTGTATCAAATTTCTATTATCTCAGTGTTCTACCATGCTATTTTAAGGTGTACATTACTGATGTCGTATGCTTGGGTTAGAAATTGGTTGGGTGGGAGGCGACAAAGAGTACAGGTAAATGGAGCTCACTCTGAGGAGAAGGATGTTACCAGTGGTGCGCCCCAGGGATCTGTCCTTGGTCCGATTCTTTTTAACATCTTTGTTAGTGATATAGCAGAAGGGCTGTCGGGTAAGGTTTGCCTCTTTGCGGATGATACCAAAATCTGCAATAGAGTAGACACTCAGGAAGGTGTAGATAACATGAGGAGGGATCTAGCTAAGCGTGAAGAATGGTCTAGAATCTGGCAACTGGGATTTAATGTTAAAAAATGTAAGGTCATGCATTTGGGCTGCAGCAATCCAAGGGAGCAATGCAGTATAGGGGTGAAGTACTTTTGTCCACTAAAGAAGAGTGGGACCTGGGCGTGGTTGTGTCTCATGATCTTAAAGTAGCTAAACGGGTAGAAAAGATGACGGCAAAAGCTAGAAGGATGCTTGGGTGCATACGGAGAGGAATGGCTAGCAGAAAAAAGGAGGTGATAATGCCTCTGTATAAGTCTTTGGTGCGACCTCATTTGGAGTATAGTGTGCAATTCTGGAGACCGCACCTTCAAAAGGATGTGAACAGGATGGAGTCGGTGCAGAGGGTGGCTAATAAAATGGTTAGTGGTCTTCATTATAAAGCATATGAGGACAGACGTAAGGATCTTTATACTCGTATGTACACCTTAGAGGAAAGGCAGGATTAGAGGTGATATGATTGAGATGTTTAAATACCTCCGTGGCATAAATGTTCAGGGAGAGAGCCTCTTTCAATTGAAAGCAAGTTCTGCTACGAGGGGACATGGGATGAGGGTGAAGGGGGATAGATTCAGGAGTGATATGCGGAAATATTTATATACGGAAAGAGTAGTGGATCCGTGGAATAGTCTCCCAGTGGAGGCGGTAGAGATGAGGACAGTAACTGAATTCAAAATAGCATGGGACAAACACAGAGGATCTCTAAAGGTAAAAAGGGAACTGTTGCAGTTGTTGATATGGAAGGACAGACTAGATAGGCCATGTGGTCTTTTTCTGTCGTCATATTTCTGTTTCTATGCATGATATTGCTGTTTATTATTGCCTGTCTCCAAGTGTATCTCAGTCTTCTAATTGTCTGTTATGTTGACAAAGGGTCATCTTGCTATTGTCATGCTGCTACTATGATGTAAGGGTCCCTTTTACTAAAGCCCATTAGCTAGTTAATGTGCGTTATAACATGGGGCAACTGGCAGTCGGGAACACTAAAGTGCGAACATATCTGCCAGCGCATGCTTAATGCACATTAATTGGCAAGTGTGGGATGGGGCGGGGAATGGGCGGAGAGTGGGCATGCTCAGTGGCAACATAGCACTTAATGTCGGTTCACCTAAGAATTCCTCTGTGGGAGTCGTTAGTGAACCTGCCTTGGTGGAGCACATGTTAGGTGACCTTTTACATGTTAGCTGCCGGAAACATGCTGGTCATGCCCCTAACAGCTAATGCGGAGGCTTTGCAATTACCGCGTGTTTATTTGACGCGTTAATTGCAAATCCTTAGCGGGCTTTAGTAAAAGGGGCCTTATTTTTTCTATGACAGGGCAGGAGGCCTGGGGTGAATCTCTTCATAAAGGTGATTAATCAGGTCTAATAAATAAACAAACAAAATAAGCCAATATGTATATGGAAAGTGGCTGAATATCGCTGACTATCCATAGAGTTAGGTGGAAAGTGCATGCTGTGGCCTTGTTTAGCGCTGACACTATTTCAAGAGTACTGCTGAAAATCTTTACACACCGCCCTAGCACTATTGGATAGTGCTGCTGGAAATTCACAGATTGCATTAATCCAAAGAGCAGACGCCATTATATGGCTAAGTGCTTTTGAATAGGGGCAGAAGAGTGGGAAATTTGGAGAGAGGGCGGGAGTACAGAATGCAAGCATATGTGGGAGTCCTCCGTCAGCACTCTTGCTAGTGAATGGAGGTACAACGTGATCATGCTTAGGATCAGGTGGTATAGGCAGGTCCCGAAGGATAGGCAAGCCTGGGCCGTGTGATCGCATTGCAGCCCCTCCCCATTGGCAGAATGCTGATGGAAGACTCCCGTGCAGCTTCAAGATACTTAGTGGGAATATCGGACACTAGACTGTCTGAGAGAGCTCAAGAGGAGTCGACTGAGAGTGGAACCTGAGAAACTAAACTTTCTTGTCCTGGGGAAGTGCAAAGAGCACAGGAGAGTCACTACTAGAGGGTTGTAGAGCTTCCTGGTGATATTTTGCATGAAGACTGAACAAGATGCCCCAGTATAGAAAAGAGACAGGGTTGCATGGAACGAGGTCAAGACTCGACCTGAAGCAAGTGTAACCTGCTCCGTTATGTGTGGATGTTTTTTGATGCTGAACTGTTCTTTTTCATTTGTGTTGATATTTTCTTTCTTTGCTATGATAAAATTGGACAAAACTACCCTTAGTAAACCTGTTTGTGGGTACCAGCGCAGTCATCATGTTCTGTATCAAATTCCTTAAAGGTTTACAAAGAAGATCTACCTCAGCTGAAGGAGCAATACAAAGAGAAACAGAAAAGCGCTGCTACCAAAAGGAAAGACCGTGCTCCGGTAAACAGTATAAGGTTACACTTTGTTCATGGGTATGTACCACAACTTTATTTTCTCTGTCAGGATTCAGTTATCAAATATTCTTATGCAACCAGGGCAAGATACAAGTGGTGCTGATGTAAATGTAGAGGGACTCCTCCAAAATCTTTCGCCTTGAGTGATAAACTCAGACATATATAGCAGATTAGGAAAAAATCCCAGCTGGTTCTTTGGTCTCAGTGCAGTACTTCGGTTTTAGCACACAATTTTGTGCACTACCAATGCAGACAGCAACACACAGCACATTTAAATCCAATTGATCAAATAGCAGTGAAGCAATTAGCTATGCAGTGCAGATGTATAGAATTGCACAGAAAATGAGAAGGCTGAGCTCAGTGCTGGGACTTTAATGCAAAGTCTGAGGAGACAAAAGATTAGCTCATAAGTCTGCGTTCAGTGCTGGTGAGGAATTTATCCCTGTTTGAGTGTACAATACCTGCAATTATTTTGTGACTTTGCTGAAGGAAGTGGTGATAAAACAACAGCAGGGGAAGTGTGGTGGAACAACGTGTATATACCATAGGTATTGGCAGTGCAGATCCCTGTGCGCACGTGTCTGGCTTGCTCTTCTTGTTTAGTGCACTTTTTGCACATAGCTTATTTGCATACTGTTTGATTGCAGAATCAGTGAGCAAAACGTTTACGCTAACTTGTGTTAGGAAACCATGTGCTAGAGCTTTAATGCTGGGTTCTAGCACAGGATTTCTGCATCAAGGCAATGTAAGTTTAAAATTCAGGGATGGGACCTAATGTACTTGCCTGTTCATATTTTACTGTCTTAAAGAAGCTGAAACAGCCCACTGACAATGGTGAGTTCCACATGTTTGCTCTCAGGAGAGAATGTAAATGTGTCCAGCTATTCAGGGATTCTTAGGCTGCATTACATCACACCGTTTCCAGGCATGGAGCTCTTTCCCAGAGCCTCTCACCTGCTGAAAGAGTCCATAGAACAGCTTTTGCCTTTTGGTCTCTCGCACAGAGCAAGCCACACGGAGTGGAAAGGCCTTTTTTATAGAGTTATAGATTAGTCTATCAAAGTGTGTCATTTTACCTGGATGTGTTCAGTTGCGTGGTTCTGCTTTACCTTTTCTTTTCTGAATGAGCCACGAATATGTCTGGGACAGGCTTTGCTGCGTATGCGACATTGTCAAGGTAGACACTTCATGGACCGCAGAGTCTTCACATGCCAGCTGTTGAAAGCAGAAAGGTCCATATCCATGTGGCCTAACCGTACTGCAGGCCCAGTAATATTTTAATTCCAATGAATGAATTGGAAATGATGGACCTAATATTTGAAAGACATTTACATGGTTTATAGCCCAGTAAACCATGTAAGTGCCTTAAATCAGGATATTCAACAGCATTTACAAAGTTAGTTCCGTTGAGTGTCCCCTTCTAGCCCCTCTACATGTCCTGATGCTATGCGGTTAGCATCGGGGTGTGTTGGGTTGTTCCGGGGCAGAGACTTTCACTAACCAGGTAGGGGCGATATTGCATACTGCCCGGTTAGTGACCTGCACCTAAAAGATAGGTGAAGCAAACCCTTTATCTTTAAAACACTAGAAGCCCCAAAAAGGCATTTTACCTAGAAATCCCAAAGTGCGTCAATTGACGCATTATCACGACGACTGCGTTGAGCATGAAATGCAGATGTGAATTAATTTGAAGTTACTTATTTGTTTACTACTTGCAGTATGTGACATCATTACATAACTGACATAGTTATAGCAGTGGCGCTGGTATAAACCTTTGAAGATGCATTTGCGTCAATTGATGCACTTTGGGGCTTCTAGTGTTAAGATGCGGGAGCTAACTGGGCAGTATGCAATATCGTCGCTGCCCGGTTAGCTACTGCAGCTTCCGGCCTGTGCGGCGATCCCCGGATATTCAATGCCAGGGACACATATGACACTGGCATTGAATTTCTGGGGTTAAGGATCAGCGGGTAGGGCTCTGCGCCATAGAGGCGCAAAGCCTGCCCAACTGAATATCGGGCCCAATGTCTTTTTTTTTTTTTTTTTCTAACAAATATAAAAGGGGCCTTTGGACCCTTTGCTAAGGTCTGTATCCACAAAGATTGTATGCATATCACTTATGCATAATCAATCTTATGCATATTCATTGTGGCTATCTTGAAAACCCTACTAGCTGGATGAGTTGAGATCTTCTGATCTATGGAAACACAGTAGGCAGGAGGGTTCAGGATCTCGTGATGCTGGTAAGGTCAGGGACTCTGAATTGCTGGAGACTCAGTTTGAGTGCAGCAGCTCCTGATCCCTTCAGTGGGTGAGAAGCCATTGCTTGCTACAAAGTCAGACACCTGCACATAACTTCTGCTGCCGCTGCCAAGTGAAGGGCCTAATTCACAGGTGGGAGTAGCACTGCTGGTGAGTTGACCGGGGGTTGTTTCTTCTTCATCGCTTCAGGGCAGGTGTTTCTTTTGCCACAGTTTGCCTTTTTGAGGCTGGGGAGGAGTGCTGTCAGGACCTTGGACTGTGTGCAGTCTGTCAGGCCATTCTGTAGTGCATGCGAACCGGTGCCATTTTTGGACAACACGTTGTGCCTTCCAATGAGGGGGAATTGATGTTTACTGGGCCTGGACGTTGGGGGGGGGGGGGGGGTATTCTGCCTTCACGTTTTTTTAATGGGCTTCAGGGATTTACCATTAAAAAAAAAAATAAAAACAGTGAAACAGCAAACTCCCCCCCCCACCCAAAAAAAACCAAGAGAGCAGCAGAAAAGTAGGCACAGGCCCAAGGAGCTTAGGGCCTGATTTTCTAAGCCCTAGGCACGTGCTACACATGTAAAAGCTAGTAGATGGTGTGGCATGCTGTCTGTAGTAGCCCATAGACCATAACAAACACATGTCCCATGCTCATGTGCACATCTAACATTGCTCCCACAGGTGGCCATGGATATCCCCCAAGGATCTGACTGCTTACCCCAGTGCACCACCCCATGAGCTGGCAGGAGGAGTGGTATAATGCTGCTCATCAGCAGACTCGGACAGTTGTGGAGCAAGCAATAGGGGTGCTGAAGAGCCACTTCCGGTGCCTTGACAGGAGCGGTGGGGAACACCTCTACAACCCAGAGCATATATGCCAGATATTTGCATTGTGCTGCATACTTCACAACCTTGCATGGATGTGTGGATTGCAGATGGTGATGGGGAAGAGGCTGGGAGGCAACGGCAGGCTGGTTACTGGCCCTCCATGCATGGCTGATACATGACAGTTTCTGAGGTGACTGCCGCACACCAGCACTGGACAAGATACACACAGTTACCAATAAAGTGCCCAATGCTACACTACATGTGCAGAGTGATTATTTCCTCCCACGTGTGTCCTCTGCCCCTGGGCTCCCCGCCAGCCATGGGCGCTTGCTGACATGTGCACTGCGATGCAGTGAAGTAATGTCCAGTGATATGCTGACAGCGTCACTACTCTTCCCAGCAAGGCAGGTCAATGGACATGGGTCAGGGCTACCAGGTGACTGTGCTGGTTCGCTGGCAGCCTCAGCACCCACCCCCTGTGCCCACATGAGGCCCACCAAACTGCGCAGGGCACCAGCAATTGTTGGATGCAGGTGCCCCTCCAGATGGCACTTCACACACAGTCGGTGTTCCTGCCATGCCTCAAACTCTGCCTCCCTCGCCTGTGTGGTTGCCTACAGGTCCTGATGGATACCATGCAGCTCAGACTGTATGCCCTTGTTGCTGGCCACCAGGTGTGCACCCTCCTGCAGTAGCTCCTAGTCCTGATCAGTGCCTCCTGCATCCACAGAGTCATTCAGGATGGTGAATTGTAGCTCAGTGAGTGGGGCATCATTCATCTCCAGCTCCCCAGCACTTGCAGACACACTGGACTGCTCCCCCGCCCTGGGTGGTGCACCGGACTGCTCCCCTGCTCTTGGTGACACACCGGATTGAACCTCTGCCCTGGCAGGCACACCAGCCCCTATGGCTGTCCTGCATCTCAGCTGCGCACTGGCATCATCTGCAGTTAGTTCCAGGCTGTGATGGTAGGGTCCTTGGCAGGTCTGTAGAGAGCAAAGGTGGCAGAGATTAGTGACATGGGTTGTCAGTTCGGCCTATGGGGTGCCACCAGGCCCACTAAGGAACTGGCAGGTGGATTCCCAATCCTCACCGTCCCCAACCCATGCAGCACTCAAGGTCCGACAGAAAGACAGACATGCCCTGGGTGGACAGAACCATGGTGGGGACAAATACATGGCTGTCACGATGCCACCCAGGCCATGGGGCATCCCGACTCACCCTCCTGTGTGCCTGGGGAACAGCTGTCAAAGCCCGCAACCTCAGAGATGGAGACCTCCTCCATGAAATGCAGCAACTGTTCCTCCAGAGGGGGGAGTCTGTGCTGCTGCACATGTGGTAGCCTGCTGTTGCTGGTCCTCTTCTACTGATGGGCAGTAGTGGCAGGACAGATGGACAGCATATATGTGGATTCTGCCACTGGCCCCCTCAGACTCCTGGGCCAGGGTCGCAGAGGCTGGGGGGTGGGGCACGTGTCCAAGGCGTTCGCACTGGCCAGCAGCATCCCCTGGGGTGGGCAGCTCGACCACAGCTCCCCATGCACTGAGCATTGGCATTACTGTGCATTTCCTGTGGTGTTGCCAATCACCACCAGGGGGGTGCAGCAGCATCCCTGCCTGCTGTATCTGGATATGCTTCCTGTTGCGGGCAGCCAGGGATGGCACTTGTACTAGTGCATGGCTCATCCCCCCCCCCCCCCCACTGACACCTGGGGCTGCCACCAGCATGTGGCTTGGCACCACAGCCCTGTCTCCCTGTGCAGACACAAAGCTGTTACTTTCAGAGTGTGTATGGTCTAGCATGGTGCTCAGCCCCTCCTGCCCATTCAGGTCTGTTATCTGCGCAGGCGGAGTTGGATGGCCCTCCATATGGCCATGGCCAGCCGCAGATTTGGCCACCATGCTGCTGGTGTCTATCCACCCAGCCACGGGGGGCTTTTGCACAGGCAGCCCACGGGGCCTGTTTGACGGTGTCATCAATGCATGGGTATGCCAGACAGGCGATACATGGTTTCATGCATACTTGCCGTCCCACTTCTCTGGCCTCTGGTTTGGACACATACATGGGTATCGTAGGCCAACCTTAGGTGCCAAGTCCGGGTTCCGGACCCTGCGCCTACCCGATGCCAGCTTGACCGGTTGGAGGGTTCACTGTGAAGCCCAGATAGCGCAGGGTTGCTGGTCGATTGTGGAGCGTACTTGGCCCATCAATCAGCTGGAAATGAGAGTGATCTTTTTGGCGCTACAGAAGTTTTGGGCCTTCTTGCAAGGCAAGGCAATGCGTGTGTTTTCAGAAAACTCCACCACAGTAGCATACATCAATCACCAAGGAGCACAGGCAGTATTCAGCTGAAGTGCAAGATCGTGCCACTTTGGGCAATCTACTGACCCTCTCTGCAGCTCACGTGGCTGGCAAGGACTATGTGGTTTCTGATTTTCTCAGTCAGCGTCACTCAATCCCGGCAAGTGGATGCCCAATGCGCAAGTTTTTGCTCTGCTGGTTCAGTGTTGGGGAACACTGATAGTGGTTCTGATGGCAACCTTCAAGTCAGTGAAGGTGGCTCATTTCTGCAGCAGGAAAAGGGAACGCATGTCAGATTGACTGGATGCGTTAGTGCAGTGCTGGCCCACAGAGGAGCTGCTGTATGTGTTCTCACCATGGGCGCTCATTGGTCGAGTGGTGCAAAGGATCGAAGTGCATCAAGAACCAGTTGTCCTGATCGTGCCTGATTGACCGTGATGTCTGTGGTACACGGGTCTGGTTTGACTGGTGGTGCATCGTCTGTGGCGCTTTCCAGCCCAGACCTATCTTCTCATGCAAGGCCTGGTATTAATGCCACAAATGGATCAATTTACGTTTACGACATGGTTCTTGAACTCTGTTAAAGGCTCGGAAGTGCACCACTTTCCTATTGTACGTGTGAGTGTGGAGAATCTTTGAGGATTGGTGTGCAGGCCACGCCTGTCGGCCTTTTACAGCTTCAGTCCTGGACGTCTTGGCATTTTTGCAGGCTGGACTGGAAAAGGGCCTAGCTTGCAATTCACTCTGGGTGCAGGTGGCAGCTTTTACCTCTTACTGGGGTAGAGTCCAGGGGTTGTCCCTAGCGACTCATCCGAGCGTAGTTTGTTTCTTATGCAGGGTGAAGCAGGTCCACTCACCGGTGAGATCACTGGTTTGTTCTTGGGATTTGAATCTCGTGTTGTCTGCTCTGATGGAGATGCCCTTTGAGCTGCTTTGGGTGTGTAAGGTGAAGGCTTTGACATTGAAGATGGTCTTTTTGGTGGCTGCTTGTTCAACCAGGCAGATCTTCGAATTGTATGTGCTGTCGTGCTGGGAGCCTTTTCTCTCCATCTCTAAGGAAAAGGTGGTATTGCGGCCAGTGCTTTCCTTTCTGCCTAAGGTCATCTCGGTTTTTTTACTTGAATCAACCGGTCACTCTACTGTTGTTTTTGGGTGAGGTGGCAGTTGGGCAGGATCCTCAGCTACAACTTTTGGATGTGTGCCGCATGCTGAAGAGATTTTTGAAATGGATGGAGCCCTTTAGAAGGTTGACAGGTTGTTTGTCCTCTTTGGCAGACTGCATAAGGATGAGGCAGCATCCATTTCCAGGTGGATTAAGGAAGTGATTTCTTCAGCATATTTGTTGAAGCAGAAGAGTTTTACCTGCGGACTTACTGGCTCATTCTACCTGGGCACAGTCATTGTCTTGGGCAGAGGCCAGTCTAATCCCCCAGAAGACATCTGCAGGGTGGCCACGTGGTCGTTGTTATATACCTTTATACTCCTTATTGTCTCAATGTGCAGGCAGCGGGGAACACGAGATTCGGAGCGGTGATGCTGCAGGCCGGGCTCGCAGGTCCCTCCCGAGTTTAGTACTGTTGTGGTACATCCCACAAGTCGGGACTGGACTGGAGGTACAATAAGGAAGGGTTAATTAGGACTCTCCTTGAGTATCTCCAGTCCAGTCCCGGACCCTCGTTGGGTTGAGCTGTATGTGGGAAGTTATCGATCCTGGCCTGCAAAGCTGTTTCCATCAGCGATGGTTCAGGATTATAGTGATTCATACGATACGGCTGCTGATAGGGACTCCTGTGGGGGTTTCTCTAGCCTTCATTTTAGTTGCTTCTTGTTATGTGAAGTCAAGTATACACCACAAGACAAAGGCATTACAGTACATAAACCAGTGACAAGAGAATTTGAGTACCTGGGTTTGTTTAATTGGCATGGTGAGGTTACTTAGCTTATGCGGGGTTATCCTGTCTGTCTTTGAGGTGGGAGATGTTGCAATGATTTTGACTGGTCCTTAATTGTTGCACCGGTGAGTCTGCTTTGTCAATAGAACACTGAGGCTGGTAGGTAATGCCAGCTGGTTATATGAGGCGATGTCATTAAAATATTCTTGATCAGTTTCCAAGCTGCTGGTTGGGGGTAACAACCCACAAGTCGGGACTGGACAGGAGGTACTCAAGGGAAGCCAATTAGCAGGTAAGTCCTAATTAACCCTTCTTTACTGCTCGAGGTACTGTGCATGCAATTGCTGTGTGGGTTTGCCATGGAAAATCACAAAGTAATTTAAGATGTTAGTACATATTGTCTCTTACATTTACTTACATGAATGAGCATTCAGGCTCTTAAGGAGTTTCCTTGAGAAAGTTAAATATCAATGGGGGAACAGGTTTGTAGGGGGACATGATTGTTCAGGAAGGAAAAGAAAGGAGGGGACTGGGAGAGGAACATTTTTAAGGCATACTCTTAGCCAAACGATGATCTCAGCCACCCAGGGGATCCATTTCCTTGGATTTGTAAAGAGTGTGCCTGGTATATATGCAAAATCCACTTAGCTATAATTACACATAAAAGGACTTGCTAATTCATAGGACACATAGTAAAAGACCCAAAAAGGGGTCGATTAGCAGAGACTTCTGAGCCAGCTGTCAAGACTACTGCTAAGAAACCAACCATAATGGATGACTGGGTTTAACCCCTCCCTTTCCTTTGGAACTACATTATACTTAGGGTCTGAGGTTCCTCCAATGGTGCTTTGTTTTACTCCATAACTTCAATACGGCTCCTGGAGTCGGCTCCTGGGTAGATTTTACAGCATAAGATGATGATGAAATTCTTTTCTAATAGTCTCTTTTGGTGCAATTACATATTAATAATTTATTCTTGTAGCATTCTTTCCTCCTACCTCCACTGCACGGCATGAACAAAATCATTCAGAAAGTTCATTTTCTTTGCCTTTTTTAAAGACATTTGAGGCATCTTGCCTTGCAGTTAAAATGTCATTCTTTGTGCAAATTCCTATTGTTGGTATCCAGCAGGTTTTGCCATTTGAAGGACAAGCTGATTGTCATTGTACAAGAGCAAGTCAATAGGCCTTGCTTCCCAAAACAAAAGCATGAGATACTGAGCATTCACTTTGTGTGGATTCTTATGAGACTACAAAAGTATGTGTATACAAAGATAGCCAATAAATGAATTACTAAACTGCAGTAAAATCTGCAGTTTCATTTAGTGTGGAAGTCACTAACCTATGGTAACTCTGAACCACAGGTTAGTAACGCCCATGGTAAAGGAATAACGGAGCTTGTGGTGAGCACCGTACACCAACTGAAAGCTAGCGTTATTTTTCCTGGCCGTTAACACGTGGCCTGATGTACCAGGCTGCATTCTTAAAGAGGCCAGAAGTGTTAACAAAATTCAGTGATGTGGGGTCCTCTCACCCCAGGATCAGAAAGCAGTCAGGTTCCTCCCTCCCCCCCCCAAAAAAAATAATTATCCCTACCCCCACCAAAATATATCCCCCTCCCCACACATGCCTTCAATCCCCCCTGAAAGCACAATCAAGCCCTCCCTCTTAAGACCATTCACCCTCCACTGACCTCAGTCTGGACCCCCACCACCATCCTAAGGCCTCTCTTGTCCTACCTATAGTATATCCTGGTGGCTTACTGGGACCTGGTGGCCTTACTGGGAAGTGACCCACACTCACTCCTGTCCATAATGGTGCCAGGTTCAAAATGGCATCCACAATCCTGTAGGTGCCCTGTTTTAAAATTCCACCCTCCCCAAAATTAATCATGGATGTTGCTTCAAGGTTCTCTGTACTCCTCAGCCATGCCTGCTAGCAAGTGGACGCTTATATCGGGAGACAGACTGTAGCATGCATCCTCTGCTTATTACAATGTCACAGCAGGGTATTAGGCTTTTTATCAAGTTTTAGCTTTGTTTTGATATACCATCTATCAAAAGATATCTAGGCAGTTTATAATTCAGTCAAAGTAAGATAATCCATAAGCATATGGAATAAAACATAAAATTAATAAAACACAATAGATATCTCTACAAAAAGAACATATATCAGTTACAATCTGTGGATTCAAGGAGGGGACATCTAAATAGGGAGGGTAAAGGATGGAACAAGGATAGTCATAGTTGTTAAGGGAATCAAAAATTGCTCTTCAGTCAGCTCATTCCAGGCCAGCCAAATTGTTTCAAGTTGAATGTCAAGGGGCAGGTTGTTCCATAGATATGGGGTGATGACGTCAAAAGCCGACTGATTTAGTCAATTCCATTCTTACTCTGGTGTAAGGAGGACCATGACAAGATTTATGTTGCATTTTAATCTGTCTTTGCATGTTCTTTAGGTATTGATCCGTGCACTCCTTCAGGTTATTAGGAAGCGGGGCTTATAAATAAAACTGGGTTTAGATTTAAGAAATGTTAGAGAGCATGCTTACTGTGTCAATCCAGCGAAAACATTGCTCAGTTGATGCTTTCACTTTCTATCCTCTCTCAAGAGCTGTCCTATAGCTAAGACTGAGTTAGACATCTACTGAAAAGTTATGCTTGTACATGTAACGTAATAAAAGGCAGCAGCACAAAGACCAAATTAGGCAAGCCAGTCTGCCCAGTTCTGATTCTTCCACATTAGATGGACATACAAGACCCATATGAAAGCCAACATCCATTCCCCCTCCTTCCCCACCATGTTTTTATCTGATCCTTCGACCCTTTTTCTATGACTGCCCTCCATATCTCTCCCAAGCATGCCCAGAATCTGTTAGAAGCATGTTTACGAAGGCCCCGTGCTGGGAACATCCGTGTGGGCTGTTTTACTAGCACGGGGGGGTCAGCACTAACTTCAGGGGATATGTGCTTCCATCCCCCTTGCAGTTGGCTTGAGTCCAGGATGCAGCTCTGTGCAAGCCGGCATGTGGCGTTAAGTGCACCCTCCTTAAAGGCAGCAAGCAGAGTTAGCACGGATCGCTGGCGCCTGTTGCTGGACATGATGCATCGGCAATGCCTGCATTCCTCCCCTGTCCGGTCCACATTCCATCCCAATGTGAGCTACCAGGGTCGTGTGGGATTTTTGCCACTAGGGCCCATGCATTGTGCCCAAACCACACCCTAAACCCAGCGCTACCAGGTAGCCTACTTTAGTAAACATGCCACTTAGTGCACTGGCATCCACCTGCTTGTAGGCCATTTCAGGCCTTGTCATCTTCCTTACCCCAGACATCTTAGAAGGCAGATAGAGTAGAAACTTCTGGTTTTTACTTCTGGCTGTTAGTAACTCTTCTAATGTGAGGCATTTTATAGACAGCATTATTACAGACAGTGACTCATTTATTTTTATTTTTGTTGTCACTGCCGACATTCGTAACGCACTGTCTTATTAAGGCAACATTTAACATGTACACGAATTCTTGTCTCTTCCAAAGAATGAAAATAAGAGAAGGTAAGGCTGTTTCTTTCTTGTTTGTTAGCTACCGAGGCTATGACTGTAGGAGCAATCTGTTCTACACCCAGACGGGTGAAATTGTCTACCACGTTGCAGCAGTGGGTGTGGTGTATAATCGGCAGCAGAACACGCAGCATTTTTACTTGGGACATGATGATGACATCCTCTGCCTGGCTCTCCATCCCCTGAAAGACTATGTGGCAACAGGCCAGGTAGCGTAGCAAAGACGGGGCTTCTCTTGATGAAACTATTCCTTGTTGTTTACTGAATATGCAGTTTTAGTACATTTATTTTATTGGGGCATGCAGGCTTATAGATGTGCGTTTATATATGTGCAAGAGGAATGTGCATGCAGGCGTTGGAGGCAATGTTTAAACAGCATATGCAGCTGCAAACACTGCTACTACTATTCAACATTTATAGAGCGCTACGCATGCAGCGCTGCACAGCTAACCTACAAGAGGTAGCCAACATAGAAGAGACAGTCCCTGCCCATCAGAGTCATGCTCATCGGAGCTTACAATCTAATTAGAACAGTACAGAGCGTTAGTCTGTTCTGCGCAAGGTGCGGTGTGGTTACAGTTTGTGTTGTGTTATATATATATATATATATATAACAACACAGGTACTTTCAGCAGATATTCAGAGAAATTACCTGCATTGTTTTTTTTAGAAAATGCAGGAAACTCTTTATAAAAACTGTCCACCAATTAATGTCAAATTGATGGCAAACATGCAATATTCTTAACAGTGTGAATGACTTTTTCACATAGAGAGGCCTATTTATTAACTCACAGTAAATAGCGCTCAAGGCATTATTTTACTGCAGGGTTCGTTAATATCCTATGGTAAATTTATTTTTGTGATGCTGCCCCTGAAACACACACCCAACACGCAATCCCTTTTTAAATCTCCCCCCCCTTCCCCCTGCATATAGGTTTTCAAACTTCCAGGAAACCACCCACACCTTGCAGCCCACCTCCCTTGGTACCTATTGAGAATGTCCCTGGTGGGTAGAAGGGGCAGGAAAAAACAGAGCGCTCCTGTCCTGGTGATTTCCTAACTCAAAATGGTGGCTTCAGCTCCCTAGCAGTGGTCTCTCAGTACTACTGCTACAGGTATTAGGCTGACAAACAAGGGGGTACTCTCTTGTTTGACAGCCTGACCTCAAGACTACCACTAGGGGGCTGAAGCCATCATTTTGAGTCAGGGAGCAGCCAGGACAGGAGTGCTCTGGGATTGCACCTGCCTCCTCACACTAGCCATCAGGAAGACCCCTTGTAGATACTGGCAGAGTTCAGGGGAATGGGTGGGTTCCATGGGGGTTAGAAAAGGAATAAAGGGATTGGGTTGAAAAGGGATCAGGTTGGAGGTTATTTACTACTAAACACGAGCCCCTTTAAGTTGCTCCCACACACAACTAGCAAATTTTAACACAAGATGAATGATCTGTTTTGCATAATAATGAGCTGCAACGCATTTTTTAACATGTATTGGTCAGATTTTTTCATGTTATGGTAAAATAACATGCATTATTTGTTTGTTTATTTATTTAACAGTTCTTTTATACCACTTTATCATTTCAGTCAAAGCGGTTCACATTGTAACAAACTTGGTAACGTACATTAAACAGGGACAATGACAACGTGAAATTTTCTGAGGCAATGGAGGGTTGAGTGTCTTGCCCAAGACCACAAGGAGTGCTAGAGGGAATTGAACCCTGGTCTCTTGGTTCCCAAGCCAGTGCTCTAATGCAAGTCATAGGGTTTAACATGCATTCCCTGCTCTTTAACACAATAGCTGTCATGTCATGTCATGGCTTAATAAATAAACCTGAGGATAAGTTAAAAGTTATTCTGTGCTTTGAGCCTGAGGTTGCCTGTGAAGAAGTGTACTCTGCCCCCAGAGAAAGCTCTGCTACGAGGGGACATAGGATAAAGATGAAAGGGGATAGACTCAGGAATAATTTGCAGAAATATTTCTTTATGGAAAGAGTGGTAGATACATGGAATATTTTTCCAGTGGAGGTAGTAGAGACCAGGACAGTATCTGAATTCAAGAAAGTATGGGACCAACACAGAAGATATCTAAGGGGAAGAAAAGGGACTACAGTAGCTGGTATGGAAGGGAAGACTGGAGAGGCCATTTGGTCTTTTTCTGTCGTCATGTTTCTCTCTTTCTGTATTTCGTTTAAGTAGCTTGAAATGTGTTGAATATCTGAATATATTAATATACTTGCATTATTCATCAAAACTGTATTAATATATTGCCTTATATGTAAACACCGCAGTCAGTATTCTCTTTAAATTTGGCTGCAGTGTTTTACGTATATTCAGGAGAGGGTATGGCACTGTGGGTATCGGCTGGGGCATCTTTGCTGGTGTTCAGGCAGCATGAAACCTTGGTTTTCCCAGTAACCACCATGCAAGCGTACAAGATAGAAAATGAAGTAGGGGGTCAATTGGCTGTCGTCTGGATTCAGCAAGGTGACTTGTGGGGTTGCATGTCTCGGTGAGACATGCAGCCCCACAAGCTGTCCTGCCGGTATTCCCCCACAGGCTCTTCCCAAATGGCCAGAGCAGCAGTACAGGGAGAACTGATGGGGGGAAAGGAGGGGGCGGTGCAGGGGTGGGCTGAGGCGGCAGGATGTACAGGGCCGATTCAGGTGACTGGGAGTGACACATGCTGCTTATTCCACAGCGGAGGTGGTATAAGCAGCTGCAGAGAACCTGATCAGGCCTGGGTACCCCTTTGATGGCCGGGAGCAGCGAAGGTGGGTTCTTGCCACCTGATCCAGGCCTGGCTGGCCCCACCGAAGGTCGGGCAGCAGGGTGACAGGGGGTAGGCGATTCTGTGGGGGGACTGGCATGTGGGATGGATGTCCCCGTGGCATACAGAGGCACACAGGGCCTTCTCAGGGCCAGATCCTGCACCCTCAGGTACAACTGGTTCCCACAGTGTAGAATTGGGTCCTAATGGGCTCGTCCTGTTTGGGACCATCCAGATGGCCCGGATGTGCCCATAGTGGAATCAGGCTCTGTATGTTTTTTGGACAGGGTAAACTAGACTAGCTTTTGCCCCTTTGCATTTATGAAGTTTTGCAAGAGAAACAACTCTAGGGGGTATGTTTACTAATCGGTGATAGCGACTTCCGTTCAGTATCAGAGCCGCAAGCCCCATCGACTTCAATGGGGCCACGGCTCCGATATCGCACAGAAGCCGCTACTGCCGATTAGTAAACATACCCCTAAATGTCTATACTGAGGTGCCATAGGGGTATAATAAGATTTGCTTTGGTAGGCAGAAGAGGGGGAAAGGATGGAACTAGAAAGAAAAGGAGTACAAAAAGCCAAAATATCAGGAAAAAATATATTAGAAAGTTTTCTTTAAAATCCAATAAATAATTTTCATATTTTAAATCCTTCCATTTTGAAAGTAAAATGAGAATATGCATTAAGGGATTAATGTAAATTTGATAGCATTTGTGCCTTGTAAGACTTCAAATGGAGAGTTCAAATGCATTTTGCTAAGTGAATATGCAAAAAAAAAGCTGAAAGTTAAAGTGCAATATTTACCTTTTGTTTAAAGGTGGGTCGTGATTCTGCCATCCATGTCTGGGATGCAGAAACTATGAAACCTCTCTCAGTATTAAAGGGCTATCACCTGTATGGAGTCTGTGCTGTGGATTTTTCAGGTATTTTTCTTCTTCTTAGAAGGCATTTTCATTGGGTCGGCCTGTTAGCTCATTGGCCTTGGTGTGTGCTGCTATGCAAGAGAATGTAGTTCAATTCCTGAACCTGCTTCTGGTTCTTGTGATGGGTGGGAATGTCGAGGAGCTGGTATTCACAATTAGAGAGTCTCAACTAGAAGGATAATGGAGCACGGAGATCTATTACAGTACAGATTTCTTCATTACAGTTTAATTTTGACCTGTGATGTGAATGCTTGTACTTCTCAATGTGTTAGGATTCTCCAAATGAAGATCCCTGAAGACAAAAGAATTAAATCATCCATTCCCTTTACCCAGAATGATCAATCTTTGCCTTTTCCACTTTTATCTACATAATAAGTGCCAGTGAAACAAAAAATAAAAAAACCCTGCTCCTAATAAACCGAGTGACAAAAAAATGACTGTCCGTGTAAGGAAATAATAACAGACAGTGTAAGATGTCTCCATACATTGGTGAGATCAGCTATCTCTAAGGATGGCCTTACAATTATTGAGCATGCTTCGCCATTGAGGACTGGAAGTATTTGGCTATGGATTCAGATGCATATCCCTGACGCAAAAGTGCTGAAACAATATTGTGTCGGATGAAGATGAGTGATTGGGTTTATTGGCTTAATCTTTGAGTAGCGTTTGAACTGTGTAAATAAAACTATCTGGTCCTTTTGAATAAAAACTTAGGGTATTTTTGAACAATGATGTCTTAGTTAAGTGGAGGTCATTCTGGTAATAAGACTGAATGGATATTTGGAATGATCTTTAAAGCTGTCTTGAATTCCGTGTATGCCTGTAATGACCGATGATGATTTAAATGCTACTCTCGCCCATAAGCCTGGTTACTCAGGGCTAGCTTGCCTAAAAGTGTGTAGCTAATTGTATTCGAGGTCCATTAAATTCTTTAAAGGTTATGGGTTTGGTATTTTGTGTTTTTTTTATATTGATTATTGCAACAGTATCCTAAATGGTAACACTACTACAAATTTGACCAAACTCCAGTATGTTCAAAATGTGGCCATCAAATTCCTTCACAGTGCCTCCAAATTTGATCATATGATCCCCTTACTGATACAAAGTCATTGGCTTCCTATCGCTTACTGAACAGAATTTAAGGTGCTCATATTAACATACAAGGCCTTCTATACAGGAACACCTCTCTATCTGATTAGCCACCTGCTCCCCTATTCCCCCAGCAGAACGCTTCGATCTCTTAATGCCCACCTACTTATAGTTCCTACCAACCATATAGCCAGACTTGAATTCACACGCACTGTAGGCCTTTTGGTTTCTAGCCCCTCACCTCTGGAACTCTTTGCCATTGTACCTTTGAGAAGAACTGTCATTTAAAAAGAAAATTCCCAAAGCCTGTTATGTCGAACTAGCCTATAACCAACCAGATGGATGACTTGTGAATGGGATAGACATTGCTTCCCCCCACAGTTGACAGCTGTGGTGTTTAAATATTGGCCTCTTTGAAAATACGGCCCCTAATTTCTAACTATATAACAACTTGCATGTAAGGAAGATTATGTGCAGCATGATCATCTTTTTAAAATCACAAGTCTCTTATCTAATTATGCTTTTGCTAAACTGGGGTATAAAAGAAAAGAGACATTTCCAAGATCAGAGACACTGGGAGGTAGTGCAGAGGCAGGAGCTGAACCCTGTAATTTTTGAATCCTGTGTACAAACTATAGTTGGGTCTGAGGAGGGAATTTAAATTCTTAAGCACCCTCTGAATAATGCAGAAGACTTCCTGAAAAGAGATCTCTTGAACAGTGTTGCCAATCTAATCCTGACCTTACTGGGATTCCTACTTTGTAAAATCTTCCCTATGGTTTGTGCTTTTCATTTTCCCATGTGGGGCACATGGTCTCCACGGCTTTAGCAAAGTAAACGAAGCAGAGAATGTAGCGGAAATGAGGAATGAAGATGAAAAAGTGTTGTAAGGCAGAGGATGCCCGCAGCAGCCTGTGATTAAACACACATTAGTCTAACTGCCTCACACTGATGGATTCCTTTATGCCTCCTAAGAACTCCGTTAATGCCATTTAATATTTTTCCTGGCAAAAGCAGTGATGAGGGCAGGTAACTTCCTGTGTTTGAGTAGCAAGGAGTGGCACCCTGGTAAACTCCCAGAAAACTATCCCTCAGTGTACTACCATCTTACTTTTGCATGTCAGGGCAATTACTTATAACGTAGCGCTCACAGCTTAAATACACTTCTCTCAGTTTTCAAGTACAGTAGATCATTGATGCAGTGACATACATTAATATTAGAAAGTGCCACCTTTTATTCCCAAATTCTTAGAATTTTCATGGTATGGAGTCAGGCATTTCGGTGGCTATATATTTTATTTATTTATTTAGACAGATTTGTATTTTACCTTATCCTTCAATCAAGGTGGTCACGTCACATCACAATTGGAGGGTTACATTTAACATTAGGGTATTTGTATACATTTAGACAGAACAATTACTTAACACGATTTAGACATATCTTCCTTGAGTATATACCCGTGCAACCAGAGGTTATACTCATATTTAAAGCAGCAATAGCGCCTGTGGGCTTTGAAATACCTGCTCTTTGGATACTAGTTCTCTTTCTCCCTTTGATGGCCTTATCCCTAGGTCCCTGTTTATATATGCAAAGAGATTTTATTTCTGTGGGCTCAACCACTTAAATAGCTCCCTTGATATTTGTAGTTTATCAGATTGCACGTAATGCTGACTAAGAGGGTGGTGCTTTTCATCAATGTTCCCGCTAACCTGCGCTGGGTCCACCGCCAACATTCTTGCCAGGGGGGGGGGGAGATGCAGAGCGATCAATGCTCTGCCCCTCCCCCCACCAGCAGGAATGCCTGCGGAGGACCCGGCGCAGATTAAAGAGGGTGCTGCGGCGTGTGTTAGACCTTGTGACAGGGCTTTTTTTCTACTGCTGACTTCCTGAACGGCGGCATTTTCAATGAGACGCGATCCCTGTTGGATGGCTCGCTTCAGGCTCCGTGTCAGCGGCTTCCTGCCACATTTTACTAGCGGGGCTGCATTAAGCGGGAAAACCCCACTTTTGTGTTTTTTCGTGCTGCGCTGCAGTTTTAATAGGAATAAGTGTGTTCTGTTCAACATGCCCTCTTCTCTCAAGTGTTGTTTAGGCTGTGGGAAAAAGCGCCGTGTTTTAGTCTCTGTTCTGCCTGTGCTGCAGATCAGGAGGACCCTCTTCAGCTTTGGGGCAGGATACAGCTAAATACTCCATGTCTCCGCTTCAGCTTACCCCTCTGGGATCCTCTGTAGAGGTCCCAGGAGTTCCTGCCTCCTCTCCTCACCCTGGAGACTCCCTGCCCCCAGTGCTGCTACCTGAACAGCAACATCTTCAGCAGCAGAATTTACAGCAGCCTCAGCAGCCTGAGAATTCCAGCGCCCAGTTTATGCTCCTTTTTCACCAGGCTTGGGACCTGTGGTGCTCGGGTCCTCTGCTGCCCCTCCAGATGCCACAGACCACTCGTCCAGAGAGTGCTCCAGGCCTACCCTAACTAGACAGGACAAGGATTGTGCTAGAGATGTCTCCTGCCTTTTGAGGGCCTGGCATCCTGTCAAGGAGGACAAATGCTGTCTTTCTGAGGAGCAATCTCAACAGCTGCTCGGGTCAAAAGGATGGAGAACTCTTGCCTCCGGTAGAGGGCCCTGATGACCAAGAGACGTGCCAGGATGTGCATCTGTTCCACAAGAAGGAGCTTCTGGCTCTGATCACTCAGATTGCAGAAGCGCTTCACCCCTCTGAACTGCAGGCTCAGCAGTGTTCTGATCCGGCCAAGCCTCAAGCAGACCCTATCATTGTGGGTATTTGGAAGTCATCTAGGGCTTTCCTGTTTCCCTTGGAGCTCCAACAAATGATTTCCTTGAAATGAGACTCTCCAGGTGCTTCCTTGCACTTGGTGAGGTGCTTTGGTTGCTTTAATCTCTGGTCTCTGCAAGACCTAGATAAGTGGTTGCGTTTTCCCAAGGTGGATGCGATCATGACTGCAGTCACTACTATTACAGTACAGGGTAGTGCGGCCCTCTGGGATTAGCATGACCGGAAAATTGAGGGACTCTTGAAGATGGCCTTTTTCTCCTCTTCCCTACATCTGCAAGCTTCGGTTTGTGGGGGTGTAGCAACCCGCACTCTGCTGCGCTGGCTTCAGCTTTTGCCAGAGGACCCTGCATCAGCATGATTGGAATCATATATCGCCCTTTTGGCAGATGCCTTGTATGACCTGCTCTGTCTGGCCGCCTGTACGGTGGCTGCCATCACAGTTGCGCGAAGGTGGTTGTGGCTTTTGCCATTGGAATACGGATGCTGCTTCCAAGACTCTGCTTGCCAGGCTCCCTTTCAAGGGCAGACTACTTTTTGAGGAAGATCTGGAGAAACTGGTGAAAGACTTGGGAGAAGTTAACCCTTAATGTTTACCTGAGGATAGGCCCAAATCCAGTTCTCGTCATCCCTCTGCCTCCCTCTTCTTCCAGAGTGTGCTTCCGAGACTCTCAGCGGTACCAGCTCAGGAAATCTAGCTCTTCCTCGGCAAAACCAAATTCCAAACAGCAGCCCTTTTGGGGTGTCCATCACTTGTGAGACAATTACTCTTCCTCCAACATGTTTTCTGGGCCTGCACTGTCCTCCCGTTGACAGGCTTAGGATCTGTTCCAGGGTGCCACAAGTCGGCAGACAGCTTCACCTTTTCTCCCGCAAATGGACCAACATAACCTCAGACAGATGGGTTCTCAAAGTGGTGATATGGGCTCCACTGTACCAAACCCATTCAGGATGCCTTCTTGGTCTCCATGTGCAGTTCTGCCGCCAAAAAGGCTGCACTGAGAATGACTCTCCATCGTCTCCTTCAACTGCGGGCAATTTGTCTGGTTCCCCCTCTAGATCAAGGCTCCGGTTGTTGTTCCATCATTATTCCGGTCCAAAAAGGACTGCTCCTTCCAGCCTATTTAGACCTCAAGGGGGTCATCTGCTGACTTTTTGTGCCTCAGTTATGGATGAAGACTCTGAAGTTAGTCAATCAAACTGTTCGACTGGGTGAGTTCCTGGCATCCCTGGACCTCCGAAGTGTATTTCCACATCCTGATCTGTGAGGACCATCAGCGTTTCTTGCGTTTTGCTGTCCTGGATTACCACTTTCGTGCTCTGCCATTTGGCCTTTTCTACGGTTCCTTGAACCTCCTCCAAAGTGATGGTGGTAGTTGCCGCTGCCCTGCTTCACCAAGGCATCTTGGTACACCCTTACCTGAACAACTGGCTCTTCAGGGCCAAGTCACACGAGGAGGCGAGCTCTGTAGTTTCTCGTGTCATCAACTTTCTAGAGCACCTCGGCTGGATGGTCAATCATGCCAAAAGCTGTCTTCGCCCGACTCAGTTTCTGGAGTTCCTCAAAGCTTGCTTCGACATGAGAGGAGAACGAGTTTTCTTATCCAGGACAAGTTACAGAAACTTTGTACACAGTTCCAGTTGTTTCAATGCACGGTAGCCCCCAGGACGTGGGACTACTTGCAGGTGCTTGGCACCATAGCGGCCACGTTAGACGTCATTCCTTGAGCTTGAGCTCATATGCGTCCACTTCAGTGTTCCCAACCATCTCACTGGACCCCGTGCACACAGGACCAAGAAGTCCATCTCCCTTTTCTTCCCAAAGTGTGCCGCAGAATGCAGTGGTGACTCCTGTGATCACCTGTTGCTTGGCATCCCCTTAGAAGTCCCTCACTGGATAATTGTGGCCATCAACGCCAGCCTGGCAGGCTGGGGGGCACACTGTCTTGACCAGATGGTGCAAGGCACTTGGTCACGGCTTGAGGCCGCCTGGACAATCACCTCGAGGTGCACGCTGTCTGTCTAGCGCTTCGTTACTTTCAGCCTCTTCTCTGGAATCAGGCAGTTTGGGTGCTGTCTGACAATGCTGTGATGGTGGTTTACCTCAACAGACAAGGATGAACTAAGTGTTTGGGGATGGCCTTGGAGATGGACCTTTTTTTCCTCTGGACAGAGTGCAGTCTCCAGGCGCTTTTGGCACAACACATTGCAGGGGTGGACAACGTTCAGGTGGACTTCCTCAGTCACCTGTGATGGCCTTAGCAAGTGGAACTAGCTCAGTGGGCATTCATATGCATTGTACACCAGTGGAGGCATCCCATTCTGGATCTCATGGTTATCTCCTCCAACTCCAAAGCGGTGACCTTCTTCAGCCATTGGAAGAGTCATGGTCTCAGGGTCTCGATGCACTTGTCCAGCCTTGGTGCAGCCCCTGTATGTATTTCTCCTGTAGCCGATGATCAGTCGTGTTTTCCATCGCATTAAGTCACAGTACAGACAGATAGTTCTGGTGGTGCTGGACTGGCCACATCTCCCATCTCTCAACTTAGTTCAGCTGATGATGGCAGTGCTCTCCTGCTCTGGTTGAGCAAGGGCTTACTATGGCAAGGACCAATCATCATAGACGACTCTGCTACCTACTTGCTTACAGCTTGGCTCTTGAAAGGCACCACCTAGTCCACAAAGGCTACTCAGATCAATGGTGGCTACCTTACTGCAAGCACAATGACCCTCCACCTCTCGGGTGTACACCCAGGTCTGCCACCTCTTTACTTCTTGGTGTGCCAAGAGGTCCCTTTCACCATGGAAAGTACAGGTGCTGTATGTCCTTTCCTTCCTTCAGGATGGTTTCAATAAGGGCTTCACCCTCAATTCCCTGCTAGACCAATCCAGGACACACCCCTTCTCTCTGTCCTGAGAACTAGCCTTGCCAATGCTAAGCTGTGATCCTGTATATGTATTAGGCAGTCTCCAGCTGTTCTCTGACCTGTCCTGTGCATACCTCGGCTGCCTTGCAGTTGTGTAGATAGTTTAACTTCATGTAACCCCGCTCCCTGAGGAGTTGATGCCATTAGACTCCTAAAATAATATTAACAATGTTATAGTGTAGTCAGATGTCCAAGTGGCTGTTCAGAGTCCGATACTCACTCAGATGAAGGTTTACAGAGTACACTAACCTTTTCTAATCTTTTTTCCACCGTGAAGTGAAGTATAAGAGGAAAATAAATCTAATTTGGATAAGCCACTTTCCAAGTGATGTTACAATTTTAGGGGTGGTATAGCAGCTGATTTCAATATAAAATAAATAAATTTACTTTTATAGATGGCATTTTTAGTAATATTTATTAAACTCTAGAAGAAATAGTTAATGAAGCTTTAGAAATGGAGTACTCCAATAATTTGCAGAGCTAGTTAAACTTAGGAATAAATAGGCCGATGCAGAAAGCTAGCACAGCCTTAAAGCACCGATAACCCCACGTTTAAGCACCCTTTAAGCACTTTTGAAATGCAGAAAACAGATAGAAACACAGATGGAAAAACTACCGCCCAGTTAACACCACGCGTCTTTAAATGTATTTAATTGAGCTACACATAATAGTCTGGTATACAAATCATGCCTATTCCCAATGTAGAGATAGGTATAGAGGATTTGCAAACAGTCAAAGCGAAAATATTTTTATTTCAGGGTCTGAGGTGACAAACATCTAACGCGTGCCCTTGAAAGAATTTCATTGTCACCAGGTGCTTTCCCCGATGCCTAGATCATCATCTCCTCAGATGATCAGGCAGCAGGCAAAGCCCCCAATTCCATCAAAATAGTGAAATAAAATCCCTGTTGGCCCAGCGGCCCTGATCCCCTCCCCCCCCACCCAACAGTATTTTAATGGCATCGGAGAGTATAGTGGCATTGGGAAAAGCCCCCGATGCCATCAAAATACTGTTGGTGGCCGGTGCCCCGACAGTAAGAGAATCCCTGGTGGCCCAGCGGCCCCGATCCACTCCCCTGACAGTATTTTGATGGCATCGGGGACGATCACTGCATCAGGAAAAGCCCCCGATGCCATCAAAATACTGTCAGGGGCTGGTGCCCCAACAAAGTCACTACCTGGTGGTCTAGTGGCCCCTGAAACCCCTCACCCCCACCCCCACCCCAAAGTAAAATAAAAGAACCTAGTGGTCTAGTGACCCCTGAAACCCTCACTCCCACACTAAAATAAAATAAATTGGTAGTCTCCAGGAGATGGGAAAATTCTCTGTTTAGTTTGGGCTACACTGTTGGGAATTCCTGAAAAACGAAAACCAAGAAGATTAAAGAGAAGACAGGTTTTGAGTTAAGGAGCCTTAAGGACCTCCCACAGAGCTGCCAAAGGAGTGCCTGGAGCCTGTGACGACCCAAGCCTGTTGAGTCAGGGGAGGGCCTCGGCCAGGAGGCATACCCGGGGAGGTCGGTCTCTGCCTTTTTTTTTGTCAGTAGCTGGCATTGGGTTCTGTCTTTGGTGACAGAGCATCGTCTGCAGTGGCTGGCCCTTTAAAGTTTTGCTTGCCGTCGTCTGATGGTTTGTTCTGCATATAAATTATACAGGTAGTGGGAAAGTATACAGCCTTGTCATTCGCCTTTGCTGATTTTAAACCATTCTGTTTCTCCTTGTTCCATTTGAACTGTTGCTTCTTGATCAATGTAAAGGTTGTGCAAGAACTATCAGATGTTCTGGTATACCCATACTTCGTAATGTGGTCCAGAGTTTCTCATGGTTTACACAGTTAGAAGCCTTGCTGTATTTGATAAAACACATATAGATATCCTTTTGGTATTCTTTTGTCTTTTCAAGTATCCATCTCACATTCTTGATAATGTCTCTCGTTCCTCAGCCCTTCTTGAACCCTGCTTATATTTTAGGCAGTTGTCATTCTAGATATGGTTGTAGTCTTTGCTGAATGATTGTAGAATCTTGCTGGCATGTGTGATCAGAGCAATTGTGTGATAATTTCCACAGTCAGTCAAATCACCTTTCTTCAGTATTGAACAAACAGTGTATTTCCTGCAGCCCAACCCCAATTTGGCCTCCCAGGGTCAGGGTCAGGCTGCAAGGAATGCTCTCTGCCCCCTGCCACCTTTTCCTAGCCCCAGGCCCACCAGTCAGTTGCCCATGATGTTGTTTTCCAGATTTCCTGGCAGAGCTTTGTAAGTATGGTAACAGCTGAATCCGATTGCTGTAATACTTCAGTAGGAATCCCATCAATACCTGGTGTTTTATTCTTTGATAAGGCTTTCAATGCTGCTTTGACTTTGTTCATCGTCAATGGTTCCTGATGATAAGGTATGGTTGTTGATCCACTTGATCTTTATCGTATAATGACTCTGCATATTCTTTCCACCTTTTCTTGATCTTCTCAGCATCATTCAACACGGATCCTTGAGCATCTTGTAGCATTCCACTTCGATGCTAGAATTTTCTCTTTAACTTATAGTTTTAGGAAAGCTGATTTTGTTCTCGAATAGGTTCTGATTCTGTTTCCTTGCATGCGTCATTGTAGTACTCCTTGTCTTGTCTTGCTGCACATTCGAAATCTTTGAGTTCTGTGATTGCCTGTCTTTCTCCTCTGGCTTTAGCTTGTCTACATTTCTGGGCAATTTTCAGAGTTCCTTTAGTCATCCATTTTGACAGTTTTCCTTTTTCATCTTTTTTAGAAACTTCTCACTTTCTTCAAGCACAACTTTCTTGATGTCATCCTGTAATTCTTCTGGTGCTCTATTATTTGTTTCCAAAACTGCAAATCGATTTCACAGGCAGTCTTTAAATTCCGGTGGTATATTCTCAATGTCATATTTTGCTACTTTCATGAGTGGCTTGATCTTTTTCAGCTTTAGCTTGAGTTTGCATACTAGTAGTTGGTGATCTGTACCACAGTCAGCTCCAGGTTTTGTCTTTGTTGATGTTGTTGAGCTTTTCCATCATTGACTTCCACAGATACAGTCAATTTGATTTTTGTACAATCCATTGGGTGAAGTCCATGTGCACACTCACCACTTGTGTTCCTGGAAGAAGGTGCTTGAGATGAATAGATCATTGGCCTTGCAGAATTCTATCAGTCTTTCTCCAGCTTCATTTCTGTTGCCATGTCCATTTTTTCCAACCACTTTGTCCTCTTCTTTGTTGCCAGCTTTTGCGTTCCAGTCACCCATGATTATCAGGATATCCGGTTTGCATGTCCTATCAATTTCAGCTTCTACTTGTTCATAGAACTGATCAACCTCTTTCTCTTCTGTGGCTGTTGCTAGGGCATACACCTGAATAATAGTTATGTTGATGGGCATTCCTCGTAGATGAATAGAAATTACTCTGACAACAGAGTAAGAAGATCTACCATGGCAAACACTCTCTCAGTCCCTTCTATAATAAGAAAAGTTCCCAGTTTGCAAATAGCTGAGCATTTAAATTATATGCACCACCTCTCTGGAACTCCCCCCATCCGTGCCATCTCTGACCTAGCTACTTTCAGAAAACTTCTGAAGGCACATCTGTTTCAACTATATTATGAACATGTGACATAGAACACTGCACTTAACCAAATCCCACAGCCAGACCCTCAAACCATCCTATGAAGCTCAAGGTATATAAAGTACCCAACACTAATAATGTATATAGTTTCCCTATTACAACCCAAGTTTACCCCCACCTAATTTATAAATTGTTATATTATGAATTTCTGATGATGTTGTTATTCCCTAAACCTGTACAATGTAGTTTTTTGTTGTTCTCCAAACTTGTTCTATGTAATTTCCATTCTTGTTCCTTGTATACCACACTGCATTCTAAATAGCGCCGTATATAAAACAAAATAAATAAATACATTAGGCCAAATCGTGGGTCGGGCTGCAGGAAATACACTGTTTGTTCCGGCAGAATCGCAGCTTTTAAATGGAGCCGCGGTGCCATGGTCCCAGACGCCATGGCACCACAGCTCCATTTAAAAGCCCTGACTGAGTTAGTCGGGCTTGTCTTGTAAGTGCAGGCTGAGCTGAATCGCAGTCCTGGCCTGCATATACAGGACTGATCGTGATTCTGATTCCGTGGGCTAGATGTGCCCCATGGGATCAGAATCGTGATGCCCTCTGTACGTCTGGTTCAGACTGGACGTGCAGAGGGCATCTATGTCCGAGACAGAATCGGGCCTTTAGCCTCCAAGAAGCCTCCACCCATATTTCCATCCTTCCCCATCACTGGAAGTACCTATATTTCAAGTTCTGAAATCAATATTACTAATACGGAGTGCTGCTCTTCAGCCTGTCATCAGCCCTCCAAACCTTCATGAAATGCCTCGCAGTAGTCGCAGTTCACGTGCATCGTCAAGGTCACTGCATCTACCCATATCTTGTTGACTGGCTTGTTTTCATCGCCACCAAAGACCAGGCGCAGATGACTGAAGGGCCATCCATATCCTGCAGATCTTAGGTTTTCTCGTCAACTTTCAAAAGTCAGAATTGGAGCCTCAACAAATCCTGACCTTCATAGGAACGCGTATAGACACCATCACAGGAAAGGCATATCTTCCAGGTGATAAGAGTCCTCATTCTCAGCCACCTCAGCTCCCACCTGCTTCAATACACTCAGGCCTTGGCACACCTCATCCTTCACTTCCTTGGCCACATGGTGGCTTCAATGCATGTCCTTCCCCTAGCACGGCTGTACATGCAACCCCTCCAATGGAACCGCAAGCTCAACTGGAATCAGCATCTCCAATCCCTTCACATGTGGCTTTCTTTACTCGTCACACCATCAACTGCTCTGTACCGGTCACTTCCAGGATCCACCGCCATATCTTACGCTCACCATGGATGCATCGACCCATGGGTGGGGAGTGCACTTCCTCAGCTTCACTACTCAAGGAATCTGGTAAACCTGCGAACACTCCTTGCACATTCAATGTACTGGGGCTCCACACAGTCTTCTATGGCCTCATCACTTTCCAGAAATGGTCACGTCATCGAGTTCTCCTGATGCAGATGGAGAACCAAGTGGCCATGTTCTATACCAATAAGCAAGGAGGGTTGGGCGCACTCTGCTTTTGTCAGGAAGCTGCCCGACTCTGGCTCTTTGTCTGATAAATAGGGACCACTGTGTGAGCCACCTACCTACCAGGAGTACAGAATCAATTTGCAGATTCTCTCAGTCAGCATCTCGACCCATACGAGCAGTCAGTCGATCACAAAGTCCTCCAATGTGTTTTGGATCTCTTTGTCTCTGCAGAAAATGTGAAGTGCCCACTCTTCCACTCTATCCGCCCCAGCTCCCTCCACGTTGCACACAATCCCTTTGCCTTCCCTCTGGAGCAGACCACTCCTGTATGCCTTTCCTCCCCGCCCCTCACTCAAGTTCTGATCAAGATACGGAAGGATATAGCCACCATCATTCTCATTGTGCCAAATTGGGTGAGGCAAGTGTGGTTCACCCCCTTCTTGCCAAGAAAGATGAACCTCTGATACCACTGGAAACCAATCTTTCTCCTCAGGCAGCGCAATGGGAGTCTCATACATCCAAATCTCCGCAGCATCTCCTTAACAGTGTGGAGGGTGACCAAAGCTTGATGACCCTTTCAGACGAGGTCTGCACTATGCTTTTACAGGCTCATTCCGAGCAACGAATAGTGGGGATGGACATCCATCCCTGCTGTTTGTGCCCCCCACCCCCGGCTTCTAGCTTCCCTGCCGGTTGTACGGGGAAGCTAGACGGGGGTGGGAAAGGGGAGGATCGGGGGTGGCATTAGGGTGGGCAGTGAGCGGGTGCCGACCCTGGACATAAAGGGCTGATTCTAATGTTGGCCCTGTATGTCTGGTGCCGGCGACTTGAACAGGGAAATTATTCCATCTCTGAGGCGGAATAACTTCCCTGGACATCGGGGATCGGTGGGCCTGGGGCTGAGAAAGGGTGGCAGGGGGCAGAGAACATTCCTTGCAGCCCGACCCTGACCCTGGGAGGCCAAATCGGGGGTCGGGCTGCAGGAAATACACTGTTTGTTCCGGTGGAATCACAGCTTTTAAATGGAGCAACAGTGCCATGGCACCACAGCTGCATTTAAAAGCCCTGACTGAGTTAGTCGGGCTTGTCTTATAAGTGCAGGCTGAACTGAATCGCAGTCCTAGATGTGTCCCGTAGTATCAGAATCGTGACGCCTTCTGTATGTCCGGTTCAGACCGGACGTATAGAGTGCATCTATGTCTGGGACAGAATCGGGCCTTTAGCCTCCAAGAAGCCTTCAACATGATAATCCTACCAGTGGAAATGGAACCGCTACACATACTGGGCCACGGTGTGCCACCTCAACCCACACGCCTGGCCTTTCAGCAAAGTCCTGGAATATCTTGAGTCTTTCACAGTCAGGATTAAAATCCAACTCAGTCAGGTATCATCTTTCCACCATCGCAGTTTCCCATAGCAGGGAAGTCTATCTGAACACTCCCTCATATCCACATTCATGTGGCGACTCATAAATGTCAAGCCCCCAACCAAATCATCCCTCCTGGCTTGGGACCTCAACATCGTTCTTTCTGAACTCATGAAGCCACCCTTCAAACCCCTCAGTTCAGTTTCCCTCAACACCTCATATGGAAAACCACCTTCTTAGTGGTGATAATTTCTGCATGACGTGTCAGCGACCTACAGGCTTTGGTGCACTATCCTATGTATACTCAATTTTTTCACAATAGAATAGTCCTCCGCACTCTTCCAAAATTTCTTCCCAGTGTGATCTCCAGTTTTCACCTCAATCAAAGCATTGTGTTACCAACCTTTTTATGGGCCCACATACAGATTTGCTGGAAAAAGCCCTTCACACGCTCGACTTCAAAAGAGTTCTCTTATACTATGTGAAGGCAACTGACACTCGATTTTGTTCCCAGCTTTTCGGCACCTTTAATCCTAACAACCCTGGTCACCCAGCATCTAAACAAGCAATTTCCTCCTGGATAATGGAATGTATAGCCTTCTGCCACAACCAGGGTCAACAACCTTCTCCGGGTCAAGTAGGACCCCATCACCTCAGGGCCATGGCCACCTCCATTGCCAGCCTAGCATCTGTTATGGCACAAGACATCTGTCGAGCAGCAACTTGATTATCCATTCATACCTTCACCAAAACTGTAGAATTGATGCCCTTTTAGCGCAGGACACTGTCTTCTGTCAGGTGGTCCTACACAGTCTGTTTGGTCCATGACTCCTCTGTCCCAGCTTATCCACAGTCCTCTATAATATGCTAGATTTAAAGCGGCAGACCTCAGCTCTGCATTCACCATTGCAGTGTGCCTGCATCCCCTTGCTTGTATCCACAGAAAGTGTAGTTACTTCCTTATCGTTCCTATAGTTCAGTCCTCCACCTCTGGGTTGTGCACCTCCTCCTGCAGCCTGTACTTGTCAAAATCCTGACGTCACTGGATATGATCTGGTGCACACTCCCCTATTCTCCAGTGTGTCCAGTCTCCATGCAGCAGGAGGATCTAGTGAGCCTAGGTTCTGGGCTCACTTGAGGAACACATAAGGAGCCTTAGAGTAGCTAGTATAGGTGTAGTTTAATTGGGGTTTCAGAGTTTCTTTTCACTTTACCTTTGTTTTCTTTTTGGGGGTACTACCTCTTTAAAAACAAAAAAGGTCTTTGAACAAACAGTGCCTCAAGTACCGGTTCCTGCCTGCCTCTGATCGCCGGGGCTGAGGACTCACATTTAGGTCTCTCTCCCTGGACTGGACGGGGGAGAGCCCTAGAGCAGGACCGGGGCGGCATCCTAGGCTGCAGCGGGGAGCCGCGTTGCCCTTGAGAGCAGGAGCATTCGGATGGGAGGCTCGCTAGTGGTAGACTGCTCAGCTAACAAGCAGTCCCGCGGGCTGGAGCCCCGTTGAAGACACGTGAGTCTAGCGGGCAGAATACCCTGTCTTGGGTTTTGGGATCTTTGCCTTTCCCTGACAGCCGAGCGGGACGCCTTTTTTCCTGGCTTGGCTCACGCGGTGATTTTTGGCACCCTTTTCGGCCGCGCACCGGTGGCGGTGGCCATTTTAGGTTCGGGGACATTTTACAGCACAGCTCCAGGCAGTGCTTTTGGAGCGGGGGCTCGACGGCGGTGAGGCTTTGCGCTTAAGTCTCAGCGGGACAGACGTTTTCTCTGCAGTTAATGCTCCGGGGTGTTTGCTAGGTTGAAAAAAAAAAAATAATAATAATAATACTATATATATATATATATATAATATATATATATATATATATATATATATATATACCGTGTATATATATATATATATATATATAATATAATACTAAAATCAGTTCTTCACTCCGCCCTTGTTTGGAAAGGCCTAAAAAGGGCACACAGACTCCTTCTAGAGGTGGGGTTTCTGCGATGGTGTCCCGGCCCCAGTGCGTTCACTGCGGTTCCCGCAGAGGTACAATTGCAGAGTCAAGGGTCTGCAGGGCTTGCGCCTCGGGGTCTGCCAGCATGGAACGGCAGATGGAGGCAAAACCTTGCCAAGATCCCCAGTTGGCGGCAGCAGTCTCAGAGGAGGACCAAGCGCTGGATTCTACGCCGGGGGCTTCCCAGGGGTCCGTAGCTGGTCTACCGTCTGCGGCGCCGGCCCTGGAGTCCTCTTCCCAGTTTCGGGATTTCTCCCCCGACTTTGTCTTGCTTATGCATCAGGCGTTCTGCAGGCAAAGCCAAGGGCTGTTACCGGAGGCCGTGCTGAGGCCTACGGCCACTCCGCAGGCAAGAGTAGCTGGCAGCAGCGCTATGTCTCCCAGGCCTTCGAAGAGAGCTCAGCCTCGCGAGCTATCTCCTTCATTCAGAGAGGGGATCGACTTGGATGAGGCTAACCTGGATTTGGAGGCGGATATGGAAGATTTAGAGGAGGGGTAGATTCCAGAGCCGGAGGATCAGGCTAAGATCATCCGGGTATTCCGAAAAGAGGAGCTCTCAGCTCTTATTACCGAGTCCTTCCAGATGTTGAACTTGGCGACTGTCTCTCTGGCTGAGGAAGTGGGGGTGGAGGACCCCATCATCCAGGCGGAGAGGCAGGCTCAAGTGGTTTTTCCAGTCCACCGGGTGGTGGATAAGATGATACAGGATGAGTGGGATCAGCCAGAGGCTGGGCTCAGAGGCGTCCGGACGATGAACAGGCTCTATCCTCTGGCGGATAAGGACAAGGAACGTTTTAAGTCCCCCCGGATTGATGCGGCGGTCTCGGCAGTTACCAAGAAGACCACGATCCCAGTAGAAGGTAGTGCCGCGTTAAAGGATGCGCAGAATAGAAAGGTGGATGGACTGTTGCGGCAGTCCTTTGAGGCCGATGCCTTGTCATTGCAGGCTTCTATTTGTGGAGCTTGGGTGGCCAGAGCGTGCCTTCGGTGGTCTCAGCGGCTCCGGCAGTCCTCGGGGTTAGACCAGGAGGGGACTGCGGAGCTGGATCGCTTGGAGTCCGGTACCGCGTATTTGGCAGACGTTCATTATGATTTGATCAGGGCGCTCGCTAACAGCATGGCTTCCTTAGTGGCGGCGTGCCGCTCCCTGTGGTTGCGGAGCTGGGCGGCGGATGGCTCCTCTAAGTCCCGCCTCAGTAGGCTACCGTTTAAGGGCCGGCTGCTTTTTGGAGAGGATCTAGAAAAGTTAGTTAAGGATTTGGGAGAGTCCAAGGGCGGCCGGCTTCCAGAGGACAAACCCAAGCCGGGCAGGTCGGCGACGGCCTTTCGGGGCCAGTCCCGGGATTTTCAATGGTTTCGAACGTCTCTGCTGGGCGGTCCCCAGAGAGGTAGATTTCCCTACAAAGGCCAGGGTTTTCGGGGCTTTAGAGGAGCAAGTAGGGGGTTCTCCAGTACCACCCCTCCGGCTGGCCGAAAGCCCCAATGAAGGTTTGCGGGTCCCGGTGGAAAGCGCTCCTGTTGGAGGAAGGCTGCGGGAGTTTCTTTCTGCCTGGACCCAGATCACTACGGATCAGTGGATGTTAGAAATCATCCGTGAGGGATATGCCCTGGAGTTCGCGAAACCGGTCCAGGATGCCTTTGTGATGTCTCCCTGCAGAAATCCGCAAAAAGCCCTGGCGATTCGCAAGACTCTCGATCGCCTGTTGCTGTTGAGGGCCATTCGGCCAGTGCCGTTGGAAGATTACGGGTTGGGTCGGTACTCAATCTATTTCGTGGTGCCCAAGAAGGGTGGCTCTCTTCGCCCCATTTTAGATCTCAAGGGTGTAAATTGCTGTCTGCGGGTCCCGCACTTCAGGATGGAAACTTTGCGCTCCGTTATCTTGGCGGTGCGCAAAGGGGAGTATTTGACCTCCCTAGACCTCATGGAGGTGTATCTTCATATTCCAATCAGAGAGACCCACCAAAGGTTCCTTCGGTTCGCCCTCCCCTGGGGGCACTTTCAGTTTCAAGCATTTCCCTTCGGGCTGGCTACGGCACCGCGTACCTTCACCAAGATTATGGTGGTGGTGGTGGCGGCGGCGTTGTGAAGTGAGGGCATTTTGGTGCATCCCTATCTCGACGACTGGTTGATTCGGGCAAAGTCTGAGGCCAAGAGCGTTCGGGTAACGAACAGAGTGGTGCAGTTCCTACAGCATCTCGGCTGGGTGGTCAACCCTGTCAAGAGCCGGCTTGTGCCAACCCAGGAGCTCGAGTATCTGGGGGTGCGGTTCGACACCCGGTCGGGGACGGTGTTTCAGCCGAATCATCGAGTCCTGGGCCTGCGGCGCCTTGTCAGCAGGTTCCGTGTGGCTCCGGCTCCCTCGGCATGGGAGTACCTGCGCGTGCTCGGTACGATGGCGGTGACTCTGGAGGTGGTGCCCTGGGCCAGGGGGCACATGCGGCCCTTGCAGCGGGCGCTCCTTCGCCCCTGGTCCCATCAGACAGACGCGTTGAGCAAGCGTCTTCCCTGTCCTCTGCGTGTCAAGAAGGCACTGCGGTGGTGGCTCATGCCCAGTTCTCTGCTGGCGGGCATGCCGCTGGAACAGCTGGCCTGGATTCTGCTGATGACGGATGCGAGTCTCGTGGGATGGGGTGCCCACTGCGGAGATCGGTATGCGCAGGGCATGTGGTCCGTCCAGCAGAGCAGTTGGTCCATCAATTGGTTGGAGCTGAGGGCGGTATTGCTGGCGCTCCAGGCCTTCGAGTCAACAGTGTCCGGTCGGGCGGTCAGAGTGCTGTCGGACAACTCGGCGACGGTAGCCTACATCAACCGTCAGGGAGGCACCGGCAGCGTGGCTATGGAAGAGGAGGCGGAGTTGCTGTTCACTTGGGTGGAAAAGCATCTTCCAGCGCTCTCGGCAGCGCATATTGCGGGGAAGGACAATGTGACGGCAAATTATCTCAGCAGGGTCCAGGTGGATGCTGGGGAATGGGAGCTAAATCCTCAGGTGTTCGCTCAGATAGTCCGGCGATGGGGGCCGCCGATTATGGATCTCATGGCAACCTTCCAGTCCGCAAAGACAAGCCGCTTCTTCAGCAGACGGTGGGAAAGGATGTCGGAAGGTATCGACGCCTTGATGCAGCCGTGGCCGAGGTACAGCCTCCTCTACGTCTTTCCGCCATGGGCATTGATAGGTCGCATGGTGCAAAGGATCGAGGCTCATCCCGGAAGGGTGTTGTTGGTGGCTCCGGACTGGCAGAGGCGTCCGTGGTACGCAGACCTGGTCCGTCTGCTCGACGGGGAGCCTTGGAGGTTGCCGGATTCAGAGGAGCTGCTCCTCCAAGGGCCTCTTCGAATGACTCAAGTGAATCGATTCTCGCTTACGGTTTGGCCATGGAAAGGGCAAGGTTGAAGAGGAAAGGATACTCGGGATCGGTGGTGGCGACGCTGTTGCGCGCCAGGAAGAGGTCAACGTCCATGGCATATGTTCGAGTATGGCGCATATTTGAGGATTGGTGTTCGAGGCGGCAGGTACGCACGGCTACGGCTTCCGTGCCGGTGGTGTTGAGTTTCCTACAGGACGGTTTCGACAAGGGCTTAGCAGCCAGTTCGTTGAGAGTGCAGGTGGCAGCCTTGGCCTGCTATAGGGGCAAGGTGCAGGATGTGTCGTTGGGAGCTCACGCGGATGTGTTGCGTTTTCTAAAGGCGGTGTCGAAGCTGCGGCCCTGCCGCCGGGTCGTCGTGCCCCCGTGAGATCTCAATCTGGTGTTGGGGGTGTTGGTTAAGGAGCCTTTTGAGCCTTTGAGTAAGGCTACGGTGAAAGATCTGACTTTGAAAACGGTGTTCTTGGTGACCATCTGTTCAGCTCGGCATATCTCAGAATTGCAGGCGCTTTCTTGCAGGGAGCCATTTCTGTTTTTTTTTAAGGAAAAGGTAGTGCTGCGCCCGGTGCCCTCCTTTTTGCCTAAAGTTGTCTCTCCGTTTCACCTGAATCAGACGGTTTCCCTCCCGGTGCTGCCATCGGGGGGGGTCTCCTCCTCGGAGGACAATTTACATCGGTTGGATCTTAAGAGAGTGTTGTGGCGATATTTACGGGTCTCCGAGCCTTTTCGTAAATTGGATCGTCTGTTCGTGTTGTTCGGCGGACCTCGCAAGGGAGAGGCGGCAGCGAAGTCTTCCATTTCTAGATGGATTAGGGAAACGATTGCATCAGCGTATCTGCTTCAGGGCGCCCGGTGCCGTCGGGATTGCGGGCGCATTCCACTAGAGCGCAGGCGGCCTCTTGGGCGGAGCACGGCTTGGTTCCGCCAGGAGACATCTGCAGGGCAGCGACGTGGTCTTCTCTTCACATGTTCAGTAGGCATTATCGGCTGGACGTGCTGGCGGCGGGGGACGCATCCTTGGTTCCGCGGTTTTGCGAGCCGCGGTGGAAGTTCCCGCCCATTGAACACTGCTCTGTTACATCCCAGAGGTGGAGGACAGAACTGTAGGAACGATAAGGAAATGATAATTACACTTACCTGGTAATTGTAGTTCCTTGAGTGACAAATGCAACAGTGGTCACTTTTTCCAGAGTACAAACTCCAATGCTACTACAACGCTGTATTACAACTTGGAAAGTGTGTTATATATCATCTACTGACTCGTGGCTAGAGGAGGTCTCAGAAACATTAGGCTGCCACCGATTGCTTCAAATCATGCAGTGGACTAATGCCTAAAATCACATCAATGACCCCATTATTAACCGTTAGCCACATGTTAACGTTTTTTTCTTTTTTTCTTTTTCTTTTCTTATTTTTCTAACAAAAAATAGTGTTTCCCTTGAAAAGCCTTATGGTTATACTTCAAAATTATTAAAAGTGAACTAGTGCTTAGCTTTATGATGAGTTCCCGACGCTTGTTCAACGCGCTATAAATTGCATTTCACCATGCTGGTTTCTTCAGGGGAATCTTTCTAAGAAGCACTGTAAAAGTAATTGAGTTCATAAGATATACACTTTCATACTACTTTATATACTAATTACTCAATTATCTACTGGGTATCCGAAACCTCCTACCTTCAGTATCACTGGTGTTTTCTTCGTTAAGGCTCTGTCTGGTAAGATTTTTTCAGCGAACTAAGACGCCGCGCATGCGAAGTAGTTAAATAGGAAATTTATCATTCTCCACCTGTGTGGGTACTGACACCCGTATGTAGTTATAAACCTCCTTCCCGTTATTTTATAGAGATGAATTAAAGGCATACTTCCCATTCTATTCTTGCGTTAAGTCCCTTGGGTGTTACTGAAGACAATTTATATATCCAACGTTGTTCACGATATAGCAAGGTTTGATCTAATGACTTACCCCGATCTGAGGAAGTTATTTGTTCGATGCAAAAACACCGTAGTTCTTGAAAAGCATGCTGCATCTGTAAACAATGGTCGACAATTGGAGCCTCTCATCTTTGACATTAGAGTTTACTTTTATGTTCATTTATTCGCACTTGAAAAGATCTGATCGTTTTCCCCACGTATAGCAAACCGCAAGGACAGCGGATAGCATAAATGACGTGTGTAGAAGTACAAGTGGTTCTGCTCCGTAATTGATAACGGTTATTATGATAGTAAAAATAGGTTAATTCTTGAGTAATTGGACAGATGTTACAGTTGCCACAGCTAGTGTGGCCTCCTTGTGTGGGTGACATTGAAAAAGATGGTGAGCGCAGGACTGCCAGACTAAGTAAAATAACGGGAAGGAGGTTTATAATTACATACGGGTGTCAGTACCCATACAGGTGGAGAATGATAAATTTCCTATTTAACTACTTCGCATGCGCGGCGTCTTAGTTCGCTAAAAAAATCTTACCAGACAGAGCCTTAACGGAGAAAACACCAGTGATACTGAAGGTAGGAGGTTTCGGATACCCAGTAGATAATTGAGTAATTAGTATATAAAGTAGTATGAAAGTGTATGTCTTATGAACTCAATTACTTTTACAGTGCTTCTTAGAAAGATTCCCCTGAAGAAACCAGCATGGTGAAACGCAATATCTCCAGGAACAAGCAGGAATTAGTCCTCACAAATGGGTACGTCGGTACCGACGGAGCCTGCGCGGGAATGCTCCCCAGCTTCCCAGAATGAAAGCTTTTGGGGCATCCCACAGCGCATGCGCGCTGCCTTCCCGCCTTTCCTACCAACTCTCCTCAGTTCTTCTTTTCCGCGGAGCCAGCAGGTCGTGTTCCTGTCACCGCTGAAGAAGTTCTTTATTTTAATTTATTTCTTTGGTCACGTGTCTGCCTTCCCCGACGCCGAACCGGTACCGCCGGTCTTTTCTTTAAAAAAAAAAAAATATATATATATATTTATATACTTTTCCTCACTTAGTGTATTTCTTTTCTTAGGCCTACAGGCCCACAAGAATTTTTCCTCCATGGATAAACCAGCCTCTGGTTTCAAAAAATGCACTAAGTGTAGCGGTACAATTTCTGTTACAGACACCCATGAATGGTGTCTTAAATGTTTGGGGCCTGAACACTCCATTCCGGATTGCCAAGCCTGCTCTCTAATGTCTAAACGAGGGTTACAGAACCGGGCAGCCAAGCTCCATGTGCTGTTTCCCACGGATGCACCGGCGGTGGCATCGACATCTTCCAGGTCTTCCTCTCCTGATGGGTCTCAGGTAACCAAACATACTTTTAGCAGGTCCTCGAAGGGCAAATCTCCCTCTAAGCATCGAGATGCCTCCGGGCTTGTCCTTGAGGATCCTGCCCCAGCCAAACAACCCCGGCGGGAAGCTCCGGCTTCCAAAGCTCCTCCTATGGGGTTACAGGTTGACATCAATGGCACGGCCTCGACCTGTTAGACTGCTCTGGGGTACCGGCACAATCTCCCGGTACCGACATCCAGGCAGTCGTGGCGTCCATGGATCACACTGTGCAATCCATGCAGCAGGCTATACTGGCTTTCATCAAGGCTGCGACGCCGTCGGTACCACAGCAAGCTCCGTTGTCGGTACCAACGCCGGTACCGGTACCAACTTCGATGCCGGTACCGGCTGCATCGACATCGGCCAGGAGACCGATTCCGGCTCCCTGTCCTGGGCTCTTTCTCTGTACCGACCCGGTACCGGGGACACCCGATGTCGGTACCGATCGATACGCCTATTGATCTTTGGAATCGAGCAGACGATACTTCGATTCTTCTGATGATTCTGATTCATCGGATGAGTCCCCTGAAGTATCTGTTACTCTTCCTGAGGAGCCTTCTTCTCCAAAAAGGAGAATGTCTCCTCCAGAGGATTTGTCCTTTCAAGACTTCATAATAGAAGTAGCTAAAGGACTATCTATTTCAGTAACCTCTGAAAAAGAACCTAGAGCAAAAAAATTAGATATTTTGGGATACTCTAAGGTTCCCAGAGAGGCAGTCATCTTACCAATTCATGAAATTCTTCAAGAACATTTTATTGAATTGTGGGAGACTCCTCTCACCCTTTCTCCTCATTCTCGTAGATTGGACACTATGTACCGTGTCCCTCCTTCTCCTGGATTTCAAAAAACTCAACTTCCTCACCACTCCATTGTGGTGCAGTCAGCTATGAAGAGGATAAAGAGTACCAAAAGACACTCTTCTATTCCTCCAGGAAGAGAATGCAGGACCTTGGATGCTTTTGGAAGGAAAATCTTCCAAGCTAGCATGCTTATTGCCAGAATCAATTCATACAGCCTTTATATGGGTATGTTTCTAAAGGAGGTTGCAGAAAAGCTGCACAACTTTCTCCCTTTTATTCCAGAGGACAAAAGAGATGAGTTCCTTCTTTGGCTTAAGCATACACAGGACATTTCAAAGTTTTCCAACAGGGCAGCTGTTGATTCTTTTGAAGGTGCCAGCAGAGCCTCAGGCATTGCCATAGCTGCTCGTAGAATTGCTTGGCTCCAGGCTTCTGATCTAGAACCCTGGGTTCAAGATGGTTTAGGAAATCTACCCTGTACAGGTGAAAATCTATTTGGCAAAGAGTGGCAAATTAAAGCCACTCAAATGGATGCAGAAAATGCTGCTCTGGATAGACTTTCTAAGTCTACCTCCACTACAGCCAAGAAAAAATCTTTTAAAAAGTCTTTTCACAAGAAGAGCAGATTTCCTTCCACTTCTGGTCAACAATCTTCTACAGGTCGCTTTGCTACTAAGCGTCAGCAACCTAAACAGGCTAGGCCTAAACCTGAGGGGCTGCTGCAACCCAGCAGTCCCAAGCCCCTCAGGGTTTTTGACTTGATACTAGAGAACTTAACCTTTCTGGCTCTACAACAGCCAGAACCTCTCACCATTCCAGGAAGGTTAGCTCATTTTGCTCCCAGATGGGAGCAAATCACATCAGAGCAGTGGACCCTCTCCATCATCAGAGAAGGCTACAAACTTCATTTCTCAGACCTTCCTCCCTACACCATGGTGAGACATTTCAATTCTCCCACATCTCTCCTCGACCTTCTGGATCAAGAGGTAACCACCCTTCTGGCCCAGAGGGCCATAGAAGAAGTTCCTCTTCTTCAACAGGGGTCAGGGTTTTACTCCCCCTACTTTCTCATTCCAAAGAAAACAGGGGGATACAGACCCATTCTAGATCTCAGAGAATTGAACACATTTCTATGCAAGGAGAAGTTCAAGATGCTTTCTTTAGGCACTCTCCTTCCATACCTACAGAGTCAGGATTGGCTTTGTTCTCTAGATCTCAGGGATGCGTACACTCATATACTCATCCATCCATCCCACAGAAAATTCCTACGTTTTCTGTTCCAGGGAAAACATTACCAATACAGAGTGCTTCCTTTCGGTCTAGCCTCTGCTCCAAGAGTGTTCACCAAATGCATGACAATAGTTGCTGCATTTCTACGCACTCTGGGAATATTTGTCTTCCCCTACCTAGACGACTGGCTCATCCGAGCTCCATCTCAGTCAGAAGCCCAAATTTCCCTGGACCGCACCAGGCGCATTCTGCAGTATATGGGACTTGTGGTAAACCTCCCAAAGTCTCAGCTCACCCCTACTTAGTCCCTAGAATTCATAGGGGCCTGGTTGGACACCACTACTGCAAGAGCCTATCTTCCCCAGGCTCGTTGCCAACGTCTAGTGCAGTTAGCCTCACAGATTCAGTCAAAGAGCCACTTAACTGCCCGGGAGATGCTACAGCTACTAGGCCACATGGCTTCCACAGTACATGTGGTGCCCTATGCTCGCCTACACATGAGAGCAGCTCAATGGACTTTGTCCACCCAGTGGACTCAAGCTTCAGGAGCTCTCTCAGACCAAATAGCAAACTCCAAACGTCTCTTTTGGTCTCTCCAATGGTGGATGTCCACTCAAAATCTGTTGCTGGGGTCCCCCTTCCAATCTTTGTTGCCCCAAGCAATCCTCACAACAGATGCCTCCCAAACAGGTTGGGGAGTTCATCTAAAGGACCTCTCCACCCAAGGCACTTGGTCCCACAGGAGACCTCTCTTCATATCAACCTCTTGGAACATCGAGCAGTGTTCCTAGCTCTCAAGGTCTTTCATACCCTCCTCAGCTACCAGACAGTCCTCATTCAAACGGACAATCAGGTAGCCATGTTTTACATAAACAAGCAAGGAGGAACTGGCTCTCTGTTGCTTTGCAACGAAGCTCTAAGATTATGGGCCTTCGCCAGAGAGCATCAAATCCATCTCCTGGCAGTATACCTCCCAGGAATTCAAAACTCTTGGGCAGACAGACTCAGTCGAGTTCTGCTTCCACACGAATGGTCCCTGCACATGGATCAGGTACTCAGAATCTTCCAGGAATGGGGAACCCCGGACATAGACCTATTTGCAAGTCCGTGGAATGCCAAACTTCCCCGGTTCTGTTCCAGAATTCCGTGTCAGGGAGTTCAGGCCAAAGATGCCTTCCTCCTTCATTGGGGTCAGGACTTCCTGTATGCCTTTCCACCCATTCCTTTATTTCCCAAGACTCTGTTCAAACTTCAGAGGGATCAAGGATCTATGATCCTCATAGCTCCACGCTGGCCACGCCAAGTGTGGTACCCTCTACTTCTGCATCTCTCCCAAGCCCCCTCCCTGGACTTGGGAGCTGCTCCAGACCTTCTGTCTCAGGAGGAGGGGACTTTGTGGCATCCAAACCCCAAGTCCCTTCACCTCAGAGCTTGGTTACTGAAGGCCTAGACCTTCAAGACTTCAATCTTTCGCAGCAAGTGAAGGATATCCTCCATGCTTCCAGGAAACCTTCCACTAGGCGTTCCTATGCTTTTAAATGGAAGAGATTTTCCATTTGGTGTGCTCAACAGGGTCTTGACCCTCTGGCACTTCCTGTGAATTCTCTATTAGAATATCTCCTGCATCTTTCCAATGCAGGCCTTAAAACGAATTCAGTAAGGGTCCATTTAAGTGCTATTGCAGCATCCCTTAAGCCTATCAATGGACAACCTGTTTCCTCTCATCCTCTTATTGCAAGATTTATGAGAGGCCTAACTTTAACTAAACCTCCCATTCGACCTCCTCCGGTGGCATGGGACTTAAATTTGGTTCTTGGTCAGCTTATGAAGCCACCTTTTGAACCCTTAGCCACTACCTTCTTGAAATTTCTTTCCTGGAAGGTTATTTTCCTTATTGCAATCACTTCTGCTCGCCGCATCAGTGAACTGCAGGCCTTAGTGGCTAATCCACCTTATACAAGGTTCCATCATGATAAGGTAGTCCTTAGGACAAATCCTCACTTTATGCCTAAAGTGGTCTCACCTTTTCATCTTAATCAAGAGGTATATTTACCTGTCTTTTTTCCAGCTCCTCATGCATCTACTGCAGAGAGGAACCTTCATACTCTAGATTGTAAAAGAGCTCTTGCTTTTTACTTACACAGGACACAGCAACATAGAAAGTCTCAGCTTTTTGTTGCTTTTGATCCTTCTCATTTAGGACTTCCAGTCTCTAAAAGAACACTGTCCAATTGGATTGCTCAGTGTATTTCTTTCGCCTACCAGAGTAAGAACCTTTCTCTGGAGGGCCATGTCACAGCTCACAATGTGAGGGCCATGGCCACTTCTATGGCTCATCTTCATTCTGTGTCCATCGACCAGATCTGTCGAGCAGCCACCTGGGCCTCGGTTCATACCTTCACAGCCCATTACTGTTTGGACAAGGACTCCCGCCGGGATGCCTTGTTTGGTCAGGCTGTCCTCAGACACCTGTTCCATTCTTGAACAACTCCTGCCCTCCTTCCCTGAATGGATGCCTGAGATCCATAGGAAGACGAGGAACCCTTCAGGGTCTCATACCCTTGGGGATCTCCCAGGCATCTTAGCTAGGGAGTCCCCATATGTGAGGACTTATTCCTGCTTGTTCCTGGAGATAGCACAGTTACTTACCTGTAACAGGTGATCTCTGGGAACAGCAGGAATTAGTCCTCACAACCCTCCCACCTCCCCTAGGAGTTGTATCTCTCTTTGTCTTTCCTTTCCTCTCTCTCTCTATTGTCTCAGCTTTAAACTTGAACTGAGGAGAGTTGGTAGGAAAGGCGGGAAGGCAGCGCGCATGCGCTGTGGGATGCCCCAAAAGCTTTCATTCTGGGAAGCTGGGAGCATTCCCGCACAGGCTCCGTCGGTACCGACATACCCATTTGTGAGGACTAATTCCTGCTGTTCCCAAAGATCACCTGTTACAGGTAAGTAACTGTGCTTTATAGCGCGTTGAACAAGCGTCGGGAACTCATCATAAAGCTAAGCACTGGTTCACTTTTAATAATTTTGAGGTATAACCATAAGGCTTTTCAAGGGAAACACTATTTTTTGTTAGAAAAATAAGAAAAGAAAAAGAAAAAAACTTTAACATGTGGCTAACGGTTAATAATGGGGTCATTGATGTGATTTTAGGCATTAGTCCACTGCATGATTTGAAGCAATCGGTGGCAGCCTAATGTTTCTGAGACCTCCTCTAGCCACGAGTCAGTAGATGATATATAACACACTTTCCAAGTTGTAATACAGAGTTGTAGTAGCATTGGAGTTCCTAGAGTGACGACAGTTCAGTCCTCAATCCCGCCCACAGCTGACCAGTTATATAGGGATCCCTTTGGATGGGCCAACTCAGTCACAGGTAGGTTCTGCTCTTCTCCGTCCTGTTTCTTGCTGTCTGTTTTGTCTCTTTTGGTCTCTTTTTCTGAAGAGGTCTGGAGGGACCGGTAATGAGCACAGTTTGCTTTTTGGAGAGGTTCAGTACTTAGTTAGTTGCAGTTGCTAAAGTTGCATTGTTTCTTTATTGGCTACTTATTTGTTGCTCCTTTGAGTGTGCTTTGTCAATAGTTCACTGGAGAATAGGGGAGTGTGCACCAGATCATATCCAGTGATGTCAGGATTTTGACAAGTCCAGTCTCCAGGCTGCAGGAGGAGGTGCACAACTCAGAGGTGGAGTACTGAACTGTCGTCACTCAAGGAACTACAATTACCAGGTAAGTGTAATTATCATTTACCTGTTACAGGGGTTTTCCATATACAGCAGGGGTATGCAGTCACACAGACCATTCTCACAACTCATCAGACTCTCTGAGTGGGAATCCTCAAGAGGGAGATGGCACGCATGCTCAGAGAAGTCTCATGACTTCTCTGGGCTAAGGGAGAGCCCAGCACAATGGCAACGTCCAGGATGTCACCATTGCAGTGTGGCTGCATATCCCTGCTGTATACGAAGAACCCTTGTTGGAGGTAAGCAACCACGCTTTCTTCTTATATGGTAGACATTCTAAACATTTCCGAGTCTGCATATCCTCATCTCTAAAGCTTACTATTTACCTTAGAATCCTTAGGTAAAGATAAATAGTAAACTTTAGAGATGAAAGGATATGCTGACTCAGAAATTTTTACTATGTCCATAATATACTTCTTAAACATTTTTTTAGGTAGAGCAAGCCTAGACCAGAGGTTCCCAACTCCAGTCCTGGAGGACTAAACACCATTCAAGTTTTCAGGCTGTCCCTAATGAATATGCATGAGATACATTTGAATACTATTCTTGACTATTCAGTGGAGTCTTTGAAAGTAAGGACTCCACGCCATGCTGGATAGGCTGCAGTGTCTTGTCTGCGGCTCCAGGCGCGGCACAGTGTCAGAAGCAGGAGTCTGCAAGGGATGTGCTGCACAGGCTGCTTCGGTAGAGCAGGAAATGCAAGTGGGGATAACCCAAGAGTTGCGGACCTCCGACTCCCAGGGATCAGGGATCCTCTGGAAGTGGGAGGTGTGCGGTCCTCTCCTCTCCCCTGAACCGTAGATCTGCTGGGGCCTTCTCTGTCACAGCCCACCCCATCTGTGTCCTCCGGGGAAGGGGGAGGTTGGGGGGATTTTTCCTCTGAATTTGTTCTTCTGCTACACAAGACTTTTTTGTATACGTAAGCACGGAACGGGAGTGCTCCCGGCACTGCAGGTGCATGGGTCTTCCAGTCAGGAGATGGCCAAGGATCATGAGGCGGGTGTATCGCCTAAGCGGGCTAGGTTTTTGATTGAGGAGAGTCTCACGTCCCCTCTGTCTGAGACTCTAGAGGAAACCTTGGACAGGGAGTTGGGTGGAGATGAAGAGGAACTCGAAGAGGGAGAGATTCCGAAGGAAGAAGCCCGGATAGTATGAGTTTTTTGCCAGGAGGAACTCCCGGCATTGATTAGTGAATCGTTGAAGGTGCTTAATATGGCAGCAGAAGGGCCAGCTGATGAAGAGGTGTTGGAAGACCCGTTGATCCAAGCCATCAGGAAATCCCAGAAGGTTTTTCCGGTGCACCGGGTAGTACGTCAGATGATTCAGAAGGAATGGAATCAGCCAGAGTCCGGCTTAAGGGGGGTACGATCTATGGCTCGTTTGTATCCCTTGCCGGAGTTGGAAAGGAATTGCTGCATTCGGCAGTGTCGGCGGAGGATGCCCAGGATAGAAAGCTGGATATGTGGCTGAAGCAAGCCTTTGATGTTAGTGCCCTGGCGTTACAGGCCTCGGTGTCTGGGGCTTGGGTAACAAGAGCCTATCTGAGGTGGTTACAGCAGCTTCAGGTAGCTGGTGGCCTAGCTGGAAATGCGCAGGGGAAGCGGCTAGGATAGAGTCGGGGGCGGCCTACCTGACGGATCGTCAGTATGACTTCATTAGGAGCCTGGCAAAGAATATAGCCTTGGTAGTGGCAGCTCAGCGATACTTGTGGCTACGCAACTGGGCAGCGGATGCTTCCTCGAAGGCCCAGCTCAGTAGATTCCCCTTTAAGGGGAAGTTGCTCTTTGGGGAAGATTTGGAAGCGAAATCAGAGGCAGAGAGTCGCAAGGCAATGGCCGGAGTGGTGGCGTTCCTGGAGGAGGTGGGTGATCAGTCAGGCAAAGAGCAGATTGATGCCCACACAGGAACTCGAGTACCTCGGAGCAAGGTTCAACACTGTAAGAGGCAGGGTGTTTCTGCCGGTTCAGAGGATAAGGAATTGGACACCTAGGCGTATGTTTACTAAACCGGGTTAACCGTTAGCCCGGTTTAGTAAACATACCCCCTAGTGTCACAGTTCTAGACAGACAGAAGACTACGGCCTGGTATTACTTGCAGGTGTGACCATGGCGATGCCATTATAGTTGGTGCTGTGGGCCAGAATACATATGCGGCCTCTTCAGGGGGGCCTTGCTTTGGCAATGGTCCCCTCAGCACCAGCCATTGTCAGTGGCATTACCCTGTTCCCAAGAGGTCAAGGGGGCCTTGCAGTGGTGGCTCTGCCCGGAGTATTTAGAACATGGAATGCCCCTCCAGCCTCCGCAGTGGGGCAGTTGAGGACGGATGCCAGCCTAGCCGGTTGGGGAGTGCATTGCGGGGGCAGACTGGAGATGCAAGCGGTAGCCATAGCGCTCAAAGCATTCAAGTCTTTGGTCCATCTAAAAGCAGTGTGTGTCCTGTCCTACTATGTCACGACAGTGGCCTCCATCAACCATCAGGGGCAGCCCTCCTTTGGAGGCAGAAGCAGAGACTACGTCATGGCGGATTACCTGAGCAGGTGCAAGATAGACCACGGAGAGTGGGAGCTCGCTCAGGAGGTGTTCGACCAGATAGTAGCCCGTTGGGGGGCGCCGATCATGGCCCTCATGGCAAGATGGGTTTTGGCCAAGACGAGTTGGTTTTTCAGACACAGAAATGAAAGGATGTCGGAGGGTCTGGATGCTTTGGTACAGAAGTGACTCTCAGAAGGGCTCCTGTATGTTTACCCTCCTTGGGCTCTCATAGGGATGGTCCATCTAAGAGCAGTGTGTGTCCTGTCCGACTACGTCACGACAGTGGCCTCCATCAACCATCAGGGGCAGCCCTCCTTTGGAGGCAGAAGCAGAGACAACGTCATGGTGGATTACCTGAGCAGGTGCAAGATAGACCACGGAGAGTGGGAGCTCGCTCAGGAGGTGTTCGACCAGATAGTAGCCCGTTGGGGGGCGCCGATAATGGACCTCATGGCAAGATGGGTTTCAGCCAAGACGAGTCGGTTTTTCAGACGCAGAAATGAAAGGATGTCGGAGGGCCTGGATGCTTTGGTACAGAAGTGACTCTCAGAAGGGCTCCTGTACGTTTTCCCTCCTTGGGCTCTCATAGGGATGGTCCTGCAGCGAGTGGAAGCTCACCGAGGATTGGTAATTCTCATAGCCCTGGACTGGCGTCTGCCGTATGCGGATTTAGTGAGACTGATGGCCGATCGTCCATGGCGGCTTCCCTGTAGAGACGATCTGCAGGTGCAGGAGCCTGTGCGGATACCCAGGTGGATTGGTTCTCGCTTACAGCTTGGCTATTGAAGGGCACGGTTTCGTAAGCGGGGATATTCAGGGCAGTGATTTTGAACTTGTTGAGCGCGTGCAAGCGCTCGACCCGCCTCTCTTAGGTGAGAGGATGGTGTATATTTGAGGCCTGGTGTGTGGGTCTGAAGAAGAGACCCGTCGCAGGCTCCGTGCCGGAGGTTCTGGAGTTTTTGCATATAGGTTTTGAGAGAGGCCTGGCAGCCAGCTCCATGCGGGTTCAGTTGGCGGCCATTTTCTGTTATAGGGGTAAGGTCTGCGGAAAGGCCTTAGGGGACCATGCAGATATCAGTAGTTCCTGCGAGCGGTTCGGCACCTGCAGCCTCAGCTGAGGTCAGTAATTCCTCCTTGGGATCTCAATCTGGTGTTGAATGCTTTAGCTGGGGAACCTTACTAGCCAGTGGGGGAAGCTTCTTTGAGTGACTTATTTTTATTTATTTTTATTTTTGTTCTAGCTTTTCGGTACCGCACTATTTGACATCAGCGCGGTTTACAATTAATAATTTTACACAAGGCGGGGAAGTGCCTTGTGCTTACATCGAACAGGACATAGTAACTAGGATTCATAACATTGAACTATTTACATCTGAACAATGACAGCTTACTAGTGTCGCTTTTACATTCTTAAAGCTGTTGGGTGGTTGTGTTTGTGCAAGGTGTAGGGGTACAGTTGGATTGCGAGTAATATAATAGGAATAAATGATGTTTTATGGCTTTCCTGAATTGTGAGAGATCATTGATTGATCTGATGTTGGACGGGAGATTATTCCAACACCTTGGAGCGTAGAAAGAGAATGCCCTGCTTCTGGTTGTTTGCGTGCATTTTGTCACTTCAATCGGGGTTACTAGTGTGTTGGCGCTTGTTTACCTTCTTGACCTATTATCGGGGGTGTGGGTAATGAGTGCGGTGTTATCCCTCAGGGCAATGTTTCTGGTGGCTATCTGTTCCACTAGGCATATTTCGGAGCTTCAGGCTCTGTCTTCGCTTCTGCCCTTTCTTGCGTTCTTCAAGGAGAAGGTGGTCTTGTGGACGGTTCCTTCTTTTTTGCCAACAGTAGTTTCTCTCTTTCTTGTGAATCAAGCCGTTTCTCTCCCATTCTTTCCTAGAGAGGGACCGGAGGCGGGTGATTCAAGACTACGCCTTCTGGAGGTGCGCAGAGGGCTGAAGCGTTATCTGAGTTGCATGGCGTTGTTTCAAAATTCCGAACGGTAGTTTGTCCTGTTCGGAGTTACGCGTAAAGGCGGCGGCCAAGACTTCCATCTCCAGATGGATCAGGGAGGCGATTGCATCAGCTTACATTCTGAAGGGGAAGCAGGTTCAGGTGGGCTACAAGCGCATTCGATTCGAGCCCAGGCGGCTTCATGGGCGGAGTATAGTTTGGTTCCTCTGCTAGATATTTGCAAGCGGCCACTTGGTTGTCTTTACATACATTTGCCAAGCATTACAGGTTGGATCTTCAGGTGACAGCAGATGCTGGTTTTGCGAATGCAGTCCTTCGGTCCAGGATGGCAAACCCCTCCCAGGCTTGAACTGCTCTATTACATCCCTGACAAAAGGGACTGGACTGGAGAGACGATAATGAAAGAGTAATTAGACCTTACCTGCTAATTAGTGTTCCTGAAGGAACTCTAGTCCAGTCCCTGGTCCCACCCGAGTTGTCTTTTTATCAGGATTCAGTTTTCTGAATGTAGGTCACCGGACCGAAGGTCTGTTGGGGAAGTAGAGAAGATGTCTGGAAGCTCCTCGCAGAGGTTCTGGTAGCAGGGCGGTATGGACTGGCAGTGGTCCTTCGGAGTGGTTAGGCAAGGGCTGTTGCGGATTCAGGTAAGCCTTCACCTCCTCTTCCCGGGGGTTGGGAGGTTCCTTCTGGGAGAAAAGGGGAGGGAATGTTCTAGAGTGTGGAAGTTATTTATAGTTGGTTTTATGAAGTTATGAATTCTTAAGTGTCTTTCCATTTAGTCTGCTTTTTCAATAGATTACTGGTGCTAGTGGGCGGTGCCAGTGGTATTTATACCAGAGGATCATCAAAGCGATGATGAGCTCAGCCTCCAAGCTGCTGGAAGGAGTGCACAACCCAGACAAAAGGGACTGGACTGGAGTTCCTTCAGGAACACTAATTAGCAGGTAAGGTCTAATTACTCTATCACATGCTGAATTTTTCTTTTTAATTATTTATTTATAGATTTTTAAATACACCAGCAAGAAAAGATTTACACAATCTTGCAAGAAAAAGGAGTAATACATACAGAAAAGTTAAACAAGATACACTCAAGGAAACATATCCAGTAACTCCCATATAGCCCACATGTGCGGAGGGGGGGGGGGGGGAGAAAGAAAAAATAAACCAGGGCAGGAATACCTGGTCTATACCAAAGACTACTCTTAAGAAATCATCAACAAGAATAAAGTATGGCCATGAGAGACCCCAAACCTACAACAAATAAGCAGAGAATATACATTATTCTAGCACATCATTTGTGGATATCCTGTCATTAATAAAGGTAGCAAGATCTAAAGGATTAGTGAAAAAAATATCTAGTAGATTTTTATATAACCAGGCATCTACATGGAAAGTGTAAAAAGAAAGACCCTCCAAGTTGCAACACTCCAGCTTTCAATAACAAAAATTGTTTCCGCCGCTTCTGAGTTTCCCTTGTAAGATCGGGAAACATAGAGATAGATAACCCAAGGAAAGTCTACATCCGCTTCTTGAAAAACATCTTCAGGCGCCATTCCTTGTCCGAGACCAAGACACATTGAACTATCAGTGTAGCTGGTATACAAACTCCTCCACCAGTATCCTCAAGGAGATTTGAGACATTCAGGACATCAAAATCCACATTAGACACATCAGGTGGCACCACCGGATCCTTTTTTCCGTGAGGAAGATAATAAACCGTAGTCAGTGGCAGAAATAAATCTACAGGGACCTTCAAAATTTCTTGTAAGTATTTTTTAAACATATCAAGCGCTGTTACCTCCTGGGTTTGTGGAAAATTTAGGACCCACAGATTTGCAGCCCTAGCAGCATTTTCCAGTACTTCTAATTTATATCGAAGAATCCCATTGTCTTTAGACACAGTAGAAGACAAATCTGAAAGAGTCATTAACTGGGTTCCATGATCAGTTACCGACGTTTTCAAAGAGTCACAGACACAACTGTCTCGATCTTACCGACATTCTCCTGAATATGCTGTTCATTTGCTTGAATCCGCATTACAAAGGCCAAAGACTGGGACTGGACGGCTCCAGAAAGAGTAGCAATGGCTTCCCAAATGATTCCAGCGTGAAGACCTTAGGCTTGGGTAGAAAAAAAGTCGAAGCAGGCAACGGAGAAGAAGCAACTTGTGGAAGACATACTTCTTCTGATAATGGTAAGTCTAGAATTCCCGCCATCGCTGACACGCCGGATGCCTCCCTGATTCCATCAGGGGTCAGCAAGATTGCACCGTCGGCCAGCTCCCCTCGAGCAACTTCCTCAGCACCCACCTCGGGGGTATCAGCGTCGACGCGGCAGAGGCAGGACTTGCTGCAGCACGGCGTTCCGCCAGCATCCTCTGCAGAGGGGAGAGAGATGTCTCGGTAAGTGAAACAAATCGATCCATTGGACCGATGGAAGGTAGCTGGGGTACCGAGGGAAGAGCCCTCAACTTCCCCTTTCGTTTAGGCATTCGTTCAGCAAAAACTCTCAGTGGCCATCTTGGAAACTCCCCTCCCTCCACATGCTGAAAATTTGAGACCAACAGCTGCATAATGTTCAGCTAAATATTTTGCTATTTGATCAAAAGTTATGAATTCCAAGGGCCAAGCCCAAATAGCGCCAGTATTTGGCACTAACCAGAACTGTATCCATTTAAGGAGGACTGCAGCACTAAATGTCTTAACTTAAATGCCTACGTTATCCATTTAAGTTCATGACCACATAGTCAGCGGTTCTACTTAAACAGATAGCGTGGCAGAAAATCTGGAAAAGTTGTCCTCTTATCTCTATGCCGTGTTTAGCCCACCAAATATTGACCTTACCATGTTTAAAACCGGTTATGATATAGATTAGGAAGTACTATTAATATGTGTTATATTTGTAATGCATCTACCTTCTAAGAAGCATCCTTTTAGGCCATATTTCTTTTCTTTTTGTAGCGGATGGCAAACGCTTGACCTCTGTTGGCATAGATGACAATCACACCGTCATTCTCTGGGACTGGAAAAAAGGAGAGAAGCTCTCGGCAGTCAGGTAAGAGTTAACTTATTCCAGACCAAGAACCAACTTCAGGAAAGTACATACACTCCATATTCAGATTTTGATTGCATAAGAATATAGGGCCCAATATTGAAGTAGGCAGGCTATGCATCGCTACGGGGCATAGCCCTGCCCGCTCACCCCTAACCCCGGATATTCAGTGCTGCGGCGACTGCATTGAATATCTGGGTTCAGCACCAAGTGGAATCCCCTGCAGAGCCTAACCGTGTAGTGGTGATATTGGACTGCTACACAGTTAGCGATCTGCAGCTAGAACTAGGTGAGCCAAATCCTGGTCTATTTATAGATGCGAATTGCTAACCGTGTAGCAGTCTAATATCAATGCTACATGGTTAGTGGCAGTCACCGCCTCCACTCTGCCCTGGAATGCCCCCAATATCCCCCCAATGCTAACCGGATAGCATCGGGGCAAGTTGGGGCTTAGTAGGGGATATTCAACGGCCCTGATGGGCTTAGTAGGGGATATTCAACGGCCCACGTTGGGGCTTAGTAGGGGATATTCAACGGCTGCCGTTGGGGCTTAGTAGGGGATATTCAACGGCTGCCGTTGAATATCACCGTTTAAGGCATTTACATGGTTTACTTGGCTGTAAACTGTGTAAATGCCTTTCAAATATCGGGCTCATAGTATTTTATCCATGGTAAATATTTTAACTTGTAGAACCTCTCTCACTCTGGGCTCATCACCGCTCTCTGGGCTCCTGGGTGGCACCTGGTTTCTTTCTCATCGGGTCTCTGTTCCTTTGCTGGTCGTTCAGGAAATCCTTGGCCTCTATTCTCAGGCAGTCACCTTTGCAATGCAGCTCTGGATTCTCAGTGTCCTCTTTACTGGTCATCCTCCAGCTCTCTGGAATCCCAAGAGTCTCTTATTCTTCCATGTTTATCTTCTGGATGAGAAGCAGACATGGAAAATAGGCTAGGTCTTCCTGCTCCATTGCTCACTCACTTCACTTCTGCCTTCTGGATGCGAGGCAAACAGTGGGACAAGGCTTTACTCCTGCTCCTTAACTCACATTTCAGAGCACAGGACCCCGCATCCAGCTCTTCCCTTTCCTTTTTCCCTTACTGACTCTAACCTCCTCAAGAAATTACTGACCAGTCCCTGGGACTGTACCACTGTGGTTGCTCTTGAGAGGAAATATCCTAAATAGTTGTTGATACAATTGCAGCGCCTCTCACTACCCCTTCCTCAGTTCTCTCAGATGAGAAGGTAACGTTTTAGGTAAGGAGACTCAAGAAGGGGCCACTTTAAATCAACTCAAGACCAAATCCCGACCCTCCCATGTCTTTTATCTGAACTTTCAGCTCTTTTCCTACCAGCCTACATATCAATCTCAAGCATTCCCAGGATTTGTTCACATACTGGCTTTCATCACCTCCAGCAGTCAGCCATGTTGGGTCTTGTCATCTTCCACTATGATTCTTACAAGGCTAACACTAAATCCAACCCCAAGGTCCCCTTCAATATCTTATCACCAAGTTATCTAATCTACATAGCTACAAAAACCAGCAGAGTTATTGTCCAAACATCTGGCCTCCCCTGCTCATTAAATTTTGTTTTTCAGCCATGGCCACTCTGTCTATTACCTGAGCCTGTTGTTAGGGCTATAACCACTGCGCCATGCAGTTTACCCCAGTTCTATTTTTGGAATCCCAAGGTAGTCGTGCTACTGCCATTTGATTCACAACTGCCACTCTGTATAGATTACTACTTTCTTGGAAGCTTAGTCTGTTAGGATTGTAGCTGCCACTCTATGATGAACAGCCCTTGAGATAATTGCTAACATATTCAGTTGTGGCTGCATAGTTACTGTAATACATCAAGCTGATGGCCTTTTAGGATAGCACACTCGGAGTCTTGTCACATTTAGGCTTCTGGTTGCAATAAAATAGAGGGAGAGAATTGATGGGGTGAACCTAGGAGGAATGAGTCTGGCAGAGGTGAGCCTGGAGAGCAGTGAGAGAAAAGGGATGAATGATGGGGGGATTGAATGTGATTGAATCTGCAAGGAAGAAGTGAATGAGTGATCGAGTCTGGGGGTAGTGAGAGTGTGAGCCTGAGAGGAGAGAGAGAAAGGGAGGAGCTTGAGGAGGTGGAAGAGCAAATGAGTGGTTGAGTCCGAGGGAGGTGATCCTTGGGGCTGAGAGTGGATGAGTCTTAAGGTGGTTGAGAGAGAGGGAATGAGGCTAGGGAGGTGACCCAGGGGCAGGGAGGAGAAAATTAACAATAATGGGATGAACCTGGGATAGGGCAAGAAGGGGATGAGCCTGAAGGGACATGAGGGAATAGAAAGGAAGGGAGGTGCATAGGTTGGGTGGAAAGGAAAGTCGCATAAGAGAGGAAGGAAGGAAAGGAAAAGAAGAAAAGAACTGAGAGAAAAAAAAGTACAGGGGAGCGGTGGAAATGAGGAGGCTTCACACATTGCACCTGACCGCTCACAACCCATGCAGACATTCATTTACCTACCACGTACCCACCAAAAGCCACTCACTCAGTCACACATCCATCTTATTTACTTATACACAATCAGACTCCAACTATTCACTTGTAGACATCCCCTTGCCTACCCACTCTAACACAACATACCAGTAACTCACTACTCATGCAGTCACACACTTAGTAATGCACCTACCCCATCCATTCACTCATGCACAAACAGATCCCAATTACAGACTTGTAGACATCCGCCAACTAATTTCCTACAATCCCCCCTCTAATCCACTCAGTCACATATACACCCCTTGCACTCACTCAGATATGGATACTTCCACAGAGACCTCAACTATACACCTGTAGGAATCTTTTCACCCATTCCCCACTGCCTCCATCTATAAAGAGGAAGGCTGCCCCGATGGCTCAGTGGCTATGTTGCAGAAAGTTTGAGAAGTTGAATCTATGTGTTTGCATGTGTTTGAATCGTGTGTCTTGGACATGGTGAGTGCATCAGATAATTAATTAAAAAAACTATACAGTTTAATCTGTCAGAAGTTTTCATGTTGCTATCCCTACAATGGTTATGCAAGTTCCTAGTTTGCGCAAAAACTTCTGAAAAGTAGTAGTAATAATAATGATAATGATAATAATAATTGTGCAAATAGGAGAGTCAGTGGTGGAGTCAGATTAGGCCAAACAGGCTTGCTTAGGATAACGTGGAGCCCGATTCAGGGAGGGGGGATGTCCAAGCCATCCAGACATCCCTGAAGAAGGTGGAGCTCTTAGGACCCGATTCTGGTTGGCGGGAACCAAACATTCCCGCGGTAGCCAGAATCGGGCCCAAGGACGACCCAGCGTGCCCCTGCCACCTGCAGGGATATCCTCCCCGCAGGCATCCCAACATCCACAACTCTAGCCTCCCGTTTCCCCACCGCCCAACCCACGGCTGGCCTGCTGTGGCCTGGATTGGGCAGTGGGGCTCCCCCCTACACCTGGGCCCGATTGCCAGGTTTTTGCTGCTTATACCACCTCTGAGGTGGTATAAGCAGCTTGTTTATTTGGGCCCAGTAGTACGTACAGGGCCGTGACCTGATTGGCCCTGTATGTGCTGTTGGGCTGGCCCACCCCCACTCTGCCCAGATCCTGCCTCCTTTTGCCCCCACCGACTCTCCCCGTCTTAAAACACAGGATGTGTCTGGAGGGCAGGAGGGGGAATAGGGTCCAGGCTGCTTGCAGGACTGCATGTCCCGCCACCCGTGTTTCAGAATGACCTCCATAATGTTTGGATTTCTTCACATGTTCTGTTTGTAATTACAGTTCTTGAGACAACTAGAGTCTTGATAGGTTATGATATTTTGTACTGGGCCAAGACAAGAATTATCTAAAGCTGATCTCCATGAACAAGCAGGAATGCAATCTTCACATATGTGTGAACATCACTGATGGAGCCCGCTTGGGAACGCTCCTCAACGTCCAATAGGAAAGCCTTTGGGAGCTCTCTACTGCCTCTGTGTGCCTGCTTTTCCTCTTTCCCAACTCCTCTCATCAGTTCTTCGTTTTCACTGGAGCCAGCAGGGCACTTTGTCCTGTTACTGCCAAAAAACTATTCTTCTTTTGTGGAACATTGTGCTTCTGCCTTCCCATCGACACTGATTCTGTCGAATCCGACACCGGTCCTGATAAATCTTTCATTTTTTTTTCTTTTCAAATGGTTCTTTTTCTTTACTTTTCATTTTCATTGCAGTTTCACCGCTAGACTAGGCCTCTAAGCCTCCATCGCCTTCTCTTCAATCTCGAAAATATTTCGAAATGCATGGAAAAAACAGTCGGTGGTTTTCAAATATGTACCAAGTGTGCCGGTACCATCTCGGTCACTGATAATCATAACTGGTGTCTAAAATGTTTGGGTCCTGATCATCAACCCAATTCTTGTCCTTTAATGCCAACAAATGAAAAAAAGAGGTCTCAAGAATCGAGTCAGACAGTATGGGTTATTGTTTGCCTTGGACTCAGTCTCAGTGACTTCCACCTCATTGAGGGCATCTTTATCTTTATTACATTGCTTGCTTGACTGCCCAGGCCGAAGCATCAACTTCTTCTCATGGCTCTCAGACTTTTTCAAAGTCCAAACATAAGGGTAAGTCAAAGTCTCTGGCCATTTCCAAACCTTTGGCATTGACATCAAAGACCAATACTGAGGCCAGAGAGAAGTCTCATCACAAGCACCGCAACTCCCTAGAGGAGCTTCCCGGCGGGAGGATCTGTCCTCCAAAGTACAAATGGAACTCTGGGATGCTCCCGAGGCATCAATCTTCAGAGAGCTACCATGTTCTGGGATGGTGACTCAAAGCCCCATAGGTGGCTTCACCCAGACATCAGCCATCTCTCTAGACCACTGCATACTGGCTCTCGCGAGGAGTGTGGCAGCACTCCTGGCAGTCTTGGTACCGATATCATGGAGAGCTTCAGGAGTGCAGGCTTCAGCACTGAGCCTACAGCCATGTGTATTGGGCCCGATGCCGACCCTCAAACCGGCATCATCGGAACCCCAGAGGTAGATACCTTCATTGGAATTGGTTGATACCCCCAGTATCCAACAGACTCAGACCGCCATGGCTCTCTGTTCTGATACCCCCTAGTATCGATATCGACCTTTGATGTCAATGAAGCATTGAGGTCAAACCCAGGATCAGCGGTACTTCAATATCTTACTAGACCCTGACTCAGCTTGTTCAGATTTTGATGGAGGATTACTTGATTCCCAAGAACTTCCAGACATCCCTTTGGACCCTTCACCACCTCAGGAATGGTATCTGTCCCTACCAGAGGATATGTCCTTTCAGGACTTCATCCATAACATAGCAACGGGACTCTCCATCACAGTAGCCTCAGAGAAGGAACCGAGGGCAGAGGAATTGGTGATACTCCCCCACACCCAAAGGAGCGACTACACATTCTGTATGTCGTATCCTACACGATCTTATGCTCCGCAGGTGGGAGGCTCCATTATTGTTCCCTCTGTCAGCAAGAGACTCAATACCATGTACAGAGTACCAGAATGTCCAGACTTTCAAAAACCTCAGCACCCCCACCTCTCAATGGTGGTGGAATTGACGATGTGCCAAATAAAGAACTCAAAGAACCATTCCTCCACACCACCTGGCAGAGACTCAGACACTTGATGCCTTTGGGCGTCTATGCTTCCAAATTTGCATGTTGGCCTCCAGAATTAACTCTGACATGCTGTACATGGGCATGTTTCTGAAGGATGTCATCAGGGATCTAGAGACATTTGCCCCCATGCTTTCTGAGGATAAAAGGAATGCCTTCCAGACACTTATCAAACAGGGCCAACATACTTCTAAGTTTCTTACCAGGGCTTCTTTTGATGCCTTTGAATCCACCAGCAAAGCTTCAGCAGTCTGTAGTGGGACTCACAGGATGGCCTAGTTATAGGCATCAGTCCTTGAGCATTTATTGGTCCAGGATAAACTGGCCAATATCCCATGTACTGGAGAAAACCTTTTCAGCAAAGATTGGAGGGAAAACGTAGGTGAGATTGAGACAGATTATCTCACCCTAAAATGCCATTCCAGGAAAACAGCTGACCCATCCAAAAGGAAGGCCCTTCCCAAGAAATCTTTCTATTCTAAGAAGAAAAGGTACTATCCTTCATACCCTCCTTCTGCTGCCCTCGCCTACCCATAAAGCCCAAGGTTCCTAAGCCTCAACCAGCTGCACAGGCACAAACTGCACCTGGTTTTTGACGCCTTCCTAGAGAGCATTGCTAATCTGCCACTGGAGGGCCCCCAGCTCCTCCACATAGCAGGCAGACTTTGTCACTATGCCCACAGGTGGCATCTCAACATCAGAGCAGTGGACACTCCAGATTGTCCAAAGGGGTTATCAGCTTCACTTTGAAAAATTACCCCACACCAGCTTCATAGGGAAATATCCCACACAACCCCTTCAAAGCACTCTCTTAAAAGAAGAGGTGATCACCCTATTGTCCTAGGGTGCTATAGAAAGAGTTCCTCCTCCTTAAGAAAGAATGGGCTTCTACTCTCTATATTTTCTCATTCCAGAGAAATCAGGTGGATTCAGGCCCATCTTAGATCTCAGAGACCTAAACAAATTCATGGTCCGAGAAAAATTCAAAATGATTTCTCTAGGAACATGATTAATTGTGTTCTCTAGACCTAAAAGATGCATATACACATTTACAGATCTATCCCTCACACAGACAGTATCTGTGCTTCATGTTTCAGGGAAACCATTATCAATTCCGGATTCTCCCCTTCGATCTAGCCTCTGCTCCAAGGATCTTCACAAAATGCATGGCAGTAGTCTCTGCCTACCTACGCACCTTGGGGGGTATTCATCTTTCCTTACTTAGACGATTGGCTGGTCAAGGGAGAATCCACTGAAGAGTTGAGACTCTCTCTTCATCGTGCCATCATGATGATCGAACACCTGGGCTTTGTCATAAACTTCCCAAAGTCTCACCTTGCTCCAACCCAATGACTGGAGTTCGTCAGAGCGCTCTTAGATACTCAACAGGCCCGAGCTTTCCTACCACATAATCACTGTGCCCACCTCATCAAGCTGGAAAAGGGGGTGGAAAAGCAAAGCCAAGTAACAGCTTGAGAGATGCTACAACTTAGGACACATGGCCTCAATGGTCTGTCGTCCCCTGCATTCGCTTACACATGTGACATGCACAATGGACTGTCTTCTCAATGAGCGTAAGTGAAGGGATGTCTCAGAGACAAGATCCACATCACTCCTCAACTGATCAATTCCCTTCAGAAGTGGTGTTTCCCACCAAACCTACCCATTGGGTCACCATTTCAGATGCCTCCACCTCGATGTACCCTGACAACAGATGCTTCCAAGCTGGGTTTGAGAGTGCATCTGAATGACCTAACCACACAGAGACTGAGGACACAACAGAAATCTGCCTTGCAGATCAACCTGCTAGAACTATGGGCACTGACAAATGCTCTTTGGGTTTTTCAACACCAACTTTCGGAGCAGCCTGTTCTAGTCAGGACGGACAACCAAGTTGCCACATTCTTTGTGAACAAACAGGGGAGAACGGGGTCCCGTCCCCCTGCGAGAAAGCAATTTGCCTGTGTTCCTTTGCCATTTCTCACCATATTCACCTCAGATTGTTATACCTCCCGGGCAAACTCAGTGTCCTAGCAGACAGGCTAAACCATTTCCTTCATCCACACAAATGGACCTTGCATCAGGAGACCTTGCTCGGATCTTCCATACGTGGGGAACCCCACTAATAGATTATCTGTAAAATGTTCTTTTTAATGTTCACACGTTCCATGTAAAATGTTTGGTTCTTTTATGTTATATGTAAACCATATTGAACATTGGAAATGCGGTATATAAACTTCTCAAATAAATAAATGAAATAAATAGATCTTTTTGCCACTCTGCAAAACACACAGCTTCCATTCTTCTGCTCCAGATGCCTTCCTTCTACATTGGGGACAGGGACTGCTCTACGCATTCTCATCCATCCCCCTAATACTCAAAATGCTTTTCAAGCTACAGGCAAACAAGGGTTCACTGATTCTCATAGCCCATATTTGGTCCCATCAAGGTAATTTCCTCTGCTTCTTCGCCTTGTGCAGACTCAACCTCTCAGCCTGGGATGTGCACCTGAACTCCTCTCCTAGGACCACGGAATGTTGCTCCATCCCAATCTTCACTCCCTATGCCTGACAGCATGGCTGCTGAAAGGCTGGTGTTTGCTGACTTCGACCTGCCATAGGCGGTCAAAGATGTCCTCCTTGCATCACGTAAAGATTCCACCAGGCGATCTTATGCCTTCAAGTGGTGTAGGTTTGCCATCTGGTGCTCTCCAAAGGACACTGGCCCCTTTATTTGTCCAGTGGAGTCCTTTCTACAATATCTTCTCCACTTATCTTTAAGAGGTCTTAAAACCAACTCAGTGAGTTCATCTTGGTGGCATTGCAGCCTCTCACAGACCAGTGGATAGACAGCCTATCTCCTCACACCCCTTAGTAGCATAGTTCATGTGGGGTCTCCTGCTATCCAAGCTACCCATTATGCTGCCTCTGGTGGCCTGGGATCTGAATGTGGTTGTGGCGTAACTTCTAAAGCCACCTTTCGAACCTTCAGTCACCACTTCACTGAAGTTTCTATCTTGGAAGGTCATTGTCCTTATTGCCCTCACTTCAGCAGGCCTCATCAGTGAGCTACAGGCTCTAGTGGCGAATCCCCCCTATACTCTGTTCCACCATGACAAGGTAGTTCTCCGTATCCATCCACACTTCCTCCCGAAGGTGGTTTCTTCTTTCCATCTAAACCAGTCGGTAATCCTCCTGATTTCTTCCCTAGACCACAAACATCTCGGGTTGAAGCAGCACTACACACCTTAGACTGCAAGCGAGCGCTGGCCTACTACTTGAATAGAACTAAAGATCACAGAAGATCCTCTGTTATTCATTTCCTTTGATCCTAGTCACCTCAGTCTACCGGTGATGAAATATGCTCTGTCTAGATGGAGAGCATATTGCATTTCTTTTGCTTATGCACAAGCAGGACTCTCTTTGGAGGGTCATGTCACTGTTCATAATGTGCGTGGTATGGCAATCTCCGTAGCCAATCTTCGTTCAGTAGCTATTGAGGACATCTGCCAGGTAGCTAACTGGTCCTCCATTCATACTTTTGCTGCACACTGCTGTCTGGACAGAAATTCTCACCGGGACGCTGTCTTTGGCCAAGCTGTGCTCCGGCACCTCTTTGGAACTTAAACTCAACTCCTACCCTCCGTCTCAGACTTCTGTAAGATACCAGACTACCATTGGGGAAGAATTGCCTCCTGAAATCGTCCAATGGCCCACAACTCTTACAGACTCTTCGGCTTCACGTTTTTAACCTCAGGGATCGCACAACTCTCCCCGTATATTAGTCTGGTACCTGGGATCTAGTGAGTCCCCGTATGTGAAGACTGCATTCCTGCTTGTTCATGGAGATAGCATAGTTACTCACCTGTAACAAGTGATCTCTGAAAACAGCAGGAATCAGTCTTCACAACCCACCCTCCTTCCCTAGGTGTTGTAGGATTCTTCTATTTTATTCTTCTGAGGAGAGGAGTTGGGAAGGTGGGAAGGCAGGCATGCAGGTGCAGTAGAGTGCTTCCAAAGGCTATTGGATGCTGGGGAGGGATCCCGCATAGGCTCCGTTGGTGACATTCACCCAAGACTGATTCTTGCTTTTCCTGGAGATCACCTGTTAAAGGTGAGTAACTACGTTTTTTGGTACACAGGTCTCTTCTTCAGATATAACAACCTATTAAGAATCCTGGATCAGCCTGTTGGCTCATAAGAGCATAAGAACATAAGATATGTCATACTGGGTCAGACCAAGGTCCATCAAGCCCAGTATCCTGTTTCAAACAGTGGCCAATCTAGGCCACAAATACCTAGCACTTTCCCCAAAAGAGACAGGATACACAGTGCTTATATTGGGGCAAGCAGTGGATTTCCCGAGTCCCCTTTAATAATTTATTTATTTACATTCTCTTATATACTGTGCTATTCTGCATCAGTGTGGTTTACATTGAACAAACTGAAATTACATTGAACAGGGCATTATAACTTGGAGATAACTATTTTACAGGGAACATGGGCTATGGAGGGTTAAGTGGCTTGCCCAAGACCACAAGGAGCACCTGTGGGACTAGAAACCCCAGTCCTTCCAGCCCAAGGTTGCTGTCCTCTAGTGGGATTTGAACCCCCAACCTTCTGGCCTGAAGTATCTTGCCCCAACCACTAGGCTACTCCTCCACTCTGGTTTATGGACCTTCCTCCAGGAACTTGTCCAAACCTTTTTTAAACACAGCTAACAGCTTTTACTACATCCTCCGGTAACAAATTCCAGAGTTTGATTACACGTTGAGTGAAAAAATATTTTCTCTTATTAATCTTAAATAGTTTACCCTGTAGCTTCATTGCGTGTCCCCTAGTCTTTCTATATTTTGATGATGTAAACAATTGATCTACGTTTATCCGTTCCACTCCATTCATTAATTTTTAGATCTCTATCATATCTCCCCTCAGCCGTCTCTTTTCCATGTTGAAGAGCCCTAACCTTTTTTAGTCTCTCCTCATAGGGGTATCTTTCCATCCCCTTTACCATTTTGGTGGCTCTTCTCTGTACCTTTTCTAATAACGCTATATCCCTTTTAAGATATGGCGACCAGAACTGCACACAATAGTCAAGGAACAACACAGAGGCATTATAATATCCTTGGTTTTATTCTCCATTCCTTTCCTTATAATTCCTAGCATTCTATTTGCTTTCTTGACCGCTGCTGCACACTGGATGGAGGATTTCAACATGCTATACATGATGACACCTAAATCTTTTTCCTGGGTGATGGTTCCTAATGTGTGGAACCTTGTATCGTGTAACCATAGTTTAGATTGTTCTTTCCTAGGTGCATAACTTTGCACTTGTCCACATTAAATTTCATCTGCCATTTGAACATCCAGTCTTCCAATTTATCAAGGTCCTCTTAGAATTTTTCACAATCCTTTTGGGTTTTAACAACTTTGAATAATTTTGTGTCATCTGCAAATTTGATAACCTCACTCGTTATTCCCATTTCCAGGTCATTTACGAATGTTAAAAAGCAACGGACCCAGCACAGATCCCTGGGGTACTCCACTATTCACCTTTCTCCAGTGGGAAAGTTGGCCATTTAGCCCTACCTACTACTTTCTATATTTTAACCAGTAATACACAATAATACACTGCTTCTTATCCCTTGACTTTTAATTTCACCAAGAGTCTCTAATGAGGGACCTTGTCAAAAGGCTTTCTGAAAATCCAGATACACTTTATCAATTGACTTACCTTTGTCTACCTGTCTATTCACAGCTTTAAAAAAAAAACATAACAGATTATAGTTAGACAAGACCTTCCTTTGCTAAAGCCATGTTGGCTGTCTCCCTATCTACATGTTCAGTAATTTTGTTCTTTATAATGGTTTCTACAATTTTTCCCAGTACTGACATCAGGCTCACCGGTCTATAATTTCCCAGATTACTCCTGGAACCCTGTTTAAAAATTAGTGTTACATTGGCCATCCTCCAATCTTCAGGTATTATAGATGATTTTAATGATAGTTCACAGATTACTAATAGTAGGTCTACAATCTCATATTTCAATCCTTTCAACACCCTTGGATGTATACCATCCAGTCCAGGTGATTTGCTATTCTTCAGTTTATCAAATATTGTAGTTGTAATACATCTTCCTGTTGTATCGATTATTTTTTTCAGTTCTTCTGTGGCATCACCTTTAAATACCATTTCAGTCATGGGTAACATCCCTACATATTTCTCAGTAAAGACCAAAGCAAAGAATTCATTCAATCTCTCCGCTATGGCCTTGTCCCCTCTTAGTGCCCCTTTTACCGCCCCTTTTACCCCTCTCTCATCTAATGGTCCAACTGACTCTTTGACAGGATTTTTGCTATGAATGTGCTTGAAAAAGTCTTTATTATATGTTTTTGCTTCCACTGCAAGCTTCTTCTCAAATTCTCTCTTTGCCTGCCTTATCAATGCCTTGCATCTAACCTGCCAGTGCTTATGTTGTTTCCAGTTTTCGTCATTTGGCTCCTTTTTCCATTTCCTGAAAGATGTTTTTTGGCAACAACAGTCTCTCTGACCTCACCTTTAAACCATGCTGGCAGTTTTATGGACTTCCTTTCACTTTTCTTAAAGCATGGAATACAGCTGGTCTTGGCTTCTAAAGTAGTATTTTTAAGCAACACTTAAGCTTGATATAAATCTTTAATCTTTGCAACTGCTCCTTTTAGTTTTTTCTTAACTATGGTGCTGCCATGTGGCAGGCCCCAGATTGGCTGGGGCTGGGGCTGGTGAGGAGGTATCATTCAGAGCCTCTAGGGGAAAGGGAGAGAAATACGTTCTGGCCATCAGTAAGGATCACACCTGGTAGCCGGATTTAGGGGCATGTTTACTAAACTGGTATCTTTTGGGGGCATGCACCATACTGAAGGGAAATTACAAATTATTCAACCTTTCAGCAACGTGGGTACACATAATGTTACCCATTGAGGTGGCATTATGAGCACCTGTGCTGTCTGCAACTTGAACAATTGCCACGTGCTGTTGTTGTGCGTGGTAATCGTGCTTTGCAGGCACATCCACTGTCTACCCATTCCCCACCCACATCCACTGTCTACCCATTCCCCACCCACTTGCAGATAATGTGCATTCTACAAATATTGCAGAAAATCACTGTGTTATCTGTATTTTCCCCATGTTAGCTGTTAACGTGGTACATGTGGCATACCGCATTCACAGCTAACGCGGTTTAATTAACATTCCATTTAGAGTCCATTATAAAGGATTCTGTAAGGAACTCCAGTGCATGTCTCCCAGCCTCAGGTTCATTATTACAGTGACCAGACAAGGAACTGAGGGAAGATGGTCTATTAATAGGAGGGAAACCTTGGGTAGATGTGAATGAAAGGTCTATTAATAGGAGGGAAACCTTGGGTAGATGTGAATGAAAGGTCATGGTGCCAGAATCCCAAAAAGGAAAAAGAAGGAAACTGTCAGGCCAAAAAAAGGGAAAAAATTCCAGTTTTCTTTCAAACCAGCGTGATTATAGAACTCTATGCCAGGGGTTTTCAACCCAGTCCTCCGGGAACCCTATGTGAGTCAGGTTTTCAGGATTCCCAGAATGAATATGCATGAGAAAGATGTGCATCTTCTGCCTTCATTGTATGCAAATCTATCTTATGCATATTCATTGTGGGAATCCTGAAAACCTGACTGGCCTAGGGTTCCCCGAGGACTGGGTTGAAAACCTATGCTCTGCAGAGAGTGACTAACAAAATGGTTAGTGGTCCTCATTATAAAGCCTATGGGGACAGACTTAAAGATCTTAATATGTATACATTAGAGGAAAGGTGGGACAGAGTAGATATGATAGAGATGTTTAAATACCTTCATGTCATAAATGCATAAGAGGAGAGCCTCTTTCGATTGAAAGCAAGCTCTGCTATGAGGGTACATAGGACGAGGGTGAAAGGGATGGACTCAGGAGTAATATGTGGAAATATTTCTTTACGGAAAGAGTGGTAGATGCATGGAATAGTTTCCCAATGGAGATAGTAGAGACGAGGAGAGTATCTGAATTCAAGAAAGCATGGGACAAACACAGAAGATCTCTAAGGAAAACGGGGGCTATTGTAGTTGATATGGATGGGCAGACTAGAGAGGCCATATGATCTTTTTTTTTGCCGTCATGTTTCTGTTTCTAACTCAACTATTACTTCAGTGACCTAATCATCAGACCATGGATGCTGTAAAAATCTTATACTGATACAGAAGAAATGAGCAGGTAGAACTTTCATCTAGAAGACATAAAACGCTGGAAGAGAATGAAAAGAGAACAGGATATTTAATTTCTGTTCTCTAGTAAGTGCCAGTGCTGCTGGTCCATTCATATTGTTGTCATGCATGGAAATAAAGGTTGGCAAATACAAAATATGTATGAAGTGATATCCTTTTATAGGACTAACTTAATACATTTTTTGACTAGCTTTTGTGAGATGCCACTTTTCAAACCCAAATGAGTATAAGCTCCTGAAAGCCAGTTAGTCCAGTACAAAGGTTTCTTGCTGATCTTAATTTCTGTGCATTCAAGTGAACTAACATGGCAACCATACTGTCTTATTTTAATAGTTAAACACTTTATCTCCCCTAGGTTCAGTTGTTGATACATAGAAACTTCATTATCATCCCTCCAGTCCAGTCACATGTGTTATGTCCTACCTCCAACAGATGGAGACTGAGCATGCCAAGTTCTGATGATGTTATAGTATAAGACCCCTGTACATCTCTCATCAGACCAGTATGCTCAGTCTCCAGAAGATGGTGGTTGGACTCCTGTACAGACTGCTCTTCTCTGATAGGCCAAATTGAAGAAATAAAAAACAGAGAAAGTATTGAATTCATCTGACAGGCAACTACTAGAGGCTGGATAGCTCTTTCTGTCTACAGAGGACAAAGGGCAATTTTATCTTAAAACTCTTCCTGTCAAGATAACACAAAAGAAGTCAGTAAACCTTAATTGAGCAGATGGTGGCTCACTGTGTGGGGGAAAATACCCAGTGGTCCGGTTCCCTATCTGCCACAGATAAATAAGTTCCTCCTTCAAACTAGGTCTGTGATTTTTATTTGTTACTACACTGAGGTGCCTGCTGTAGCTTTCACAATCAGTTATCTAGCAGGCTCTCAATCATTTCAGCGTGTCGGTGATCGTCAGCAGACAGGGGCTTACATTACTGTGCGACAGTGTCTTGGCCTAGATGCAGTTAGGGTGTTCTTTCCCACTGTACTTATTGTTTCTTGGGTGAAGGTAAAATTGCTGAGGCCACGAGGGATTCAGTCAGCTTTTTGATGACTGAGGCGCTCATGCCAGCAGTAAAGCTGACTTGTGCAGAATATATGGGATACCACGGCTCTTTCTCCCCTGCGGGACTTTGCTGCGGGTGTGAAGAGGCGGGATGGGTAGTAGAGACACATTTGAAATCAGCTCGGTTGCGATTGGAAAGCTTGCAGGGATCGGTTGGCTCTCCAAAATCAGTGTCTTTATCTTTATTGAAAAATTTAATATACCGCTCTTACTGGAAGTACCAGAGTGGTTTACAATAGTAAATAATTTGAGACTGCTGAAAGGAAAGAACGCCAAAATTATAAGACAGGATAGAGAGGAGAGATAGGATAGATATAAGAGAAACAGAGTAGAGACAAAGTGTATATACGTAGTGTAAAGGGGTAGGGAACAACCAAATTCAGCGGGGGGGGGGGGGGGGGGAGAAAGAGGAGCAGAGGGAGAAGGCAGGTTGAAAGCAGAGCAGAATAGGTGAGTCTTTAGCCTGGTTTTAAATGTTTTATAAGAGGGCTCTAAGCGGAGGGCAGGGGGAAGCGAGTTCCAGAGCTGGGGGCCCAGGAAGAAAAAAGCAGAGGAGCGGGTGGACTCAGGACGAGCCTGGGATGGAGAAGGAAGGGACATGCGGTTAGAATGGATTGACCTGAGGGAACGGTGAGATGAGTGAAGATGAATTAGATCTGCAAGGTAGAGAGGAGCGCCGGTATGAATGGTTTTGTGAACATATATGAGTATTTTAAATTGTATATGATACACGATCGGAAGCCAATGTAAGTGAATCAGGATAGGAGTAATGTGATCGAATCATGAAGCATGCGTCAGAATACATGTGGCTGTGTGATGAACTAGTTGCAGTCTTCGTAATTGTGTTTGAGGAAGGCCAGCTAATACGATATTACAGTAATCTAAGTGGGACACTACTAGGAACAAAAATAACGTGGTCATGGAGGGAGCTGATAGGAAAGGGCGAACTGCACGAAGTTGTCTCAGGGTGTAGAATGATCGCTGAACTACTGAGGAGATGTGCTCTTTCAAGGATAAAGCAGAATCCAGGATAACCCCAAGATATCGCAAAGAGGAAACAACAGGAAGTGGAGAGGAGGATAGGATGGGGGCAAGAGAGGGGGCTGGAGCGCCAGAGGTGAACCAGATAGCAGATGTTTTGGACGTGCAGGAAGTTGGAGGAGAACCAGGTGGCAACAGATGCTAGACAGGAGTTAAGGGATGAAAGATCAGGAGTGGTGGGGTCAGTGTGATGGAGAAGAATAATGTTATCCGTGTAATAATGGGCTGTGATGCTGTATTGCTGGACCAGAAGGGCAAGGGGGGCCATAAAGATGTTGAATAGGAGAGGGGCAAGAACAGAACCTTGGGGAACACAACATGGAAGGGGGGTAGGGGGAGAAGAGGAAAGACCTACGAGAATGGAAAAGGACTATTGGTGAGAAATGAATGGAACCAGGAGAGGACAGAACTGGAGAGCCCGATGTTGTGAAGGCGAGCTAAAAGTGTACGGTGATCCACAAGGTCAAAAGCAGCTGACAAATCTAGGGAAACAGCAATGGAGATGAGACCTCGGTCGTGGGCAGTGCGTAAGTCATTAAGAAGGGAGAGCAAAATTGATTCGGTACTGTGATTAGGGCGAAAAACAGATTGGCGAGGGTGAGAGAGGCTTAAAGATGGGTGGAGAGTTGTACATAGACCAGTTTTTAGAGAATTTTAGAGAGAAAAAGGAGATTTGTAATAGATTGCCAGTTGGCTGGGGAGGACGGATCAAGAGAGTCTTTTTTTAGGACGGGGTGGATAACAGCGTGCTTCCAGGTGGAGGGAAAGGTACCGGAGGAAAGGCTTGAGTTAATGATAGAGAGTATCAAAGGGGAAAGGGCCAGAGAAGCATCCAAAAGCCAGTGGGAAGGGATGGGATCAGAGATGCAAGTAGTTTTCCGAATGGAGGAATAGACTTGGGTGAGATCTGACATGGTTACAGGTTGGAAGGAGGACCAACTGTGAGAGAGGGGAGGAATGGGTGAGGAGGGGGAGGGAAGAAGGAGGTAGGAGAGAGGGGATTTGGGGAAAGGGGAAGAGGGCAGGAGGGAAAAAGTAGACGAAGGGTATTGACTTTAGTAGCAAAGTGGGAAGCTAAAAGGGCAGGATCGGGGATGGAGGGAGAGGGGGCTGGGGAAGTGAGAGAATGGGAGGCAGAAATGGAACGGAGTACAGAGGTGCCTTCTCAAGCATAGGGTTTTCCTGTGCTGACGGGATGGTGGCCTTTTGTCTCCTGTGGCTGAAAGCTCCGCTGGTCGCACGAGTAGGCAGCAGCTGACTCCTGCAGGGGCTAAGGCTCAGCATCTGGAAGTTGAAGGTCAGCTAAGGGTTAACAGTGCTCAGGCAGCAGGCAAAGTACCCTTTCTCCAGAGTTTGATTTACTGCTTCACCGGGCCTACTGCATGAGGCAGGTCCTGGTGACCGGTTCAGACAATGCGTTGGCATCTGCAGCAACACTTGAAGATGGCTTTGGGCTCCTGAGAGGTTCATCTGAGCCTCCATTTAAAAGGTGCTGAATAGAAGAGAAAGCTGCAGAGGAGAGGGTCTCGAGACTTTCTAAAGTGTCTGAGGATCCATTGGAGAGTCCTTTGGGGCTGTATGGAGAATCAGCAGAGTTGGACTTGGAAGAGGGAGAGATTCCTCCAGGAGATGATCCAAATATTGTTCATGTATTTCACTGAGAGAAGCTCCTGTCACTCATTTTTCATTCCTTGGCTGTTCTGAATATTCTATTCAGTGTAACATAACATAGTATATGACGGCAGATAAAGACCAGCATGGTCCATCTAGTCTGCCCAGAAAGGCAGCAAGAATAGGTGCACTTGTCGCTCCATGCAGGTTGCTCCTCCCCATGCCTTTGTTTAGGTGTGTATCCACCTCTTACTTGGCGGATACTTTCTATGATTTGGTCTGAGCAGCCGAGCATGGCCTCGGTGGTCGCAGCTCGGCATTTCCTTTGGCTCGGGAATTGATTGGCGGACGTTTCATCCAAAGTCAGACTCAGTAAGCTTCCTTTCAAGGGCAAGTTGCTCTTTGGGGAGGCTCTGGCGAAGTTGATAGAAGATTTAGGAGACACCAAAGGAGCTAGACTTCCGGAGGATAAACCTTGAGGAGGGAAGTCAATGGCTCTGACCAGAGGTTTCATCTCTGGCTCTTTTCATATCCGGCTGAAAACTCCCCTCTTCGAGACCACTTTTGGATTCTGATCTGCATAGTCTCCTATGTTTCCTTACCATTCCCCTAGATGTATCTTTGTCCTCAGATGTTGTGTTGTCTGTCTCAACTAGATTGCAAGCTCCAATGAGCAGGAATAGTCTCTTATATATGTCTGTATAGCGCTGCTTACGCCTTGTAGTGCTACACAAATGATCAGTAGTAGTAGTACAGGACTCGGTGTTTTGCAGCATAGTCTGATGGTAGGGTCAGCTGGTCATGGACTTGATGGCGTCAGTGGACAATGCCAAGGTGTCTCAGTTTTACAGTCGGGAATGTACGTCTGAAAGACTCGATGCATTAGCCCAACTGTGGCTGAGCGAGGGGCTTCTGTACGTGTTCCCGCCTTAGCCTTTCATCAGGAAGAACTGGCGGGGGAGTAGAGGACAAGCAGCTACATCTCATAGATGTCTGCAGAGTGCTGGCTAGTATTTAAAAAGAACTCAATTGTTTTGAAAGTCTGATTGTCTTTTTGTTCTGTTTGAAGGTCCCCGTAAAGGCCAAGTGGCTTCCAAATCTTCTATTGCCCATTGGGTCAAAGAGGCGATAGTGCCAGCTTACTTGCTCAGCCACAGACCTGTTCCTCTGGGGTTACATGTGCATTCCAGAAGAGCACAGGCAACGTCGTGGGCAGAGTTAAGTCTATGCCACCATTGGAAATTTGTAAGGCAGTGACCTAGTTATCTCTGCATACCTTTAGAAGACACTGCCAGTTGGATGTCCATGCCAGGCAGGGCGCATGTTTTGGAGCTCGGGTGCTATGGGCCGGGCTCGCGGGTTCCTCCCAGGAATGAGTACTGCTGTGGTGCAACCCATATATCTGGACTGGACTGGAGGGACAATAATGAAGGTGAAATTAGACCTTATCTGTTTAATTTTCTTTCATCATGGAGTCCCTCCAGTTCAGTCCAGAACCCGCTCTTCAAAATCAGTTATTTGGTAGCCAAGCCGATGGTGGATGTACAAGTGTTCAGTAGCAGTTCTGGGTACAATTTCCCATAGTTCGTGATGCCACGATAGTCTTTCTGCTTCCTGTGGAAGTTTTCTTGAAAAGTTCATTGTGTTTGGCCCTTCGAGTTTACATCGAATTTTAAAAAAAAACAACAAACTATTGATAATGTAAGACAGAGATGAGTTGTTTGGCAAAATGATGGTTCTGTTTTTGAAGTCTGCCTTGTCAGTAGGATACTGGTCTGATGAGAGATGTATAAGGATCTTATACTATAATATCATCAGAAAGTGGCATGCTCAGTCTCCATCTGCTGGAGGTGGGATATAATCCATACATCTGGACTGGACTGGAGTGACTCCATGAAAGAAAATTAGCAGGTAAGGTCTAATTTCACCATAGAAACGTGACGGCAGATAAACACCATACAGCCCTTCCATACAAAGCATTATAGTCCTTTATTTTTCCTTTAGAGATCTTCTGTGTTTGTTCCATGCTTTCTTGAATTCAGATACAGTCCTCGTCTCTACTACCTCCACTGGGAGCTTGTTCCATGCATCTACCACTTTCTGTAAAAAAAATATTTCTACAAATTACTCTTGAGTCTATCATCCTTCGCCTTCATCCTTTGCTTCCACGTTGCAGAGCTTTCTTGCAATTGAAAGAGGCTCTCCTCCTGTGCATTTGTGCCACGGAGGTATTTAAATGTTTCTATCATATCTTCTCTTTCCAGCCTTTCCTCCAAAGTATGCATATTAAGTCTGTCCCTATATACCCTCTGACAAAGCCCACTGACCATTTTGGTAGCCACCCTTTGCACTAACTCCATCCTGTTTATATCCTTTTGAAGGTGTGTTCTCCAGAATTGCAGACAATACTCCAAATGAGGTCTTACCAAAGACTTATACAGAGACACTATCACCTCCTTCTGTCTGCTACCCATTCCTCCCTCTATACCCCCAAGCATTTTTCTGGCTTTTATTATCACCGTTTCTACCTGTTTAGCCACCTTAAGATCATCAGAAACAATCACCCCAAAGTCCCACTCTTCTTTTGTGGACAGAAATACTTCACCCCCTATCTTTGTTTTTTTTGTTACAGAGGAAGCAAAGAAAAGATTTTTGTTGTGAAGATGAATCCGTATATGCCTGACAAACTCATCACAGCTGGAATTAAACACATGAAATTTTGGCGCAGAGCAGGTAAAGCAAAAAACGTTTTAATTTTCCAACATGTAAACTCAGAATATGATGCAGGTAAATACCTAGAGCCATCCCCAGCCTGCCTGGTATCCATCCTTCCTGTAATACTGTAGGCCCTGTGTGATAAGCATTTTTGCCAGTCAGGATGTGACCAGTTGCCAGTCCTCTATGCAATCTCTGATCTTGCCCTTGCTTTCTCATGGGACAGTGTTTCCAAATAGTTTAGTTGTATGCAAATCATGATAGTAATGAATCTTACTCCTAAACTAGGGTATCTCCAGGAACAAGCAGGAATAAGTCCTCACATATGGGTACGTCGGTACCGACGGAGCCTGCGCGGGAATGCTCCCCAGCTTCCCAGAATGAAAGCTTTTGGGGCATCCCACAGCGCATGCACGCTGCCTTCCCACCTTTCCTACCAACTCTCCTCAGTTCTTCTTTTCCGCGGAGCCAGCAGGTCGTGTTCCTGTCACCGCTGAAGAAGTTCTTTATTTTAATCTATTTCTTTGGTCGCGTGTCTGCCTTCCCCGACGCCGGACCGGTACCGCCGGTCTTTTCTTTTCTTTTCTTCTAAAAAAAAAAATAATACTTTTTCCCCACTTGGTGTATTTTTCCTCTTAGGCCTCCAGGCCCACGAAAATTTTTTCCCTCATGGAAAAACCAGCCTCTGGCTTCAAAAAATGCACTAAGTGTAGCGGTACAATTTCTGTGACAGACACCCATGAATGGTGTCTTAAATGTTTGGGGCCTGAACACTCCATCCCGGATTGCCAGTCCTGTTCCCTAATGTCTAAACGAGGGTTACAGAACCGAGCAGCCAAGCTCCATCTGCTGTTTCCCACGGATGCACCGGCGGTGGCATCGACATCTTCCAGGTCTTCCTCTCCTGATGGATCTCAGGTAACCAAACATACTTTTAGCAGGTCCTCAAAGGGCAAATCTCCCTCTAAGTATCGAGATGCCTCCGGCCTTGCCCTTGAGGATCCTGCCCCAGCCAAATAACCCCGGCGGGAAGCTCTGGCTTCCAAAGCTCCTCCTATGGGGTTACAGGTTGACATCGATGGCACGGCCTCGACCGATCACCTGTTAGACTGCTCTGGGGTACCGGCACATTCTCCCGGTACCGACATCCAGGCAGTCGTGGCGTCCATGGATCACACTGTGCAATCCATGCAGCAGGCCATACTGGCTTTCATCAAGGCTGCGACGCCGTCGGTACCGCAACAAGCCATGTTGTCGGTACCGGTGCCGGTACCGGTACCAACCTCGATACCGGTACCGGCTGCATCGACATCGGCCAGGATGCCGATTCCGGCTCCCTGTCCTGGGCTCTTTCTCGGTACCGTCCCGGTACCGGGAACACCCGATGTCGGTACCGATCGATACGCCTATCGATCTTTGGAATCGGGCAGACGATACTTCGATTCTTCTGATGATTCTGAGTCATCGGATGAGTCTCCTGAAGTATCTATCACCCTTCCTGAGGAGCCCTCTTCTCCAAAAAGGAGAATGTCTCCTCAAGAGGATCTGTCCTTTCAAGACTTCATAGTAGAAGTAGCTAAAGGACTCTCTCTTTCAGTAACCTCTGAAAAAGAACCTAGAGCAAAAAAATTAGATATTTTGGGATACTCTAAAGTTCCCAGAGAGGCAGTCACCTTGCCAATTCATGAAATTCTTCAAGAACATTTGATTGACTTGTGGGAGACTCCTCTCACCCTTTCTCCTCATTCTCGTAGATTGGACACTATGTACCGTGTCCCTCCTTCTCCTGGATTTCAAAAAACTCAGCTTCCTCACCACTCTATTGTGGTGCAGTCAGCTATGAAGAGAATAAAGAGTACCAAAAGACACTCTTCTACTCCTCCAGGAAGAGAATGCAGGACCTTGGATGCTTTTGGTAGGAAGATCTTCCAAGCTAGCATGCTTATTGCCAGAATCAATTCATACAGCCTTTATATGGGTATGTTTCTGAAGGAGGTTGCAGAAAACCTGCACAACTTTCTCCCTTTTATTCCAGAAGATAAAAGGGATGAATTCCTTCTTTGGCTCAAGCATACTCAAGACATTTCAAAGTTTTCCAACAGGGCAGCCTTTGATTCCTTTGAAGGTGCCAGCAGAGCCTCAGGCATTGCTATAGCTGCTCGTAGAATTGCTTGGCTCCAGGTTTCTGATCTAGAACCCTGGGTTCAAGATGGTTTAGGAAATCTGCCCTGTACAGGTGAAAACCTATTTGGCAAGGAGTGGCAAATTAAAGCCACTCAAATGGATGCAGAAAATGCTGCTCTTGATAGACTTTCTAAGTCTACCTCCACTCCTGCCAAGAAAAAATCTTTTAAAAAGTCTTTTTACAAGAAGAGCAGATTTCCTTCCACTTCTGGTCAACAGTCTTCTGCAGGTTGTTTTGCTGCTAAGCGTCAGCAACCTAAACAGGCCAGGCCTAAGCCTACAGGGGCTGCTGCAACCCAGCAGTCCCAAGCCCCTCAGGGGTTTTGACTTGATACTAGAGAACTTAACCTTTCTGTCTCTACAACAGCCAGAACCTCTCACCATTCCAGGAAGGTTGGCTCATTTTGCTCCCAGATGGGAGCAAATCACATCAGAGCAGTGGACCCTCTCCATTATCAGAGAGGGCTACAAACTTCATTTCTCAGACCTTCCTCCCTACACCATGGTGAGACATTTCAATTCTCCCACATCTCTCCTCGACATTCTGGATCAGGAGATAAACTCCCTTCTGGCCCAGAGGGCCATAGAAGAAGTTCCTCTTCTTCAACAGGGGTCAGGTTTGTATTCCCCCTACTTTCTCATTCCAAAGAAAACAGGGGGATACAGACCTATTCTAGATCTCCGAGAATTGAACAAATTTCTATACAATGAGAAGTTCAAGATGCTCTCTTTAGGCACTCTCCTTCCATACCTACAGAGTCAGGATTGGCTTTGTTCTCTAGATCTCAAGGATGCGTACACTCATATACTCATCCATCCATCCCACAGAAAATTTCCACGTTTTCTGTTCCAGGGAAAACATTACCAATACAGGGTCCTTCCTTTTGGTCTGGCCTCTGCTCCAAGAGTGTTCACCAAATGCATGGCAATAGTTGCTGCATTTCTGCGCACTCTGGGAATCTTTGTCTTCCCATATCTGGACGACTGGCTCATCCGAGCTCCATCCCAGTCAGAAGCCCAAAGTTCCCTGAACACCACCAGGTGCATTCTGCAGTATCTGGGACTTGTGGTAAACCTCCCAAAGTCTCAGCTCACCCCTACTCAGTCCCTAGAATTCATAGGGGCCTGGTTGGACACCACTACTGCAAGAGCCTATCTTCCCCAGACTCGTTGCCAACGTCTAGTGCAGTTAGCCTCCCAGATTCAGTCGAAGGACCACTTAACTGCCCGGGAGGTGCTACAACTACTAGGCCACATGGCTTCCGCAGTACATGTGGTGCCCTATGCTCGTCTACACATGAGAGTAGCTCAATGGACTTTGTCCACCCAGTGGACTCAAGCTTCAGGAGCGCTCTCAGACCAAATAGCAAACTCCAAACGTCTCTTTTGGTCTCTCCAATGGTGGATATCCACTCAAAATCTGTTGCTGGGGTCCCCCTTCCAGCCTTTGTTACCCCAAGCAATCCTCACAACAGATGCCTCCCAAACAGGTTGGGGAGCTCATCTTCAGGACCTATCCACCCAAGGCACTTGGTCCCCACAGGAGACCTCCCTTCATATCAACCTCTTGGAACTTCGAGCAGTGTACCTAGCTCTCAAGGTCTTTCATACCCTCCTCAGCTACCAGACAGTCCTCATTCAAACAGACAATCAGGTAGCCTTGTTTTACATAAACAAGCAAGGAGGAACTGGCTCTCTGTCGCTTTGCAATGAAGCTCTAAGATTATGGGCCTTCGCCAGAGAGCATCAAATCCATCTCCTGGCAGTATACCTCCCAGGAATTCAAAACTCTTGGGCAGACAGACTCAGTCGAGTTCTGCTTCCACACGAATGGTCCCTGCACATGGATCAGGTACTCAGGATCTTTCAGGAATGGGGTACCCCGGACATAGACCTATTTGCAAGTCCGTGGAATGCCAAACTTCCCCGGTTCTGTTCCAGAATTCCGTGTCAGGGAGTTCAGGCCAAGGATGCCTTCCTCCTTCATTGGGGTCAGGACTTCCTGTATGCCTTTCCACCCATTCCTTTGATCCCAAGACTCTGTTCAAACTTCAGAGGGATCAAGGATCTATGATCCTCATAGCTCCACGCTGGCCACGCCAAGTGTGGTACCCTCTACTTCTGCATCTCTCCCAAGCCCCCTCCCTGGACTTGGGAGCTGCTCCAGACCTTCTGTCTCAGGAGGAGGGGACTTTGTGGCATCCAAACCCCAAGTCCCTTCACCTCAGAGCTTGGTTACTGAAGGCCTAGACCTTCAAGACTTCAATCTTTCGCAGCAAGTGAAGGATATCCTTCATGCTTCCAGGAAACCTTCCACTTGGCGTTCCTATGCTTTTAAATGGAAGAGATTTTCCATTTGGTGTGCTCACAAGGGTCTTAACCCTCTGGCACTTCCTCTGAATTCTCTATTAGAATATCTCCTGCATCTTTCCAATGCAGGCCTTAAGACGAATTCAGTAAGGGTCCATTTAAGTGCTATTGCAGCATCCCTTAAGCCTATCAATGGACAACCTGTTTCCTCTCATCCTCTTATTGCAAGATTCATGAGAGGCCTAACCTTAACTAAACCTCCCATTCGACCTCCTCCGGTGGCATGGGATTTAAATTTGGTTCTTGGTCAGCTTATGAAGCCACCTTTTGAACCCTTAGCCACTACCTCCTTGAAATTTCTTTCCTGGAAGGTTATTTTCCTTATTGCAATCACTTCTGCTCGCCGCATCAGTGAACTGCAGGCCTTAGTGGCTAATCCACCGTATACAAAGTTCCATCATGATAAGGTAGTCCTTAGGACAAATCCTCACTTTATGCCTAAAGTGGTCTCACCTTTTCATCTTAATCAAGAGGTATATTTACCTGTCTTTTTTCCAGCTCCTCATGCATCCACTGCAGAGAGGAACCTTCATACTCTAGATTGTAAAAGAGCTCTTGCTTTTTACTTATACAGGACACAGCAACATAGAAAGTCTTCCCAGCTTTTTGTTGCTTTTGATCCTTCTCATCTAGGACTTCCAGTCTCTAAAAGAACACTGTCCAATTGGATTGCTCAGTGTATTTCTTTTGCTTACCAGAGTAAGAACCTTTCTCTGGAGGGCCATGTCACAGCTGACAATGTGAGGCCCATATGTGAGGACTTATTCCTGCTTGTTCCTGGAGATAGCACAGTTACTTACCTGTAACAGGTGATCTCTGGGAACAGCAGGAATTAGTCCTCACAACCCACCCACCTCCCCTAGGAGTTGTATCTCTCTTTCTTTGTCTTTCCTTTACTCTCTCTCTATTGTCTCAGCTTTAAACTTGAACTGAGGAGAGTTGGTAGGAAAGGCGGGAAGGCAGCGCGCTTGCGCTGTGAGATGCCCCAAAAGCTTTCATTCTGGGAAGCTGGGGAGCATTCCCGCGCAGGCTCCGTCGGTACCGACGTACCCATATGTGAGGACTAATTCCTGCTGTTCCCAGAGATCACCTGTTACAGGTAAGTAACTGTGCTATATTGGTTAGCAGCAGATTATCTCCTTTTTATCTTCATAGTTAGTCATCTTCACTGTTTCATTAGTTTCTGTGGTTTATCTCCTGCTGCTGTGGATCCATGCATGGCAGGTGCAAGGATTTTAGGTGCCCTAGGCGAAACCAGTCTTGCGCCCCTCTCAATTAGCTTCCATATCGTCTTACTAGACCAGTCCAAACAAATGGGTTGTGTTCCCTTACCAGCAGATTGGTGGAGACAAAGAAACAATGAAAGCCCAGGTTTCAGTGACATCACTCCATGCCTCTATCCGCCTCAGCCACCAGAGGTCTCTTCAATATTTCTTTGTCTCCATCAGATAGTGGATGAATTTTCTCAACTTCGAAATCTGAATGACTGAGAGGAAAAGACTGATTTCAACGCTCGTGAATGACCACCTTAAGGGTGACTCTCTCACTTGAGTGTGATGTGGGAGGCTCCACTAGACTGCGGTCTTTTCGGTAGCCATAGGATGAGGGAATATAGGTTCAGCTCTGCGCTTCTATCATGATAAGACCCTGTTGAGCAGCCAAAAAATTGGAAACATCTGGAAGGATTGAAAGAGTTCAGCAGCCTCACACAACCTAAATGTCCTCTCCTCTGTCCCCCCCTGTTCTTTCCCAAAGATTGCAGGAATCTGCCTGCCAGCCACCTTAAACACAGCACCTGCAAAGCCAGACAAACAGTTTCAGGGGAGTAGAGGTGAGCCCGACATGGATTTCTACCTGGGGCTCTCAGGGGATGGGTACCAAGGCTTGACCTCGTCATTGTCCTTGTTGGGGGCTCCCGATTCTGTCTGTCTAGGGTGCAATTTGGGGTGGACTGCTTGCAACCATTAGCACAGTGTGGGTTTTTCTCACCTCTTTCTGCACATGTTAATAGCATTTTTACTATTGTGTGTCTGGCGGTCGCACAGTCCTTGTGCATGTTCCGCCCAAGCAGCTGCAATGCGCGTTGCTCTGTAAGCACTGTTAAAACACGACTGCTGGGCTGCCGTGGCCTTAGTGTGCACTGCTGTGATACTTGCCTTAGCTATCTGTCTTCATTCAGGAAATGTTGTTTGGCCTGTGGCAAGCGAGGTGCCTCATCTCCAACTTCTGGCCTCTGCTATTCTTGCACAGCAGCTTCTGAGTCATCTCTGGAGGGCTTGCTCTCCCTCTTTTAGCTGGGGGATGCAGTTAGTCTTGTCTTACCTGCTTCATAATGGACCTTTCCTCCAGAAACTTGTCCAAACCTTTTTTAAACCCAGCTACACTAACAGCCTTTACTACATCCTCCGGTAACAAATTCCAGAGTTTGATTACACGTTGAGTGAAAAAATATTTTCTCTTATTAGTCCTAAATAGTTTACCCTGTAGCTTCATTGCATGCCCTCTAGTTTAGGCGTCATTGTGGATAACATGTTAAAAACCTCGGCCCAGTGTGCAGCGGCGGCCAAGAAAGCAAATATAGTGCTAGGTATATTAAGGAAAGGAATGGAAAATAAAACAAAAGATATTATAATGCCTCTATATCGTTGCATGGTGAGACTGCACCATGAATATTGTGTGCAATTCTGGTCACTGTATCTTAAAAAGGATATAGCCTTATTAGAAAAGGTTCAGAGAAGAGCCACCAAAATGGTAAAGGGGATGGAAGGATACTCTTATGAAGAAAGGCTAAAAAGGTTAGGGCTCTTTAACCTGGAAAAGAGACGGATGAGGGGAGATATGATAGAAGTCTATAAATTAATGAACGGAGTGGAACGAGTAAATGTAGACTGATTGTTTACGTTATCAGAATATAGAAAGACTCGGGGACATGCATTGAAGCTACAGGGTAAACTATTTAAGACTAATAAAAGAAAATATTTTTTCACTCAACATGTAATCAAACTCTGGAATTTGTTACCGGAGGATGTAGTAAAGGCTGTTAGTGTAGCTGGGTTTAAAAAAGGTTTGGACAAGTTCCTGGAGGAAAGGTCCATAAACCATTATTAAGAAGGGACCCAGGATATCAATGCTTGGCCCAGTACAAGCATTGTGGAACCTGTGTCTTTTGGGGAAACTGCTAGGTCTGTATGACCTAGATTGGCCACTGTTGGGAACAGGATACTGGGCTTGATGGACCTTGGTCTGACCCAGTATGGCACATCTTATGTTCCTATATTCTGATAACGTAAACAAACAATCTACGTTTACCCGTTCCACTCCGTTCATTAATTTATAGACTTCTATCATATCTCCCCTCAGCCGTCTCTTTTCCTGGTTAAAGAGCCCTAACCTTTTTAGCCTTTCTTCATAGGGTTATCCTTCTATCCCCTTTACCATTTTGGTGGCTCTGAACCTTTTCTAGTAACGCTATATCCTTTTTAAGATACGGCGACCAGAATTGCACATAATATTCAAGTTGCGGTCTGTGACATAGCAAGGCCTTCTAGCCCGGTAGAAACTCCCAAACACCAGGTAGAAAGTGCAGGGCTGCAATGTAAACAAAGACACATGGCTACTAGTTGTCAGGGAAACCAAGCCCGAGAGAAGGAAACACGCCCCTGCTATCAGCTTAGCAGAGAGTCACGGGGAAACTCTGAACACCTGCTAGGGGGTGGAGCCAGGCCCTACCTAGGAAAGCTGACTCATAAGGAGGCCCCAGCAGGCAGAGAGAGGGAAGAGAGGAAGGAGAACGGAAGCCAGAGTGAACAGGAGGAGAGACAAGCAGTGTCCCCTTTGAGGAAGGAAGGCCAGCTTCCAGTCAGAAGGTGGACGAAGTCTCCAGCTGAGGGAAGGTCAGAGGCTCCGGCTGAAAGAGATAGGAGGAGCAGACCAGGCCAGCTGAAGTATACTCTGGATTATAAGCAGCCAGGAAGGCAGTTGGAAACTGCCTCACACGGGTTCAGTGGGGAACCAACCGGTTTCTATAAACTACAGAGAAAAGCTTCCACAATCAGGTCCCCAGGTAAGCCTAAGGGCTGGAATTGCCAGAAGTACTGGGGGTTTATTGACCCAGAAGGTTGGGGCTACGGTGGAGAGAACCAGGGGAAAAATGAATGTTTAGAGCTACGTCAAACCCAAGAGCTCTGCATAAAACCCAGGGTTGGAGAAAAGGGCGTGGCCCCAGAAAGAGCAGGGCAAACAATTCCTGCTTCAGTGGGGGAACGTAGAGAAACAGAGCCAGCCTGGTGGAACATTCATAGAAAAGAAATGAACTGTATGATTACCTGGGCTGAACAGATAATATCTTTGTGCTAGAAACATATTGTGGAGAAAATACAAACTAGCTGTGAAAAAGACAGAGCTGTATGAAACAGTGTGGTGAAGTTAACCTGCTGGAAAAGAGAGGATTTATGCTGCAGTGTGGTGAAGTTTAACCTGCTGGAAAGAAATGTTTGTTTTATGCTGAATGAAGCTATTCTTATTTTGTCCTTTTCTGCCAAAGTGCAAGATAATTTTGTGTTACCTTTATCCGTGTGAAGTTCAACCCCGGGAGGGGAAATAAATCCCTTTTGCTTGAAAACATTTCTGAGTCACACTACTCTTCATTTGAACTGGTGATAAACTACATTTCCCTACGAGCACTGTTCCAGGAAGTGGTGAGACATTAGTTTGAAGAAGGAACTTAAACTCCTTAACCCCTACGTGCCTGCGGGTACGGGAAAAGGGAGCAGGATCACAGGTCGCACCTTGGAACGATACAGAGGCATTATAATATCCTTTGTTTTATTTTCCATTCCTTTCCTTATGATACCTAGCATTCTATTTGCTGTCTTGGCCGCCGCTGCACACTGGGCCGAGGGTTTTAACATGGTATCCACAGTGACGCCTAAATCTTTTTCCTGGGTGGTAGTTCCTAATGTGGAACCTTGCATCGTGTAACCATAGTTTGGGTTGTTCTTCCCTAGGTGCATAACTTTGCACTTGTCCACATTAAATTTCATCTGCCAGTTCGATGCCCAGTCTTTCAGTTTATCAAGATCCTCTTGCAAATTTCCACAATCCTCATGGGTTTTAACAACTTTAAATAGTTTTGTGTCATCTGCAAATTTGATAACCTCACTTGTTGTTCATTTTCCAGGTCATTTATGAATATGTCAAAAAGCAGCGGACCCAGCACAGATCCCTGGGGTACACCACTATTCACCTTTCTGCATTGGGAAAATTGGCCATTTAGCCCTACCCTCTGCTTTCTTTTAACCAGTTCCTGGATCCACAATAGTACACTGCCTCCTATCCCATGACTCTTTAGTTTTGCCAAATGTCTCTGATGAGGAACTTTGTCAAAGGCTTTCTGAAAGTCCAAATACACTATATCAGCCAACTCACCTTTGTCTACCTGTTTATTCACACCTTCAAAAAAACATAACAGATTAGTAAGACAAGATTTTCCTTGTCTAAAGCCATGTTGGCTGTCTCCCATTAAGCCATGACTATCTACATGTTCAGCAATTTTGTTCTTTATGATGGTTTCTACCATTTTTCCCGGTACTGACGTCAGGCTCACCGGTCTGTAGTTTCTCGGGTCACCCCTGGAACCCTTTTTAAAAATTGGGGTTATGTTGGCCATTGTCCAATCTTCAGGTATTACAGATGACTTTAATGATAGTTCACAGATTACCAATAGCAAGTCTGCAATCTCATATTTCAGTTCTTTCAACACCCTTGGATGTATATCATCCAGTCCAGGTGATTTGCTACTCTTCAGTTTATCAAATAGTTATAATACATCTTCCCGTTGTATTGATATTTCCTTCAGTTCTTTCGCACCTTTAAATACCACTTCGGTCATGGGTAACATCCCTACATCTTCCTCTGTAAAGACCGAAGCAAAGAATTCATTCAGTCTCTCCGCTATCGCCTTGTCGCCTCTTAGAGCCACTTTAACCCCTCTATCATCTAATGGACCAACTGACTCACAGGTTTTTTGCTACGAATATACTTGAAAAAGTCTTTATTAGATATTTTTGCTTCCACAGCAAGCTTCTTCTCAAATTCTCTTTGCCTGCCTTGCATTTAACTTGCCAGTGCTTGTGCTGTTTCCAGTTTTTGTCATTTGGCTCTTTTTTCCATTTCCTGAAAGATGCTTTTTTGCCAACAACAGCCTCTCTGACCTCACCTTTAAACCATGCTAGCAGATTTTTGGATTTCCTTCCACTTTTCTTAAAGCGTGGAATACAGCTGGTCTGGGCTTCCAAGATAGTATTTTTAAACAACACCCAAGCTTGATGTAAGTCTTTAAGCTTTGCTATTGCTCCTTTTAGTTTTTTCTTAACTATTTTCCTCATTTTATCATAGTCTCCCTTTCGAAAGTTAAAAGGTAGTACTGTGGATTTCCTTACCATCCCTCCTCCATTAATTAAATCAAACGCAATCATGCTATGATCACTATTGCCAAGTGGCCTCAACACCCTTATTTCTTGCACCAAATCTGGTGTTCCACTAAGGACTAGGTCCAATATAGCTTCCCCTCTGGTCAGTTCATGAACCAGCTGCTCCAAGAAGCAGTCATTTATTTAATCTAGGAACTTTATCTCTCTAGTATGTCCTGCTGTGACACTGCCCCAGTCAATACCGGGGTAATTGAAATCACCCATTATTATTACTGTACTGTAACTTTTGTCAGCTTCCTTGATTTCTTTCAGCATTTCATCATCCATTTGTTCATTCTGGCCAGGCGGTCGATAGTACACCCCCACTGCCATCACCTTCCCCTTTTTACATGGAATTTCAATCCATAGAGATTCTACAGCAAATTTTGTTTCCTGCAAAACTTTAATCCTTTCTGACTCAATGCCCTCTCTAACATAGAGCGCAAATCCTCCACCAATTTGATCAGCCCTATCATTACGATATAGTTTGTACCTAGGTATCACAGTGTCCCACTGGTTGTCCTCCTTCCACCATGTCTCTGAGATTCCAATCATATCTAACCTCTCATTTAGTACTATATATTCTAACTCTCCCATCTTAGTTTTTAGACTTCTAGCATTTGCATACAAGCATTTTAGAGACTGTATTTTATTCATATTAATCTGACTATTGATAGGCATGGGTAATTTGGAATCTTTAAGCTCTGTCTGCTCCATACTCAAGGGCATTTGGGCTACTTTACTCTTTTTTGGAACCTCTCTGCTTTTGGAAGTATCCTTCAAGGATACATTGTTCCGAACCATGCACTCTTGGGCGACTGTCGGCTTTCCCCTGTTATCTAGTTTAAAAGCTGCTCTATCTCCTCTTTAAAGATTAATGCCAGCAGCCTGGTTCCATCCCTTTTAAGGTGAAGCCCATCCCTTTGGAAAAACCCCTCCTTTCCCCAGAATGTTTCTCAGTTCCTAACAAATCCAAACCCCTCATCCTTGCACCGTCGTCTCATCCACGCATTGAGACTCCGGAGCGCTGCCTGTCTTTTGGGTCCTGCGCGTGGAACAGGAAGCATTTCGGAGAAAACTACCCTGGAAGTTCTGGATTTCAACTTCCTACCTAAAAGCCTAAATTTAGCCTCCAGAACCTCCCTACCACATTTTCCTATGTCATTGGTACCGACATGTACCAAGACAGCAGACTCCTCCCCAGCACTAAGACCTTATCTAGGTGGTGCGTGAGGTCCGCTACCTTCGCACCGGGCAGGCATGTTACAGACGATCCTCACGTCCACCAGCCACCCAGCTATCTAAATGCTTAATGATCGAATCACCAAGTATAACGGCTGTCCTAACCCACCCCTCATGGGCACATGGCCCTGGAGAAACCTCCTCGGTGTGAGAGGGTTTTACATCACCTGGAGGGCAGGTCCTAGTTACAGGATCACTTCCTGCCACACCAGGGTGATGCTCTCCTGTCACATGACCTCTCTCCTCCATTGCAACAGGGATGCTGCCAGACTAGAGGTGGGACTTCAGGACTATATCCCTGTAGGTCTCATCTATGTACCTCTCTGTCTTTCTTATGTCTTCCAAGTATGCTACTCTAGCCTCTAGAGAACGGACTTGTTCCCTAAGAGCAAAGAGCTCCTTGCACCAACTGGGAGAAAATCATACATGTGACACTCAATGCAAAAGACTGGAAAGCCCCCATCTCGCTGCTGGACTGCTGTCTGCATCTTAGTTTTAAGCTTGTGTTTAGATCTTTAAGTTCTTTACTTACTAAGGGTTGCTGTGGATACTTGTACTAATAAAAGTGTACCAATACGTTTAATGTACCTTGTTCACCTGAAGCTTAATTAATCTCGGGTCCTTAATTTGTGACTGATTTGGATAAAGAATTGCACCTGAGAGCAGCTCCTTTCCTTTAAGATGTGTAAGTACCTATAAAGCTACGATTATCCCAGGGGTCGGTGGGTGTTGGGGGAGGAAGGGAGGGAAATAAGACTTATTAAAAGAGGGCTGTGACCAACTTCCTGGGTGATTAACAGTCCTTGCTTTGATAGAAAGAGTCTTTCAAAATGGCCTTTTGACCTGCAACCTGGCTTTAATTTAAAAAGTTTCACAGGTCTCTTTCCCCCTAGGTAGAAGGCCTCTTTGTAAAGGTCTCTAGAAGAATGTATTTATTGCTCAAGGAATACTGACCCTGTTTTGCCTTTAATGCTAAGTTATATTCTGATTTAAATTAAAGCTTTTTGCTGCTGCTACGCTCTGACTTAGTATGAAATTTAAACTAGAAGCTCTCTGCTGGGTTCTAAATTTAACGAGACAGCTCTCTTCTGTGTTTTAAATTTAAACTAAAAGCACTTTGCTACTACTAGGCCCTGAGTGAATATTAAATTTAAACTACAAGCTTCTGCTGGGTTCTAAACTTAACCAGAAAGCTCTCTTCTGTGTTTTAAATTTATGCTTAAACTGCTGCTAGTAGGCCCTGACTAATTTAACAAATACACTGGGTTCAAAGATTAATCAGCTTTAATCCAACGAATTCCCTTCAGAAAAATTCCCAGACGTATATACTCACTATTGCAGATCTCTCTCCAGAAGTAGCAGTCCCCTTTTGTAGTCCTTCTCTAGAGGATCAGCAGTAGTTATGTCACCTGGTGTAGGGGGGTCATTTCCTCAAGGAGAGCTTCCAGAGTCCAAATTGTCCTCCCTGGAATTCTTTTCCTTTTTGCAACATGCCTGGTCATTCTGGCATGGAAATTCAGATCCTGTGTTCTCTGGGTTCCCGTGAGCGCAGTCTTGTGAGGGGCAGGCTGAGAGTGGAAGCATCAGTTGTCTAAGGCTAATCATCCCAAACAAAGAGTGCACCCTGGAGATGGTGATCAGCAGGGATCTGTCCGAGATTTTGACTCTGACTTAGATTCAGATGCCTCTGTTCTGGGCTGTGATGTGGACAAAGAAGTACTCTCGCCTTCGGAGGATTGTGAAGAGGCCGGTGTTATCGGTTTGTTCCGGAAGGAGGAACTGGCGGCATTGATTGCGAGGGTCTTATCTACCTTGAGCTTCGTAGATGCTCTGGGCACATAACAGGAGCCAAAGATGCATCCACTCCTGCAAGGGGTGTGGAAATCCGCGACTGTCTTCCTGTTCCTGGAGGTGATTTAAGAACATGATCCGGTCAGAGTGGGATTCCCCCGACTTCCACCTAAGGGACTAAGGGTGTATAAGAATATGTACGCTCTCCTGGAGAAGGAATGTGTTGTATGATTTGATATTCCCAAGGTGGATGCGCAGGTCATGGCGGTTACCAGACGCACCACCATCCCTGTGGAGGCAGATCGGCCTTAAAGGATTGTCTGGACTGAAAGGTGGATTCATTGTTGAAGAACCATTTCACCATGGGGGCTGCTATTCTTCAATTGACGGTATGTGTAGGCCTGATTTCTTGAGCCCTGCTCCAGTGGATTCAGTTTCTTCCGCCGTATGATACTACCTCTCTCTTGGAGTCTGCTGCAGCCTTCCTTTCTGATGCCATAAGTTCATTGTTGATGGAGAAGAAATCGAAATAGTGGACAACTTTAATCTACTTGGATTAATTATCAATAAAGAAGCAACAAGCAGTCAAGAAATCAGACGACACATTGCTCTTGGCAGAATGGCTATGAAGGACCTAGGCAAGATTCTCAAGAGTAGAGATGTCATTCTCCATACAGAGATTTTACTTGTTCAAGCCATGGTATTTTCAATAATGTCATATGGATGCGAAAATTGGGCAGTGAAAAAGATAGACAGGAAGAAAATTGATGCCTTTGAATTATGGTGCTGGTGACTAATACTATGTATACCATGGACTGCCCGAAGAACAAACCAGTCAGTACTAGAGATCAAACCTAAGCTTTCTTTAGAAGCTCAGATGACAAGACTTCTACTTTCATACTTTGGGCACATCATGCAGAGAGAGATCATTAGAGAAAGACATCATGATTGGCAAGGTAGACGGTCAGCGCAAAAGAGGAAGGCCAGCAATGAGATGGATTGATACAATAACAGCAGCTATGGGTGCCACTCTGTCAACAATGAGCCACCTGACTGAAAACCGAACACAGTTTCGGACATCTATCCAGAGGGTCGCCATGAATCGACACAAACTCGACGGCATTTAACAACATCAATGACCTGGTACACCTTTCAACTAGAGATAGTGCTCTGTCGACGGTGACATGGCATTGAATTTGTCTCAGACACTGGGCAGCGGACACATCTTCTAAAGCCTGGTTGATTCAGCTGGCCTTTAAAGGGAAGCTTCTTTTTGGGAACAATTTGGAGAAGCTGATGAAGGGCGTGGGCAAGACAAAATCTTACCACCTTTTGGAGGACAGGTTCAGGGGGCCTGTAAAGTCTGCAGGAGCCCCTTTTCTATCAGCTTCCACTCACTCCTCAAGGGTGCACTGGTCGGACTCCCCGGGGTCCCGGGACTCCCGTCACTATAAGCCTGGAACCCTTCTTCCCCTCTGCTTATGGATTTTGAGCTGGTTTTCAGTCCTTTCGTGGAGCGCATAGGCCCAGGGACTTGATCCCCTCCAGAGGAGGACCCTCGCAGGCTGTGCAATGAAGGTTTGGGGGCCCATTCCTCCATGCAAGAGTGATACGGTGGGTAAGTCTACACTGGGGCACTGGATTAACGAGGCCATTGCCTTGGCATATATGCTGTGGAACTAGCTAGTTCCGGAGTGTCGGCTCCACCCATTCTATCTGACCACCAGTGTCGTTGTAGGCAGAGTGTAGCTTGGTAACCCCTGCAAGCATGTGTCAGGCAGCAACGTGGGCATCACTTTCCGCGCGAAGCAATCGGGGAACAGCAGCCATTCTCGGAGGGAGTGAGCAGGAGCTACTCCTCACCTCCCGTGCCCGTCTATCAGCGGCCCTTCAACACCATTTAAACCGCCGCTTCTGAGGCGCGCCCGCGCCTTGCGGGCCCGCGCCTGAGGGCCTCGCCAGAGGGCCCTTTGGCATGGCCCTTAGGCGCGGGCCCGTGGTGTCTGTTGCTGAGAGTTGCTCTGATGATTTGGACTGGGTTGACATGAGTCTATTTTGTGGTAACCTGCTGTTCCATGTTCCTCTTCTATTATCTGTTTGACTGTCTCTGTCCTCTATTCTGTCCTATTATATAATGGCATTCTTTTCCTATTTCCTAGAATGATATTGCATTGTAAACCGCTCTAATGCCTCTGGCCTGAGCGGTATATCAAATCTAAATAAACATAAACAAACACTTTTGTCAAGCATTACTGCTTGGATGTTCACATTCAGGCGAACATGGCCTTTGGCTCAAAGGTTTGCCAGCTACTGTGTTTTCTTCCCACCCACTGAAGGCATAGGTTTGATACATCCCACTTGTCTGGACTAGTCTAGCAGGACAATATGGAAGGTGACATTTTACTTACCACAGAGTCTTTTCCTTGAGTTCTTCTAGACTAATCTAGGGCCTGCCCCTGGAACTGTTTGTTCTGTTCTTCTGTGGTGGTACCCTTGGGTCCGCTATGATTTATGTACTTGGCTTTACAGGTCCATCTTGCTTTCCTGTACTTAGTTCTCTACTGTTTGCCAGGTTGTGTGAGGCTTGCCATGTTCTCCCATATACTTTGGGATGGATACTGAAGAGACCTCTGGTGGCTGAGGTGGATAGAGGCATGGTAGTTGTGTCATTGAAACTTGGTCTTTTCATTGGTTCTTAGTCTCTACCAATCAGCTTGTAAGGGAACACAATCCACTTGTCTGAACTGGTTTTTCAAGGTAAGGACATTATCTGATAAGTAATTGTCACCTTCTAGACCCCTAGTGCACCTACTCCCAAGATTTGATTATTAAACTCAACTGTAATGATCTCCACGCCATCCCACCCAAAACAATCCTATGAAAATGCATGGGCCTGATAGTCAAAGTACTTATGCTCCTAACTTTGAGAGTTATGCACCTAAATTGGCCTCTTTGAAATTGTACTAGGACTGAGTACCTAAATTTTTACTTAAAATTTCACTAAACTAAATTTAGGAGCCTAAAAAGTGGGTGGCAACAAGGACGGATTTAGGGCATGGAAAAAAAGTTAATGCCCGATATTCAAAAGACATTTACGCAGTTTACAGCCCTGTAAACCGTGTACATGCCACTGTCCGGGATATTCCCCTCTTTTCTCTCTTACATGCCCTGATGCTAACTGCTTAGCACTGGGGCATGTCGGGGCATTCCGGGGAGGATTGGGGGCAGTGACAATCAATAACCAGACAGCAACAATATTGCATGTTACCCTGTTAGTGACCTGTGCCTAAAAGATAGGCGAGGCTAAGCACAGGAACTAACCGGGCAGCATGCAATATCGCTGTTGCCCGGTTATTGATTGCAACTAATCACACTAACCTAATAGTTTCCCCCACAATTAACCACAAAAAGAGAGGAGGAACCGAATATTTCACCAAATTTTTGTTGGAACGCACGCCTGGAAGGAAGGAAGAGAAACCTCCCCTTCTCGGGGCGTGTTGCTCCGTTTTTATCTTAAAGTAAAATTAGGGGTTTACCCCTAGTAACGGATCGAGGGACTCACACCCTCAATACCAACCGGCCATTAATAAGTTGGAAAAGAGTACTTAGCTTAAGGGTTAGCTGTAAATAAGGAACTCCCGATGGAATAAACCAACAAGCCTTGTCAGTTATATAGGCGTTCTTCCTCACAGCCAGCCATGCCGAACGAGGTAAAACACGGTTACCATAGTCGGCGTTGGAGAAATCCGGGAGTCACCCCAAGCTAGGTCCCTATATACAGCTTCAATAAGAGCTTCCTTCCTTCCAGGCGTGTGTTCCAACAAAAATTTGGTGAAATATTCGGTTCCTCCTCTCTTTTTGCGGTTATTGACTGCGGCTGAGAGGCAGTGCGACAATCCTGGATATTCAATGCCGGGGCCGCATATGATCCCTGCATTGAATATCCTGGGTTAGAGGTCGGCGGGGAGGGCTATGCGCCAAAGGAGCGCATAGCCCTCCTAACTCAATATCAGGCCCTTAGGGGATTAGCACTGATTTTTAGCACTAGGCACCTAAATTAGGCTCAGAAATCTAGGCAATGAATGGCAGTCCTAAATTTAGGAGCTTACGTAGGAAATTTAGAAGCTCAGCTTTTTTTTTTTTTTTTTTTTTTACATTTATGAATTTCAAAATAATACAAGCCACAAATACAACTTGTAAAGAAATAAGGGCATATGGAAGAAACATAATACATACTAAAGAAATACAAAGCACATAGGCACATTTCAGAAAATATGTATACCCAGCCCCTTCTGTAGCCCACAATACATGGGGATAACCAAAGGAAATACAAAAGAACTATACCATTAATGAAAATGAGATTAAGCATAGTCAACCTAAAACTAAATTATTACAGCTGCGGATCTGCAGGAATGGTATCAGGTGGCTGGCGAGCATGCAAAAAAGACAACTCGGAGGGGTATAAAAACACACTTGAAGTAGATTAAAATTTAACTAAACATTTACAGGGGTATTTGAGGAAAAATAACGCACCAAGCTGGGAAGCTCTGGGGTGGTATCACCTCCTGGATCGAGTCCAAAGGGCCACAGCTTTCCACACTCTTCGGCTATAAGCTTTAGCCTCAGGGATCACTGCTTCCCACCCCATGCCAGTCTGCTTCCTCGGAGCTAATGAGTCCCATATGTGAAGACTGCATTCCCACTTGTTTGTGGAGATAGCATAGTTACTCTTCTGTAACAGGTAATCTCCGGGAACAGCAGAAATCAGTTTTCAGAACCCACCTTCCTCTCCTAGGAGTTATAGGGTCAATTTATTTTTTCACTTCCTCTCAGCTACAAACTCAACTGAGGAGAGGAGTTGGGAAGGTGGGAAGGCAGGCATGCAGACGCAGTGAAGTGCTCTCAAAAGCTTTCCTATTGGACATTGGGGAGCATTTCCGCGCAGTCTCTGTTGATGCCGACATTACCCATATGTGAAGACCGATTTCTGCTGTTCCCAGTGATCATCTGTTACAGGTGAGTAACTACGCTTTTCTTGTCTACCATACTTCATTTGTAGTGGTCTCCTTGCAAACATTTTGTATAGATGTTGTGCAACAAGGTCACAATGAAGGTAGACTTGTGGAGAGAAATTTCTTCTTTCCCCTCTCAGATCTCATTTCTCACATGTGAGGATCCCCTTTTTCAGAATTCCATTATAATTTTTGCCTCATTGTCTCCATTTATTTCAATGGGGCCGTGGCTCCGATAACGATCGGAAACCGCTACCGCGGCTTTGTAAACAAGCCCCTATGTGTCAGGCTTCATCTCTGGCCCTTTTCAAGTCCAGGCTGAAAACTCACCTCTTTGAGGCTGCTTTTGGATCCTGATCTGCTTAGTCTCCTATGTGTTTCCTTACCATTTCCCAAGATTTATCCTTGCCCTCAGCTGTTGTATTGTCTGCCTTGACTTGATTCTAAGTTCTGATGAGCAGGGACCGTCTTTTACATGTGCCTGTATAGTGCTGCGTATGCCTTATAGCACTTTACAAATGATAAGTAGTAAGTGAAAGCATCTATTGCGCGGTGGCTGAAAGAGGCTATTGCTTCTGCATATTTGCTCAACCGGAAATCACTTCCAGTGGGTTTGAAGGCTCACTCGATGAGAGCTCAGGCATCATCATGGGCCAAATACAGTCTTGTTCCTCCAGTGGATATCTGTAAAGCAGCAACATGGTCGTCGCTTCATTCTTTTGTGCGGCACTACTGCCTGGATGTTCAGGCAAGAGGAGACACATGGTTTAGAGGTCAGGTATTGCAGGCTGGGCTTGCAAGTCCCCTCAAACTTGAATGCTGCATCTGGACTGGACTGGAGGGACAATGAGGAAGGTGAAATTAGACCTTACCTACTAATTTTCTTTCCTTGAGCCCTCCATTTCAGTCCAGAACCTGCCCATTGTCTTGTTCTGTGAGCCTGGGTTGGAAGAAATAAAAGTGCGTGGTTGCGCCTGTCCAAGGTTTCTTTTGGCTTTACTGTCGAGGGATGATGTGGTTTGACACCTCTTGCCTAGGTTGACTTTCACGTTCTCGGTTCTGGGGGGAGCTATGACATTCAATTCCTCTATTGGTTTAATGGGCATAGAACTATTCTTAACTACTGGAGTAACTGTGTGTGGAGTCTGCTTTGTCAATAGGATACTGGAGTGTTCAGAAATGCACGGGTCTCTTATGGGGTGACATCATCAAAACCAGTGTTCACAGTCTCCATCTGCTGGTGTTAATGCATAAAACCATGCGTCTGGACTCGACTGGAGGGACTCAAGGAAAGGAAATTGATTCTAGTGTCAGGAGCAACTAGGCTCGGCGGCAAACGGGGTCGTCTTGACGGCAGTGGCAGGCCATGTGCTTTGGCACACATGACTTGCCGCTGACCCCCCCAAAATTGTGTCGGAGGCCAAAGTACATGGCCTGCCGCTGCTGCCAAGATGACCCAGCCACCGGAATCAGCAGGGAGGGGGGAAGGGCAGCACTTGGGGGGGGGGGGCAACATGACTGGGGCTTCTGCCTGGGGTGGCAGAAACCCTTGGGCCATCCTGAATTAGACACATTTTAGACCAAAGTAATAGATACATGAAAGAATACACAGCAAGGTTTTCATTAAAGGGTTTTGATTCCCATGCCTGGTGTATGGTGAATTATGAGATCACAAGTCTAATGTTTCTATATCTGGGAAGTGCATTGAGAACCCTACTGCACCCTCTGTAGTATGCGATTGTCTTTGTGGAAAGCCTGGGGTCAAACTGTCATTTCCCTCACCTCTCGCTCCCCAAAAACAAATTCATATGTTTCTTTCAAAATTAAAAAATAAACATGGGGCTGATATTCACAGGCACTTACCCAGTTTGTAGCACCAGCTAAATGGATAAGTGCCATCCTGATATTTATCCACTGTCACTGGATAGTGCTGTTGAAGGTTTCCTCTGACTGCCTAGGCACAATCTGAAAAGCGCCAGGGTGGTCCTGAGCGGACCTAGGGCAGAATTACTAGTTAGCAGACTGCTAACCGGATAGGAAACTGCATAAAGTTAGCTATCTGGATAGAGGGCATAATATCACTGCTATTCAGATAGCACTGACAGCCAGTGCGATATCCGGAAATTCAGCTCCAGCCACTGTCTGAGTACTGGTGCTGATTATAGGGATTGTAGTGGCTGGTGTTTAAAAAAAATGACTGCCCCAGTTAAATATTCACCCCATAATATTTACTTTTTAATGCATATTCAACCCAGTCACTTGAAATTTGAGGGCTAATAGATCACAATGTAATTTCATCAAGGAGTTTTATAACACATACCAGATATATGCAAAAAAATTACTTCTCTTGATTTTTCAGAGTAATTTGAAGGAAAGGGGCACTGCTATCATGCGCTTGAGCACGCATTAACCAGCATGCATGGAGCCACGCTAACAGTTCAAAACAGATAGCACGAGATTAATTCTGCACTATTTGGCTAGCGTATGGCAGGGAGGGAAATGGCTGGGGCTAGGGGCAGAGCATGGGCGTTGACTGCTTCTTGCAGTTAGCAAGGGGGTTACTATCATGCATTCAGCCGAAATGCTGCAGTTAGCACGGGTACAGTTAACACCACCTTGAGGGGTCACATTAAGTACGAATGCTGCTAGCATGCATTAGGGTTCAAATCTGGTAGCGCATGACTGTTAAACATACTGTGCGTTGATTTCTACTCTTTGTGAACGATACCTGCAAATCATTAGCAGAGTTTAGTAAACATGCCCCAAAGATTTCAACTCAAAATGACATTAAACTCACAATGCTCTGCTTTCCATAACTAATTTTTCATCACTATTTATCTAAAACATACAGCAAGATTCACATCAACAAGGAGGATAGGCGTCAGAAATACATTGGGCCCGATATTGAATTGAGCTGGCCCGCTGACCTCTAACCCCAGATATTCAATGCTAGGGTCACATGCAGTCCCAACATTGAATATCTGGGATCATTGCACATGCTGCAGAGCCGCAGAAGGCAGCCGGAAGCAGCGATATTGCATCGTTGCCCGGTTAGCTCCCGTGGGTAAAACTAAGTCAGGTTTTGCTTCGCCTAGTTTTACCTGCAGATCGCTAACTAGGTAGTGGTGCAATGTTGCCGCTACCCAGTTAGCGACTGTCACCGCCAACAACATGCCCTTGGAACGCCTACGACATGCCCCAATGCTAAGTGGTTAGCATCGGGGCCTGTAGGGGGGAATAAATTGCCTTTCGAATATGAGGCACGTTGATCTTTATAGTATCCTCATGTATATGCGCCTTCAGTCATAACAAGCTACAGTCAGCTTCTCCTAAAGTAATATTTGTGTATTATTTTTTACAGCAAGCAAATTCTGCTAACAAACCCTCTTCAAAACAAAACAAATGTTTTGGCTCACACCCTATTGGTTGGGAACAGCAACTGCTGTTGGGATTTTATGTTTCGAGTATTTTATTTTTCAAACCTTTCCTCCTTCGTTTTCATTCAAACCAGGTGGAGGGCTGATTGGGAAGAAAGGCTGCATAGGTGCCGGGGCCAAAGCTGACACGATGATGTGTGCCGTGTATGGCTGGTCTGAAGAGATGTCTATTTCTGGGACTTCAACTGGGGATATCTGTATCTGGAGAGATATGTTTCTGATAAAAACAGTCAAAGCGCACGATGGGCCAGTATTCAGCATGCATGCTCTGGAAAAGGTGAGTACAGCTTAGATGCTGAAGAAAGTCAAGTGAGAAAATGTGTTGCATATTTGCATTGGATTAAGTCATATACAGTTTGCTTCTGCTTGTATTGGACGCATTGTCTTATATTGTGGCATGTTATCTTCCCAACCACCATACAAAATATATGGTTTTATTGAGAAATTTTAAGTAGTTACTTCAGGTGCAGTAGTATGTTAAGTTGATTAAGGAGATCAGCTTAGAAAACACAGAATCAAAGGGGGACGATGGTCATGATTTGCACAGGCCAAAAAAATTATACGTGTATTTCCATTTTGCAACAGGAATACATATATATTTTTTAGAATTTCCCTGTCAGCTTTTGCACCTTCTCTAGGACACTGTTCATTTATTCTAGGACTTCAAATGCATTTAAAAGAGATTTGGACACGTATCTGGAGTAAAAGTCCATGATTAAAGTGGACCGAGAAAATCCACTGCTTACCCCCTGGGACAAGCAGCATGTGATCTGTCTGTCTTTTGGGAACCTGACAGATACTTGTGACCTGGATTGGCCGCTGTTGGAAATAGGATACTGGGATTGATGGATCTTTGATCTGACTCAGTATGACATATCTTATGTTCTTAAGATCAATGGGGCATTGTGCTTAGACCCCTGGTCCTTTCTCTAACCTTTTAAATGCACGATTTTACGTTTTGGGACTTCATTATTTATTTGGTAGCACTTATATGTATTTGTGTCTAGAATGTGGATCTAATATGTATAACATGGTAACATAGTAAATGACAGCAGATAAAGACCAGCATGGTCCATCTAGTCTGCCCAGCAAGATGGCAAGGGTAGGTGCAGGCCACCTCTCCCCATGTCTTTGTTTAGGGGTGAACCCACCACTCCATGTAGGACACCCCTATTTGTTGAGACGTTAAATGGTTCAGAAGTTATATGTTTCAGTTTATTTTGTTTTTATTCTGTTGCTGTAAAGGGATCCACTGTGTTTGTCCCATGCCGTTTTGAATTCTGTCACCATGTTTGCCCCCACCACTTCCATCGGGAGGGCATTCCAAGCATCTACCACCCTTTCAGTGAAAAAATATTTCCTGACTTTGCCTTTCAATTTACCACCTTGCAGCTTCATGTTATGCCCTCTAGTTTTACAGCTTCCCCGTCTTTGGAAGAGGTTTGTTTGTTCATCATTTCTCTTTAAGTATTTAAAGGTCTGAATCATATCTCCCCTGTCCCTCCTCTCCTCCAAAGTGTACATATTTAGGTCTTCAAGTCTCTTCTCATAAGGCTTCTGACATAGGCTCCAAACCATTTTGATCACCTTCCTCTGAACAGTTTCCAGTCTTTTTACATCTTTTGCAAGATATGGTCTCCAAAACCGAACACAATATTCCAAGTGAGGCCTCACCAGTGACTTGTACAGTGGCATAAGTACCTCTTCCTTTCTGCTGGTAATCCCTCTTTGTATGCAGCCCAACATCCTCCTGGCTTTTGCCACCACCTTGTCGCACTGTTTTGCCACCTTGAGATCATCAGAGATAATCACACCAAGGTCTTTCTCCTGAACCATGCAGACCAACCTCTTGCCCCCTATCGCGTACATTTCCCTTGGATTTCTGCTACCCAAGTGCATGACACTGCACTTTTCTGCATTAAATCGTAGTTGCCAAGCATTAGATCATTCTTCTAATGCTTGGCAACTACGATTTAATGCAGAAAAGTGCAGTGTCATCAGCTTGGCAACTACGATTTAATGCAGAAAAATGCAGTGTCATGCACTTGGGTAGCAGAAATCCAAGGGAAATGTACACGATACAGCTTTTGTAGATCTTTCCTCATGTTAACCACTCCCTTGGGGAGTCCACTCTTGCAAATTTTTGTGTCATCTGCAAAAAGACAGACTTTTCCATTCAGTTCTTCAGCAATATCACTCACAAATACATTGAACAGTGCTGGGCCCAGGACCGAACCCTGGGGCACCCCACTAATCACCTTCCTTTCATCCGAGTGAGCTCCATCACCTTCTGTTGTCTGTCAGTCAACCAATTTCTAATCCAGTTTACCATCTTGGGACCCATCCCCAAGCTACTGAGTTTATTGACAAGCCTCCTATGAGGAACAGTATCAAAGGCTTTGCTGAAATCCAGGTATATGACATCCATTGCATGTCCCTGATCTAGTTCCTTGGTCACCCAGTCAAAGAACTCATTCAGATTTGTTTGGCAAGACTGTCCTTCGGTAAAACCATGTTGCCTCGGATCTTGCAACCTGTTGGTTCTGAGAAAGTTCACTATTCGCTCTTTCAGGAGCGCCTCCATTACTTTTCCCGCCACCGAGGTAAGGCTCACGGGCCTATAGTTTGACACTTCTTCCCTGTCACCACTTTTGTGTAGAGGTACGACATCAGCCATTCTCCAGTCCTGAGGAACCTTTCCTATTTCCAAGGATCTGTTGAAGACATCCTTTAACGGTCTTGCAAGAACCTCTCTGAGCTCTTTCAGTATCCTGGGATGTATCCCATCCGGTCCCATGGCTTTGTCCACGTTCAGTTTAGCAAGTTTTTCTAACACCTAATCTTCAGTGAATGGTGTGGTGTCTACTTCATTCCCAATTTATATTTGGGAGTCACAGCTGGTCCATCTCCAGAATTTTCTTTAGTAAAAACAGAGCAGAAGTATTTGTTTAGCAATTTTGCTTTTTCAATGTCACTTTCCACGAGTCCTTTCCCAGCTCTTCTGAGTCCTGCAATTCTAACTCTGATCTTCTTCCTTTCCCGAATATACCTGAAGAAAGTTTTGTCGCCACCCTTAACATCTTTAGCCATCTTTTCCTCTGCCTTTGATTTTGCTTTCCTTATTTCTCTTTTTGACTCTTTGAGTTTGATCCTGTATTCATTTCTATGTTCCTCTGTTTGCAAGCTTTTGAATTTTGCGAAAGCTGTGTTTTTTGCCTTTATTTGAGCAGCCACTTTTTTGGAAAACCAAATAGGTTTCCTTCTCCTCTTGTTTTTATTTACTTTTCTTAAATATTTATCTGTTGCCCCTTTTATTACCACCTTTAGTTTAGCCCATTGCAATTCCACTTCCCTTATATCCTTCCACTCCATCATCCCCTCCTTTAGGTACCCGGCCATTTTATTGAAGTCAGTGTTTTTGAAGTTTAGGACTTTGAGCTTGCTATGATTGGCCTGTACCATGGCTTTTATCTCAAACCACACCGTGTGATGATCACTGTTGCTCACAGGGGCACTCACGCAGACATTCGACACGCTATCACTGTTGGTGAGCACTAAATCCAGCGTTGAGCTTTCCCTGGTTGGTTCCATCACCATTTGTCTAAGTAATGCATCTTGGAGAGCATCCACAATTATTTTGATTCTTTCCAGATAATTCCTAGCTCTTTTGTGTGGAAGTAGTAAAATCGATACTTCATTCAGGCACTGACAAATTCACATGGAAAATGCCGAGTGATGCTGATCTGTTTCTACACGTGTAGGTTCTTGAAATCGCTTCTCCTGTTATGCATGCTGGCAAATACATGTGCCCTAGTTGTTGTCCTTATAAGTATTTTACAAAAGGCTCTGTGTTCGGCAAAGCGTTTTGTAAAATAAGGGGGGGAGGGGTGGATTGTCAATGTCCTGACCTGGATATCCCAATTCCCATCTCTGTCCTATGCAATATGAAGCTTTTAATCTTTTATGGTAGAATACAGGATTTTTGTGAAGTGCACAGAACGGTCTCGAGGACTGCAGATGTAGAGGTGCTGTGTTAGCTAGCAGGATCACCCCCTCCTGGCTGCAGTATTTAAAATCTGGGTCAGCACTGTTTAAGCACTGACCACCGTGGGCACAAATTAAGCTGATTATTCAGCGCTGGAACCTGGATATCCACCAGCACTGAATATCCATTCTCCAGGACCAAGCAGGAAGTCAGTCCTCACTTATGGGTGACGTCGGCGCCGACGGAGCCCTCGCGGAGCAATTTTCCCCAGCTTTCAAAGAAAGCCTTTGGGAATTGCAGCGCGCATGCGCGGTCGTCTTCCCGCCCGAGGGTGCCATCTTAGCCAGTCTTCTTGTTTCCGCGGAGCCCTACAGACGTCCCCGTCTTGTCCCCGCGAAAAAGTTGATTTTCTTCTTTATTTTATCCTTTTTTCCTTCGGTTCGACGCCGATCTTTTTCCCGCCCGGACTCACGACGCCGGTCACGAGTCCTCTTACTTTTTTCGGTTTTTTCTGACTTAGTCAGCTTTCGTTTTCGGTTTCCCTGGCAGCCCGGTCCTTTGACCTCGCAGGGGCCCTTTTTCCCCCGATGGCTGCCAGTGGGTTTAAGCGGTGTGGTCGGTGTGACCGAAATATGTCACTGACCGACACACACGACTTTTGCCTCCGCTGCCTGGGCCCGGATCATGAGGAACTGATCTGTGGGCCCTGCAGCAAACTGTCCTCAAAGGCGTTGAGAAGTCGGCGGCATCAGCGTGAGAATCTTCGCTGACCCCAGCCGTACCCGGACCTCGTCGGAGGCCTCCGCGTCGAAAGGCTCCAGCTCGGACCGTCGCCGGAGCTCCTCCGACCGGGGTTCTCCCTCCGGGGACCATCGTCGGAAGGAAAAACCCGCGAGGGCGGCGTCGGTGGACGCTCCTGGTTCCGCGAGGGCCAGGTCGCATAGCCCCGACAGCCGCCCCGGGTCCTTGGAGAAGGAACACATCCCGAAGCGACCTCGCCTGGAGTCGGAGATGCCTGCCCGGGTAAGTCCTGTGGTCCTTCTGGACTCGCCTCCGCGACAGCCGACGTCGGGCCCGACGCCGTCGGGGCCCGAGTCGGGGGCTGCTGGGTCACCTGAGCTCGGACTCAGGTTGACGGCCTTGGAGAGCAGACTGTCTGCCTTCATGGACCAGCAGAGGGCACTGCTCGCTGGCTTCGCTGGCGCCGCTGCCCCGACCGCCGGGACGTCGACGTCCAAGTCGACCCCGGAGACCGAGCCGATCCTCGAGTCAATGAGAACTCGAGTCGATCCTCGGTCGAGGTCACCCTCGGCCTCCCGTTCGGGACCGAGGTCGCCGACGCCGACTCCCTCGGCGTCGGGGCGGCTGGCGCCGCACCCTGCCCGGGCCGACCCCACCGAGTCCTCGTCGGAGTCGGTCTGGGAGTCTGAGGAGGAAGAGTCACCTGATTCTTTCCGGACTCGGTGTGTCCCATCGGACTCGCCGGAGTCCGAGCCTCGGAAGCAGTCCCCCCCGGAGGATGCCCGGTTCTCGGACTTCGTTAGGGATATGGCCAAGGCTTTGGCCTTCCCTGCGGATCCCGAGGAGGAGCCTCGAGCCGAAGAGCTCGACGCCCTCCAGTATGACTCTCCCGCGAGGGAACACTTTACTGTGCCGGTTCCTCCTATGCTGGAACGACTACTCTTCCGCATGTGGGAGAGTCCGGCCTCCTCGCCGGTCCTGAGCAAGCGGGTCGATTCTATCTATCGAGTCCGCAAGAGCCCTGGCTTTCAAAAGGCACAGCTGCCACACCATTCCATGGTAGTGGAATCGGCCATGCATCGTCTTAAGAGCCAGAAGATGCACTCCTCGGTGCCTCCTGGAAGGGAGGCCCGTAACCTGGATGGCCTTGGCAAGAAGTGCTTCCAGGGCTCTATGCTCGCATGTCGTGTCCAGACTTACCAGCTATACATGGGCATGTATCTCCGGGATCTGGCTAAAGAGCTAGCCGGATTCTCCGCTGGTCTCTCCGAGGAGCCCTTGCGGAGGTTCCTAGCCTTGTCCACTGGCATTCGGGAATGCTCAAAGTTAATGTCCCGAGCAGCCTATGATGGCTTTGAAGCCTCGGCTCGAGTGGCCGCAGCCGGCATCGGTGCCCGCCGACAGGCTTGGCTTCAGTCGTCAGACCTTGAGCCCTGGGTGCAGGACAAGTTGGTCGATGTCCCCTGCCGAGGCGAAAACCTCTTTGGCAAGCCCATGGCGGAAAAGGCTGCGCAAATTGAGACTGAGACTCTCACCAGGACCAGGCTTTCTAGGAAGACCTCCGCCCCTTCCCAGAAAAAGAAGGGCTCGGGGAAAAAGTCCTTTTACCCGAGGAAGGCGGCTGCCTACAAACAATACCCCCATTATCAGGCCCCTGCAGCTCCCCAACAGGGCCAGCAGGCCAAGGGACGGGGTAACGGGTCCCGTAGGCAGCAAGCCCCCAAGCCTGCACCACCAGCCCCTGCTCAGCAGGGTGGGGGTTTTTGACTCGCTAAGCATAGCCTCTCCCCCCCCGCTGGTTCCTCCCAGCACCGGAGGCCGGCTGGTTCACTTTGCCCACAGGTGGTCCAGCATCACCGCAGATGCCTGGGTGCTTCAGGTCGTGCGAGAAGGCTATCTTCTCCACTTCCATCAGGTCCCTCCCTCCTATTTTCCGGGAGAACCTCCGTGCCCCCCTCTGCACAGGGAGTTGCTCCTTCAGGAGTTAGCAGGTCTTCTGCAGGAACAGGCGGTGGAACCGGTGCCACACCACCTGAGAGGTCAAGGTTTTTATTCAAGGTATTTTCTGATACCAAAGAGAACAGGGGGCCTCAGACCCATCCTGGACTTGCGCAACCTCAACAAGTTCCTTGTGCGGGAGAAGTTCAGAATGCTTACCCTTGGAATCCTTCTGCCCTACCTCCAGCAGGGAGATTGGCTATGCTCCTTGGATCTAAAGGATGCCTACACGCACATCCTCATCCACCCAAGCCACCGCCAATACCTAAGGTTTGTGGTGGCAGGAAATCATTACCAGTACAGAGTACTGCCCTTTGGCCTGTCCTCCGCACCGCGAGTCTTCACAAAATGTCTCGCGGTCGTGGCGGCCCATCTCCGGCTTCACGGCCTCTATGTCTTTCCGTACCTCGACGACTGGCTCATCAGAGCAGCGTCCGCTCAGGAGGTCACCAACGCCACGTGCCGCACGGTGACTCTGCTGCAGCACTTGGGCTTTGTTATAAACTTCGCAAAGTCCACTTTGCTCCCCTCACAGGATCTCGAGTTCATCGGCGCAAGGCTGCACACTCCTCAGGCGCGAGTATACCTACCGCTCGACAGGGCTCAACGGCTCATGGACCTAGCCGACCGCTTTCGCAGCCAGCCCCTGGTCTCCGCCAGGCGCTTCCTGAGACTGCTCGGCCATATGGCTTCCACCGTCCATGTGACCCCCAATGCCCGCCTGAATATGCGGTCTGCTCAATGGTGTCTCCACCAACAGTGGCGACAAGCCACGGGCGACCTAGCAGACCTAGTGCGCGTCTCCGAGCCGCTGGTCTCGTCTCTCCGGTGGTGGCTCCGGCAGCCGAACCTGATATTCGGAATGCCTTTCCAGTCACCTCAGCCGACCCGGGTGCTGACCACCGATGCATCCCTCCTGGGCTGGGGAGCACATTGCCAAGAGGCACGTACTCAGGGCCTCTGGACCACGTGGGAGTCTGCTCAGCAGATCAACTTCCTGGAGCTCAGGGCGATCCGCCTAGCTCTCAAGGCCTTCTCCCACCTGACTTCCCAACAGTCCGTCCTTGTCCAGACGGACAATCAAGTTGCCATGTTCTACGTGAACAAGCAGGGGGGCACGGGCTCCTTCCTCCTCTGCCGGGAGGCACAGAAGCTCTGCTCTTGGGCCGTCAGTCACGGCATTCTCCTCAAGGCAGTTTATCTTCCGGGCCAAGAAAATTGCCTTGCAGACAAACTCAGCAGGGTCCTCCAGCCGCACGAGTGGCGTCTGGATCCCTTGGTAGTTCAGAAGCTCTTCCTCAAGTGGGGTCTCCCCACGGTGGATCTCTTTGCCAGTCCTCACAACCGGCAGCTTCCTCGCTTCTGCTCTCGTCAGCCACACCCCCTTCGGGTTGCGGCGGACGCCTTTCTGATCTCATGGTCGGGGAGCCTTCTGTACGCTTTCCCTCCCATCCCGCTAGTCTCTCGGACTCTTTTCAAGGTGCTCCGAGACAAAGCCTTCATGATCCTGGTGGCCCCTCGCTGGCCCAGGCAGCCGTGGTTTCCGCTCCTGCTGCAACTGGCGGTGGAGGATCCAATCCCTCTGGGGGTACAACCGGATCTCCTCACTCAGGATCAGGGGTCCCTACTGCACCCCAACCTCAGGTCTCTCAACCTCATGGCCTGGCTGCTGAGAGGGTAGTCCTTGCTCCCCTTCTCCTGCCGGCGGAGGTGGAGGAGGTCGTCTTGGCTTCGCGACGGCCTTCTACCCGCAAATGCTACGCCCTTAAATGGCGTCGCTTTGCAGTCTGGTGTACCCAACAGTCTCAGGATCCCTTCTCCTGCCCGGTGTCGGTGATCTTGCAGTACTTGCTGCACCTCTCTAATCTGGGACTTAAGTCCAACTCCGTCAAAGTTCACCTCAGTGCTCTTTCAGCACATCATGTGCCGGTGGACGGCAGACCTCTCTCCAACGACCCTCTCGTAGCGAGGTTTCTCCGAGGTCTCCTTCTACTTAAACCACCTCTGCGCCCGCCAGCGCCTGACTGGGACCTGAATGTGGTTTTGCAGCGGATCACCTGTCCGCCTTTTGAACCTATGGCTACCTGTTCTCTCCGTTTTCTGTCTTGGAAAACACTGTTCTTGATAGCCCTCACTTCCGCTAGACGCGTAAGTGAATTGCAGGCCCTCGTGTCTGATCCCCCTTACACTAGGTTCTACAAGAATAGGGTAGTCCTACGGACTCACCCGAAATTTCTGCCTAAAGTGGTCTCCCCTTTTCACATCAATCAGGAGGTGGTACTTCCAACCTTCTTTCCCAGACCACACTCCAGCCGAGCTGAAACGGTCCTCCATACCCTGGACTGTAGAAGGGCATTGAACTTCTACCTTGACCGTACGCGGGAGCACCGTAAAGCTGCTCAGCTTTTTGTGTCTTTTGACCCCAATAGATTGGGGCTCCCGGTCTCCAAGCGTACTCTGTCCATCTGGGTTGCGGACTGTATCTCTTGGGCTTATGGGGCAGCCGGACTCTCCTTAGAAAGTCGAGTCACGGCTCATTGCGTTCGGGCAAAGGCCACGTCAGTGGCTTACCTCCGCTCTGTTCCGCTGGCAGACATCTGCCGGGCCGCTACTTGGTCTTCGAGCCAGACTTTTGCGGTCCATTACTGTCTCGAGAGGGAGTCCCGTAGGGACAGTGCTTTCGGACAGGCAGTCCTCCGTAATCTCTTTGAGGTCTGAGCAACTCCTACCCTCCATCCCGGATGTGGGCTACCGGTGGGTGATAATTCAGCGAAGATTCTATCCTTCTGTGCTGCTGAGCTAGAGGGAGCTCATTTTTGTGCTTAGGGTCTCCGGTAGCCTTGAGCTTGGGAGTCCCATAAGTGAGGACTGACTTCCTGCTTGGTCCTGGAGAAAGCGTAGTTACTCACCTGTAACAGGTGTTCTCCAGGAGCAGCAGGAATCAGTCCTCACTACCCTCCCTCCTCCCCTTGGAGTTGCAATCGTCTGCTTATGTTCTTTTTGCAAATTTTTATGCTGTCTTTTTTAGCTATGTCATCTGACTGGCTAAGATGGCACCCTCGGGCGGGAAGACGACCGCGCATGCGCGCTGCAATTCCCAAAGGCTTTCTTTGAAAGCTGGGGAAAATTGCTCCGCGAGGGCTCCGTCGGCGCCGACGTCACCCATAAGTGAGGACTGATTCCTGCTGCTCCTGGAGAACACCTGTTACAGGTGAGTAACTACGCTATTTCAGCTTTGGTCATGCGGTTAGCAGCAATATTCAGCTGCTATCCAGACAGCAAAACTGCACAAAGTTAAAACAGGCTTTTTGGTGGCCTTACTGTACGTGGCCACTTATTTAGTTAGCAGACTGAAAATCACTGCTAACCAGATAAGTGTTAAAACCGCCCTTGCCCTGTGCATAAACCACCCTGCCACGCTCTGGTCAGTGCTGTATTGGTTAGAGGGATATTCAGCGACACTATCTGGTTAGTACTGCTGAATATCCCTCTCAGCGGGGTTTATCCAATTAGCAGGTCCCTTTGGGCCATATTCATCTACTTTGGCTATGCGCCGCTACAGTGCATAGCCATTTGCGCCGACCCTTAATCACGGATATTCAATGGCGGGGTCATATGCAGCCCCAGCATTGAATATCTGGGTTTGCCGCACAGCCTCCCAGCCGCAGTAGCTAACTAACCGGTCAGCGGCGATATTGCATGCTGTCCGATTAGCAATATTGCTGCTGCCCGGTAATTGACTGTTCCCCAGAATGGCCACGACATGCACCAATGCTAAGCGGTTAGCATTATTGGGTTTTTTTATTTATGCCTTAGTGCTGTGTGTCACCCCAATATCAGACCTCGCTCGCTCCTTACAATTTGTGTATAAATTTGTAAAAGCATCGGGGCATGTAGGGTAGAAGATTGGGAATATTCAGCAATGAATATCCCGGTTAGAGACATTTACACAGTTTATAGGGCTGTAAACCATGTAAATGCCTTTTGAATATTGAGCCCTACATTTTTAACCTCATTTCCCAACAGGCTGACTTGTTTGGCATTATTCTATATCACAAGTTGTGTAAGACAGCTCCAGGAGATGGATGTCCTTACGTACAGATTGCAATGCAATACAATGTGTGCCTTCGAGTCAGTCCTGACTCCTAGCGACCCAGAAGCTCCTGGGTTTTCATGGCAGTGTCACCGGAAGTAGATTGCCTGGCCTTTCTTCCGAGGCAATGGAGGGTTAAGTGACTTGCCCAAGGCCACAAGGAGTGCTAGTGGGAATTGAACCCTGGTTGCTTGGTTACCAAGCCAGTGCTCTAACCACTAGGCTACTCCTCCACGTACAGATTATGCAGAGATTAAAAAGCTTTTTAGAAATCAAACCCTTGGACATGCTGGATGTCAAAATCCATAAAAATATATAAAAACATTTAAATGAGTTGCATAATAGCAACTTCATCGAGAACAAATGTTTACCCCAAAAACACTGAGACAATGGAAAGTCAAGATATACAGTAGGAGGTTGAAAGAATAAATGCAAATTATCTTTGGTGTGTGAGGTCATGCCCTCTGCCTGTCCTTCCTGCTACATCACTGCAAGAGTCGCATTGATGCCAAAACATCTGTACTGAAAATGTTGTAGAGTGGTCTTGTTTGTGCAGTCTGTTAAGAAGTTTTCTATTAATTTAAAAAATCATTTATAAAGAAGGATATTTCTGATATCTAGTCCATATACAGTAATATGGTATAAGAGCAGTTCTGAGTTCTACTTGTTTGCTTTTTTCCATCATATATCCAGGATCATGTCTCTCTCAGCATCTTTTAATGCCAAAACTGAAGCTTGGAGTATGATGCGGGCTGAAACCTTGAGCCCCATGTGAGGTTGAGCGAGAAACTCAGAAGCAGCCAATTAAGTTAATTGATTCATTCATAATTTATGTGCATGCCCAATACCCCACTGAGTCGTTAAGAGGGAACCTTCAGAATTTAGAGGTCTAAAAAAACATCATTTTCTACCACCTAGGGGATCCTGCCAGCTGGGTATATGACCTTTCCAATATGTAGAGCAGATTTTCCATTAGAACATTTTAATTTAAAATTGGCAAGACTACAATAGGCTGACTTGTCGATGGATTACTCTCTGTCTTTTATTTTGGTGGACAAATAGTTTGAGAAAAACAGCACCAACTGGGCTGCTTAGGAAAGGTAAATAAACAAAAGGAGAGAGTTTAAGGTGTAGAACTAGATAATAGTTAATCTAGGATGCATTGTTTATTTATCAGTCAGCTTTTGGGCATATAGAAACATAGAAATATGACAACAGAAAAAGACCACATGGCCTATCTAGTCTGTCCTTCCATATCAACAACTACAACAGTCCCCTTTTTACCTTTAAAGATCCTCTCTGTTTGTCCCATGCTTTTTTGAATTCAGTTACTGTCCTCATCTCTACCACCTCCACTGGGAGACTATTTCACGGATCCACTACTCTTTCCGTAAAGAAATATTTCCGCATATCACTCCTGAATCTATCCCCTTTCACCCTCATCCCATGTCCCCTCATAGCAGAACTTGCTTTCAATTGAAAGAGGCTCTCACCCTGAACATTTATGCCACGGAGGTATTTAAACATCTCAATCATATCACCTCTATCCTGCCTTTCCTCTAAGGTGTACATATAAAGATCCTTACGTCTGTCCTCATATGCTTTATAATGAAGACCACTAACCATTTTAGTAACCACCCTCTGCACCGACTCCATCCTGTTCACATCCTTTTGAAGGTGCTGTCTCCAGAATTGCACACTATACTCCAAATGAGGTCGCACCAAAGACTTATACAGAGGCACTATCACCTCCTTTTTTCTGCTAGCCATTCCTCTCCGTATGCACCCAAGCATCCTTCTAGCTTTTGCCGTCGCCTTTTCTACCTGTTTAGCTATATAGGGAGGTCATTTTAGAAGGGTTAATTCCAATTTACATGTGTAAAGAGCAAATTAACATGTGTAGATGACCATATGCTTTTAAGTGGTGATTTTAAAAAAGCGGCTACTTACACATGGATATCTGCAGGCAGTTTTGATGGGGGGCATGTTCTGGGCATGATATGGCACTGAAAGGTTTTTGTATATTTCCTGTTTTGCAATGAAAGTACACATATATCTCAAAAAATGTCACTGTCAGCATTTACACTTGCTCCCAGTTAGGCATAAGTGTTAGTTAACTGTTCATTTGGGCATGGGCTTTAGACGAGTGTTTGAAGGGGAAATTGTGCATACCTCTGTGGTACTTAAAACCACCTTGAATGTCCAAAGCTCTGAGGTTTGGAGCTTGGCTCCTTAGTTTACAGCCCATGGACATACAGTTTTGTAAAATCTGCTAAATGTGGACATTAGCACATACAGAGCCACAAGTGATGTCACTCTTTTTTTCTTTGCATGTGTGTTTTGGTAAAACGTTTGTTCCCTCTGTATATACTGTAATACAGGTGTTTTTCCTGCTTTGTTATATGTATTTTGCGGGGTAGACAAATTTAATGCCGATAAAGCTGGAAATGGCGGGGGTGGGGGGGGGGCTTGGAGCAAAGCACCTGCTCTACTTCCTCCACTCAGCATGTTGTATGACCTCAACTCTATGTAATTTTAAACTAGCAACATCCATTTCGTCTCTGCATTCATGCCATGTGGAGCAACCCATGTTCATTATAAAAATCCAGAACGGATTTCTGTAATTTAAAATACTGTCCTTATCCCCTCCTCACAAATCCAGTCTCAGCCAATCAATCGCACTCCATGCTAGCTCTGCGAATTGCTGGTTATATTATATACAGTGTTCAGCAATGGGAGCACTGTGAGAAGGTTCTCCATCAACTTTGATGTTTGTTTAATAGCCCAACATAAATCATCACACAGGAATAAATCAAAATGTAAATTACTTAAGAGGTGTTACAGAATGTGTGATGTGAGTTTTTTTGGGGGGGGTACAGAGAGAAGATATGTATGTTCTAAAAGCAAATGTGTGCTTCTGGAAATAAGTCTGATCAGTGGAAGGTATTTGTAGAGCCACCTGTTGTACACAAACGATCAGGTTACAAGCTAAGCTCTTAGGATTCATGGCAGCCTTAGTACGAGTCTACATGTGGTGTCAGTAGTAACAAATAGCTATTTCCATCAAAGGTGACTCCATTTATTATACGTTTATTGTGATTTTTAAAAACTTTGCGACAATTGTGCTTGACACTCTAACCTTGTGGTGAAATGATTGCATTTTCTTGTAGCTAGGATTACTGAAAAATATCCTGAAGAAACTCCAACTAATTCAAAAAGTGGTGGCACAGTTGTTGACTGTCCTCAGCTGGAGAAAGTGTACCCAACAACTGCCGAATAACTGTTCTTTGATAAGGCTTTCAATGCTGCTTTAACTTTTTCTTTCATCACCAATGCTTCCCGATCATAAGATACAGGTTGAAACGGCTGTTGGTCCATTTGATCTTTATCATATAAAAACTCTGTATATTCCTTCCACCTTTTCTTGATCTTCTCAGCATCATTCAACATAGAACCTTGAGCATCTTGTAACATTCCAATTCAAGGCTGGAACATTTTCTTTAACTCTCGTAGCTTTAGGAAAGCCGATCTTGTTCTTCCTCTAATAGTTTCTGCTTCTATTTCCTTGCATGCGTCGTTGTAGTACTTTTCCTTGTCCTGTCTTGCTGCACGTTGGAAATCTCTGAGTTCTGTTATTGTCTTTCTTTCTCCTCTGGCTTTATCTTCTCTACGTTTCTGGGCAATTTTCAGAGTTTCTTCCGTCATCCATTTTGGCCATTTTTTCATTTTCACCTTTTGTAGAGACTTCTCGCTTTCTTCCAACACAACCTTTTTGATGTCATTCCATAACTCTTCTGGAGCTCTGTCATTTGTATCTAAAGCAGCAAATCGATTTTGCAGGCAGTCTTTAAATTCCAGTGGTATATTCTCAAGGTCATATTTTGCTGCATTCATGAGTGGTTTGCTCTTTTTCAACTTTAGCTTGAGTTTGCATACTAGTAGTTGATGATCTGTACCACAGTCAGCTCCAGGTTTTGTCTTTGTTGATGTTATAGACCTTTTCCATCGTTGACTTCCACAGATGTAGTCAATTTGATTCTTATACAATCCATTGGGTGAAGTCCATGTGTACAGTTGCCGCTGTGTTGACGGAAGAAGGTGTTTGAGATGAATAGATCGTTGGTCTTGCAGAATTCTATCAGTCTTTCTCCAGCTTCATTTCTGTCAATTTCAGCTTGTACTTGTTCATAGAACTCTTCAATTTCATTCTCTTCTGCAGCTGTTGTTGGGGCATATACTTGAATTATAGTTGTGTTGATAGGCATTCCTCATAGATGAAGAGATATTAAGCGTTCGCTGACTGCATTGTATTTCATTACAGTTCTTGCAAGTTTCTTCTTTATTATAAATGCAACACCATTTCTTCTTTGTCTTTCATTTCCAGCATAGTAGACCATGTGATCATCTGATGCAAAGTGCCCGATGCCAGTCCATTTCAGTTCGCTGACACCCAACAGATCAAGTTGTACACGTTCCATTTCATTCTTGACCACCTCCAACTTCCCTTGGTTCATGCTTCGTACGTTCCATGTTCCAATGTGTAAGACAGCTTTACAGCTTCTGACTCTCATTTCATGCGCAGCTACATCAGCAGTCAGACGTCCCGAGGGCTTTGATCCAACCACATCATAAATGCTGGCTTTACTCTGAGAAGTCTTCAGCTCTTCCCCAGTAGCTAGTTGAGTGCCTTCTGTGGTAGCGCAGAAGAGGGAGAGCATAAGAAAGAAGGGAAAAATCAAGCGATTTCCCCAGAGAAGGGAATCAAAACCAGAAGTTCAGGGGTTAAAACTCCTGGTTTAGAAAAAAACTCCTCACAGAAAGGTTGTAGTCAAGAGACACGCCCTAGCTCCCTAGTTACCAGCCCTGCTCATGAGGGACAGCTGGGGGAGGAGCTATCAAGCAGAGAGGGAAACTACAGATATAAACGCGAGGAATCTGGAGAGGAGAGAGGAAGTAGAGGGAGTGAAAGAAGTGCCAGAAATCCTAGAATCACCGAGGAGAAAGGAAGTGCAAGGAAAGCCCAGCAGAGAGATCCTCAAACTGCCCAGCAAAGGAGTACCCGTGAGGGAGGTGCTCAGAGTGCAGGACTGCAGGGGAAAGCAGCCCTAGGGAAAGGTGCTTTAGGAGACTGACTGACTTCCAGTGACGGTGAATCTTCTGCTGAGAGAGAGGGGAGAAGGAGGAGCTCTAGTTCTGAGCCCAATGCTGAAGTGAATGGGTCAGAGAGTCCTAGAAGGGGAAGAGGCCCTAGGAGCTCTGCAAGACTACACAAGGAAGGCACCCAGAGAGTGGAGGAAACTTCACCAGAAGCTCTGTGGAGAAAGGCAGAACCAGCCAGAGGTTTTAAAGCTTACCCAGGGAAGGTTGCAAGCCATGTGAGTAACCGACAGCATTCTCCAGAAATTTACATGGAAACTGAGCAGTCAGCTGTAAAGCCAGCTAGAAGCTTATTTCCTCAGAATAGGGTGAGCAAGGTTAAATCCTCTAATAAGCCTTTGAAAGCTGAGGAGTTACCTAAAGGTAAAAACGTTCCTCAGAGAAGAGAAGAGTCTGCATTAAACAGAGTCTTACAAATCTTAGAAAGCTTAAAGCAAGATAATTCTGAGTTCAAATCCAATGCTTCTCTGGTAGAATCAGACGTGGAGAGCATGGAGTTTGAAGCCTCTATGAGACAGGAATCTAGCTCTGACATGGAAATAGAATGTTCTCTAGTTTCCATACAGTAGCTGAAAGCTAGAACGTTTTCCTGAAGCCTAGAAACTAGCAGCTGTTTTCAAAGACGCCGAGCTGAAAAGAATATGCAAATTAGGATTGCTGAGATTCTGAAAGCTTAACCCTTTCTTTGAAAGACTGTTGGTAAAAAGTGTAGAGCCTGCCAGACAGCAGGTAGAGAAAACGTTGGTTTTGAGAAGAGAGAAAACATCGTGCAGTTGAAGTTTTGCATTGCTGGATTACTTAAAGCTGTACCTGTTTTAAAGTCACCTTTTGAGGAGAAGGTTTTTCTCCAGGACCAAGCAGGAAGTCAGTCCTCACTTATGGGTGACGTCGGCGCCGACGGAGCCCTCTTGGAGCAATTTTCCCCAGCTTTCAAAGAAAGCCTTTGGGAATTGCAGCTCGCATGCATGGTCCTCTTCCCGCCCGAGGGTGCCATCTTAGCCAGTCTTCTTTTTTCCACGGAGCCCTACAGACGTCCCCGTCTTGTCCCCGCGAAAAAGTCGATATTTCTTCATTATTTTATTCTTTTTCCTTCGGTTCGACGCCGGTCTTTTTCCCGCCCGGACTCGCGACGCCGGTCACGAGTCCTCTTACTTTTTTTCGGTTTTTCTGACTTTGTCAGCTTTCGTTTTCGATTTTTCCCTGGCAGCCCGGTCCTTTGACCTCGCAGGGGCCCTTTTTCCCCCGATGGCTGCCAGTGGGTTTAAGCGGTGTGGTCAGTGTGACCGAAATATGTCACTAACTGACACACACGACTTTTGCCTCCGCTGCCTGGGCCCGGATCATGAGGAACTGATCTGTGGGCCCTGCGGCAAAATGTCCTCAAAAGCGTTGAGAAGTCGGCGGCATCAGCGTGATAGAATCTTCGCTGACCCCAGCCGTACCCGGACCTCGTCGGAGGCCTCCGCGTCCAAAGGCTCCAGCTCGGACCGTCGCCGGAGTTCCTCCGACCGGGGTTCTCCCTCCGGGGACCATCGTCGGATGGTGAAACCCGCGAGGGCGGCGTCGGTGGACGCTCCTGGTTCCGCGAGGGCCAGGTCGCATAGCCCCGACAGCCGCCCCGGGTACTTGGAGAAGGAACACCTCACGAAGCGACCTCGCCTGGAGTCGGAGATGCCTGCTCGGGTAAGTCCTGTGGTCCTTCTGGACTCGCCTCCGTGACAGCCGACGTCGGGCCCGACGCCGTCGGGGCCCGAGTCGGGGGCTGCTGGGTCACCTGAGCTCGGACTCAGGTTGACGGCCTTGGAGAGCAGACTGTCTGCCTTCATGGACCAGCAGCGGGCACTGCTCGCTGGCCTCGCTGGCGCCGCTGCCCCGACCGCCGGGACGTCGACGTCCAAGTCGACCCCGGAGACCGAGCCGATCCTCGAGTCGATGCGAACTCGAGTCGATCCTCGGTCGAGGTCACCCTCGGCCTCCCGTTCGGGACCGAGGTCGCCGACGCCGACTCCCTCGGCGTCGGGGCGGCAGGCGCCGCGTCCTGCCCGGGCCGACCCCACCGAGTCCTCGTCGGAGTCGGTCTGGGAGTCTGAAGAGGAAGAGTCGCCTGATTCTTTCCGGACTCGGTGTGTCCCCTCGGACTCACCGGAGTCCGAGCCTCGGAAGCAGTCCCCCCCCGGAGGATGCCCGGTTCTCGGACTTCGTTAGGGATATGGCCAAGGCTTTGGCCTTCCCTGCGGATCCCGAGGAGGAGCCTCGAGCCGAAGAGCTTGACGCCCTCCAGTATGACTCTCCCGCAAGGGAACACTTTACTGTACCGGTTCCTCCTATGCTGGAACGACTACTCTTCCGCATGTGGGAGAGTCCGGCCTCCTCGCCGGTCCTGAGCAAGCGGGTCGATTCTATCTATCGAGTCCGCAAGAGCCCTGGCTTTCAAAAGGCACAGCTACCACACCATTCCATGGTAGTGGAATCGGCCATGCATCGTCTTAAGAGCCAGAAGATGCACTCCTCGGTGCCTCCTGGCAGGGAGGCCCGTAACCTGGATGGCCTTGGTAAGAAGTGTTTCCAGGGCTCTATGCTCGCATGTCGTGTCCAGACTTACCAGCTATACATGGGCATGTATCTCCGGGATCTGGCTAAAGAGCTAGCCGGATTCTCCGCTGGTTTGTCCGAGGAACCCTTGCGGAGGTTCCTGGCCTTGTCCACTGGCATTTGGGAATGCTCAAAGTTCATGTCCCGAGCAGCCTATGATGGCTTTGAAGCATCGGCTCGAGTGGCCGCAGCCGGCATCGGTGCCCGCCGACAGGCTTGGCTTCAGTCGTCAGACCTTGCGCCCTGGGTGCAGGACAAGTTGGTCGATGTCCCCTGCCGAGGCGAAAACCTCTTTGGCAAGCCCATGGCGGAAAAGGCTGCACAAATTGAGACTGAGACTCTCACCAGGACCAGGCTTTCTAGGAAGACCTCCGCCCCTTCCCAGAAAAAGAAGGGCTCGGGGAAAAAGTCCTTTTACCCGAGGAAGGCGGCTGCCTACAAACAATACCCCCATTATCAGGCCCCTGCAGCTCCCCAACAGGGCCAGCAGGCCAAGGGACGGGGTAACGGGTCCCGTAGGCAGCAAGCCCCCAAGCCTGCACCACCGGCCCCTGCTCAGCAGGGTGGGGGTTTTTGACTCACTAAGCATAGCCTCTCCCCCCCCCGCTGGTTCCTCCCAGCACCGGAGGCCGGCTGGTTCACTTCGCCCACAGGTGGTCCAGCATCACCGCAGATGCCTGGGTGCTTCAAGTCGTGCGAGAAGGCTATCTTCTCCACTTCCACCAGGTCCCTCCCTCCTATTTTCCGGGAGAACCTCCACGACCCCCTCTGCACAGGGAATTACTCCTTCAGGAGTTAGCAGGTCTTCTGCAGGAACAGGCGGTGGAACCGGTGCCACACCACCTGAGAGGTCAAGGCTTTTATTCCAGGTATTTTCTAATACCAAAGAGAACAGGGGGCCTCAGACCCATCCTGGACTTGCGCAACCTCAACAAGTTCCTTGTGCGGGAGAAGTTCAAAATGCTTACCCTTGGAATCCTTCTGCCCTACCTCCAGCAGGGAGATTGGCTATGCTCCTTGGATCTAAAGGATGCCTACACGCACATCCTCATCCACCCAAGCCACCGCCAATACCTAAGGTTTGTGGTGGCAGGAAATCATTACCAGTACAGAGTACTGCCCTTTGGCCTGTCCTCCGCACCGCGAGTCTTCACAAAATGTCTCGCGGTGGTGGCGGCCCATCTCCGGCTTCACGGCCTCTATGTCTTTCCGTACCTCGACGACTAGCTCATCAGAGCAGCGTCCGCTCGGGAGGTCACCAACGCCACGCGCCGTACGGTGACTCTTCTGCAGCACTTGGGCTTTGTTATAAACTTCGCAAAGTCCACTTTGCTCCCCTCACAGGATCTCGAGTTCATCGGCGCAAGGCTGCACACTCCTCAGGCGCGAGCATACCTACCGCTCGACAGGGCTCAACGGCTCATGGACCTAGCCGACCGCTTTCGCAGCCAGCCCCTGGTCTCCGCCAGGCGCTTCCTGAGACTACTCGGCCATATGGCTTCCACCGTCCATGTGACCCCCAATGCCCGCCTGAATATGCGGCCTGCTCAATGGTGTCTCCGCCAGCAGTGGCGACAAGCCACAGGCGGCCTAGCAGACCTAGTGCGCGTCTCCGAGCCGCTGATCTCGTCTCTCCGGTGGTGGCTTCGGCAGCCGAACCTGATATTCGGTATGCCTTTCCAGTCACCTCAGCCGACCCGGGTGCTGACCACGGATGCATCCCTCCTGGGCTGGGGAGCACATTGCCAAGGGGCACGTACTCAGGGCCTCTGGACCACGTGGGAGTCTGCTCAGCAGATCAACTTCCTGGAGCTCAGGGCGATCCGCCTGGCTCTCAAGGCCTTCTCCCACCTGACTTCCCACCAGTCCGTCCTTGTCCAGACGGACAATCAAGTTGCCATGTTCTACGTGAACAAGCAGGGGGGCACGGGCTCCTTCCTCCTCTGCCGGGAGGCACAGAAGCTCTGCTCTTGGGCCGTCAGTCACGGCATTCTCCTCAAGGCAGTTTATCTCCCGGGCCAAGAAAATTGCCTGGCGGACAAACTCAGCAGGATCCTCCAGCCGCACGAGTGGCGTCTGGATCCCTTGGTAGTTCAGAAGCTCTTCCTAAAGTGGGGCCTCCCCACGGTGGATCTCTTTGCCAGTCCTCACAACCGGCAGCTTCCTCGCTTCTGCTCTCGTCAGCCACACCCCCTTCGGGTTGCGGCGGACGCTTTTCTAATTTCATGGTCGGGGAGCCTTCTGTACGCTTTCCCTCCCATCCCGCTAGTCTCTCGGACTCTTTTCAAGGTTCTCCGAGACAAAGCCTTCATGATCCTGGTGGCCCCTCGCTGGCCCAGACAGCCGTGGTTTCTGCTCCTACTGCAATTAGCGGTGGAGGATCCATTCCCTCTGGGGGTACAACCGGATCTCCTCACTCAGGATCAGGGGTCTCTACTACACCCCAACCTCAGGTCTCTCAACCTCATGGCCTGGCTGCTGAGAGGGTAGTCCTTGCTCCCCTTCTCCTGCCGGCAGAGGTGGAGGAGGTCGTCTTGGCTTCGCGACGGCCTTCTACCCGCAAATGCTACGCCCTTAAATGGCGTCGCTTTGCCGTCTGGTGTACCCAACAGTCTCAGGATCCCTTCTCCTGCCCGGTGTCGGTGATCTTGCAGTACTTGCTACACCTCTCTAATCTGGGACTTAAGTCCAACTCCGTCAAAGTTCACCTCAGTGCTCTTTCGGCACATCATGTACCGGTGGACGGTAGACCTCTCTCCAGCGACCCTCTCGTAGCGAGGTTTCTCCGAGGTCTCCTTCTACTTAAACCACCTCTGCGCCCGCCAGCGCCTGACTGGGACCTGAATGTGGTTTTGCAGCGGATCACCTGTCCGCCTTTTAAACCTATGGCTACCTGTTCTCTCCGTTTTCTGTCTTGGAAAACACTGTTCTTGATAGCCCTCACTTCCGCTAGACGCGTAAGTGAATTGCAGGCCCTCGTGTCTGATCCCCCTTACACTCGGTTCTACAAAAATAGGGTAGTCCTGCAGACTCACCCAAAGTTTCTTCCAAAAGTGGTCTCCCCTTTTCACATCAATCAGGAGGTGGTACTTCCAACCTTCTTTCCCAGACCACACTCCAGCCGAGCTGAAACGGTCCTCCATACCCTGGACTGTAGAAGGGCTTTGAACTTCTACCTTGACCGTACGCGGGAGCACCGTAAAGCTGCTCAGCTTTTTGTGTCTTTTGACCCCAATAAATTGGGGCTCCCGGTCTCCAAGCGTACTCTGTCCATCTGGGTTGCGGACTGTATCTCTTGGGCTTATGGGGCAGCCGGACTCTCCTTAGAAAGTCGAGTCACGGCTCATTGCGTTCGGGCAAAGGCTACGTCAGTGGCTTACCTCCGCTCTGTTCCGCTGGCAGACATCTGCCGGGCCGCTACTTGGTCTTCGAGCCAGACTTTTGCGGTCCATTACTGTCTCGAGAGGGAGTCCCGCAGGGACAGTGCTTTCGGACAGGCAGTCCTCCGTAATCTCTTTGAGGTCTGAGCAACTCCTACCCTCCATCCCGGATGTGGGCTACCGGTGGGTGATAATTCAGCGAAGATTCTTTCCTTCTGTGCTGCTGAGCTAGAGGGAGCTCATTTTTGTGCTTAGGGTCTCCGGTAGCCTTGAGCTTGGGAGTCCCATAAGTGAGGACTGACTTCCTGCTTGGTCCTGGAGAAAGCGTAGTTACTCACCTGTAACAGGTGTTCTCCAGGAGCAGCAGGAATCAGTCCTCACTACCCTCCCTCCTCCCCTTGGAGTTGCAATCGTCTGCTTATGTTTTTTGCAAATATTTTTATGCTGTCTTTTTTAGCTATGTCATCTGACTGGCTAAGATGGCACCCTCGGGCGGGAAGAGGACCGCGCATGCGCGCTGCAATTCCCAAAGGCTTTCTTTGAAAGCTGGGGAAAATTGCTCCGCGAGGGCTCCGTCGGCGCCGACGTCACCCATAAGTGAGGACTGATTCCTGCTGCTCCTGGAGAACACCTGTTACAGGTGAGTAACTACGCTTTTTGGAGCACCAAATTTGCTTTATTGTTTTTGTATGAAGAAATACTTGGTTTGAGTTTGCTGACAAGTTGAATGTAGAAGCCTCTTACCTTGTGGCTTTGCTCTGGAAAATATCCACACCTTATGTTTGATATCTGGAACTGTTTATAAGAAGTTCCTTTGGCCTGAAGAATAATAAAAATCCTGCGTGCCTATATCCCTTCTCGGCTGAAGTTATTTCAACTGCGCAACTACAATTATAGGCATTTTTCAAATAAATAAAGACTATCACCATTCCCAACACCTAGGCAACTGCCTGGGGCGAAGGGTGTGGTGACAGGATTGGCGTAGTTCTTGGATTTTTCTCAAGGCCTATATCCAACGCAAGGAGCGCGTGGGAGGAAGTCTGGAGAACCCAAGGTGGAACCACAGCAACCCTGAGACCAGACCTCCAGCCGAAGGAAGGACCAGAGCAGAGCGTCCAGAGGGTGCCTCCCTTGCTGAGCCTGAGTCTACCCGTCCGGCAGGTAACCCGTAGATAAACTGGGTTATTTTAGGATTGCCTGCCAGGGTGGGGTACTGTAGTCCTCATAAGTAGTGGGAAACAGCCTCTGTGTGAAAGAGCCGCACTTGGTGTGTTTCTGTTTGTTTTTGTTTCAGCATCACCGGAGAGATGGAGCAGCCCAATCTGCTTAGCTGGGTGGCAGACTGCTTCAGGGAGCAGCAGGAGGAAGCCGCTAAAGCCCAGGAGCGTGTAGCCTGCATGCTGAGAGACCAGCAACAACCGCTCCTATCGATGATGGCTGACTGGTTAGGGGAGCAAAGGAAGACATCAGATGCCCTGAGGAGTATGACTGGTTCCTTAGGAGCCTCACAGGGACTGGGACTACCAGGGAAGGGTATTTTTTCTTTTGGCCCTCTAGCAAAAGATGATAACATCGATGACTATAGAGGTCTTCGAGAGAGTCGCTCAACTCAGCGGTTGGCCCGAAGATCAGTGGGCAGTCCGCTTTGCAGCTTCCCTCACCGGTGAAGCTTTGGCTGCCTATCGCGCAATGCCCAATGATCTAGCCTCCTCTTATGTTGATGTTAAGAGAGCCATAAGGGATAGAATGGGTCTCACCCCGATGGTATATAGACGCCATCTAAGAGCGTGTAAGTTAAAGCTAGGGGAGACGCCACGAGCCTTATGTCAAAGGATCAAGAGTCTAGTTTGGAAGTGGTTAGAACCACAGGGAAAGTCTATTGATACTCTTCTAGACTGCATAATATTGGAACAATTTGTGGAAGCTGTTCCTAATGATTTAAAATCTTTCCTGATCCTCCAGGACTGTAAGACCACCCAAGAAGCAACCTCGCTGGCGGAGCGGTTTTTAGAGGCCAGGTTGGTCGGCCAGACGAAGGTGGGTCTTGCACCAAGTCCTGAGAAAGGAGGTTCAGAAAGGATGGGGAACACACTGTTAGGAGAAAGCCTAGGATTGAAGCCCAGGAAGAATTGTTCACATGCTCAAAGTAAATGTTTTACTTGTGGCGAGGTGGGGCATTTTGCTAGGAATTGCAAGGCCAGGACAGCGCTGGTATCCACCCATGGTAAGGACGGGGAGGGATTTTTGCTGACTGTGGAGGTCGAGGGCATTCCTACGGAGGCGCTTTTAGACTCAGGTGCAGAGCAATCTATGTTGTCAGCCAAGCTATGGGCTGATATACAGGCACAGAGTGATAAGGCCCCAACCCCATCTGGGCATTCAATTAAGATAAAATGTGTGCATGGCGCCACATCTGCTTACCCTTTAACAAAGGTGAGAGTGAAAGGCTTAGGGTTGGAACGAGAAGTGGTAGTTGCCATAGTCCCTAAGCTCCCCCATCCCTTAGTGTTAGGGAAGGACTGGCCGCAGTTCAGACGTGGCCTGGAAAAAGGTTTACTAGGAGAAACTAAGGAGCCAGAGGAGAACCATACGCCCAGTAAAGAACAGAATAAGGTATCCCGTTCCCCTAGAAAAACTCAGACAAAACTTAACCCAGTGTTAGCCCCCTTGTTTGGAAAGAAACCAGAAGGGCGAGTGGCCAAAAAGGAGTCCCCAGACAATAAACCTAGGTTTATTTTGAAAGCCTGTAGGACTATTCAGAGTGCTAGAATACCCAAACGGGCGACTGAACAGGCTGCGGGGTTCGATCTCTACAGTGCGGAGGACAGGGTCATCCCCAAACAAGGTAGGGCGCTGGTCAAAACCGGCATTCAGGTGGTGATACCCCCTGGATGTTATGTGAGGGTCACTCCACGATCTGGCCTGGCCGTGAAAAACTCCATTGATGTAGGGGTGGGGGTAATAGACCCCGATTTCCGAGGGGCGATAAAGGTTTTATTGCTCAATTCATCCCATACTAATTTTAAAGTAAATACAGGGGATAGGATAGCGCAGTTGATCTGCGAAAGAGTAGGATTCCCACCAATAGAAGAAGTTGAGGAAGTGAGCACCACTCTGAGAGGGTCGCGGGGATTCGGTTCCTCTGGCCGTGCCGAATTTAAAGGGCTAGCGGCCACATGTGAAGACAAAGCAGACGTGGACCTAGGCCCTCAACTCGCTGACTGCAGGACAAAGCCTATTCCTAAGATAGGGGATGAGTTATCATGGCACCAGCAACAGGCCTTATCAAGGTTATTGAGTAGATTCCCAGATGTATTAACACCCATCCCGGGGAAGACGAACCTCGTAAGCCATACAGTGGTGACCCCTCCGGGGGAAATTATTCGCCAAAGGCCCTATAGGCTGCCCGCAGCGAAGCAACAGGTGGTAAAAGAGCAGGTACGGGAAATGTTGGCTTTAGGGGTTATTGAAGAATCCGTAAGCCCATGGAATAGCCCGATTGTTTTAGTTCCCAAACCTGATGGCAGTACCCGGTTTTGTATAGACTTTAGGAAAGTCAATACAATTTCGCGTTTTGACACCTATCCTATGCCTAGGATCGATGAGCTCTTAAATAGGTTAGGTAGGGCCGCATATCTAACAATGTTAGATATGACAAAAGGGTACTGGCAGATTCCCCTCACAAGGGAATCTCGCCCAAAAACTGCTTTTAGTACCCCGCTAGGCCTGTACCAGTTCCGCCGTATGCCCTTCGGGCTACATGGGGCAGCGGCTACATGCCGGCGTCTGGTAGACAGGGTCCTACGACCGCACCAACTGTACGCTACGGTGTATATGGATGACGTTGTAATTCACAGCGACAGTTGGGACCAGCATCTATTTCACATAGGCAAGGTATTGGAAGCCATGAGAGAGGCAGGTATCACCCTCAACCCCGCGAAGTGCATGTTCGGGGGAAAGGAGGTAAAATACCTTGGGCACATAGTAGGAAGAGGGGTGATAAAACCTTTAATAGACAAAATAGAAGCTGTTAGGACTTTCACAAAACCCCTAACAAAGAAACAGATTCGCAGTTTCCTTGGGTTAATTGGGTACTATCGGAGGTTTATACCTAACTTTGCCACTGAAAGCGCCCTTTTGACGGACATGCTTAAGAAAAATGCTCCGAATCAAGTAAGGTGGTCACTGGAGTCGGAGCTGGCTTTTGAGCAATTAAAAGGAAAACTTTCTTGTGAGCCCATTTTGAGGGGCGTAGATTTTAAGCGCCCGTTTATAGTACAAACGGACGCCTCTGAAACCGGGCTGGGGCGGTTTTATCCCAAAAGATAGAAGGGGTAGAACATCCTATAATGTTTTTAAGTAGGAAATTGGCACCACCCGAACGGAAATATTCAGCGGTCGAACGTGAGTGCTTAGCTATACGCTGGGCGATAGATGCTCTCCGATTTTATCTTGTGGGCCGTAAGTTTCTCCTCGTCACTGACCATGCCCCTTTAAAGTGGCTTAATAAAATGAAAGATCATAATCCGAGGCTCACACGTTGGTACCTGACCCTGCAGGCCTATGACTTCCAAATTAAACATAGGGCAGATAGGCTCCACACCAATGCGGACGTCCTTTCGAGGATTCCGTGCTGTGCCGACAGTAATCGGCCAGCCCGAAATATCTTAAGGGGGGGGATCTGTGGTGGCGCAGAAGAGGGAGAGCATAAGAAAGAAGGGAAAAATCAAGCGTTTTCCCCAGAGAAGGGAATCAAAACCAGAGGTTCAGGGTTTAAAACTCCTGGTTTAGAAAAAAACTCCTCACAGAAAGTTTGTAGTCAAGAAACACGCCCTAGCTCCCTAGTTACCAGCCCTGCTCACGAGGGACAGCTGGGGGAGGAGTTAGCAAACAAAGAGGGAAACTACAGATATAAACGCTAGGAATCTGGAGAGGAGAGAGGAAGTAGAGGGAGTGAAAGAAGTGCCAGAAATCCTAGAATCACCGAGGAGAAAGGAAGTGCAAGGAAAGCCCAGCAGAGAGATCCTCAAACTGCCCAGCAAAGGAGTGCCCGTGAGGGAGGTGCTCAGAGTGCAGGAAAGAGGTACACTGCAGAGGAAAGCAGCCTTAGGGAAAGGTGCTTTAGGAGACTGACTTCCAGTGACGGTGAATCTTCTGCTGAGAGAGAGGTGAGAAGGAGGAGCTCTAGTTCCGAGCCCAATGCTGAAGTGAATGGGTCAGAGAGTCCTAGAAGGGGAAGAGGCCCTAGGAGCTCTGCAAGACTACACAAGGAAGGCACCCAGAGAGTGGAGGAAACTTCACCAGAAGCTCCGTGGAGAGGCAGAACCAGCCAGAGGTTTTAAAGCTTACCCAGGGAAGGTTGCAAGCCATGTGAGTAACCGACAGCATTCTCCAGAAATTTACATGGAAACTGAGCAGTCAGCTGTAAAGCCAGCTAGAAGCTTATTTCCTCAGAATAGGGTGAGCAAGGTTAAATCCTCTAATAAGCCTTTGAAAGCTGAGGAGTTACCTAAAGGTAAAAACGTTCCTCAGAGAAGAGAAGAGTCTGCATTAAACAGAGTCTTACAAATCTTAGAAAGCTTAAAGCAAGATAATTCTGAGTTCAAATCCAATGCTTCTCTGGTAGAATCAGACGTGGAGAGCATGGAGTTTGAAGCCTCTATGAGACAGGAATCTAGCTCTGACATGGAAATAGAATGTTCTCTAGTTTCCATACAGTAGCTAAAAGCTAGAACGTTTTCCTGAAGCCTAGAAACTAGCAGCTGTTTTCAAAGACGCCGAGCTGAAAAGAATATGCAAATTAGGATTGCTGAGATTCTGAAAGCTTAACCCTTTCTTTGAAAGACTGTTGGTAAAAAGTGTAGAGCCTGCCAGACAGCAGGTAGAGAAAACGTTGGTTTTGAGAAGAGAGAAAACATCGTGCAGTTGAAGTTTTGCATTGCTGGATTACTTAAAGCTGTACCTGTTTTAAAGTCACCTTTTGAGGAGAAGGTTTTTTTGGAGCACCAAATTTGCTTTATTGTTTTTGTATGAAGAAATACTTGGTTTGAGTTTGCTGACAAGTTGAATGTAGAAGCCTCTTACCTTGTGGCTTTACTCTGGAAAATATCCACACCTTATGTTTGATATCTGGAGCTGTTTATAAGAAGTTCCTTTGGCCTGAAGAATAATAAAAATCCTGCGTGCCTATATTCCTTCTCGGCTGAAGTTATTTCAACTGCGCAACTACAATTATAGTCATTTTTCAAATAAATAAAGATTATCACCATTCCCAACACCTAGGCAACCGCCTGGGGCGAAGGGCGTGGTGACACTTCCGACCTGGGGGTCTCATCTTCCAGCACTATAGCACAATTTGTTTTGTTGTAACTATCCATTGGGTTTACATGGCAAGATACAGAAGTAGATTGCCGGGCCTTTCTTCCGCGCAGTTTAAGTTTGGTGTTGTTGCCATTGTCACAGAAATGTGATCCTCCGCCGTCAACACTATCCCATTCTGCTGCTGCCCAGTTGAGTGGTTTGTCTTGGTCTGGCACCTCAGCTGAGACCTGTCCATCTTGGGAGACCCTGCCTGTAGTTAAACTACTGATAGTTTAGCTCTCAGCATCACTGATGCACACAAGCCCTCACAGCACGACAAGCTGCAAACCAACCTCTAACCCAACCTTTATCCCTCCATCAACACTGAAAATAGACGACTTAACAATTAAAGTCAAAACCGAAACAAAATATCTGGGGATAACAGACCAACAACTGACCTTTCAATCCCACATAAAAAGAATAACCACCTCCATCTATCATAAACTAAAATCCCTGAAGCATCAACGTCCTCTACTCCCCCCCAGAGCTATTCCAAACCGTATGCCAGTCAATGATTACACCTGTGCTAGACTAATTGTAATATCATCTATCAAGGCGTACCTAAACAAACTCTTCAACCACTACAGAACACCGTGGCCTGAATAACTGGAGCCCTTCACCGATCACACATCACCCCCATACTAATACTTCATTGGCTTCCCATCTCAACCAGAATCAGATACAAAATTCTTATCACAATTTTCAAAATTCTTCACAAGGAATCTGCCACATGTCTTCAGGCCCTTATCTCGAACACAAAGAATGAAAGGCTTTGAAGAAGCTCCACTCTCAATCTACTCTCCATCCTGCATCAAAAGACAAAGAGCAAGCAGTCTATCTGCAATCGGGCATTCGCCCTATCATTATGGAACAACTTACCACTACACTAAGAGGAATCTCAGACCTGTCCAAATTCAGGAAGAAATTAAAAGCATACCCTCAGACCTAGAGACACACATGGCCTGCCGATTCTGATCTCCTTCCAGCGCAAATTACTGTCAGAGAGGGTCAGAAGCGGCAGGCCAAGTGTGCTGAAAGACATAGCCTGTCATGGGCAATAAAGCAGCGTTTTGGAAATACTGCTCCCCCCTGGATGTGCCCCATATGGACGTCTACATAGACATCCCAAGAACTGTAGTTCAGAACTCAGACATCTTGGATAGCCTAATAGTTTGAGTAGTTAGTTAAGGACAGGGCAGGAAGGATTCAAATCCCACTGCTGCTGTTTTTGACATTGTGCTGAGTACTGAGAATGAAAGAGTGCTTTCTTCTCTAAACTCTCTGGATGGTTTTCAGTTAAAGCAAGTACTTTCCAGGTGCTTGTTCCTGCCTGGAGAAGGTCTGATGTTAGATGCGACACTAGATCTCCATGACCTTTCTGAGATCAGCTGGGGATGTCCAGAATCCTAGAAATACCCTTGCCATGCCTTTTCCACATCACATTTCAGACCTGGACATCCTCAGAGCCAGCTTCTAAAAAGGTTCTGGAGACATCTTTAAGCCCATTTTTGAACATCCAGAGCACAAATAAGTCTTCTAAAATGAACCCCCAATATACGCACAGCTACCGGCAAATTTTCAAAATGAAAACATGCAGGTACTTTCTCTTTGAAAATTACCACAGGGAATTTATGGGCATATATTTACACTACAGGAGATCAAACCTAAGCTTTCTTTAGAAGTTCAGATGGCAAGACTTTGACTTTCATACTTTGGACACATCATGCGAAGAGAGAGATCATTAGAGAAAGACATCATGCTTGGCTAGGTAGAAGGTCAATGTAAAAGAGGAAGGCCAGCAATGAGATGGATCGATACACTAACAGCAGATATGGGTGTCACTCTATCAACAATGAGCCGCTTTACTAAAGACCGAACACAGTTTAGGACAACTATCCAGAGAATCTCCATGAGTCGATACTGATGAGATGGCACTTAACAACAACAAAAGCAATTTACACCTGCTCTTGACCATGCACTAATTTCCTAGTTTAATTTATGTTTCTGTATCGTTCTGCTAGACCAGTCCAGACAAGTGGGTTGTGTTCCCCTACTAGTAGATTGGTGTAGACAGATAGCCTATGAAATGTCCAGGTTTCAATGACATCACTGCCATGCCTCTATCAGCCTGAGCCACTAGAGGGCATCTTACTATTCTTCTGTCTCCAGCAGATAGTGGTTGGATTTTCTGAATTTTGAAGAAAATCTGAACAATTGAGAGGAAAAGATTGATTTCACTTGTGAACGACCATCTTGAGGGTCACTCTGTCACTTGAGTGCAACATGGGAGGTTCCACTATACCAAGGTCTTTTCAGTAGCCAAAGGAGGGAAAATTGGTTTAGCTCCATGCTCTTATCATGATAAGAGTCTGTTGACTAGCCAGAAAATTGGAAGGATTTGGGAGAGTTCAGCAGCCTCACACAACCTCAGTGCTCCCTCTCTCCTTCTCTGTCCCCCATGCTCTCCCCAAAGGCTGAAGACACTTCAGAAGTATGTGGCTGCAAGCCTGTTAAGAAAACATAAGAATGATTGAAACAGTATCTGGAGAGTAACACTGACCCTAGCACAGTTTGCCCTATGTGAGGCTCCCAGGGGGTGAGTACCAAGGTGTGATTTTGTCCTTGTCCTTGTTGGAGGCTCCCAAACTTGTCAATTTTGGGACATAAGTCAAGGTGGACCGTGGGTTCCCATTGGCTCAATGTTGACACTTCCTGCCATTTTCCAGTGTGCATTGTTAATGTTTTCTGCCTTTGCATGCCTTGCACCTAAGTGGTCCCAGCACGTGTTCTGCCTGAGCAGCTCCAATGCAAGATCCTGCCCCAGCGTCTGTAATGCACACTTATTTACATGCTCCATTAGCACATGCTGTTGTGCCTACATGACCTTAGCGCACGCAAATGTTTGACTTGCCTTAATTCTTTCTATCTTCTTCCAAGAAACGTTGTTTGACCTGTGGCAAGTGAAAAGCCTTATCAGTGGATTCATTCTGCATGTCAGCCTCTGACGTTTCGCTGGTGGGCCCATCTCCCTTCTTCCAATGAAGGGATTTGGGAGGCTCGGCATTTCCATCTCAGGGTAGGAGGCGACTGATGGTGCTGTGGGTCAAACTAATAGCCCTTCTTTGGGTTCAGTGGCTGCACTTCTGGCAGTTCCCCTTCTCCGGAGAACTTGACTCCAGCTGCCACATGAGGGGAGCTCCTGAAATCCTGGTTGTCCTCCCCAGAATTCTTCCCCCCTTCTGCAAGCCTGATCCTTGTGACATGGAAACTCAGACCCTGAAGCCTTTGGTTTCCCTCAAGCCCAGTCACCTGAGGGATGGGCAGGATGTGGAAGCCCGGCTTGAGTGCCTCTTCTAAGCGACCCAGATGAAGCTTTCTTACTGATGATGTGGGTCTGCTGGGGTCTGTCCTTGCACTTGCGTGCCAGTTCGGTCATCTCAATTGAGGATTCTGATGCAAAAAATCTCAAAACACCATAAATAAATAAATAATGATGTGTTTTCTCTGTGAAAGGCTCATGTAGGGGCTGGCATTCACACTTATTCTGGAAGGGAGATAGGGAGGCATTGATTGCTCAAGTTTCGTCCACCTGGTATGTGGCTGATGCTCGAGTGCCGGAACAGGGGCCACGGGTTTCCCGCTTCTACAGGCAGTGCAGATATGCAGGGCAGACTCCATTTCCAGAGATATTCAGGAACATATTCAGGTTGGAATAGGTCTTTTCTGAATCCCCACCTAGGAGATAAAGGCGTGTAAACGGATGTAAGCTTTCACGGAGAGGAGAACATCGCATGGTCTGGCCCGTCCAAGGTGAAGGTGCAGGTTGCAGCAGTCTCCAAGTGGGCCTCCACTCCCGCAGAAGTTGGATTGGCCTTGAAAGACACTATGGAAAGATGGACTCCCTGCTGAAGAGCCAGTGTGCAGCAGTAGCTGCTTTTCTCCAGTTGGTGGTGTGTGCAGGCCTGACCCTTTAAGCCTTGCTCCTATAGATTCAATCTCTCTTGCCGGATGATGCCATCCCTTCTTTGGAGTTGGTTACTGATGCCATGTATGTTCTAGACTTCTTAGTAACTAGAGATGTTGTCCTCTTGTAAATGATAGGGTGTTGGAGATAGCCTCACCACTGGGCAGCAGATATGCCCTCCAAGGCCCGGCTAACTCTACTGGCCTTAGGGAAAAGCTCCCTTGTGGGGTTGGTAGGAGAGTTTGGTGAAGAGCTTGGCCAAGACCAAGTTTTCTCACCTTCCAGAAGATAGGCCGAAAGGACCTGAGAAGCAAGCAGGGCCTTTTCCCTCTTTGGCCTTCACCTGTCTGTCGCAAGCACATTGGACTAACTTCCAGGGGTCTCGGGACTCCTGACATTTCATCCTGATATGCCTTTTCTTCTCTGTTTCTGGATTTTAGACCTGTAATTGGCCTTTGAGGGGCTCATGGGCCCAGAGATTCGGTCCCCTCTTGAAGAGGTTCCCCCTGTTCATCACATTGAAGGTTTTTTGTGTCCATTCCTGAATGTCACTAAGGATAGCTGGGTACTATTCAGGCAGCTATATCCTGGACTGCATGCAGCCAATCTCATAGGCACTTATTGTCTTTCTATGTGGCTTGGTTTGGTGGACATGAGAACCACCACATGGGTCACAGTGAACAAGCTACTGCGCCTGTGTCAGTGCCCCAGCCGAGTGGGGCAAGGGCAGATATTCCTTTTATTTCAGGATGCCAAAGAAGGCTAGTTCCTTTTGACCATTGGCCTCAAGGGGTTCACTGCTTATTTGCATATGTTGCCCTTCCAAATGGAAACTCTGAGATCTGTGATTTCAGCGATGCCCTGAAGGGAGTTTCTAGCATCTCTGACCTTGGCCAAAGCTCGCTTTCATATCCCAATCCAGGAGTATCAGTGGAAATGTCTGTGTTTTGCCATGTTTGACTCACTCCTTCATTTTTCCACCCTCCCTTCAGCCTTCTGCTGTCCCAAGATTGTTCTCTGGGGTCCTGGCGCGCTGCGCTACAGTGCTAAGGGCTCTGTGTACACCCATTTCTGGATGACTGGCTCATCTGAACCCGTTCTGTCATAGACCTCTTGGGTCTGGGAGGCCTCGGCTGGGTGGCTATTTGCCTTACCTCCCTGAAAGTCCAGGTGGCAGCCTTGTCCTATTTCAGAGGTCCAGTGGCTGGAAAGTCTGCAGCCTTGCATTCAAATGTTCTGTGTTCTCTTCAAGGGGTTCAGTATCTGTGTCCTCCCTTCCTGGGATCTCTGTCTGGTACTCTGGGCTCTGATGTCAGAGCCCTTTGTGCCTCTGAAGTGTGCTACTCTGAAGGGCTTGACTCTCAAGACTGTGTTCTTGGTCACGATTTGTTCAGCAAGACGGAATTCCGAGCTTCAGACTTTCTTGCTGGGATCCATATCTGTCCTTTTCGGAGAGGCCATCTTTATTAATCCTTTGCCTGCCTTTTTATCCAAGATGTTCTCTCCCTTTCATGTGAACCAGGTGGTTTGCTTGCCCTCCTTTCTTAGGAGCAGTGTAGAGGGAAAGATAAGGATCTTTACCTTATGGATTTCCGGAGGCTGCTTCTCCGGGATTTAAAGGTTACAAATTCCTTACGTAAGTCCAATTATCTTTTTAAGAACATAAGATATGCCATACTGGGTCAGACCAAGGTTCATCAAGCCCAGTATCCTGTTTCCAACAGTGGCCAATCTAGGTCATACGTACCTAGCAGTTTCCCCAAAAAACACAGGTTCCACAATGCTTGTATTGGGTCAAGCATTGATATCCTGGGTCCCTTCTTAATAATGGTTTATGGACCTTTCCTCCAGGAACTTGTCCAAACCTTTTTAAACCCAGCTACACTAACAGCCTTTACTACATCCTCCGGTAACAAATTCCAGAATTTGATTATACGTTGAGTGAAAAAATATTTTCTTTTATTAGTCTTAGTTTACTCTGTAGCTTCATTGCATGTCCCCTAGTCTTTCTATATTCTGATAACGTAAACAATTGATCTACATTTACCCGTTCCACTCAATTCATTAATTTATAGACTTCTATCATATCTCCCCTCAGCCGTCTCTTTTCCAGGTTAAAGAGCCCTAACCTTTTTAGCCTTTCTTCATAGGGTTATCCTTCCATCCCCTTTACCATTTTGGTGGCTTTTCTCTGAACCTTTTCTAATAACGCTATATCCTTTTAAAATACGGCGACCAGAATTGCACACAATATTCAAGGTGTGGTCTCACCATGGAACGATATAGAGGCATTATAATATCCTTTGTTTTATTTTCCATTCCTTTCCTTATGATACCTAGCATTCTATTTGCTCTCTTGGCTGCCGCTGCACACTGGGCCGAGGGTTTTAACATGTTATCCACAATGACGCCTAAATCATTTTTCCTGGGTGGTGGTTCCTAATGTGGAACCTTGTGTAACCATAGTTTGGGTTGTTCTTCCCTAGGTGCATAACTTTGCACTTGTCCACATTAAATTTCATCTGCCATTTTGATGCCCAGTCTTCCAATTTATCAAGATCCTCTTGCAATTTTCCACAATCCTCTTGAGTTTTAACAACTTTAAATAGTTTTGTGTTATCTGCAAATTTGATAACCTCACTCATTATTCCACTTTCCAGGTCATTTATGAATATGTCAAAAAGCAGCGGACCCAGCACAGATCCCTGGGGTACACCACTATTCACCTTTCTCCACCTTTTCTGCTGTTGCTGGTCCATGCAAGGTGTTACAGAAGCCAAGTCTGCCTTTAGTCACTGGATCAAGGAGACTATCGTCTCGGCGTGTCTGTTACAGAACCAGCCGGTTCCAGAGGGTTTGCACACTCATTCGACTCAGACACAAGTGTCCTCGTGGGTGGTAGCCCCTTCAGTCAATGTCGGGTGGCAATGTGGGCATCACTTTCCACTTTTTGTCAAGAATTACTGCTTGGATGTCCACCCACGGGCAGACATGGCTTTTGGCTCAAAGGTTTATGAGCTGCTGTGTTTTCTTCCCACTCAGTGGAGGCATAGGTTTGGTACATCCCACTTGTCTGGATTGGACTAGCAGGATGATATGGAAGGTGACATTTTAGTTACCAGATAATGCCCTGGGATTGGACTAGCAGGATGATATGGAAGGTGACGTTTTAGTTACCAGATAATGCCCTTTCCTTGATGCTTGACCAGTCCAGGACCCAGCCCTGGAACTGTGTTTGGTCTGTTATGTTGCAGTGGTACCTTGTTCCATTATGATTTATATGCTTGGCTCTGCAGGTCCCTATCCTACTGAAGCCTGCTGTTCAATCTCTCCTGTACATAGTTTCTGTACTGTTTGGTTCATCATTGCTGCCTACATTGAGGTTGTGTGAGGTTTGCTATGCTTCCCAATATGCCTTGGGATGAATACTGAGGTGCTCTCTAGTAGCAGAGACTGATAGAGGCATGGGAGTGATGTCATTGAAGCTGGGCATTTCATTGTCTCTCTGTCTCCACCAATCTGCTGGTAGGGGAACACAACCCACTTGTCTGGACTGGTCTAGCAGGACTCAAGGAAAGGACATTACCTGGTAAGTAAAATGTCACCTTCTACATGCATGTTCTATAAAGTATGTGTGTAAATGCGAACTCTTCCCAACCTCGCCTCTGAGAATGTCTCCACTCAGTGTGGGCAAACATATGTGTATGCGGGCTATTTTACCGCTGGAAATGCCTTTTAAAATTAATTTCCCTGTGTGCAGCAGACATTGGAGCATGTTTACTAATTGTTAACATGGGATTTGTTCTCATCTCACTTTGGTAGACCCCTCCCAATTGAGGGAGTGACTATGTACCACTAATTTCTCATTCTCTTATACCTCCTTACATTGATGTTTCAAGAAGGGACACATTTGAGGAGCCCTCTACACCATTACTGTGCCATGAACTACCTTAAGTACTGCTCTACTCAGCCAGCTTCCAGAGGGGAAGAAAGGCCATCAGGGAAGCTCAATGACTGGGAATATCAGCAGCTCAAAGCTCATAGAATATTGTTAACTGTCTGAAAATTACCTTACAGTATTCCTTTGGCATGGAGGAGGAGGAGGCGAGCATATCGCCACAGCCAACAGACATAAGGAGAACATAAAGTAATTAGACCTTACCTGCTAATTAATGTTCCTGAAGGAACGACAGTCCAGTCCCTTTACTTCTGGGTTGCGTAACCCTTCCAGCAGCTTGAAGGCTGAGCCCATCCTTTTTGAGGATGGTGTGGTATAAATACCACTGGCACCACCCACAGATCCCAGTAATCTAATGAAAAAGCAGACTTAACGAAAATTCAATTAATAGCCTATGTAAAAATAACAACACAAACCACACAACTAACTCTCCCAATTTTTTTTTTTTAAAGGGTCAAGGAGGAAAAAAGGGGGGGGGGGAGGGAAGGAGGAGGTTTACCTGAGTCTGACCGAGCCATCCTTCACTCTGGCCCTCCGGACCTGCGCCAAGGGGCCCTTCCAATTTGTCCTGGCCCTGAATTCGGTCCGCTGATCCTTACATGTCCACTAGGACATTACGCCAATCGAAGAACCGGGTGGGATCAGGGACTGGACTGTCGTTCCTTGAGGAACATTAATTAGCAGGTAAGGTCTAATTACTTTTTCCTTATCATCACTCCAGTCCAGTTCCTTTACTTCTAGGATGTAACAGAGCAGTTCAAGCATGGGTGGGATCCGTTATGCCGGACTGAAGTACCGCGTGCCCAAACCGAGAGTCAGCTGAACTCTGAACGTCCAGTCTGTAGTGTCTGGTAAAGGTATGCAGCAAGGACCATGTAGCCGCCCTACAAATGTCCAGCGGCGGAACTAAGCTATATTCTGCCCAAGAGGTAGCCTGCGCCCGCGTTGAATGAGCGCTCAGTCCCCCTGGAACCTGCTTCCCCTGGAGGATATAGGCGGAAGCAATAGCTTCCCTGATCCACCTGGAGATGGAAGCCTTGGCCGCCGCCTCCCCCTTGTGCAGTCCTCCAAACTGAATGAACAGACAGTCGGACTTTCGAAAAGGCGCAGTGCGGGAGAGGTAACGCTTCAAGGCTCTCTGAACGTCCAGGAGGCGCAGCTTCCTGTCCCTCCCCCCCTCTTGCCCCTCCGCTGAAAACGACGGGAGCGTAACTGTCTGGTTCACATGAAAGGGTAAGATGACCTTGGGCAAGAAAGAAGGTACTGTCCGTAAGACCACTTTATCCTTGAAGAATGAAAGAAAGGGGGGCTGGGAGGACAGCACTTGAAGTTCGGAGACATGTCTGGCCGAACAAATAGCGACCAGAAAAACCGTCTTCAGTGTCAAATCCTTTAGAGAGGCTTCCTTTGCTGGCTCAAAAGGTGCCTTGGTCAAGGCACTTAGTACCAGGTTGAGATCCCAAGGGGAAATGACCGATCTCTGCTGAGGACGTAGACGCCTAACCGCTCTCAGGAACCTGGACATGTCCACGTGGGCCCCTAATGACTTTCCGCGGACCTTACCTCTATAGCAAGAGATGGCTGCCAACTGGACTCGTAAGGAACTGTGCGCTAGGCCCTTGTCAAAACCCGCTTGCAAGAACTCCAGAACCTCCGAAATGGAGGCCAAAAGAGGTTTCCTCCGGTGCTCCGCACACCATGCTTCGAAGATGCGCCAAACTCTTACATAGGAGAGACAGGTCGAGCGCTTTCTAGCACTCAACAGAGTCGAGATTACCGATCCCGAATAACCCCGCTTCAGGAGCCGAGCCCTTTCAATAGCCAGGCTGTAAGCGAGAATCGATCCACGTGAGGCATCCGAACCGGACCCTGCCTCAGCAGATCCCTTCTACAGGGAAGCCGCCAAGGCCGGTCGGCGAGCAACCTCACCAGGTCCGCATACCAGGGGCAGCGAGGCCAATCCGGAGCTATGAGGATTACCAAACCTCGGTGGGCTTCCACCCGTTGTAGTACCCTTCCGATGAGAGCCCATGGAGGGAACACATACAGGAGCCCCTCCGAAGGCCACCTCTAGGCCAGAGCATGTAAGCCTTTGGACATCCTTTCCTTCCTTCGACTGAAAAATCGACCCGCCTTGGCTGAAGCATACCGTGCCATGAGATACATGACTGGTGGACCCCAACGGGCTACTATCTGGTCGAAGACCTCCTGCTCCAGCTCCCACTCCCCGTGGTCGATCTTGAATCTGCTGAGGTAATCGGCCGTAACGTTGTCCGTTCCGGCCACATGCTGGGCTGAAAGAGCCTCCAATCGGACTTCGGCCCACCGGAACAGGCTGTCCGCTTCCTTCTCCAAGGAGGAACTGCTTGTACCTCCCTGGCGGTTGATGTAAGCCACCGCGGTGACATTGTCGGAGAGGATGCGAATCGCTCTTTGTCGAACTAGGGGTTCACGTCCCTTGAGCGCTAAGGCTACCGCTCGTAATTCCAGTCTGTTGATGGACCAGTGAGACTCCATCGAAGTCCAAAGTCCCTGAACGAACTGGTCTTTGCAATGAGCTCCCCAGCCTGTTAGACTGGCGTCCGTCGTCAGCAGTAACCACTGCGGGGGTTCGAGAGGCATCCCGCAATCCAGGTTCCTTGAGTACCGCCACCACTGGAGGGCCTTCTTGGTTTGAGGGGCACAGGGCAGTCGCATGGACAAAGGATGATGTTGATGGGACCACCGACCTAACAGGGCCCGCTGCAGAGGCCGCATGTGAGCCCTGGCCCACGGAACTACCTCTATTGCTGCAGCCATGGTTCCCAGCAATTGAAGATAATGCCACGCCGTAGGGTTTCGCCTGTTCAGAAATTGCGAAACCAGGATCCTTAGTTCCATTGACCTCTTCTTGGACAGAAACACTTTCCCTCTTCTGGTGTCGAACCTCGCTCCGAGATACTCGATCTCTTGAGAGGGTATCAACCTGCTCTTTGTCCGATTGATGACCCACCCTAACTCCTCCAGGACTTCTACCACTCTGGCAGTAGCCGAGTGACTCTCCTCTTCTGACTTTGCCCGGATCAGCCAATCGTCCAGGTAGGGATGTACCAGGATTCCCTCTTTTCGCAGGGCTGCAGCCACCACCACCATTATCTTGGTGAAAGTCCGAGGAGCCGTAGCTAGCCCGAAGGGCAGAGCTTGGAACTGAAAATGACCTCTTGGCACCGCGAATCTCAGGAACTGTTGATGGGACCTTCGAACCGGGATATGCAAATAGGCTTCTGTCAAATCCAGGGAAGTCAGGAACTCTCCGCTCCTTACGGCCACGATGACCGACTTTAGGGTTTCCATCCGGAAATGAGGCACCTTGAGACAGCGATTGACTTGCTTTAGATCCAGGATTGGACGAAAAGAACCTTCCTTCTTTGGCACCACAAAATAAATCGAGTATCGACCGGTGCCGCATTGGTCTAGTGGAACAGGGATCACTGCTCCGAGCGCTATGAGCCTTGAAAGTGTGACTTCTATCGCCGCCTTTTTTACCGGAGATCCGCAGGGAGACTGAATAAAGGCTGGAAGTATTTGCTTTGCAAATTCGAGAGCATAGCCCTCTCAGATCACTTCTAGAACCCATTGATCGGACGTGACCCGGGACCAGGCGGGAAGAAACTGCCTTAAACGGCCCCCCACCAGCAGGCCGCCCACCTGGACCCCCGTTTTCTCATTGTGGTTTTCTAGGTCCCGCGGAGGAGGAGGAGGCCCGAAAACCTCTCCCCGCCCCCCGAAACCCTCAGAAGTTTTGACCCCTAGACGGGAAACGGCCCCTAGGAAAGGGGTTCGACCTGGCTGGACGAAACTTCCGGGAATCCCTAGGCTGGCTCCGCACAGGAGCTAGCGAACGACCTTGTTTTGGTCTGTCCTCCGGAATCCTGCCTCCTTTATATTCGCCAAGGTCTTTCACCAACTTATCTAAGTCTTCCCCAAACAATAGCTTCCCCTTAAAGGGAAGACGGCTCAGGAGCGCCTTTGAAGAGGCATCGGCTGCCCAATTACGTAGCCACAAATAACGCCTAGCTGCAACTACCGAGGCCATGTTCTTAGCTAGGCTCCTGATGAGGTCGTACTGGCTATCCGCCAGGTAGGCAGCCCCGGACTCCATCCTAGCTGTAATAGCTTGCGCGTCACCTGAGGTACCCTCCGCTAGCTGAAGTTGCTGGGACCACCTCAGACAGGACCGAGCCACCCAAGCCCCTGACACCGAGGCCTGTAAGGCCAGAGCGTTAACGTCAAAGGCTTGCTTCAGCAGCGTATCCAATTTTCTATCTTGGGTATCCCTCAGGGCCGCACTGCCCTCAAAGGGGATAGTTGTCTTCTTTGTTACTGCTGAGACCGCCGCATCCACCCTGGGTGACTTCAGCAGTTCTTTGTCCGGTTCCGGCAACGGGTACAGGCGAGCCATAGAGTGGACTCCCCTCAAACTTGACTCTGGTTGATCCCATTCTTCCTGGATCATCTGTCGCACCACCCTGTAGACAGGAAACACCTTCTGAGACCTTCTAACGGCTTGGATTAAAGGATCCTCCAAAGCTTCCTCATCTGCAGGCGTGTCCGAGGCCACGTTGAGTACTTTCAGGGAGTCATTAATCAACGCTGAGAGCTCCTCTCGACGAAAAACTCGAACTATGCGGGATTGATCCTCCTCTGGGATCTCTCCCTCTTCGAGCTCCTCCTCATCTTCACCCATTTCCTTGTCCGAGATCTCCTCTTCCAGAGTGTCATGTGAAAGGGACGCGAGAGGCTCCTGGCTCATTAGCCTTGCGCGCTTGGGAAGAACCCCGGAGCCCTGGGTCCCTGTCTTCATTGGCCTGGCCAACCCGCCTTCCTTTGCCGTGCTTGACTCACTTGCTCCTAGCCGCTGCTTGCGCATACAATAGGCCTTGTGCAGCAGGAGGACGAAATCAGGAGAGAAGTGATCCCAGTCACCCTCCTCCCCAACGGATGTGGAGGGGAGGGACAGAGAAGGACCGGGCAAATCCGAGGTTGAAGGCGGAGGAGAATGGGACTCCCCTCCCCCCTCCAGGTGTCTCCTGACCCTTGAGGAGCTTGAGCCATGGACAAGTGGATTTCTTGTTCCACGGAAGCGGCCTCTGCAGCACAACCTCTGCAGACCCCTGTTTCCGAGGCCGTACCCCTACGAGTACCACAGGACGGGCACCGTGGCTTGCCAGTCATGTCCCCTTTTAAGCCAATCACTCAGAATTACAGCTTTAGTAAGATTAATCAATTTCGTAAATTTAAATTAATAAAATTAATTTAATTTAAAGAATGTAGACAACTCAAGTTGGAGAGGCAAATCTGAAATCAATGTGCCCACCTCTCCCCCCGCCCGTTAAAATCACAACACAGCAGGTTTTTAAAAAAGAAAGTAAAAGAAACTAAAAAAGAAATTAAATAGAACAAAACTAGCTAGTTTATTCTCCCCAGTACTTGCTGTTTGTTGCTTTTCTCTCCTCAGCGAGTTGTCCAGGCGCGAGGAAGCCAGCCGCCCTCCGCTGGCTTCCACGTGGTAGGCCTCAGCCACGTGGAGCCTTAACCGGCAGTCGGCGTCTCTGCTCACGCTGCCGATTTTGTGTGCCCGGCGCCCAAAACTGCCGAATTCTGGGCTCCGAGGCTGTCACCAACACCCCTCTGCTCCGGGAGCTGCAGTGCGAGGCAGGTAAGGCCCTGGGGGAAGTTGTGGCGCCGCCTCAAGTGCTCAGCCACCCGGAGGGCTTCGGCACGAGGCAGGGCAGGCACACAGGAAGGGCCTTGGGGAGCCGGCCGACTGTGCAAGCAAGAGGAGACTTCTCTGGTCCTCCTCGCTGCTGTCAGCAAACCTCTTCCTCTGGGTTGGGAGCTCAAACACCGAGATGGAGAGAGCGAAGGGAGTAGGGGGGGGGTGGAGTTTGGAAGAAATTTAAAGGTGCAGAGTTCAACAAATAGAAAAATTCAAAGGAAAACAAATGAAATCAAATGAACTTTTAAATTAAAGAAAACTTGAGTAACTAAAAGGGATAAAAATAAATGAAGACTCCAGTAAGCTCTGGGTTTACTGGAACCCTCCAACTGCTTGGAGGCTGAGAATACTGGGATCTGTGGGTGGTGCCAGTGGTATTTATACCACACCATCCTCAAAAAGGATGGGCTCAGCCTCCAAACTGCTGGAAGGGTTACGCAACCCAGAAGTAAAGGGACTGGACTGGAGTGACGATAAGGAACGTATGAGTTTTTGGATTTACTTACATACCAAACACTACCATGCTTATTGCAAATGTCACTTTGGAAGAGATGGATAATCTATTGCAATTGTCAGTCAATCCAGGGCAGATTTTACATAAATTGCTTTTTAAAAGCAGGGCAGATGCAGCAAGTACAACCTAGAACACAGTAGCAGACTTACGGGGGACGATTTTATAAAGGGGCCGCGTAAATTCATACACTATTTATGTGCGTAAGTCTGTATTTTAAAGGACTTATGCACTTGAATGGGCTTTAATTAGTTGTTGTTTTGGAAGCACATGGGTAAGTCCTATTACATGTACTTTCGGTGTGGACATGCGCAGGGGTGGAGTTTGGTTGGAACATAGGTGGAGCAGGATTTTACACGTATAAAATAATATATCTTACATTTCTGAAGAACACTCTAGAGAAGATATAACTGGCATGACTAAATTGAGGATAGCCTAGTGGTTACCAATAAACCAGGACTTGATTCTCACTAGCACTCCTTGTGGCCTTGGGCAAGTCACTTAACCCTCCATTGCCTCAGAAATATCCAAGTTATCAATGTCCCTGTTTAATGTACATTACCAAGTTTAAGTTACAATGTAAATTGCTTTGACTGAAATGATAAAGCGGTAAAAAAAAACCCTGTTAAGTAAAAATAAATATTTTATAAAGCAAAGTGCATGCACCCTTCACTTTATGAAGTAGACTCCCTATACGCATGTGACAATGCGTGGTGACTGCACAGTCGTTTATGACCATCTCCAGGAACAAGCAGGAATGAGTCTTCACATATGGGTATCGTCGGTACCGACGGAGACTGCGCGGGAATGCTCCCCAGCGTCCAAAAGGAAAGCTTTTGGGAGCATCCCACAGCGCCTGTGCGCTGCCTTCCCACCTTTCCTAACCGCCTCTCTCCAGTTCTTCTTTTCCGCGGAGCCAGCAGGTCGTGTTTCCTGTCACCGCTGAAGAATTTCTTATTTTTTCTTTTATTTCTTTGGTCGCGTGTCTGCCTTCTCGCTCGGGAACGGTACCGCCGTTTTTTTCTTTTCTTCTTAAAAAAAACAAAACAAAAAAAAAACTACTTTTTCTACTTCAGTGCATTTTTTCTTTCTGTGGCCTTAGGCCTAAAAAAAATTTTTTCCTCATGGAAAAGCCTGCCTCCGGGTTCAAAAAGTGCACGAAGTGCAGTAGCACTATTTCTGTCACCGACACCCACGATTGGTGTCTTAAATGTTTAGGTCCTGACCATTCCATCGTGGACTGTGAGTCCTGTTCTATGATGTCTAAAAGAGGTTTACAGAATCGAGCAGCCAAGCTCAGTACCCTTTTTCCCTCTGATGCAGCTTCTGTGGCATCGACGTCTTCCAGGGCTTCTTCTTCTTCCCATGGATCTCAGGTAACCAAACTTAAATCTGGCTGGTCCTCGAAGAGTACATCTCCCTCCAAGTATCGAGATGCCCCCGAGCTTGCTCTCGAGGAATCCACACCGGCAAAATTACCCCGGCGGGAGGCTCCGGCTTCCAAAGCTTTATCTATGGGGTCACAGGTTGACATCAATGGCACGGCCTCGACCGATCACCTGTTACAATGTTCTGGGGTACCGGCGGTTCACTCCGGTACCGACATCCAGACATTGGTGGCGTCGATGGATCAGAATATTCTGACCATGCTGCGTGCCATCACAGCATTCATTCAAGCTGCAACGCCTTCGGTACCACAACAAGCTTCGTTGTCGGTACCGATTCCGATACCGGACCCGATATCGGTTCCGGTACCGGTACCAATTGCATCGACATCCACGTCGACAGCAGCGGTACCCTGTGCTGTGATGCCCATCGGTACCGAACCGGTTCCGATTACCCCCGATGTCGATACCCCCCCGGTACGCGTATCGGGCTCTGCAGCAGCATCCAGACAGACGATACTTCGATTCCTCTGAAGACTCTGATGAATCAGAGGCCTCTATCGAAGCATTGGGGATCCTTCCTCAGGAACCCTCTTCTCCAAAAAGGAGAATGTCTCCTCCAGAAGACTTGTCCTTTCAAGACTTCATCAGGGAGGTGGCCAGGGGCCTTTCCATCTCAGTGGCCTCTGAGACTGAGCCTAGAGCCAAAAAATTAGATATTTTACAATATCCTAAGGCTCCTAAAGAGGCAGCCACTTTACCAATACATGAGATTCTTTATGATCACATGTTGGGCATATGGGAGACTCCTCTTACCACCTCCCCTCATTCTCATAGGTTGGACACCATGTATCGTGTTCCTCCTTGTCCTGGTTTTCATAAGACTCAGCTTCCTCATCACTCTATTGTGGTGGAGTCTGCTATGAAAAAGATCAAGAGTGCAAAGAGGCACTCTTCTACTCCACCAGGAAGAGAATGCAGAACCTTAGATGCTTTTGGCAGGAGAATCTTCCAGGCCAGTATGCTTGTGGCCAGAATCAACTCCTATAGCCTCTATATGGGGATGTTTCTAAAGGAAGTTACAGATCATCTGCAAACCTTATCTCCTTTTATTTCAGAAGATAAAAGGGAAGAGTTTCTCACCTGGCTCAAACATGCCCAGGATATTTCTAAGTTTTCCAACCGTGCAGCCTTTGACTCTTTTGAAGGTGCCAGCAGAGCCTCGGCTATTGCTATAGGTGCACGCAGAGTTGCTTGGTTACAAGCTTCTGATTTGGAGTCCTGGGTTCAGGGTGGACTAGGTAACCTTCCTTGTACAGGTGAAAACCTTTTTGGCAAAGATTGGCAAGCAAAGGCCAACCAGATGGATGCTGAAAACTCTGCTTTAGATAGACTTTCCAAGTCTACTTCTGCTCCTTTTAGAAAGAGGTTGTTCAAAAAAGGATATTTCCCAAAAAAAGGGAAATATTCTTCTACTTCTGGTCAGGCCTCTTCTGCAGGTCGTTTTGCTACAAAGAGACAGCAACAACCAAAACAGGCCAAGCCTAAGGCTGCCAGGACTGCTACGGCCCAACAGCCTCAGCCTCCTCAGGGCCTTTGACTTACACCTAGAGAACTTAGCCTTTCTGGCTCTAGAACATCCAGAGCCTCTCACCATTCCAGGAAGGTTAGCTTACTTTGCTCCCAGATGGGAACAAATTGCAGCAGAGCAATGGACCCTCTCCATCATAAGAGATGGGTACAAGCTTCATTTCTTAAACCTTCCCCCTCACACCATGGTGAAACAGTTCAATTCTCCAACATCTCTCCTCGACCTTCTGTGTCAGGAGATTGCTACCCTTCTTGCCCAAGGGGCAATAGAAGTACCCCTTCTTCAACAGGGCTCAGGGTTCTACTCCCCCTATTTTCTCATCCCAAAGAAAACGGGGTTACAGACCCATCCTAGATCTCAGAGAATTGAATAAGTTTCTATGCAAGGAGAAATTCAAGATGATTTCTCTCGGAACTCTCCTTCCATACCTCCAGAGTCAGGACTGGCTTTGTTCTCTAGATCTCAAGGATGCGTACACCCATGTCCTCATCCATCCAACACACAGAAGGTTCCTTCGGTTCCTTTACCAAGGAAAGCACTACCAATACAAAGTGCTTCCTTTCGGTCTGGCCTCTGCACCAAGAGTGTTCACAAAATGCATGGCAGTAGTAGCTGCATTTCTACGCACTCTAGGGATATTCGTATTCCCATATCTGGACGACTGGCTCATTCGAGCTCCCTCCCAGTCAGAGGCCCAGACTTCCCTGGCCTGCACAAGGCGTGTTCTTCAGTATCTGGGACTTGTTATAAACATTCCAAAATCCCATCTCACCCCTACTCAGTCTCTAGAGTTCATAGGGGCCTTACTGGATACCACAACTGCAAGGGCCTATCTTCTCCAGGCCCGTTGCCTACGCTTGGTGCAGTTAGCCTCACAGATTCAGTTAAAATCCCTTTTAACTGCTCGAGAGATGTTACAACTGTTAGGCCACATGGCATCCACCGTGCATGTGGTTCCCTATTCTCGCCTTCACATGAGAGCAGCTCAATGGACTTTATCCACCCAATGGACCCAGGCATCAAGGTGCCTGTCAGACAAGATAGTAACCTCCATTCGCCTCTCTTGCTCTCTCCATTGGTGGAAGTCCACTCAAAATCTGTTGTTGGGGTCCCCCTTTCAACAGGTGTTACCCCAAGCAACCCTTACCACAGATGCCTCTCTAAAGGGTTGGGGGGCTCATCTACAAGATCTCTCCACCCAAGGCATCTGGTCTCCACAGGAGACATCTCTACATATCAACCTATTAGAGCTCAGAGCAATCTTTCTGGCTCTCAGAGTCTTCCACACCCTGCTCAGCTACAAGACCGTCCTCATCCACACGGACAACCAAGTAGCCATGTTCTACGTCAACAAGCAGGGGGGAACTGGCTCTCTGTCGCTTTGCAACGAAGCTCTGAGATTGTGGGCCTTCGCCAGAGAGCATCAAATCCATCTCATGGCAGTGTATCTTCCAGGAGTTCAAAACTCTTGGGCAGACACTCAGTCGAGTTCTGCTTCCACACGAATGGTCCCTCCATGGGGACCAGATAGCCAGGATCTTTCGAATTTGGGGAACCCCAGACATAGACCTGTTTGCAAGTCCGTGGAATGCCAAACTTCCCCGGTTCTGTTCCAGGGTTCCATGTCAGGGAGTTCAGGCCAGGGATGCCTTCCTCCTTCACTGGGGGCAAGATTTTCTCTATGCCTTTCCTCCTATTCCCCTCATTCCCAAGACTCTGTTCAAGCTTCAGAGAGACAAGGGGTCTATGATCCTCATAGCACCACATTGGCCACACCAAGTGTGGTACCCTCTACTTCTGCATCTCTCTCAAGCTCCCTCCCTGGACTTGGGGTCTGCTCCAGATCTCCTCCCAGGAAGAAGGAACGTTGTGGCACCCAAATCCCCAATCCCTTCATCTCAGGGCCTGGTTGCTGAAGGCCTAGACCTTCAAGATTTACCTCTTTCTCAGCAGGTGAAGGATATCCTTCATGCTTCCAGAAAGCCTTCCACCAGACGTTCCTATGCTTTTAAATGGAAGAGATTTACCATTTGGTGTGCAGAGAAGGGTCTTAACCCTCTTGCAATACCTCTGAATTCTTTACTGGAGTATTTGCTGCATTTATCCAATGCAGGCCTTAAGACGAATTCAATAAGAGTCCATTTAAGTGCTATTGCAGCATCTCTTAAACCCCTCAATGGACAACCTATTTCCTCTCATCCTCTTATAGCAAGATTCATGAGAGGCCTTCTTTTGACTAAACCTCCCATTCGACCACCTCCAGTGGCATGGGACTTGAATCTGGTTCTTGGCCAGCTTATGAAGCCACCCTTTGAACCCTTAGCCACTACCTCCTTGAAATTCCTTTCCTGGAAGGTTATTTTTCTAATCGCAGTCACCTCAGCTCGCCGTATCAGTGAGTTGCAAGCCTTAGTGGCTAATCCTTCTTATACAAGGTTCCATCATGACAAGGTGGTCCTCAGAACTAATCCACACTTTATGCCTAAAGTGGTTTCACCTTTTCATCTGAACCAGGAGGTATATTTACCTGTCTTTTTCCCAGGACCTCACGCATCAAGTGCAGAGAGGAATCTTCATACCCTGGATTGTAAAAGAGCACTTGCTTTCTACTTACAAAGGACACAGCAACATAGAAAGTCCTCCCAACTTTTTGTTGCTTTTGATCCCTCTCATTTAGGACTTCCAGTCTCTAAACGAACTCTGTCCAATTGGATTGCTCAGTGTATTTCTTTCGCCTACCAGAGTAAGAACCTTTCTCTGGAGGGCCATGTCACAGCTCACAATGTGAGAGCCATGACAGCCTCTATGGCTCATGTAAACTCTGTGTCCATCGACCAAATCTGTCGAGCGGCCACCTGGGCCTCAGTTTATACCTTTACAGCCCATTACTGCTTGGACAAGGACTCCCGCCGGGATGCCTTGTTTGGTCAGGCTGTTCTCAAACACCTGTTCCATACCTAATCAACTCCTACCCTCCATCCCTGACTGGATGCCTGAGATTCATAGGTGGAGGTAGAGCCCTTCCCAGGGACTCAGAACCTGGGTGATCTCCCAGGCATCTCTAGCTGGGGAGTCCCCATATGTGAAGACTCATTCCTGCTTGTTCCTGGAGATAGCACAGTTACTTACCTGTAACAGGTGATCTCTGGGAACAGCAGGAATAAGTCTTCACAACCCACCCACCTCCCCTAGGAGTTGTATCTCTCTATCTTTCCTTTCCTCTCTCTCTCTTTGTCTCAGCTTTAAAACTCGAACTGGAGAGAGGCAGTTAGGAAAGGCGGGAAGGCAGCGCGCAGGCGCTGTGGGATGCTCCCAAAAGCTTTCCTTTTGGACGCTGGGGAGCTTTCCCGCGCAGGCTCCGTCGGTACCGACGATACCCATATGTGAAGACTTATTCCTGCTGTTCCCAGAGATCACCTGTTACAGGTAAGTAACTGTGCTTTACCCTTGTGTTCCTGGATATATTTTCAATATTAGAAGAGCTGCTTTTAGTTTTGCTTTGGTTCTTGGTTTGGATTATTTTATCAGTATTGCTTACACATGTACTTTGTAGGGGGGAAGGGTTCAGCTGAAGAAAGGTCAATAAATAGTATTAAGGGATTAATTATGTGACTTTTCATTAAAAGAGGGCACTAAAAAACCACAAAATTATTGGTAATCAATTAAGCTTTGCCTGCAGCATTAACAGTGAATTTACAAATGTGTTAATAGATTTTACTATAAATACGCTGGACTGATCATCTTGCTTATTGATTTCATTAGAAGGAGAACATGTCAGCAAGGAAATTAACATCAGATTATAAAATAATTGTTACTCTTTACACAGCAAAATGTTTGCATGATTTCTGCTGCCTTACTATTAATGTTGTTAAAGGCACTTTCTGCGAGTTTTCCAGTATTTCAAAAGTACACATGACAAACATCAACACTCACCCTTTGGCAATTAAACATTTTACTGTTTAGTCATTATTTTTAGATTTCTTTAAAGAGCTCCCATGGGTTTCCTCTACAGCTCTTGAAGCACCCATGGTAGACAAACCCTCAAAATTCCTCAGGAACTGATCAGATGCTACTGAGTAATACCATGTGTGACTTTTGCAAACGGCATTGAGGATATGTCTGTGGCAGTCTGGACAACAGTAACTGCAGCATGGATGGCCATCATCTACTATGTTGTATTATTATATAAACATGGTTGCTCCCAGAAAAACAGGGGAAATGCAGGAGAGCAATTTACAGAAATTTAAAATGAAAACAATTATACAACAGTCTTTTAATTTTATTTAAAAACATAAGTGCAATGCTGGGGCAGGCCAGTATTTATTTATTTATTTAACAGTTTTTTTTATACTGCTTTATCATTTCAATCAAAGCGGTTTGCATTGTAACTTAAACTTGGTAAACATACATTAAACAGGGACATTGATAACTTGGATTTTTCTGAGCAGTGGAGGGTTAAGTGACTTGCCCAAGGCCACAAGGAGTGCTAGTGGGAATCAAACCTTGGTCTCTTGGTTCCCAAGCCAGTGCTCTAACCACTAGGCTACTCCTCCACTCAAGTCCATTGATTCCTGCACCTGATATCTGATAATGATGAATTTGGGTCACCTGAAAGTACCCAGCATTTTATAAAGTCCTGCATAGCTAACATACATTTTTGTGCACATACTGCAAGCCTATTTTATAAAATCAAGTACATCCATATTTTACTTTATCAAACAGGTGCATAAGTAATCAAAAGCTCATGTCAAATCTAGGTATGATCACTTATCAGCTGGTATAAATGCCCTCATTTAGATTTCTCAGCATCGCGAGTAAATTATAGTATCTTATAAATTTGCACTCCACCCATGTGCATGTCCACAGTGAAAGTACGTGCCTTTGTGGTATGAATACCCACATAAGACCGATGGTGTGTACTTTCTGAAGAATTGTGACCAACTGAACTATGCGCATAAGTCACTGAAAATAAGGCACAAAATTTGGCTCCTTATAAGATTACCCCCATACTGGGCTCCCTGACTCCCACAAGGATCCTTTTGGAACCTGATACTCCTCCCGCTTGGATCTTTGCTTTATATCCTTCCCTCTCTTGCCTTCAGACCTCTGCATAATGCACTGGTTGGTCAATTCTCTCTCTTTCTATTTTTCACTCTCATAGCTGGGCATATCAGAAGTCAAGAACAGAGACAGACTTTGTCCTTCCTCAGGCTTTTCTTTTTCTTTTTACTGATGAACCCTTGAAGCAGGCCAGCAGGTTGCTGACTTTTCCTAACACCAGCTGTCAGAGAAACAGGAGACAGACCCCTTCCTTCTGCTCTCAGTATCTCCTCATGGACACACTCACCAATCTCTGTGCCGTACCATTATCAGGAAGAGCCCTACCATTGAGTGACTGAGGAAGATCAGAGGTGGAATTGCAAGACTCAGAAGTGTCGGACGGATTTGCGGAAAATGACATTGAAAAAACAAAAATGCTAAACAAATACTTCTGTTCTTTTTCACGAAAGAAAGTCCTGGAGGACCACATATGAGTGGCAACTATACAAATGGGAATGGAGTAAATACCACACCATTCACAGAAGATGATGTGTTTGAACAGCTTGCAAATCTGAAAGTGGACAAGGCCATGGGATACATCCCAGGAATTCTGGCAGGGCCTTTAAAGGGTGTTTTTAACAGATCATTGGAGACAGAGGTTCTACAGGACTGGAGAAAGGCTGATGTGGTATCTCTTCACAAAAGTTGTAATAGGGAAGAGGTGATAAACTATTGGCCGGTAAGCCTTACCTCGGAGGTGCTCTTGAAAGAAAGAACATTGGACTTTCTGAAAACCAAAGGATTGCATGATTCTAGGCAACATGGTTTTACCAGGGGAAGATCATGCCAAACAAATTTGATTGAGTTCTTTGACTGGGTGACCAGAGAACTAGATCAAGGGCATGCGATGGATGTAGTGTACTTAGATTTCAACAAAGCTTTTGATACTGTTCCTCATAGAAAGCTTATCAATAAACTGAGCAGCCCGGGGATAGGTACCAAGGTGGTAAACTGGATCAGAAATTGGTTGACTGACAGACAACAGAAGGTAGTGGTAAATGGAACTCACTCAGAAGAAAGGTAGGTGCGTAGTGGCGTGCCTCAGGGATTGGTCCTAGGACTGATACTGTTCAATGTATTTGTGAGTGACATTGCAGAAGGGCTGAATTGAAAAGTCTGCCTTTTTGCAGATGACACAAAAATTTACAACAGAGTGGACACTTCGGAGGGAGTGGACAACATAAGGAAATATCTAAAAACACTGGAAGAATGGTCTAATGCTTGGCAGTTACAATTTAATGTGAAGAAGTGCAGAGTCATGCACTTGGGATGCAGAAATCCAAAAGAAATGTATGCAATAGGGGGAGAGAGATTGGTGTGCACAGACCAGGAGAAGGACCCCAGAGTACTAGTGTCTGAGGATCTCAAGGTGGCAAAACAATTTGACAAGGTGGTAACCAAAACCAGAAGGATGCTGGACTGCATACGGAAAGGAATAACCAGCAAAAAGAAGGAGGTATTAATGCCCCTGTACAAGTTGTTGGTGAGGCCTCACTTGGAGTATTGTGTTCAGTTTTGGAGACCATATCTCACAAAGGACATAAAAAGACGATGGTTCAGAGGAAGGCGACTAAAATGATTCAGAGCCTGTGCCAGAAGACGTATGAGAAGAGACTTGAAGACCCAAATATTTATACCCTAGAAGAGAGGAGGGGCAGGGAAAATATGATACAGACTTTTAAAAACTTAGGAGGTCAATCCAAAACACGAATAAGCCCTTTGGACGTGCAGCAAAGACTTTTTTCTAGGAAAAACATCTACAGCCATATTCTGAAAATCCCGTGGTCCTGCACATACACAGTGCTAGCATGGGGATCTCAGAATGTTGGTGGGAGGGGGCGGAATGGGGGCATGGCCAGCATTGGAGACGTATAAAGCGTATTCAGGAGAGACTCGTGTGCGTCTTCAGTGTTTCCCACAGATGTCCATGTTATTCTTGCAGAAACATGGAATAAAGGCAGGACTTAGAAAAATTTCTGCTCTGCTCAAAGCATCCCATATTGAAGAATGGTTGTGACAAGTATGGTTTCAACTATTGTGTCTGCAGTCCAGAGGGACACAAGATGCAGGTGTAAAGTAAAGAAAGGCTGTTCGGTATAGAAACAATATGAAATACCTTACAGAAACATTGAGAGGAGCAAGTGTGTTTATTCTAGCTATGCTGACATTTGCTGTTTGTGCTAATGGAGCTATTCTAGGGTATCCTAAAATGTCCTGTGTTCTGGAAATTGGGGCTGTTGATGTAGGGCTAGTATGTGACTGAGCATGGAAAAGACTGTTGTTTGAATGAGAAAAGCAGATCAGATTTGCAGTCCTGGGATGCCATGCTATTATGTTATACCAGCTGTTTATAGGTACAGGGAATCATCTTGGCAGAAGTATGTTTAATATGAGTGCAAGTGAGTGTGTTTGTGTGTGGTGTGAGGGTTGCATGGGAGGATTTTTGTGCTCTGCTGCAATTCTGGGGGAACATGAATGCCTGGCCAGTACCTGGCAGCGTTGCTGAGGAGCGTTACTGCGCGGGCTTTATCAGTACTGACATCACCCATATGTGAAGACTAAATGCCTGCTGTTCCCAGAGATCACCTGCTACAGGTAAGTAACTATGCTTTATCCATATGTCCAATAGTTCTAATCTTATGACTTGCTTCCCCCATTTTGCCTGGTACTAATTTTAGGCTCACTGGCCTACAGTTTCCTGAGTCACCACTGGAGCTCTTTTTAAAAATTGCCATTGCATAAGCAATTCTCCATTTCTCAGGTTGTTGTTAAGTGCCATCAAGTTGATGTCAATTCATGGCATTCCTCTGGATGCTTGTCCTAAACTGTGTATGGTTAGTTGTTGATAGAGTGGCATCCATAGCTGCTCTTATTGTATTGATCAATCACACTTCCGGCCTTTTCTTTTGTGCTGGTCTTCCTCTTTTGTGCTGTCCTTCAACCTTGCCAAACATGTAGTCTTTCTCTAGTGATCTTTCTCTTTGCATGATGTGTCCAAAGTATGAAAGTTGAAGACTTGTTATTTGAGCTTCTAAAGATAGCTTAAGTTTGATTTTCTCTACTACTAACTGATTTGTTCTTGAGCAAGCCATGGTATACACAGTATTCTTTGCCTGCATCATGATTCAAAGGCATCAATTTTCTTCCTGTCTTTCTTCTTCATTGTACAACTTTCACATCTATATGACATTATTAAAAAATACCATGGCTCGGACAAGTGAAATCTTTGTATGTAGAAATCATTTATAGGTCCTTCATAGCTGTTCTACCAATATCTCATCTGATTTCTTGACTGCTTGTGGTTTCTTTATTGATTTATTGATCCAAGCAGATTAAAGTATATATATGTAGTTTACCAGTATCAGGTCTGAAGTTTCCTATTTATATTCCTTCTGATTTCTCAGGTGGATGCCTTCAGGTACAGGTGATTATCTGATAAATCAGACACGAGGAAGGTAATTTTATAAAGGTCTTCTAGTTTGACAAGTGTTCCAACAAGTGCATATTGTCCTATTTTATAAAGAAAAGCAGGCACATATTTTTCTTTGTGAAATAAAAGTGTAAGTCATAAGACATGCACAGCAAACCTTATGCCAGCCTTAGACTTGGGGCCCCATTTACTAAAACCCGCTAAGGATTTGTAATTAACCTGCCAAATAAACACATATTAATTGCAAAGTCTCCATGTTAGATGTCAGGGGTATGACCTGCGTGTTCCCAGCAGCTAGCGTGTGACAGGTTCACCTAATGTGTGCTCCACCAAGGCAGATTCACGTAATGACTTCCATAGAAAAGTCGTTAGGTGAACCCACGTTAGGAACTGCATTGCCCTGGTGATAGCGGTAATGCATTTTTCACACCAACTCCCCGCCCATTCCCTGCCGCATCCTGTGATCACCAGTTAATGTGCATTTTAGCATGCGGCGGCATACACATTCACATATTAGTGTTCCCAACTGCCAGTTGCTGTGTGTTAATACATGTTAACTGGCTGTGATAAGGAAGCTTATCATAGCTCAGGTAGGAGCTATAGAAAAGATGATGTGACTCTGAACAAGCAACCTGTCGGTTCTGGTAGAAGTAGGAAAACAGAGTTTTCATATAAAAGACTACCAGTCCCAGAATGCACCAGGTTTCCAGCAGCCATGAGAGGGACTGAAGTGAGAAAACGTGTGTGCAATCAAGAGAGCTATGAGGTAATCCCTAAGCACTCATCTCAAAGGGCAGGGCCTGATTCAACACAGCTGCGCTGTGTTAGGGAGGAGCACACATTAGGACAGAATAAGAATAGAGCTTATTCTTCAGATAACAGCTTCAGGAAAGGAGACAGCAACAGCTTCAAGCTCAAGCACCAACATCATCTCGAGAAGCAGAAGCCAAGCCAAGCGGATAGAGAGAGACGGAAAATCTCTGGAAGGAAGAGAAGGAAGGCCATTGGAAGGTCTGGGAGAATCCAAGGCAGTACCCATACTGGGAGGTATTCCAAGTGCCAGCAGAGTCCATTGGACTGGAGTCAGCCAGAGGAATGGAAGGGCAGAGATAGGAATCACCAGTGGCTACCTAGAAGAGAGAAGACTGCACGTGGAAAGGACTTTCAGACCTATGCCAAAAGGTATGTGAGGGAAGATCCAGTGTCCAGGGATCAAGATTGGAAGGCTGGACATCAGAACTGGATTACATACTGGCCAGGATATACAGAGAGGAATTATGATAGCAGGAGGGGCTCAGATATGAACACTGATCCAGACCCTATCTATAATAGTGAATGGCAGCAAGGGAATAAGCATTCTCATGATAGTGCCTTATGGAAAGACTCGTCTGTGCCAATGTATGATAGTGACCCTATGCTGATTGATGAAGGGGGAGATACAGCAGATGAAACTATTCATTACATGGACTGTTCTCTATCTAAATGCTATTGCTAGCTTTCTGTGAGCAAACTCAGCCATCACAAAGAAACCTAACTTTGTTCTTTATTTCCACTGCAAACAGCTCTTAAAGCAGGATTTGGGTTCACACAGTAGCAGCCAGCCAGCTAAAGGGTTTCAGCTGGTCAATTGATAGTAATTAAAGCTGCACCTGATTGTGTGTGTGAGCAAGGGAGAATCACTGCTGGGATCTGCGTGGAAAATAAGCAGAAGTTAACCTAACAAGCAAAGTTTATTTATTTCTTTGTGCCTTTTTCATTTGGTAATTATTTGCTAAGAAAACATTAGCTAATTGCCTGACAAGCTGAAGGTTGTTTTCTGATTTGCTTTGTGACTTTATGTTATCCATTTAAACACTGCAAGCAAGTAACCTCATTTATATTGCTTCCAAGCATACTTGTGCTGGGTGAATTAAACCCCATCAATAAAAGAAGTATTTTATTGGCCTTACCACTGGTATCACAACTCAATTATTGTCTTCAGCTGTGTTTGGGAGTGAAAGAACTACATTACCCACAATACCTTGCAAGAATCATATGAATATATGCATCGTCAAGATTGCGTAAGTTCTCACCCTAGGCAGCCATCTGACACTGGCTAATGGTCTTTAGTAAAAGGGGGCCCTTGGTGTAAATGTGTGTGCTTAGAGTGGCTATGCTGACTCCAAATGTACGTGCCATTGGCCTGATGCGCATACTGTAGAATAGCGTCTAACTAAAGTACGCATGTAAAGGCCCATCTGTGCACTTAAGTCATGGAAAATGCATAATTCACATGAGTTGATGGTGCGTAACTTTATGCGTCTCTTTATAAAATTACCTCAATCATCTCTGAGAGATATCATCTAACTTGCTTCAACCCTAGAAAATGAAGCAGCCTAGATAAGTTCAGGCAAACCCTATCCAGAAGGATGCTTGGTTACATAGGGAGAGGAATGGTCAGCAGGTAGGAGGTGATAGTGCCTCCTTATAAGTATTTGGCAAGACTTAATTTATTGTGTGCAATTCTGGAAACCACACCTTCAAAAGGATATAAACAGGAAGGGGTTCGTGCAAAGGGTGGCTACCAAAATGGTCAGTGGGCTTCATCATAAGGCATATGGGGACACACTTAAAGATCTCAATATGTATACTTTGGAAGAAAGGCAGGAGAGGGGAGATACAATAAAGATGTTTAAATACTTCTTTGGCATAAATGCACAGGAGAAGAGCCTCTTTCTATTGAAAGAAAGCTCTGCAATGAGGGGGCATAGGATGAAGGTGAAAGAGGATAAACTCAAGAGTAATAGGCAGAAATATTTCTTTATGGAAAGAGTGGTAGATGCATGGAACAGTCTCCCAGTAGAGGTAGTAGAGACAAAGACTGTATCTGAATTCAAAAAGCATGAGACAGACATAGAAGATCTCTAAAGGAAAAAAAGGGATTGTAGAGTTTAGTAGCTGGTATGGAAGGACAGAATGGATAGGCCATATGGTCTTTGCCATCATGTTTCAAGTGAGCAATGCATAACCTCTTACTTTAATCCTGGTTTTTAAATTCAAGCAATAATTTTTCCTGCCCAGATTAAGTGATGAGATGATAAAATATATCAAATCGGAACACTGTAGAAGCTTTACCTCGCCTCACTATAAATAAACTCTCAGGAGCTAGTTCAGAGTGTCACTCCACTAGCAGGGCCAGCCCAACCATCAGTCAAACTAGGTGGTTGCCTATGACGGCAGCTTCTGGGGGCAGCAAAGAGCATAAGGCTTATGATTTGTCTAGGGCACCAATACCTTGAACCACTGGAAGCTCTGTCTTCTTGAGTTTACCATTTGTATTTCTAAAATATTACATGGTATGGACTGAATGTGTTATTGCGTCTTTCTTTAAGAGATGAATAATTTGTTCTTTGTCCTAGTAACGGATGTGTCTCTAAAATAAGAACACAAAATATGCTGTATTGGGTCAGACCAAGGTCCATCAAGCCCAGTATCCTATTTCCAACAGTGGTCATTCCATGTCTCAAGTATCTACAGTGCAGTTTCCCAAAAAGACACACAGGTTCCACAATACTTGTATTGGACAAGCAGTGGATTTTCCGGGTCCTCTTTAATAATGGTTTATGAATCTTTCTTCCAGGAACTTGTCCAAACCTTTTTTAAGCCCAACTACACTAACAGCGTTTACTACATCCTCCGGTAATGAAGTCCAGAGTTTGATTACACGTTGAGTGAAAAAATATTTTCTCTTATTAAATGGGTTATGCGGTACCTTCATTGCATGTCCCCTAGTCTTTCTACTTTTTGATGGCATAAATAATCAGTCTATGTTTACCCGTTCCACTCCATTCATTAATTTATAGACTTCTATCATATCTCCTCTCAGCTTTCTTTTCCAGGTTGAAGAGCCCTAACCTTTTAAACCTCTTCTCATAGGGGTATCCTTCCATCCCTTTTACCATTTTGGTGGCTCTTCTCTGTACCTTTTCTAATTCCGCTATATTCCTTTTAAGATACGGTGACCAGAATTGCACACAATATGCAAGGTGTAGTCGAACCATGGAACAATACAGAGGCATTATAATATCCTGAAGGTCTGGAATAGAGGGGCCTGTTTAGTAAATGATTTTTCCATTTTGCGCCTATGGGGAAAATGATTACAGCGTCACTTAAATGTCCCTGTTTGATCTTAGAAATGTTGGAAACATCTACAGGCACATCCATGTTTATACCAGTTCTAGGCACAAATAGGCACCAAGAAAGTGCTTGTTTTCAGCTTAAAACATCTAGAGAGCATAGAGACTTGTCTGAGATCACAAAGGCCTACACTAAGATTTGAACCCTGGCCATTCTGCTGTCAAGCCTCTACTCTAACCATTATGCTATTACACATCTTGGTTCTGGAATGCTACCCTGGGGACATCTATATAGACGTCTGCTAGACATCCATATCGGCCATGTCCACTTTTCTGAAATCATGCCTGAACTTGCACATGCAAGCAAATAGAATGCTAGGAATCATAAGAAAAGGAATGGAGAAAAAAAACAAAGGATATTATAATGTCTCTGTATCGTTCCATGGTGCGACTGCACCGTGAATATTGTGTGCAATTCTGGTCTCCATATCTTAAAAAGTATATAGCTGAATTAGAAAAGGTACAAAGAAGAGCAACAAAAATGGTAAAGGGAATGGAAGGATACCCCTATGAGGAGAGGCTTAAAAGGTTGGGGCTTTTCAATTTGAAAAAGAGACAGCTGAGGGGAGATATGATATAGGTCTATAAAATAATGAATGGAGTGTAAAAGGTTAATGTAGATCAGTTGTTTATGCCATCAAAAAGTAGAAAGACTAGAGGACACACAATGAATCTACAAATGCAACCCATTTAAGACTGAGGGGAGATATGATAGAAGTCTATAAATTAATGAACGGAGTGGAACGGGTAAACGTAGATTGATTGTTTACGTTATCAGAATATAGAAAGACTAGGGGACATGCAACGAAGCTACAGGGTAAACTATTTAAGACTAATAAGAGAAAATATTCTTTTATTCAATGTGTAATCAAACTCTAGAATTTGTTATCGGAGAATATAATAAAAATTGTTAGTGAAGCTGGGTTAAAAAAGGTTTGGACAAGTTCCTGGAGGAGAAAGGTCCATAAACCATTATTTTTTTTTTATTATTTATACGTTTTACAATAAGCCAAGCGAACAAGCTCGTTAGCAAATAACCATCTGGAAAATAACAACAAGAATACAAGCACATAAAGATTATACTATATAATAGAGGGTTATCTATAGTCCACAATAAGGGGGGAGAGGGAAAGAAAACCAACTCTCAGTGGTAGAGGAAACCAATGAGATTAATACAATTTAATCTAATCTCTATGTAAAGGATGGCTATAAGGAGGCAGATATAATTTAACAGCAAAGCCCGTCAACCCTCAACCAGGGGTAGAACAGAGGGCAACCTAGAACTAATAAAGGCAGATAATGCTTCAAGTTGATAGAAAATAAATCTCTGAGAATGAAACACAACTAAGCATTTACAAGGAAATCGCAATAATAAGTTCCCCCAATCTGCAAAACCCCATTTTTCAATAGAAGAAATTGTCTACGTCTTTTTTGTGTCTCTTTACATATATCAGGAAACATAGATATCTTGACCCCATAAACCAAAGAGAGATGTTTCTTAAAAACAATTTAAGTAGCCACTCCCTATCTGAAACTAAAGCAAGAGTAACTAACAAAGTTGATACTTTAACAGAATGTACAATAGGGGAAGACACCAGCTCAGAGACATTCAATACATCTGTAATGGAATCGTCACTAGCAGGCCCAGGCTCCTTTTTACCTATAGGAAGATAAAAAATCTTGAGGGACCAACAATACCTCTACCAAGTATATTTTAAACAGTTCCAACGCTGCTGTCCCTGGAATCTGAGAAAAATTCAGAATCATAGACCATTATTAAAGAGAATCCAGGAAATCCACTACTTGCCCCGGAACAAGCATTGTGGAACCTGTGGTGCCCCTTTGGGAATCTGCCGGGTACTTGTGGCCTGTATTGGCCACTGTTGGAAACAGGATACTGGGCTTGATAGACTTTGGTCTGACCCAGTAAGGCATTTCTTATGTTATGTGCCTGCTTTTTCAGACATTCTGACTTTGACATCCCAGACTGCACTTGGACAGTTGCATTGTGAAATGTGCCTCTTAGTAAACAGGGCCCAGAGACTAGAACATCAGCTAGTCTGGGTTAATATGTCTTTATTTTGTTTTTTTGCTTGGTTGTATGCCCATGTTTCCTGAATTTTTCAGTCAATGCTTGCTACCAGTATATAGCACATCTTGTCTGCCATTTTCTATTTTCCTGTAGGGATTTGCAACTGGTGGAAAGGATGGGGTAGTGGCCCTTTGGGATGACTCCTTTGAACGGTGCCTTAAAACATATGCCATAAAGCGAGCGTCATTGGCTCCTGGTTCCAAAGGTAAAATCATTCATGATTATTCTGTAACAAATTATTCAGAGCAATAGTATTAGTTTCATTTCTTTATACACTTTCAGTCACTACAAATCTCTTTAGAAGGAAAGAATTGTACTTTTATTAGGCTAATGAGTGTTTTTATTTTGGGAGGTTATTAAGGTCCCTTTCTTATTTTACTTTATAAAATAGGGAGATTTATTTTAAAACAAACACACCTCTCAATCGCATATTGTGCTTATGGAAAAAGTATTATTGAATAGGACCTGTAAAGTAACTTTGATACAGCATTCTGGTTAGGTTGACTGTCTATTACTTGTTATGTAAACTAACAATAGAGTCTGATTTTTTTTATATCCTTTCAGTTGGTGGACATGGACCTCTCTTCTGCTTCTCCAGTTCTGCAAGCTGGAGAGAGACTGTGTCCTTGCTCTGGATTCCTCCGCTCGTTCTTCAGAGCTCAGCCTGCCAGATGTTTCCTAGAGGGGTCCTCCAGTTGCCAATCTTCCTACCTCTAGGGGGATGACCAGGATGGCAGAGAGTTCCAAGCCCCTGGCCTGTCACTTCCAGACTTCTTTCATGTCTTCAGCGAGCATGGTTTTTCTGGCATGATAATTCGGATCAACAGTATCAGGGTTTTTTGTTCCTTCTCCTCTCACTCAGATGAAAGCCCCTTTTTGCAGGGGCCGTCCGCAGAAGCGGCTCTGGATGAGGATGGATTCTTATGCTTGAGATTCTGCCTTTAGTTCCAAGAGATCTGATGGTGGCTCCATGTGTGAAAAGGTGAGCTTCTAGCAGCAGACCATCAGGATGATTACCTCATTATCCATTACTTTGGAAAGAGGAGCTGGAGATTCTGATTGATCAAGTTTCCTGTGCTCTGTGGCTTTTGGATGATGCGTCAGCGGAGCATGAACCATAAGTGCATCCGCTCTTGCAGGGAGTTTCTTTCCTGGAGATTTTTAAGAGCATAATACCCTTGGCATGGGACTTGGGTGACATGGGATTCATGTGCCGCCACAGTGAAAGAGGTCAGGGTCGTGGAAAGGCTCGAGACTCTTCCTCAAGAGAGCCTTTCTGCCTGGACATGGTTACCCCAGATGGATGGGCATGTGACAGCCATCACTAGACGCTCCACCATGCTGTTGGAGGGTGGTGTGGTCCTTAAGAACCAAGTGGATTGCAAGGTCAAGGCTTTCCTAAAGAGTCAGTTTTTTTCAGCCACTCCCCTTATCCTCCTGATGGCAGTTGGCAGAAGGCATACGACTTGTGCCCTTCTCAGTTGGATTCAGTTGCTCCCTCAGGCCTTTGATGCTTCTGGAGTCAGCAGCAGCGTTCTCGTCAAATTCCACCTGGCTGCCAAAATATCACCTCTCTGAGGTGACACATTGCTGACTTTGGCTTTGCCATTGCACAGTGGACCCTGCATCCAAATCCCAATTGTGTAAGCTTCCTTCAAGGGACAGGTTGTGTTTGGGGAGGACTTGGAGAAGCTGGACCAGGAGCTGGGAGCATCCAAACAGCTCTTCTCCAGAGGATAGACTTAAAGAGCCTGGGAAGTGAGGCATCACAGTCTTCTTGCTCTTGCCACCAGGATTCACAGATGTTCAGGGACTCCTGGAAGTATCGTATGAGGAGGCCATCCCTCCCTCTGGTTTCCATTCCTGGACAGTCCTCCTGAGGGACTCGCAGTATCCAAGAGGCTCCCTCCTCTGGATCTAGGTTCTCCTGTCAGATGCAATGACAGATTTGTGGCCCATTCCAGTGTACCTGTGGTTGGCGGTCGGTTTGTTCATTTCTTCCAGGAATAGAGCTCTGGGTTCTCGACATCTTTCAGGGCATCTAACTGCAAGGACTCCATCCCAGATGCTTTTCTGATTTCTCAAGTAGCTCTGCGGCCAGAAAGGCTGATGTTCAGACAGCTCAGGAGAGGCTCCTCAGGCTCCAGGCATTAGTACTGGTGCCACCTTTTGAAAGGTGCAAGGGTCGGTATTCCATTTACTTTGTGGTGCCAAAGAAGAATGAGTCCTTCCACCTGTTCTAGATATCAAGGGTATCAAAGTTCACTTCTGCATGGAGACATTGTGGTGGATCCTGCGAGCTATCCAGTGAGGAGAGCTTCTTGCATCACTGGACTTGGCTGAGGCATCCTTCCACATTTGCCTTTGCGTGGATCAGCAGCACTTCCTGTGCTTCTCTATTTTTGGCTTGCACTTTCAGTTTTCCACTCTACCTTCAGTTTCTTGTCTGCACCGAGGACGTTCACCAAGTTTATGGTTGTGGCTATTGCCTCTCTGCAGCACGAAGAAATCTGTATACATCCTTACCTGCAATTGGATTGTTCGGGCCATGTTGAATTCAGAAGTTCTTCAGGTGATGGCCCAAATGCTGCAGTTTCTGGAGAGTCTGGGCTGGGTGATCACCTATAACAAGGGCTGCCTGGAGCCTATCGAGTTGTTAGAGTACCTTGGGGCATAATTTGTCAACGGCTCTGGAAGGAATTTATTTCCTGTTCAAAAAAAGGGTGAAAATTTCAGCTGAGAGCATTTCAGAGGCCTCAGGCTCCCAAGGCTTGGGACTACATCCATCTGTTAGGGTTGATGGTGATGTTGATTGAGATAGTCTCCTGGGCGCAAGCACACAAGTGTCTGATGCAAAGATGCTTACTGGCCCCCTGGTCTCCTTGTTCACAGGATTTTGACATCAGGATTCCTCTTCCCCCATTGATAGTGGCCAGCATAAACTGGTTGAAACAATCCGGTCATTTGCTGAAAGGCCTTCCCGTGGACTAGCTCCAATGGCTTCTGCTGATGAATGATGCCCACTTGTTCAGCTGGGGGCCCATCGCCAGGGACAGATTTCCCAGGATTGCTGGGACAAGTGGGAGATGGCCTGACCCATCACTAGGCTGGGGGCGAGAGCTATTTGCTTGGCTCTTTTGTGGCACTGGAACATAGCCCAAGGCAAGGCCGTTCGGATCTTTTCGGGTAATGCTTGCTGATAGCCTGTGTCATTCAGCAAGAGGGCACGAAAGGTTCTGGGGTCTTCTGGGAAATGACCCTCCTGTTTTTCTGGGCAAAGCAGGCTCCCCTGGCCTCCTTGGCACAGCATATTGCAGGAATGGACCATGTGGAAGCAGACTATCTTCGTCGGCACGCCCTCAATTCCAGAGAGTGGGGGTTGAGCTGATTGGTGTTCCAGAGAATTCTGTACAAGTGGGGTCACTCCGAGATGGATCTGATGGTGACTCAGGCTGATGCCAAGCTGTACAAGTTCTTCAGCTGCTGCAAAGAGGCAGGCTTCAAGGCCATGGACGCCCTAATTCATCCTTGGCTAAGGCTGGTTCTTCTTTATATGTTTCCTTCATGGTCTCTTGGAGGGCACGTGCTTTGTCATGTAGAATGCCATCAGGGTCTAGTGATGCTGATGGCACCAGATTGGATGAGGAGGCCTTGATATGTGAATCTGATACGCTTCTGACAGGGGCCCCTCCTGTGTAACCCGTTGGCTTTGGGGCTCTTAAAGTAGAGGCAGATCCTTCTGGAGAGATCCGGCTCTCTTCTTGCTTACGACTTGGCTCTTGAGAGGCGAAACTTAGCTTATAAAGGCTATTCTTCTGCTGTGGTTTCCATGCTTCTGAAGGCAAGAAGAAGCTCCTCCTGCCTTGCCTTTGTGTGCATTTAGTGGTTTATTTTGGACACTGAGGGGGCTTGCTGGCTCTACTCTCCTTATATCAGGAATGGATTGACAAAAGCTTTCCCTCCATTCGCTGAGGATTCAGAAGGTGACCTTGGCTTGGTTTAGAGGGCTGCTGGCTGGGCGCTCCCTCGCTCCCTAGCCTCACACCTGGATGTGGCCTGTTTCCTGCAGCTTCATGCCTTGATGGCTGAGCATTTTGAGCCTTTGAGGAGGGCTTTGATCGAATGATTTTTTTTTCTTAAGGCAGCCTCTTTGATTAGTGGTCTGCTCAACGACATATATCTTGGAATTGCAGGCCTCATCATTCCGAGATCCCTATCTGTCTTTTCAGAAGAGGCCGTGTATTTTGGCCCATTTCTTCTTTCTTACCCAAAGTGGTGTAGACTTTCCACGTCGATCCCAGATGGTCTGTTTGCCTTCATCCCCAAAAGAGTACTCATATGTGATTCAATCAGGGATCAACTTATATTAGATCATTCATTCAAAAATTGAGTCCATTTAGTTATAGGAGAAAAATAATTTTTTTTGTCAGACCATTTTAAATCACTCAGTAGCAATCAACAAAAAAATGCTTACCAAGCCAAAATTTATCCATTAACTGCCAGCAAATTAAAAAAAATGAGTTCTTCTGAATACTGGCTTCATAGATATTATTCTATAAAGTAGCTGGTTAAAGCAGCATTTTAGCCAAGCCAAATGTTCCTTCTGCCCTGATGGGAAATCGTTGGCTGTAGGGCTTTAATGATGGAAGTTTCCTAGAAGTGAATGCAGACACCTGGAGAATCTAGTCTTGGCTGAGCGCTGTGTATCTATTTATTTCAATGTTTGGAGACATAAAACTTGTTTTTTTGCTGGGTTTTGGGATTGACAAGGCACATGAAACCAAGAACAGAGAAATTACATGCAAACAGTTATGCAATGTATTCAAAAAATGTACAGTCATCTAGTTGTCAGTAGATTTCATGCTAAGAGCTGAACGTTGTGCAGTTTAAATGCAAGTTTATTTCAAGATGCTTGGGCCAGCATTTATAAATATGGTTCTAATGTGGTTTATTTCATCCCTCAAATCTGATCATTTTATTTTATTGTTTATGCTGTTATAATTACATCAGATTCTGGGTAGGTTTAAGGTTACTATACAAAAGAGAACTATTATCCTTTTGCTTACCTCTGTTTAAAACTATCTCCAGGAACAAGCAAGAATGTAGTCTTCATATATGGGTGATGTCGGTACCGACGGAGCCCATGCGGGAACGCTCCCCAGCGTCCAATAAGAAAGCCTTTGGGAGCTTCCCACTGCGCCTGCACTGCTGCCTTCCTGCCCTTGTGACTCTCCCTTCTCAGTTCTTCGTTTTCCACGGAGTCAGCAAGAATCAAATCCTGTTAGCGCAGAAAATGTCATCTTCTTTATTTATTTTGTGGCTGCGTCTGCTTTCCCGTTGATGCCAGAAGCGATCTCTTCGATTCTATTTCTTTCTTTCTTAAAAAAAAAATAACGAATTCTTTCAGGCACATTGATTCCATCTTAGGCCTTAGGCCTTCCATCCCATCCAGTCTACTGACAAGATGGACAAACCAGCCAGTGGTTTTAAGAAATGTTCCAACTGTGGTAGCACTATCTCTGTTATTGATAGCCATGACTGGTGTCTTAAATGCCTCGGCCCATATCACCAGCCATCTGAATGTCCCCTATACAAGAAGATGACAAAGAGAGGCCTATAGAATCAGGCCACAAAACTTGGCTCCCTTTTTCACCTCGGATGCTTTGTCACTCTCTTCGACGTCATTGAGGGCATCGTCTTCCTCACATGCATCTCAGGTATAGAACCACAAGACAGGCCATCCTTCCAAGGGTAGATCTCTATCTAAACATAGAGATGCCTCGAGCATTACCTTGGGGTTGGATCGACCAGCCAAACTACGATGGCGGGAGGACCTGCCTTCCAAAGCCGCAAATGGGGGCCCGGATGTTCCCGAGGCCTCCACCTCAGGAGAGCTCCTGGTGCCATGCTCTGGAATGGTGGCCCATGCTTCCGGTACCGATACCCAGGCATTGGCTAGATCTATGGATCAGCGTATGCGGGCCATTGAGTAGAGTCTAGTGGTTCTGTTAGCAGCATCGATACCAGTCAGGACATTACTGGCAGTATCGTCGGTACCAGTACTATCGGATGCCCATGCAGTCTGCATCAGGCTTCATACCGCTCAGCACACTCCTGCCCATGCCGATTCTCGAGTCCGTTCCCGGTTCCAAGGTACTGGTATGGCAAGTCTCTCAGCCGATACTGATCTCGATTGGTACTGAACCTTGCAAGAACAGGAGCATCGCTCCCGATGATACTTTGATTCTATCAATTCCGATTCTTCGGTTGATGAATTGATCGATATCCGAGAGATGTGAAGTCTTCTGGAGGAACCCTCACTGTCACCGCAACGGCATATGTCCCCTCCCAAAGATATGTCTTTCCTAGAGATTATCAAGGATATGGCAAGGGGTCTATCCATTACTCCTCCATCGGAGAAAGAACTCGGAGCAGAGGAGTTGGACATTCTCCTATACCCTACAGCTCCTAAAGAGACAACTACTCTGCCTAGTCAACGTATACTCCAGGATCTTATGTTCTGGATGTGGAAAACACCCCTCACCATTTCTTCCCATACTTGATGACTCAATACCATGTACCATGTATTGAGTACCGGAAAGCCCCGGATTCGAGAAAACACAGCTTCCACACCACTCAATGGTAGTGAAATTGGCTATGCGTCTTATTAAAAGTTCTAAGATGCACTCCTCCAATCCCCCGGGCAGGGAATCATGAACCCTTGATGCCTTTGGGCGTTGATGTTTTTAAGCCTCCATGCTTTCAGCCTGGATAAGTTCATACATACTCTACATGGGTATGTTCCTTAGGGAGGTGACTAGGGATCTGGAATCAATGTTAATTACCTTGTTATCCAAGTTATTGACCCTGTTTAATGTAACTCAGACATTGTTTTTGTACTGAAGTGTTGTGTTCGATGTAAACCGCGCTGATGTTGAATAGTGCGGTATATAAGAAATGTAAAATAAATAAAATAAAATGTCTTCTCTTCTCCCGGCTGATAAGAGGGCAGACTATCTTACATTAATCAAGCATGCCCAAAATGTTTCCAAATTTGTCAATAGGGCAACCTTTGACTGTTTTGAATGTATTAGCAGAGCAATCTCTAACTGTATAGGTGCACGTAGGATTGCATGACTCCAGGAATCAGACCTTGAACAATGGGTTCAAGATAAGCTGGGTAATATTTTCTGTATTGGTGAGAACCTGTTTGGAAAGGATTGGCAAGATAAGGCGCCTCAGAGTCTGAGAATACTACCCTCAATATGCTTTCCAAAGCTACTGTCAACCCTGCAAAGAAGCCTTTCTATGATAAGAAAAAATTATTTTACCCTTCTTACCCAATACCAACCTCAGGGTACCCAGAGGAAGCAACAGCCTTCCAAGCAACAGAAGAAGCCACAGGCTCCTAAATCCCATCCAGCTGCATAGACCCAATCTGCGCCTGGTTTTTGACTTCTTCCTAGAGAACATAGCCACCCTGACTCTGGAGAACACCCACCCCCTCCACATAGCAGGCAGACTTTGCCATTATGCCCACAGGTGACATCTTATCACCTAAGAGCAGTGGACACTAACCATAGTGCGAGAAGGGTACAAACTTCATCTACAAAGCACCCCACACCCTCCACTCTAGTGTGGGAATATCATTCTCAGCCCCCACTCACTGCTCTCCTGCAGCAAGAGATCACCTCTCTTCTGTCAGTGTGCCATAGAAGAGGTTCAAATATTCCAACAAGGGATGGGATTCTATTCTCCTTACTTTCTGATACCAAAGAAAAACGGAGGGTACAGACCCATCTTAGACCTCAGGAACCTAAATGAGTTTCTAGTCCGAGAGAAGGAACCCTTCTACCTTATCTCCAGAGTCAGGACTGGCTCTGTGCTCTAGATCTAAAAGAAGCGTATACTCATATCCTCATTCATCCAGAACACAGGAGGTATCTACGCTTCATCTTCCAGGGAAATCACTATCAGTACAGAGTCCTTCCCCTTGGACTCGCCTCTACCCCAAGAGTCTTCACAAAGTGTATGGTGGTCAAAGCCGCATATCTAAGCGCTTTCAGAATATTCGTCTTCCCTTACTTAGACGATTGGCTAATAAGGGCAGACGCTTCACAGGAGGTTCATCTATTCCTCCTTTGTGCAATGCAAGTACAGCAGAATCTGGCATTTGTGATAAATCTTCCAATATCCCATCTAGTTCCCACTCAAATACTAGAATTCATAGGAGCTTCTCTAGATACTCGAAGGTCAAGGGCATTCCTACCCCAGTACCGTTATACTCGACTAGTGCAGCAAGCATCTGGTGCACCGTAGAGGCCATATGGCCTTGAAGTTGCAGCATCTCCCTGGCCAAGAGATTGTCTCTGAGCCTTACCTGAGACAATCTCTCAGCCAGGGAGATGCTGCAACTTCTAGGCCATATGGCCTCTACGGTGCATAAGGTTCCATATGCCCATCTGCACATGCGGACAGCTCAAAGGACTCTCGCCTCCCAGTGGAAGCAGGTCACAGACAGTCTCATTGACTCCCTTCTGTGGTGGTCTATCCCAGGAAATCTTCTCATAGGGTCACCTTTTCAGATGCCTCCACATCAATGCATCCTGACAATGGATGCCTCCATACTGGGCTGGGGGGCCCACTTGGACTCTCTCTCCACTCAGGGCCTCTGGATGGAGCAGGAGTCACAGCTCCACATTAATTTACTGAAGCTTCGTGCTATCTTCAATGCCCTCAAAATGTTTCAACAACTACAAGGCCACAGAGTGCTCATCCAGATGGACAGTCAGGTAGCTGTGTTCTACGTGAACAAGCAGGGGGGAACGGGCACTGGGCCTTTTGCAAGAGGCTCTCCATCTTTGGTCCTTTGCCATTGCTCATCGAATACACCTCCACGCAATGTATCTGCCAGGACAGCAAAATGTCTTAGCAGACAGGTTGAGTCGGATCCTCCTTCCCTACGAATGGTCCCTCCATCAACAGACAATCTCCTACATCTTTCAGACCTGGGGAACTCTGGAAAAAGATCTTTTTGCCACTCTGTAAAATGCCAAACTACCTCGTTTTTGCACCAGAACCCTGATGTCCAGCCTCCAACAAGTGAATGCTTTCCACCTTCACTGGGATCAGGATTTCCTCCCATACCCCTGATTCCCAAAACACTTTTCAAGCTTCAAGCAGACAGGGGCCACATGATCCTCATAGCTTCACGCTGGCCACGTCAGCCATGGTTTCCTCTCCTACTATGTCTGTCCCAGACTCGCCCCTGAGTCTCAGGTCAGCTCCCAGTCTCCTCTCACAGGAGGAAGGGATGCTACTCCTTCCCAATCCGCAGTCGCTCCATCTCATGGCTTGGCTGCTGAGAGCATAGTGTTGCAAGATTTTAATCTTCCTCAAGAAGTAAAGCCGATCTTGCTAGCCTCAAGGAAACCATCCACTAGACAATCCTATGACTTCAAATGGCATAGGTTCTCCACTTTGTGTTCCCAAAAAGATCTTAATCCCTTCTCAGCCCCTGTGGAATCTCTCCTTCAGTATCTCCTTCATCTTTCATCCTCGGATCTCAAGACGAATTTGGTGAGGGTTCACCTCAGTGCAATTGCTGCTTCTCACCATTCCTTGGATCGGAAGTCTATCTCCTCACAACTGCTTATGACACGTTTCATGAGAGGACTCTTATTGACCAAGCCTCCCATCAGGCCACCACCGGTGGCATGGGATCTTAATGTTGTGTTAGGACAGCTCCTTAAGCTGCCTTTTGAACCTTTAGCCACAACCTCTCTAAAGTTTCTCTCTTGGAAGGTCATCTTCCTTGTTGCACTCACTTCAGCTAGACGCATCAGTGAGCTTCAGGCATTGGTGGCAGACCAACCTTATACCCACTTCCACCATGATAAGGTGGTCCTTAGGACTCACTCCCATTTCATGCCCAAGGTGGTGCTCCTTTCCATTTGAATCAGTCAGTCTAACTTCCTGTCTTTTTCCCTAGACCACATTCCTCTAGTGCAGAGAGAACCCTCCATACCCTTGACTGTAAACTGGCCTTGGCATTCTATCTTCAAAGGACAACCGAGCACCGTAAAGGCTTTGTTATTCATTTCCTTTGATCCCAGTCACTTGGAGTTGCCAGTATCCAAACGTACCCTTTCTAAATAGCAGATTGCATTTCATTTGCTTATGATAAGGCAGGACTACCCCTTGAAGGTCATGTCACTGCCCATAATGTTCGTGCCATGGCTACTGCAATGGCAAACCTACATTGTGTAGCCATTGCTGAAATCTACAAAGCACCCACCTGGTCTTTGGTACATACCTTTGCTGCTCATTATTGTCTTGACAAGGACTCCCGCTGGGATGTTATGTTTAGTCAGGCTGTATTCCAGCACCTCTTTCAGGGCAACTCCTACCTTCTGTCCCAGAAGTTTTCGATGCCAAACATCCATGAAGGATCCATGCCCTCTTGAGGCCTGCTCCGAGGCAAATCTATCATTTCTGGAGGCATTCCTCTGGCATCTGGGAGCTAGGGAGTCCCATTTGTGAAGACTACATTCCTGCTTGTTCTTGGAGATAGCGTAATTACTCACCTGTAACAGATGATTTCCGGGAACAGCAGGAATTTCGTCTTCACAACCCACCCAACTTCCCTAGGAGTTGTAGGGTTTCTCTCTCTCTCTATTCTCTCCTTTTATCTCTGCTACAAACTCAACTGAGGAGGGAGAGTCACAAAGGCGGGAAGGCGGCGGCGCAGGCACAGTGCGATGTTCCCAAAGACTTTCTTATTGGACGCTGGGGAGCGTTCCCGCACGGGCTCCGCCGGTACCGACATCACCCATATGTGAAGACTAAATTCCTGCTGTTCCCAGAGATCACCTGTTACAGGTGAGTAACTACGCTATGCAGTAAATCGGGCTAATGGTTAACCGGGGCTATCTGCAACTAGGTCCCATGTTATTCAATGGGACCTAGTTGCAGATAGCACTGATAAACTGTTATCCCAGTTTAGTAAACATATCCCTATGTTCGAAGAATTGTAGAAATCATAAAAATTTAGCAGTGTTTGCCTGAGTATCTGTGCATGACCAGAAGGTGGCCTTAGTAGCTTTGCTTTAGGTTATGGTCCTCACTTTATATTGTAGGCTTGCTCTTAGAAGATAACCCTTCCATTCGTGCCATATCGTTAGGACATGGGCATATATTAGTGGGCACAAAAAATGGTGAGATATTGGAGGTGGATAAAAGTGGACCAATAACTCTGCTGGTTCAGGTAAAAGATGTTTAATAATTTTCTTCTTTTACACATTTCCACCTTATAATGCGTGATTTCTACAAGTTTCCCTTGTTCTTTCAGTGGGAGGTTGGCTTGCTCACATACAATGGCACCAACATGTTTTATGCCCCTTCATCTTTGCAAACAGAATTAACGTATTTGCATTTCATACAGGGCCACATGGAAGGGGAAGTATGGGGTCTGGCTACCCATCCTCATTTACCTATATGTGCCACTGTAAGTGATGACAAAACCCTAAGGATATGGGACCTGTCCCCTAGTCATTGTATGCTAGCTGTGCGGAAACTGAAGAAGGGTAAGTGCTTCATGGGAAACATTCAACAATTAGTTTCCAGTTGTCATTTTCATTTTTTAGTGCCTGGGAAAGTGGAGGGGCAGCTAGCATTGTTGTGTGTCTATTAGCCAGAATTAGTAATTTCTTGATTGGTCATTTTCGAACCCTCTGTGGCTCTTAGTCCATGTTCAAACCTGAGAGCATCTTGAAAAAAAATTATAGGGTACTGGTTTTTTAAATCCTGAACTGTAATGAAACAGACAAATCAAAAGGAGAGAGCATGCCAGTTTCTGTATTCAGATGGGGGACTTTTCCTACATGTTCTTATTGGTAAAGTCTGAGATAAGTTTTGGGTGGTATCTGAATAGCTTTATATAAATGAGATATGCATATGGTAGGCATATATGCAGCAGTGGTATGTGTGCATATAACTGTATATGGATATCTTTTCCATGTGAAGTCATGCCTGTTATACATGTGAAGGCACATTTTAGAAAAGACATGGAGATTGGAATTGAGATGGTGAGGTGGTGATGTTCACAGTTCTATGTTTTAGAAAAGGCTCTGTTAAACGTGGAGCTGTTTCTAAAGTACCTAGAAGGAAGTGCGGGTGCCCGTAGCTATGCTTCCATGTACAGCAGGAGGAACCATCTTACAAACCTGCATGTGGGGAAAAAAACAGCAGAGGAAACGTGGCTACCCATGCACGTAACTGTTGGTACTTACACATGGTGGCCGTTATATTGCAACTTACATGGGGAGATGTCGGCCCTTTCGCTTGTATATGTGAGCCATTTTGTGACCCTATACGTGCTGTCAATTAACCACAGAGGCCGATCTCCAGGAACAAGCAGGAATAAGTCCTCACATATGGGTACGTCGGTACCGACGGAGCCTGCGCGGGAAAGCTCCCCAGCTTCCCAGAAGGAAAGCTTTTGGGGCCTCCCACTGCGCATGCGCGCTGCCTTCCCGCCTTCCTGACCAACTCTCCTCAGTTCTTCTTTTTCCGCGAAGCCAGCAGGTCGTGTTCCTGTCACCGCTGAAGAAGTTGTTATTTTAATTTATTTCTTTGGCCGCGTGTCTGCCTTCCCCGATTCCAGACCGGTACCGCCGGTCCTTTTTCCTTTATTTCTTAAAAAAAAAAAAAAGAATCTTCTTTTTTCCTCACTTGGTGTGTTTGTTCTGTGAGGCCTTTAGGCCTTCACAAATTCTCCCTCATGGAGAAACAAGCCTCTGGGTTTAAAAAATGCACCAAGTGCAGCGGTACTATTTCAGTCACAGACACCCATGAATGGTGTCTTAAATGTTTGGGGCCTGACCATTCCATTCCGGATTGCCCATCCTGTTCTTTGATGTCTAAACGTGGCTTACAGAACCGGGCAGCCAAGTTTCACATGCTGTTTTCTACAGATACTCCAGCATCGACATCTTCCAGGTCTTCCTCTCCTGATGGATCTCAGGTAACCAAACATTCCTCTGGCAGGTCCTCAAAGGGCAAATCTCCCTCTAAGTATCGAGATACCCCTGGGCTTGACCCTGAGGACCCTGCCCCAGCCAAACAACCCCGGCGGGAAGCTCCGGCTTCCAAAGCTCCTCCTATGGGGTTACAGGTTGACATCGATGGCACGGCCTCGACCGATCACCTGTTAGACTGTTCTGGGGTACCGGCTCATTCATCCGGTACCGACATCCAGACAATCGTGGCGTCCATGGATCATACAGTTCAAGCCATGCAGCAGGCCATTTTCGCTTTCATTAAGGCTGCGACGCCCTCGGTACCGCACCCTGTGGTACCGACTCCGGTTCCGGTACCACAACCGATATCGGTACCCAGGCCATCCACATCGACCAGGATACCGATTCCGGTTCCCGGTTCCGGGGTTTTTCCCGATACCGGTCGATACGCTTATCGATCCCTGGAAGCAAACAGACGATACTTTGAGTCTTCTGATGATTCTGATTCATCAGATGACTCTGCTGAAGTATCCCTTACTCTACCTGAGGAGCCCTCTTCTCCAAAGAGGAGAATGTCTCCTCCAGAGGATTTATCCTTTCAAGACTTCATTATTGAAGTAGCTAAAGGTCTTTCTATTTCTGTATCCTCTGAAAAAGAACCTAGAGCAAAAAAGTTAGACATTTTAGGATACTCTAAGGTTCCCAAAGAGACAGTCACCTTGCCCATCCATGAAATTCTTCAAGAACACATGATGGACTTATGGGAGACTCCTCTCACCCTATCTCCACATTCTCGTCGTCTGGACACCATGTATCGTGTTCCCCCTTCTCCTGGGTTTCAAAAAGCTCAGCTCCCTCACCACTCCATCGTGGTGCAGTCAGCTATGAAAAGGATAAAGAGTACTAAAAGACACTCTTCTACTCCCCAGGAAGAGAATGTAGGACTCTGGATGCTTTTGGAAGAAAAATCTTCCAAGCAAGTATGCTTATTGGCAGAATCAACTCATACAGCCTCTATATGGGCATGTTTCTGAAGGAAATTGCATTAAAGATACGCCATTTTCTCCCCTTTATCCCAGAGGATAGAAAGGAGGAGTTCCTTCTTTTGCTGAAGCATACCCAAGATATTTCAAAGTTCTCCAACAGAGCAGCCTTTGACTCCTTTGAGGGTGCTAGCAGAGCCTCAGGTATTGCCATTGCGGCTCGCAGAATTGCTTGGCTCCAGGCCTCTGACCTAGAACCCTGGGTCCAAGATGGGTTGGGAAATTTGCCCTGTACAGGTGAGAATCTGTTTGGTAAGGAGTGGCAAATCAAAGCCACTCAAATGGATGCAGAAAATGCTGCATTAGATAGACTTTCTAAGTCTACCTCTACCCCTGTCAAGAAAAAATCTTTCAAAAAGCCTTTCTACAAGAAGGCCAGATTTGCCTCAAATACTGGCCAACAATCTTCTGCAGCTCGCTTTGCTCCTAAGCGTCAGCAGCCTAAACAGGCCAGGGCAAAACCTGCAGGGGCTGCTACAGCCCAACAGTCCCAACCCCCTCAGGGATTTTGACTTAAATCTAGAGAACTTAACCTTTCTGGCTCTAAAACCAGAACCTCTCACCATTCCAGGAAGGTTAACTCATTTTGCTCCCAGATGGGAGCAAATCACATCAGAACAATGGACCCTCTCTATCATCAGAGAGGGCTACAAACTACATTTCTCCAACCTTCCTCCCCATACCATGGTGAGAAGTTTCAATTCTCCCCCATCTCTCCTAGACCTGTTGAGTCAGGAGGTGACCACTCTTCTCGCCCAAAAGGCAATAGAAGAGGTTCCTCTTCCTCAACAGGGATCAGGTTTTTACTCCCCTTATTTTCTCATTCCCAAGAAAACAGGGGGGGTACAGACCCATTCTGGATCTCAGAGAATTGAACACATTTCTATACAAGGAGAAATTCAAGATGCTTTCTCTAGGTACTCTCCTTCCATACCTACAGAGTCAGGATTGGCTTTGTTCTCTAGATCTCAAGGATGCGTACACACATATACTCATCCATCCATCCCACAGAAAATTCCTACGGTTTCTGTTCCAGGGAAAACATTTCCAGTACAGAGTACTTCCCTTCGGTCTAGTCTCTGCTCCAAGGGTATTTACCAAATGCATGGCAATAGTAGCTGCATTTCTACACACCCTGGGAATTTTTGTCTTCCCATACCTGGACGACTGGCTCATCCGAGCTCCATCTCAGTCCGAGGCTCAGACTTCCCTGGATCGCACCAGACGCATCCTGCAGTATCTGGGACTTGTGATCAATCTGCCAAAGTCTCAACTCACCCCTACGCAATCCCTGGAGTTCATAGGGGCCTGGTTGGATACCACCACTGCAAAGGCCTATCTACCCCAGGCCCGTTGCCAACGTCTAGTGCACTTAGCCTCTCAGACTCAGTCCAGAAGCCACTTGACTGCCAGAGAGATGCTACAACTATTAGGCCACATGGCCTCCATAGTGCATGTGGTGCCTTATGCTCGCCTACATATGCGAGCAGCTCAATGGACTTTATCCACCCAGTGGACTCAAGCATCAGGAGCTCTCTCAGACCAAATAGCAAACTCCAATCGTCTCTTTTGGTCTCTCCAATGGTGGATATCCTCTCAAAATCTGTTGTTGGGGGCCCCCTTTCAACCATTGTTGCCCCAAGCAACCCTCACAACAGATGCCTCCCAAACAGGTTGGGGGGCTCATCTCCAAGATCTCTCCACTCAGGGCACTTGGTCTCCACAGGAGACCACCCTTCATATCAACCACTTGGAACTTCGAGCAATCTTTCTGGCTCTCAAAGTTTTTCATACCTTCCTCAGCAACATGACAGTCCTTATTCACACGGACAATCAAGTAGCCATGTTTTACATAAACAAACAAGGAGGGACTGGTTCTCTGTCGCTTTGCAACGAAGCTCTAAGATTATGGGCCTTCGCCAGAGAGCATCAAATCCATCTCCTGGCAGTATATCTTCCAGGAATCCAAAACTCTTGGGCAGACAGACTCAGTCGAGTTCTGCTTCCACACAAATGGTCCCTGCACATGGATCAGGTACTCAGAATCTTCCAGAAATGGGGAACCCCGGACATAGACCTCTTTGCAAGTCCGTGGAATGCCAAACTTCCCCGGTTCTGTTCCAGAATTCCGTGTCAGGGAGTTCAGGCCAAGGATGCCTTCCTCCTGCATTGGGGTCAGGCCTTCCTGTATGCCTTTCCACCCATTCTTTTGATTCCCAAGACTCTGTTCAAACTTCAAAGGGATCAAGGGTCCATGATCCTCATAGCTCCACGCTGGCCACGCCAAGTGTGGTACCCTCTACTTCTGCATCTCTCCCAAGCCCCCTCCCTGGACTTGGGAGCGGCTCCAGACCTTCTGTCTCAGGAGGAGGGGACTTTGTGGCACCCAAACCCCAAGTCCCTTCACCTCAGAGCTTGGTTACTGAAGGCCTAGACCTTCAACACTTTAATCTTTCGCAGCAAGTGAAGGATATCCTACATGCCTCTAGGAAACCTTCCACTAGGCGTTCTTACGCTTTTAAATGGAAAAGATTTTCCATTTGGTGTGCTCAAAAGGGTCTTAACCCTCTAGCACTCCCATTGAATTCTCTTTTGGAATATCTCCTGCATCTCTCCAATGCAGGACTCAAAACGAATTCAGTAAGAGTCCATTTGAGTGCTATTGCGGCATCACTTAAGCCCATCAATAGACAACCTGTTTCCTCTCATCCTCTTATTGCAAGATTCATGAGAGGCCTAACCTTAACTAAACCTCCCATTCGACCTCCTCCGGTGGCATGGGACTTAAACATGGTTCTTGGTCAGCTTATGAAGCCTCCTTTTGAACCCTTAGTCACTACCTCCTTGAAATTTCTTTCCTGGAAGGTTATTTTTCTTATTGCAGTCACCTCAGCTCGCCGTATCAGTGAATTGCAAGCTCTAGTGGCTAATCCACCTTATACAAGGTTCCATCATGATAAGGTGGTCCTTAGGACCAATCCCCACTTTATGCCTAAAGTGGTCTACCCTTTTCATCTTAATCAAGAGGTATATTTACCTCTCTTTTTTCCAGCTCCTCATGCATCCAGTGCAGAGAGGAACCTTCATACTCTAGACTGTAAAAGAGCTCTTGCCTTTTACCTCCACAGGACACAGCAACATCGAAAGTCTTCTCAGCTTTTTGTTCTCATTTAGGATTTCCAGTCTCCAAAAGAACACTCTCCAATTGGATTGCTCAGTGTATCTCTTTTGCTTACCAGAGTAAGAACCTTTCTCTGGAGGGCCATGTCACCGCTCACAACGTGAGGGCCATGGCCACCTCTATGGCTCATTTAAACTCTGTGTCCATTGACCAGATCTGTCGAGCAGCCACCTGGGCCTCGGTTCATACCTTTACAGCCCATTACTGTTTGGGCAAGGACTCCCGCCGGGATGCCTTGTTTGGTCAGGCTGTCCTCAGACACCTGTTCCATTCTTGAACAACTCCAGCCCACCTTCCCTGAATGGATGCCTGAGATCCATAGGAACATGAGGAACCTTTCAGGGTCTCATACCCTTCAGGGGATCTCCCAGGCATCTTAGCTAGGGAGTCCCCATATGTGAGGACTTATTCCTGCTTGTTCCTGGAGATAGCACAGGATAGGATTAGTCCTCACAACCCACCCGCCTCCCCTAGGAGTTGTATCTATCTTTCTCTTTCCTTTCCTCTCTCTATTGTCTCAGCTTTAAACTCGAACTGAGGAGAGTTGGTCAGGAAGGCGGGAAGGCAGCACGCATGCGCAGTGGGAGGCCCCAAAAGCTTTCCTTCTGGGAAGCTGGGGAGCTTTCCCGCGCAGGCTCCGTCGGTACCGACGTACCCATATGTGAGGACTAATTCCTGCTGTTCCCAGAGATCACCTGTTACAGGTAAGTAACTGTGCTTTATCTTTCCATCCTTTTGATTCAAAGGGGGAATTAAACAATCTGGAATTAAAGAAGCTAACCCCCATTAATCTCCACCCCCCTCCTGTAAACGGCTGACTGAAACAAGCACTTTTTAAAAACACATACCTGCCAGGGAGCAGTATAAATCCCGACGTGGACATTTTTGGTCATGGATATGCATTCCTATATGAAATGGGGAATGCACGTGTAGATTTTTGACCCACCTTGGTCACACCCTAATCATGCCCATGACACATTCTCGAGCAACCTCTGCATAGTAAGGACATCCACGTGTAAACTGAGTCCATTCTAAAATGCTCAATTACATATAGATACCATTTCCACATCTAAATGTCTGATTGTAGATTGTACATGTGGAATTTGTGAATAAGACTTCTAAATAAACCCCTTAACTTACATCGGCAGTGTCTGATTATTGCTGCTAGCTTTATAAGTTTTGGCCCAGCCTGGGCGGCTCCAAATGCTGCCTGTTTACTGTATATGGACAAAGTTAGCTGTTTCACGGACTCAAAAAGTTTTTTTAAAGCATTTTTGTGGTCAGTGCCCACTGTCAATCACATATGTGCTTCTGAAAATTGACCTCCTTGAAAATAAGGCTCCATTTGACAGAATAAAGTTGAAAACAAGAAAACATGCTATGTTGTGTTTTTTATGCTTTTTTTCATCTTATGTTGGTTTCAGAAAAGTCAGGCAGGTGCCTAGTCCAATTACTTTTATTTTGCAGAATTACTTTCATTTATATAGAGTATATATATATATAATAGCTTTTGGATAAAAGCAGATTATATTTCTTTTTCTAGATCCAGCTTTGAGAACAATACCTTGGGTCCTGGGGGTCATATCATAACAGGACATCTATGTGAATAGTCCAGAAAAGTGACTAGTTTATAATGACAACATCGAAGCCTATGTGCTTTCATAAACTGGGTTCCCAGAACCAACCCCTCTAGAGTGGAAATGCCCATGTGCAGATGTACAGCAGCTCTGAAAAGACATACCGGGTCCGTGTACTTGCAGCATGCGCTTGCGTATTTTATAAAATACATGCAAACACTGCAACTCCGCTTCCGCTCTGTCCACCTTGCGGCCATGGGAACATCTACGCACAGAATACTCAAACGTAGTCACGCTCTATCCATGGGCCTATCTTTTGCATGCGTATGTACTTGTGCAATTTTATAAAAGACCTTTTCTCTATGTAAAGGAGGTTCACATGTGGGAAAAAGCTTTTAAAATTACCCTTAGGATATACTGGAAAGACCTAGGTGGTTATCCCCTTGTGCCACCTCTGATCCGCCCCTAGAATGCCCCAATGCATTAGTGCCGCTGAATATCCCACGTTAATCTCTTTGAAAATGCCTCCCTTGTAGATTACTGAAGAACACATGTAAATGAAAGTATTTTATAATCAACTCATAGTTACACCTGTTCTCGAGCAGGCATATGGTCCATGCCGTAAATGAAGGCACAATCCCTGCAGGGTTTACGCTAGTATTTTACAAAGACAAATAGGTGCCTATTTATGGTTATAAAATAAGTGCCTTCTTGCACACTTGACCTGCTGCAAAATTCTCCTCCGCTTAACTAAAAACATGGGAAAAATCCCTGGATAATGATTTTTTCAAAGTAAAAATTATACTGGTCAATGTTCGAGGCCCTCGCACATTATTGAAAAGGCTAAAGGTGGTCATAGATTTGTTTTTCAGTGGTGCTGTCCACTATGCCTACTGGTTTCCTTCATGCAAATGCAAGGTTGAAACCAACAATTGTGTATTTAAAACAAAATAGCCTGAAGAGTTCTCCTGTCCCGTGTCTTTGTGTCTCGTTCTTCATTCAGGAGGCAGATGTTGTTCCTTCTCCCCTGATGGGAAGTCTTTGGCAGTAGGGCTCAATGATGGAAGTTTCTTGATAGTGAATGCAGACACACTGGAGGACCTTGTCTCTTTTCACCATAGGAAGGATGTTATTTCAGATATTCGATTTTCCCCTGGTAAGCAAGATCATTTGCGAGAGTCCAACTTAATGTCCCATTTACAACTATGTTCTGTAAAGTGCCATAATTTTGTTGTGGTCTTTGATTTTAAATATGTGGTACACAGCCCTCTCATCTAATGTGCTCCATATGTAAATGATGGCTATCAAAATCATAAGAACATAAGATATGCCATACTGGGTCAGACCAAGGTCCATCAAGCCCAGCATCCTGTCTCCAACAGTGGCCAATCTAGGTCATACGTACCCAGCAGTTTCCCCAAAAGACACAGGTTCCACAATGCTTGTACTGGTTCAAGCATTGATATCCTGGGTTCCTTTTTAATAATGGTTTATGGACCTTTCCTCCAGGAACTTGTCCAAACCTTTTTTAAACCCAGCTACACTAACAGCCTTTACTACATCCTCCGGTAACAAATTCCAGAGTTTGATTACACGTTGAGTGAAAAAATATTTTCTTTTATTAGTCTTAAATAGTTTACCCTGTAGCTTCATTGCTGTTCACCTGCTAAAGCCCTGGGGAATTTTAATTTAAAACATTTTTGTTCTGAAATGTGATCATGTAGAGGGATAGCAAAATCAAGTTGTATTAGTTCCTGCAGATCTGTCCGTCTTTGTGATGATTTATTCTTGCTGATACATTCCAGGCACTGGGAAATACTTAGCTGTGGCATCCTATGACAATTTTGTAGATCTCTACAATGTGCCGAACAGCAAACGGGTTGGAGTCTGTAAGGGAGCCTTCAGTTATATAACACATTTAGACTGGGACGTGAGCGGTAAGTAATGCAGCCCCTGAGCTCAGGCGGCCCATAAAGCAGTGAATTACTGTGGAAGTCGATTTTGTACTACTTTATCATCACTGACATTTAAAGGTCTTTTCTCAATATTGTGCATGTTGCACAGTCGAAAAAGTTACCTAATGCTAATTAGAAGCTAGGCTATATGCTATGAAGAGATTGGTGGCTGTTTCTGTTGTATGCAATATAATTTCTTTTTGGTGGCACTGTACCATAAGGAAAGAGTGAGGCAAACTACCAAGTGGGCCTGTGTATAGCTGTCAGCTGCTGAACAGCACTTAACAGATCAGTCACTGACATTTCCTAATCTTCACTCCTATAAACCCTACAGTCCCGTCATTTTATATACCTACTACTTCTTCATTTCTATAGCGCTACTAGGCATATGCAGCACTGTAGATATATATACATAAGAGACAGTCCCTGTCCCACATTCTATCTTTCTCGCAAGTGGGCTGACGTTTTTAGAAAGTGGTCATGGGAGCCCTGGGTAATTGTCCTGGTTGCCTGCCCCAGTCACTGTCCTCATGAGCTACAGTGGAGTCCCCATTTATGTTTCTTTTCTATCATCCTCAATGGACACTGACCTGGCAGTCATGCAGAAATGGAGATAGATTGACATTCATTCTGCGGCTTCTCACTTCTCTGGCAGATCCCTTTTATCTGTGCCCTTCTCTGTCACTGCCAATTCCAGACTTTGTTCATTCCACAAACCACCTGAATCAGTACGTTGAGCTCCTTTTCTAGCCCTATTGAAATCAAAGCTAAAAACCCAATTCTTCAAGACTGCTTTTGGATCCTGATGCCCCTCACTATCTTGTTCACCACTTGTATATCATATCATACTCTAGTCCCCAGTTTTGTGATGTTGTTCATCTCGGTTATATTGTAAGCTCTGATGAGCAGGGACTGTGTCTTACATTTATATGTACAGCCCTGCATATGTCTTGTAGCGCTATAGAAATGATAAGTAGTAGTAAATTGAAACCTCTCATTTTCCATCCCTTAAACTGGGTTGTTTATTTATGCAGTTTCATGACTAGTTCATTCAGTTTGAGCCTCTTTCTCCTTCCCCACAAAATTTTGCCATTCTGAGAGACTGCCTAGTTTGTCTAGTGTGGAAACTAGCCCTGATTTTTGTGCTTCACATTTCTTCTAGGAAAAGCAATTCATTCCAGAGCGCTTCTGCTAGACCAATCCATGCCATAGGGTTGTCTCTCCCAACCAGCAGATGTGACAGAGAAAACACCAGAAGAATGCTGTGACATCATCCCTGGCATCATGTGTTACAGCTAGGGGCACTCTTCAGTTTTTTTTCTGTCTCAGCATATGGTGGTTGACGTTTAGTACAGCTCCTGATTAGACTTCTGTTCTTGGTCACAAGGGCACTGGACAGTCCAGTCATCCAACCCAAGGGCGTGTGAGAGACACCCCCTGGTCAGGACTGCTTCTTTCAGTGGGGCAGCTACTGGCCATGAGAGTCAATTAATTCCCTAAGTGTGCTGCAAAGAGGTGCCTAGATCCATCGGTATCTTTTTATTATTTAAAAAAAAAATAAAATATATATATATATATAAAAACCAACAAGGTTATTGCTCCTGTACAGAGGGCCCTCCAGCACATGCTTCAGGACTCCTCAGTGGGAGCGCACCCCTCATAAGCCACTGCCCCCGAAGGCTCAAGGTTGGGATGGTAGGCGGTAACAGCACTCACCAACGATCGCCTGTAGTAAGTGACTCCGCTCCTGCGCCTGCCCTCCGATCAGTACTGACAGCGGAGATCTCGGGGAGGACTTGGGCTTCTCTCCTTGCAGTATCATGGGACTTATGGCTCCGATAACATGCGGCACCATGCACTCCTACAAGTACCGTTGGTACTGCAGGTCAATTTTCTAAAGCACAGTGGTCGTGAATGGAACAGAAACACATTCTGTAGAGATGGCCAATAAGGCACCTCACTGTCTTTGGTGTGGGAGACGGCTCAGGGTCCTAGTTGACCAAATGTGCACTTTCTGTGCCATCGATCCCGGCCATCCCTCTGGGGCATGCCCTGATGCAAACACCCGCCTTCTTGTGGGTGAGCTGGCTCTGAGTCTCCCACCTCCAGCGCTGTTGGCCCAGCCGATGGAAGAGGTAGATGCTGCGCCGCCAGACTTCATGCAACCAGGGGAGGCCTCCGGAGACACTCCGCTTCCCACCTGCAGTGAGCAGGATGATGCAGCGGAGTTTGCCGTGCTTATCCGCCAGGCCTGGGGCATTTGGAAAGGGCACTGTACTGAGGCCCAGTTTCCCCATAAGACTGGATCCTGTCCCCTAAGGACCGGGTGACACTTGACAGGGCAGACTCGCAGGAACAGCAGCCCTTAGAAACATGATGGCAGGCCATGTGGTCTTTTTCTATCTACCCAGTAAGGGGCCTTAGGACGCAAAGCGCCACCACAAGTCCCTGTTATGGGCGCTGGGAGATCTCGACCCTCCTGACGAAGAGGAGCAGGGCAGCAAGCTTTCTCTCTCTTCGACCTCGAGCTTAGAGGAGGGGGAATTTGTTCAATCGGAGGATGAAATAGCATCCCGCATAATATTCGTCTGTTCCGTAAGAAGGAGCTCGTAGCCCTCATCAGTCAGGTTATGACGGAGCTCAGAATTCCTGAGGTTGCTGGGCCCGCAGATCCTATTCTCTGTGGATTCAGGGCACCAGTGAAGGCCTTCCCCTTTCTCCCGGAGCTACAGCAGTTGGTGTCTGAGGAGTGGCAGGTGCCAGATGTGTCCCTGCAGTTGGCTTGCCGCGTTGGGAAGATTTATGCCTTGTCCCAAGAGGATCACCAGTGCTGGCTCTGTTGTCCTAAGGTGCATTCTCTGGTCATGACAGTGACCTAGAAGACTGCAATTCTGGTAGAGGGCAGAGCGGCCCTCAGGGATCCACAGGACCACAAGGTGGAGAATTTATTGAAAACAGCCTGTTCGCTACAACATTGGCCATGCAGATGTTGGCCTGCAGCGGCCTGGCAGCCCATGCCTTGCTTCGCTGGATACAGCTTTTAACGGAGGACGCTGCCTCAACTCGGCTGGCCACCTTCATTGTGGACGGCCTTTATGACCTACTTTTCTTAGCCGCATGGGCAGTGGCGGCCACAGATGTCACCCAACTGTGGCTCTGGCTCTGTAACTGGTCAGGAAATGCCACCTCTAAGGCCCGCTTGGCAGGGTTGCCTTTTAAAGGTGGCCTGCTTTTTGAGGAGGACCTGGAGAAGTTGGTTAAAAACCTAGAAGAGGTCAAACCACAGTGCCTACCGGAATATAAACCTGTCTACTTCGTGGCGCTCACATACTACAAGCCCTAACATCCCACGCTCCGAACACTGTGATTCATGCCGGTATCGGTCCAGCTGACAAGCTACTTCGTTCCAGGCTGCAAGGAGCCGGGGCCAGGCTTTTTGTGGCACTCAGTGACCACAAAACTCCTCAGGAGGCTCTATGTTTATGTTTATTTGAATTTGATATACCACTCAGACCAAAAAGGTATTAGAGCGGTTTACAATACTACATCATTTAGGGAAAAAGAAAGGAACGCCAATTATAAAATAGGACAGAGTAGAGTACAGACACAGTCAAACAGATAAGAGGAGAAAGACACGGAACAGCACATTACCCAGATAAATAAGCAGGACTTCAATATAGCCTCCAGAGACCGACGCCACGAACCAACGCCTAAGGGCCACGCCAAAGGGCCCTCTGGCGAGATCCAGTGCTGTCTTCTCCCACTCTTCGCACCAATTGGTTTGGGGCCCATTCTGAGATGCTGCGGGACGGTGGACAGCCTTGCCTTTCTCACCAGGAATGGGCTTGCATCATGTTGGATGCCTGGGTGCTGGAGGTCATCTGGTGCGGATATGCCCTCGACCTCGCACGGCCCATTCGCAATGCTTTCATGACTACACCTTGTGGGTCGGGAGCCAGACGTCAGGCTGTCTGAGACACGCTGCAGCAGCTTCACCAACTGCAGGCGTTGGTGCCTGTTCTGACCTCCGAGCACAGTCAAGGGCGGTACTCCATCTACTTTGTAATTCAGAAGAAGGACGGAGCCTTCCAGCCGATCCTCAATCTCCAGGGGGTCATTCGCATCTTGTTATGCCTTGTCCCAAGAGGATCTCCAATGCTGGCCCGCAGTCAGTCATCCAGGCTGTCTGGCCCAGCGAGTTCCTTGCAATGCTGGACCTCAGAGGCGTGCTTGCACATTCCCATTCATGAGGACCATCAGCGCATCCTGCGCTTTGAGGTGCTGGGTCAACATTATCAGTTTTGTGCTCTACCCTTTGGGTTGGGGACCACACTGTGGATTTTCTCCAAGGTCATGGTGGTGGTAGCAGCGGCACTGCCGTGTGAAGGCATTTCTGCGTACCCATATCTTGTCAACTGGCTCATTCATACGCTGTCATATGTTGTCATGGAGCATGCCATACGATGAGTCCTGCAGTTCCAGGAACAGCTCAGCTGGGTGGTAATTACAGCAAGAGCTTGCTGATACTGTCCCAGAGGGTGGACTTCCTCGGAGCACACTTCGACACCTCCAAGGGCTGGGTGGTTCTCACAGAGGACTGCTGGTGCAAGTTTCAATCCCAGCTCCTCAATTTCCAGCAGTTGACCGCACCTCACGCCTGGAACTACTTCCAGCTCCTTGGGGCCATGGCAGCAACCTTGGAGGAAGTTCCATGAGCTAGGGCGCACATGCGCTCTCTTCAACATGCTCTGCTCACCCATTGGGCTCTGCGGTCCAAAGACTATGACTGCCAGCTCCCGCCTCCATTGGTGGGCGGCCCGCACAAATCTCCAACGGGTCATGCCATTGGACCAGTCAAGCTGCATGGTAGTGATGACCAATGCCAGCTTGTCCGGCTGGAGGGCCCACTGTCTTCACCACTCTGCACAGGGAACTTGGTCTCTGGTGGAGTCGGGATGGGAAATCAGTTGCCTGGAAGCTCGAGCCATCCGTCCACTCTTCTTCATTTTCAGGCTTTACTTCAGGCTCAGCTAATGCGAGTGATGTCCGACAATGCGACAGCAGTGACATATGTGAATCGCCAGGGAGGCACAAAATGTCTGGGTGTGGCGCAGGAAATGTCTCTCCTGTTCCACTGGGCTAAGCGGCATCACCGGGGTCTCTCGGCTCAACACATTGCGGGCGAGGACAATCTTCAAGCCAATTATCTCAACAGGCATTACCTCGACCCAGGCGAGTGGAACTGGCGGCATGGGCCTTCAACCGGATAGTTGACCAGTGGGGCCAGTCCATGATGGACCTCATGGTAAATCCGGCCAAAGCATAGGTGGAGGTTTTTTTTCTCATGGCGGAAATGCCCGGGATCCAAGAGAGTGGATACAAGATAGTGGAGGGGAGGAGTGGCCTAGTGGTTGGGGCAAGTTACCTCAGGCCAGAAGGTCAGGGGTTCAAATCCCACTAGAAGACAGCAACCTTGGGCCAGAAGGACTGGGGTTTCTAGTCCCACAGGTGCTCCTTGTGGTCTTGGGCAAGCCACTTAACCCTCCATTGTCCATGTTCCCTGTAAAATAGTTATCTCCAAGTTATAATGCCCTGTTCAATGTAATTTCAGTTTGTTCAATGTAAACCATCTTGATATCATGAAAGGCAGTATATAAGAAATGTTAAATAAAATAAAATTAAAAAATAAATAAGATATGTTAGTACAGCCATGGCTGCAGATGTCACTGCTTTACATCTTCCCTCATCTGGCCATGGCGTTTGATTCCTGGAGTACTCCAGTGGGTAGAGAGGTACCCACGTCAGGTGGTCCTCATGGCTCTGGATTGACCCCATCATCCATAGTATGCAGACCTAGTCCGCCTTCAGGTTAAGCCTTCACTTCCCTGGGGAGTCGCAGAGGACCTCTGAGACAGGGACCTGTATGGATGGAAGACCCGGGTCAATACTTGCTTACAGCCTGGCTCTTGAGAGGCAGCAACTGATGCAGAAAGGCTACTCTCCTACAGTGATAACCACAGTGTTACAGACCTGTCAGAGATCTACGTCATTGGCTTATGTCCGGGCATGGTGTGTTTTCAAGGAATAGTGTGATCAGCAGACCTTTTTACCATGATGGGCATGCGTCCCGTAAGTGTTAGCCTTCCTGTTGGAAGGGTTCCAGAAAGGACTAGCCTTCAACTCATTACGGGTGCAGCTGGCAGCCCCCTCGGCCTTTCAGGTGCGGTACTGGGCTGGCCCTTGGCTGCTCACGGTGATGTGGGCTGTTTCCTAAAGGGCGTCCATGGTCTTCGACCTCCTGTATGACCAATAGTGCCCACATGGCACCTGTCAATTGTCTTGAGGGCGCTTGTGAGGGCGCCATTTGAGACCTTGCACCATGCAATGCTCAAGGATGTCACCTTAAAGGCGATCTTTCTTGTCGCCTTTACTTTGGCACGGCAAATCTCTGAGCTGTAGGCTCTGTCTTGCCGAGATCTATTCTTGTTCTTTTCAGCCGAAGGTGTGTGCTTACATCTCGACACTTCTTTTCTCCTAAAGATCCTGATGACTTTTCATTTCAATGAGTAAATCTCCTTACTGTCCTTTTCCCAGGAACAGGGTGTCAGGATGGATGCTTCCTTATGGAAATTGGATTTTCGCAGGATTCTCCTGTGTTGCTTGGAATCCCTTTAGGCTCTCCGACTATTTGTTTATCCTCTTTGCGGGACCCCACAAAGGTTGGGCGACATCCAAGGCCACTCTGGGCCACTGGATTAAGGAAGCCATTTCCTCCACCTACTTGCTGGTGGGGAAGCCGGTGCCATCTGGGTTAACAGCGCATTCTACTTGTGCTGAGGTGGTGGCATCCTGGGCAGAGGTATCTGTGGTGGCACCCTTGGACTTCTGCAAGGCAGCGATGTGGTCTTCCTTGTCCACATTTGCTCACCAGTATCACTTGGATGTGCAAGTGCTGGTGGCAGCCCATTTCAGTTTGCATGTGTTAGCTACTGTGCTGTCGTTCCACCCTTGGGGTGATTTAGCTTTGGCACTCTGCTATGGTCTGTACTGGTCTAGTAGCAGCACTCTAGAAGGGGAAATTTTACTTACCGTTAATTTCCTTTCCTGGAGCTCTGCTAGACTAGACCAGTCCAGGGCCCGCCCTGACGATTCTGGGCCTGCTGCCGCGTGGAGTGGCCCTGAGGCCTGGCTCTCAGTTGGAGCACTATCTGTTTTGAATATAGGAGTAAGATTTGTTTTGTATATAGTTCCCCTGCTCACATTTTTAATGGGAAATAGGCGTACTCGGAGAGAGTTCATCTGTTTGTTATGTTAACTGAAGAACGCCCCTAGCTGTACTGTATATGATGCCAGGGATGATGTCACAGCATTCTATTATGTTGTTTGATGTAAACCGCCTTGGACAAAGGCGGTATAGAAAAACTGTTAAATAAATAAATAATAAATTCTTATCATGTTTTCTCTGTCTTACATCTGCTGGTTGAGGGAGACAACTCTATGGTCTGGACTGGTCTAGCAGAGCTCCAGGAAAGGAAATTAACGGTAAGTAAAATTTCCCCTTGTCTTTTGGATTTTATGGTGTGTGTTTTATTTTGCTTTCCTATGTGTAATATATCATTCCGTTAAGTTTTCTTTATGACTCACTATTTATTTACAGGGCTTATTTACCATGGATCTGTTACATAAGACATAATAATAAGAGACATTGCAAAAATAAAACAATGAAATATAATAAAACACCACAATATGCAAAAATGATTCCTGGAGGATGAGTGGATAATTATGGATGTAGAAATCATTATATGCCAAAGGAGTCTCAAATCAATTTGACTTTGTCTTGTATTTGATTCACGTAGTCATGAGCAGAAAACCCATCTGAACCTATAGGGGAAACAGAGGAAGGGGGCTGAGAAAGGCGTATTACAAAAAAAGGGGGGAAAGGAGACTGTATATTTCCTCGGCTGTCACCCAGGCCTAAACAGTTTTTCCTTCAGCAAACTAATCATTGTGCCGCTGTTGACGTTGATGAAATCAGGAGTGGCCTGTGCTGTCCGCAAGTTACACAGACCTCCTAGTCTTCAGGTATGGTAGCTAGTGTCATAGGAGCTAGGCCGGTACACTACCCTATCTCGTAATTGCGTGCTAGAACTTTCCTGAGGCATTCAGCATCACACAGGCAAACATAAATAAGTGGTTAGAGCAACAGTCTGCTACCCAGGAGATCTGTATTGGATTCCCACTGGCACTGCTTGTGGCCTTGGGCAAGTCATTTTACCCTCTATTGCCTTGGAAGAAAAGGTCTGGCAATCTACTTCCAATCATACCTTGCCAAGAAAACCCACAGGCTGCTGGGTTGCTAGGAGTCACCATTGACTTGAAGGCACGTAAAAAATCTGCCTATTTTCCCCTCCTCAATAGTCCCCAAACTTGCCTCAGGAGTGAGGGTGGAAGAAGGCATGACTATTTATCCATTGCATCCAACTTGGGCCTTTGACAGGCCTAGGTAATGGGAATACAGCAGAGCAAAACGGCATTACTCATTCAAGAACTTCCACCACACTGAGCCCTGTCATGGGGCAGAGCAACAGTGCACCCTTAAACATGCAGCGGCAACTCTTTTTCCCACAGCATGAGCCAATGTGGAAAAAGGTGACTATCCCAGTCAGCCTGATGTATACCCAAGACCCTTCAGGCTCCTCTTTTCTGGGCACCAATCCTTATGTCTTCAGCAATCTGTTTTACAGAAGTCAGCTGTGGAGATCACCTCTCTCTTCAAGCCTTGGTCTTTCTCACTTTCTTCCGACAGACATAGAGATGTGGTGAACACTTTATGAAGAGGGCCTTCCCTCAAAGCATTAGAAGCAATTTTATTGAAGTATAAAGGAGTAAGCTAAGAAACTCCTTTATTGTAATGATCTGGAAGGATCAGAGGCCCTTAAGGCTCCAAGATTCTGGAAATAATTACTGTCTCCCAAATGAGTCGTCCAGATCAGATGTATTCCATGCTTAAAGAAAGGTGGAAGGAAGGCCAAACAACAGCCAGCATTGCTTAAAGGTGAGGTCAGAGAAGCTGTTATAGCTAAGAAAGAATCGAAAGAATCATTTCTTGAAAAAGAGCCAAATGATGAAAATGGGATACAACTTAAGTACTAGAAGTTAAATATAAGGCAGGCAAAGAGAGAATTTGAAAAGAAGCTTGCAGCGGAAGCAAAACTGCTAATAAAATTTTTTTTAAGTACGTTCGTAGTAAAACACCAGTTAGAGTCAGTTGGACCCTGATGATAGAGGGGTAAAAGGGGCACTAAGAGAGGACAAGGCCATTGTGGAGAGACTGAATGAATTCTTTGCTATGGTCTTTACTGAAGAAGATGTAGGAAACTTAGCCATGCCAGAAATGATTTTGGAAGGTGATGTATCAAAGGAATTGAAACAAATCTCGATAAATTGGGAAGATGTAATACAGCTATTTAATAAATTAAAGAGTAGCAAATCACCTGGACCAGATGACATACATCCCAGGGTGCTCAAAAAACTGAAATTTGAGATTGCAGATCTACTTTTAGCAATCTGTGAACTATCATTAAAATCATCTGTGGTATTTGAAGACTGGAGAGTGGCCAGGGTTCCAGGGATAATCCGGGAAACTACAGACCATTGAGCTTGATGTTAGTACTGGGCAAAATGGTAGAAACCATTATAAAGAACACAATTACTGAACATGCAGATACTCATGGTTTAATGGCAGAAAGATAAGATGGATTTAGCCAAATCCATATTTTGAAGGTGTGAATAAACAGGTAGATAAAGGTGAGCTGGTTGATATCGTGTATCTGGATTTTCAGAAAGCCTTTGACAATGTCCCTTATGAGAGACTCTTGGGGAAATTAAAAAATCACAGGATAGGAGGCAGTGTACTGTTGTGGGTTAGAAAATAGGGCTAAATGGCCAATTTTCTCAGTAGAGTAAGGTGAATAATGGAGTATCCCAGGAATCTGTGCTGGGCCCGCTACTTTTTAACATATTTATAAATTACCAGGAAATGGGAACAAGTGAGGTGATTAAATTTGTAGTTTACATAAAAATTATTCAGAGTTGTTAAAACACAAGAGGATTGTGATAAACTACAAAAGGACCTTGAAAAATTGGGAGACTGTGTGTCAAAATAGCAGATGTAATTTAATGTGGACAAGTGCAAAATTATATACATTATACATGAGGGAGGGGTGGCCTAGTGGTTAGGACACAGTATCTCAGGCCAGAGGGCCAGGGGTTCAAGTCCCACCTGGGGACAGCAATCTCAGGCCAGAGGGACTGGGGTGTCTAGTCCTATAGGCAAGCCACTTAACCCTCCATTGCCTCACATACACATAGATTGTGAGCCCCTTTGGGGACAAGGGAATGTATCCAGTACCTGTTTGTAGTGATTACATAATGTAAACCGCTTTGATTGAAGGATAAGGCAGTATAGAAAACTAGTTAAATAAATAAATACATAGGTAAGAAGAATCCAAACTATGTTTACATGATGCAAGGTTCCACTTTAGGAATCCCCACCCAGGAAAATGATCTGGGCATCATAATGGACAATAGATTGAAAACCTCTACCCAGTGTGCAGCTGTGGCCAAGAAAGCAAATAGAATGCTAGGAATCATAAAGAAAGGAATGGGGAATAAAACCAAGGATATTATAATGCTTCTGTGTCATTCCATCATAGTAACATAGTAACATAGTAAATGACGGCAGATAAAGACCAGTATGGTCCATCTATTCTGCCCATCATGCAACCACTCCTTGAATATTGTGTGCAGTTCTGGTCGTCATATCTTAAAAAGGACATAGAATTAGAAAAGGTACAGAGAAGAATGACCAAAAATGGTAAAGGGAATGGAAACATATCCCTGTGAGGAAAGACCTAAAAGGTTAGGGCTTTTCAACTTGGAAAAGAAATAACTAAGGGGAGATATGATAGATGTCTGTAAAATAATGAATGGAGTGAACCAGATAAACACAGATCAGTTGTTTATGACTTTAAAAAGTAGAAAGACTAGGGGACATGCAGTGAAGCACATAGTACATTTAAGACAAATCGGAGAAAATATTTTTTCACTCAACATGTAATCAAGCTTAGGAATTCGTTACTAGAGGATCTAGTATAGTTTGGTTTAAAAGAGGTTTGGATGAGTTCCTGGAGAAAAAGTCCAATAACCATTATTAAAGTGGACTGGGGGAAATCCACTGCTTACCTCTAGCACAAGCAGCATGGCATCTTTGTACCTGACAGGTACTTGTGACCTGGATTGGCCATGGTTGGGAAAAGGATACTGGGCTTTATGAACCTTTGGTCTAACCGAGTATGGCATATCTTATGTTCTTATGACTTTCCTTGGCTAAATTCATGTTGGCTTTGTCCTATTAAACCATGACTAGCTATATGTTCAGTAATTTATATTGGTTTCTACCATTTTGCCTAGTGCTAACATCAGACTCGCCGGTCTGTGTTTCCCAGATCACCCCTGGAACCTTTTTAAAAATTGGCATTATGTTGGCTATTCTCCAACATAAATTTGTCTTTAAAACCGTGAACGTCTGCTAACAACAAGATGTTATTCAAGTTTTGGAGATGAATTTTCAACAGCTAAGTAAAACCTTTTTGCCCTGAAGCAGAACTATGACTATTATCTAAGTTCAAAACGCAGATTCTGTGTCTGCAGGACTATTGTTGCAGTATGTTTTTGAAGTTTATAATTTTTTCATAGCTTTCTTACTTTTTAACTCTTAAAATTATTATATTAAAATGGACTGTATTCGGCAGGTCATACTGATGTAAGATGATCTTTGAAATTTAGTCCTACAGAAAATTATATAATTTTATATTTTTTGTCACATGGGATTCTTATGTGGTGATTTCTTTTTCTAAAACATCAGCAACATTTGTCCCTTCTTTTCTGAACATGCTACCAAAACCTTATACACACTCTCATCACCTCTCACTTAGACCGCTACAACCTACTCTTCATTGGTCTTCTGCTGAACCATCTCTATCCCCTTAAATCTATTCAGAATTCAGCTGCATGATTAAATATTCTGCCAGTGTTGTTATGCTCAAGCAAGCCGTCTTCTCAAGTCACTTCATTGGCTCCCTAACTGTTTCCGTCTCAGTTTAAACTTCTCTTACTTACCTACAAGTGCATTCATTCTACAGTTCCTCATTACTTCTCCAGTCTTTTCTCTCCCTACACCCCTCCTCGGGGACTCTGCTCATCAGGTAAATTACATCTATTTGTGCCTATCTCCTCTACTGCCATTTCCAGCTGCATTCCTTCCACCTTCCTGCACCATATGCCTGGAATAGACTCCTCAGTCAGTATTTTAGGCGCCATCTCTGGTCCTATTCAGATCCAGGCTAAAAGCCCACCTTTTCAAGGTTGCTTTTCTCCCATTTAATACCCATGTGAAGTTTTAATCATTTTCTGTAATGAAATTCCTTAATCCCTTATTTGTTCTGTCTGTCTTGAATGGATTGTAAGCTCTGTCGAGTCAAGCTCTTGCATGTATACGTGCAACGTTGCGTATGCTTAGTAGTGCTACAGAAACGATAAGTAGTAATAGTGAAATTCAATATGAGCTATCTTCTTTTGCTTTTTCTGTATGCATCTGTCTTTCATTTATGTCTTACAGGAAAGCTTTTACAGGTCAATACGGGTGCTAAAGAGCAGCTATTCTTTGAAGCACCTCGTGGGAAAAAGCAAACCATTCCAAATCAAGAGGTAAGCCGATAACTCTGAATCGTAAGTCTAGGAGTATCATGAACAGCCATGGCACCATCATTATTCTGCTTTGCAAAACCTGCCTGTTTCCTGTGACTGTTACCGCTTCTTTCTAAAGCATAGGCACCTGGCTGTCACGTCTTTTGCTTAGACTCCTTGGTGGGATCCTAAATAAGAAACACCTAGCTATACATACTGATTCAGCAGACTAGGATGACTACAGCTACATTATTTTATATGGTACCTGAAGTACGACCTCTGGGTAGACTAAAGGAGAAGGGTGAGGCAGGGGCAGAAATTCCACATGAGCTGTTTTGCAGTGCAGGGACCCCAGGGAAGAAGGGAGTATGCTTGCAGCCACTCCCAGATCTTCTGAGGACATCCACCTCTAAGGTCGTTTTCCAAAATTGTCCTCGGGTGTCCTTAACTTGAACGTATGCTGCTGGGGTGCTTTGAGAGATCGTAGGAAGCAGCTGTAGTTACAGGAGTCCTTGTAATGGCTGTAAAAATGCTCGACTCACCTCAGGCAGCTATGGAGTTCCAGAAATCCTGAACACGCATGATACTAAAAGTTATTTTTTGACCGCCAAATTATTCAGGCAAGTCTACTAATGCACAGTTTAAAAAGAAAATCCTCCTTATTCATGAAGGAATGTCTTCTTTCACATAGAGTACTGAGAAACATACAGGGGCATGTTTACTAAAGTGCAGTTTTTATACTTACCGCACTGTGAGTACAAAACTTAAGGTGCGGTAGGTGTAGAGCTTGTGTGGTAAATGCAGGGAAGTGGCTAGCATCTGCCCTGTATTTTACCACACAGAGCAAACAGTTAACTACATGGGCCCATGTTACATGCCTAGGCAGATAGCGTAGGTGCACTCATGCTACTTGTAGAGGTATGGAGAGCGGGGTCCAGTAGTGTCCCAAATATTTTTTTAAAAATTGTGGCAGGATTCCCCTCCCATCTGATCCCTCCTGCATGATCTGATTCCCATCCCCCCTCCCCCAGATATTCTACCCCAATCAGCACTCCCACCCCAGACAGCAACCACCTCCACAATCAAGCTCCCCCAAGATTAGACCCCACCCTTAAAATTGCCTCCCCAGGATTAACCCTCCAATAGAAACCTCCCAACAGGCCCCCACCTAAGCAGAAGCCCTCCCAAAAAGCAAATTCCTCCTCTGGGACTCACCTGGTAGTCTAATGGAGCAGGGCAAAAGCCGCCCCCCTCTGTTCCTGCTCCATTAGCTGCTAGGTTTCAAAATGGCGGTTATGTCCCTTAGTCTCATAGTACTATTGCTAGGGATCAACCTGCCATATAAGGAGTAATTGCCCCATATGATAAGTTGACCCTCTATCAGTAGTACCACTGGACTAGCGCTAGCAGTCATAACTGCCATTTTAAAGCCCAGTGGCCAGTGCGGTGGGAGTGGAGGGAGCCTTCATCCCATATTTGATCTCAGAAGTCTCAACATAAGAACATAAGAAATGCCATACTGGGTCAGACCAACGTCCATCAAGCCCAGTATCCTGTTTCCGACAGTGGCCAATCCAGGTCACAAGTACCTGGCAGGTTCCCAAAAAGGCACACAGGTTCCACAATGCTCATCCTGGGGCAAGCAGTGGATTTTCCAGGTCCTCTTTAATAATGGTTTATGGATTTTTTCTACAGAAACTTGTCCAAATCTTTTTTTAAACCCAGCTACACTGACAGCTTTTATTATACCCTCCGGTAACAAATTCCAGAATTTGATTACGCATTGAGTGAAAAAATATTTTCTCTTACTAGTCTTAAATGGGATAACCCATTTAAGACTAGTAAGAGAAAATATATTTTTCACTCAACGCGTAATCAGTATGTTGTTAAGGATGAGCATTGTGGAACCTGTGTGCCTTTTTGGGAACCTGTCAGGTACTTGTGACCTGGATTGGCCACTGTTGGAAACAGTAGCTTCATTGCGTGTCCCCTAGTCTTTCTATTTTTTGATGGTGTAAACAACCGATCTATATTTGCCCGTTCCATTCTATTCATTAATTTATAGGCCTCTATTATATCTCCCCTCAGCCTTCTCTTTTCCAAGTTGAAAAGCCCTAGCATTTTAAGACTTTGCTCATAAGGGTATCATTCCATCCCCTTTGCCATTTTGGTGGCTTTTCTCTGTACCTTTTTTAATTCTGCTATATTCTTTTTAAGATATGGCGACCAGAATTGCACACAGTATTCAAGATCTGGTCTTAGCATGGAATGATAGAGGCATTATAGTATCCTTTGTTTTATTCTCCAATCCTTTCCTTATGATTCCTAGCATTCTATTTGCTTTCTTGGCCCCTGCTGCACACTGATGGAGGATTTCAGCATATTATCCACGATGACACCTAAATCTTTTTCCTGGGTGGTGGTTCCTAAAGTGGAACTTTGCATCATGTAACCGTAGTTTGGGTTGTTCTTTCCTAGGTGCATAACTTTGTACTTGTTCACATTAAATTTCATCTGCCATTTGAACATCCAGTCTTCCAATTGATCAAGGTGCTCTTCAATTTTTCACAATCCTTTTGCATCTTAACAACTTTGAATAATTTTGTGTCATTTGCAAATTTGATCACCTCACTCGTTATTCCCATTTCCAGGTCTTTTATAAATACGTTAAAAAGCAGTGGACTCATCACAAATCCCTGGGGTACTCCACTATTTACCTTTCTCCATTGAAAAAAATGGCCATTTAGTCCTCCTCTGTTTTCTGTCTTTTAACCACTTCCTGATCTACAATAGTACACGGTCTCCAATTCCATGACTTTTTAATTTGACCAAGAGTCTTTCATGAGGGACTTTGTCAAAGGCTTTCTGTATATCCAGGTACACTGAATCAAACGGCTCACCTTTGTCTAGCTATTTATTCACATCTTCAAAAAAATACAATAGATTAGTAAGACAAGACATTCCTTGGCTAAAGCCATGTTGGCTTTCTCCCATTAAACCATGACTATCTACATGTTCAGTAATTTTATTCTTTATACTGGTTTCTACCATTTTTACCTGATACTAACGTCAGGCTCACTGGTCTGTAGTTTCCCGAATCATCCCTGGAACCCTTTTTAAAATTTGGCATTACATTGGCCAATCGCCAATCTTCAGGTACTACTGATGATTTTAATGATAGTTCACAGATTACTAATAGCAGGTCTGCAGTCTCGTCTTTCAGTTCTTTCAATACCCTCAGATGTATACCATCCGGTCCAAGTGATTTACTACTATTCATTTTATCAAATAGTTGTCATACATCTTCCTGGTTTATCAATTATTTCTTTCAATTCTTCCAGTGCATCACCTTTACATACCATTTCAGGACTGGGTAACTTCCCTACATCTTCTTCAGTAAAGACCGAAGCAAAAAATTCATTCAATCTGTCCGCTATGGCCTTGTCCTTCCTTAGTGCCCCCTTTACCTCTCTATCATCCAGTGGTCCAACTGACTCTCTCACAGGGTTTTTGCTATGAATGTACTTCAGAAAGTTTTTATTATGCGTTTTTGCTTCTACACCAAGCTTCTTTTCAAATTTCCTCTTTGCCTGCTTTATCAATGCCTTGCATCTAATTTGCCAATGCTTATGTTTCCCGTTTTCGTCATTTGGCTTCTTTTTCCATTTCCTGAAAGATGCTTTTTTGGCTACAACAGTCTCTCTAGACCTCGCCTTTAAACCATGCTGGCAGTTTTTTGGCTTTCCTTCCACTTTTCTTAAAGCATGGAATACATCTATTCTGGGCTTCCAAGATAGTGTTTTTAAACAACGCCCATCCTAGATTTAAATCTTTAACCTTTGCAGCTACTCCTTTTAGTTTTTTCTTAACTATTTTCCTCATTTTATCAGTCTCCCTTTTGAAAGTTAATGGGTAGTACCACTATGGATTTCCTTGCCATTTTTCTTTCATTTAATAAATCAAATGCAATCATGCTATGATCACTATTGCCAGATGGCCCCAACACCTTTATCTCTTGCATCAGATTCTGTGTTCCACTAAGGACTTGGTCCAGAATAGCTTCCCCTCTTATCGGGTCATGAACCAGCTGCTCCAAGAAGCAGTCATTTATTTTATCTAGAACTGTTATCTCTCTAGCATGTCCTGCAGTGACATTGACCCAGTCAATACCGGAGTAATTTAAATCACCCATTATTACTGTGTTGTAACTTTGTTAGCTTTCCTGATTTCTCTTAGCATTTCATCATCCATCTGTTCATTCTGGCCAGGCGGTCAGTAGTACACCCCCAATGCCCTTGCCTTCCCCCTTTTACATGGGATTCTCTCCTTAACATAGAGCGCAACCCCTCTACCAATTTGATTTACCCTATCATTGCATCCCATTGATTGTCCTCCTTCCACCAGGTCTCTGAGATACCAATTATATCTAATCTTTCATTCAGTGCTATCTATTCTAGCTCTCCCATCTTATTTTTTAGACTTCTAGCATTTACATACAGGTATTTTAGAGGTTCTATTATATTCATATTAATCTGGTTATCAGTTGATAGGGGTAATTTGGAATCTTTCAGCTCTGTACTTAAGGGCATCTGGGTTACTTTTATCTTTATTGGAATGTCTCTGTTGGGATGCCCTTATTTCTCTCTTTTGGTAGTATCCAACAAATTCGTAAGGACTCTCGAAGCACGATCCAGCATTGGGGGTAGAAGCAGGAGCTGCAAGCTCCTCCTGCTCCCCCCTCCAAGGCAGGATTGCACCACAATAACCTTTTAAAAGCAGCACGCCTCCAGGCATGCCCACACCTGGCAGGCCTGCGCCTGAGGGTCTTGCCAGAGGGCCCTTTGGCGTGGCCCTTAGGCAAGGTGCTTAGGCAAATATATTCCCTATCCCAAATAATAACAAAAAAAATACGGGTGATTAAATCACTTCTTCTTATAAAAATAACTTAGAACATCATCTATTAGTTAACTGATGTCTCAGACTAATCTTGGCTTCTGCTACTGGGACTCACGTCCGTTTTTAAAGCAGATTGCCGATTTGCATCAACGACCTCTAAGAACTACGCGGGTGACCAGTCCAGGTTAAGTTCAATTTCAAATATCCCAAATAATAATAAAAAATCGCTCATGTATTAATACGGGTGATTAAATCACTTCTTCTTTTATATTTCAAAAAGACTCAAGCTCTGTACTTATCTGAACGGCCTGAGTACACCCGCTGAGTAGGACTGTTAAAACAGTAATTGACCAATCTTTTGTGTAAATATATTCCCTAAGCTATACTTCATAGGAAAACGGATCTCTTAACACAGACAACCAGGGACTCCTGCCCATTTGGTCGAGACCATAACCTTTCATACCAAAATCGCTGCCTTTTCTCATGTACTCCTTCATGCCCTCAAACCTCAACTGACCGCAATAACCCAGTACGTTTTGTAAGCTTGCCATCCTCACTGTCTGCTCTACTGATCTCTAACAAACCTTTCAATCTGTGTTGATTACATTTATCCTTGCAATAATGCATAATATCCATATTCTCTTGATGCTACTTTATTACTTTTAATGTTATGCATTACTTGCGATATCTTGTTTCAGTTATTGTCTTTTATTTTGCCATCACTTCATAAGTGCTCCAGTCAAAGATTCTGTATCTTCTCATCAAATTTGAATCGTACCAGAATGGAAATTATAAAACTGTTTATGCTCTCTCTGAATGTATTATTCTATGCACTCTGCCTTCTACTCACATCCATTCCACTCCTCCACACCCTTACTCCCCCAATCAACATCCTCGAACCCTCCCACGTTCTTATTATACGCCACCACCACATTCAAGACCACCCCAGTCATTTTAACAGACACACATTTCTTGGTAGCACATTCTTAAACCAGAGAAGACAGAACCATAGACTAATTCACATAAACCTCACACCAAAAGACAGCCTTCTAAAAAACATAAATCCACACACAGCCCTAAAATTCATTCTGAGTAATGCCAGAAATAAAATCCCACTGTTCGTCGACCTCATTACAGATGAAAAAACAGATTTCCTCTGCATTACTGAAACCTGGTTATCAGATGCTGACTCGATCTTATTAAATCAGCCAAAAGTACAAGGCTATTCTATTTTCAACTGCCCTAGAGACCGTAAAAAAGGAGGGGAGTACTCACAATAGTGAGCTCTAACCTTAACATCTCCCCCAACATCTGCAATAATCATGAGGGGATGGCTATCTTTAAAATAGAAAATAAGACCATAGCCATTTGCCTTATTTTCAGACCTCCTACCACCAAAATATAACCACAATGCTTGAATCTGCCTGCAACTCCCCATTAAGAAAACCCCATATCATCCTCGGGGATTGTAACCTATTATCTCTCACCAACAACCAATCATCAGCCTTCCTGGACTCAATGGAAGAGATGGGTTTCAGGCAAACAATAGAATATCCGAATCACATTAAGGGCAACACCCTAGATCTTGTGTTCCTACCAGAACACATAACTGAACTTCCTCATTATAGTCCCCCACGTATAACCCCAGTCCCCTGGTCCAACCATTTCACTATTCGTTTCTCCTTACTCCTGCCTCAAGCTGTCACCTTACATACCTCCAACCTGCACCAAGGGCCGAAATTCAGATCCTTCAACAAGGAAACATTTCTAGAAACAACTATCCCTAAGTTACATAACAACTCAAACAATCTCAGTGAAATGGTAACAAACTGGAATACCGCTATAAATATTGCAGCTAAACATTTTCCTGCACCATTAAGGTCCCATCGTACAGTATCTGAAAAATGGTATACCGCTGACTTAGCCAACTTAAAAAAAGAACTTAGAAAGTTAGAACTCAAATGAAGAATGAAAAAGACCCCAGAATTCAAAGCTCTATACATCTCATCCCTAAATTCGTACAAGGAAGCCATAAACAATGCTAAGAAACATCACATATAAAAATTATATCAAAGGCCATCAATTGACCAAGGGAGCTATTTGAAATCATGAAATCCCTAACCAAATCTCCCCTTGATAGCCCCCCATAAAATACCAATCGACTCCCAGAATCTAGCTAATCACTTTGCTGGCAAGCTAAAACAAAGTAATTCACCAGTACCTGATCCCACACTAACAGTAATAAAATACGCTAATGAGTGGAAATCTCTCCACCTCATTAATAGCAAACAGCTTCTAGACACTATTGCAAAACTTAATACAACCACATCCCTATTAGATGTGTGTCCTGTAGCGTGGATTAAGGCAACTAAAGCTGAGTTAGCCCCCTACATCCTAAACATAGTAAATCAATCACCAAGCCAAGGCTTCATGCCAAATGACCTTAAGCTTACTGCAATCCTCCCTTTACTAAAAAATAAATCCCTAAACAATAATGATCCGACCTCATATCGGCCTATTGGCAGTATCCCTTTTTTGGCAAAAATCATTGAGAAAGTTGTTCAACTCCAGCTGCAGGACTTTATAGACACAACAGCACCATTAGATGAGCATCAGTACAGGTTTTGTTCTTTTCATGTTGTCAAAACCCTTCTCCTGGCTCTTTTTGACACTGTCATACGAGATATGGACAACATTAAACAAGCCTTCATCCTTGTTTTTCTCGACATCTCCTCTGCTTTTGACAATATAAATCATAACATTCTCATCATCAGACTTAACCAAATAGGTATAAAAGAAATAGCTCTCAGTTGGTTTAAATCTTATCTAACCGCGTTCAATATGTACAAATAGACCAGGACTCATCATCACCCTTCCCTCAAGAACAAGGAATCCCACAAGGCTTTGTACTTTCTGCCCTCCTGTTTAACTTGTATCTTCAACCCATATGCTCCATTTTCAAGAAACACAATATAAGATATCACATATATGCTGATGATATCATGTTGTACTCCCCATTTGACATCGCAAACCCCAATTATGACAACCTAGCAGCTTGCCTAACTGAAGCCGAAAACTGGCTTTGTTCAAAGAATACGAGGTGTGACAAAAAAGAAACGAGACTGTGGCAGCCACACCCATGACTCAATGCCAGTTAACTAACCGCTTATATCACTGTGTTGTGCAACATCTCGCCACTATTCTGCTATAATATTTTTCATCTTTCTCACTCTGTTTTTCTTTTTCAGGTTTTTTTGTAGCACACTGCTCCATCGCTTTGTCATGCAACTGGAGGTGGCAGAAATATGGAGCAAAGAATCAACTTGAAATTTCTGGTTAAGTTGGAGAAGGGCCCAAATGAGTGTCTCCAACTTTATTTATTTTGCTGTGCTTATATACCGCTTTTCACCGGGTCAAAGCGGTTTACAGATATATGCTAACAGGCACTTTTTATTCCCTCGTCCCCGAAGGGCTCACAATCTAAGTGTACCTGAGGCAATGGAGGGTTAAGTGGCTTGCCCAAGGCTACAGGGAATATTCATGGGACTAGAGACCCCAGTCCCTCCTGCCTGAGGTTACTTGTCCCTATGTGGAAATTGAACCCCTGGCCCTCCAGCCTGAGGTAATCTATCCCAACCACTGAGCTACTCCTCCCTTATGGGGAGGATGCAATGTCAAGGCCACGAGTCGTTGAGTGGCACAAACGCTTCAAGACTGGCCGTGAGGAGGTGGAGGATGACCCCCAAGTCAGGAAGGCCTTCCACAACAAAGATGGCTGAGAACATTGACAGAGTGAACCAGCTGGTGTGGAGTGATCACAGATTGATGGTGCGGATGATAGCTGAGGAGCTCAGCCTGAACAGGGAGTCAGTGCAGACCATCTTGGTACAGGAGCTGGGGATGCGGAAGGTGTGCGCCAAGATAGTGCCCAAGCTTTTATTGGATGACCAGAAGGAGCACCGGGTCAATGTTTGTCGAGGCTCGCTAGAGAAGATTGGAGAAGATCCAGAGTTCGTTGGCCGAGTCATCACAGGAGACGAGACTTGGGTTTTCCAGTACAACTCTGAAAGCAAGAGACAGAGCCTGCAATGGAAGACTCGACTGTCACCCAGACCCAAGAAGGTGCGCATGTCCAAATCAAGGATCAAGGTCATGCTGATCGCATTCTTCAACCAGAAGGGAGTGGTCCATCATGAGTTTGTGCCTGAGGGTCAGACAGTCAACCAGCACTTCTACCAGCAGGTCCTCAATCACCTCCATGACCAGGTTCAGCACAGCAGGCAGGCTCTGTGGAGAGACAAGTCATGGTTACTCCACCACAACAACGTGCCTGCACACATCGCACTCAGTGTGAGGCAGTCCTTGGCCAACAAACAGATTATATCTCTTGACCACCCTCATTATTCCCCACACCGTGCAACTTCCGGCTCTTCCCCAGGCTGAAGACTGTGTTCAAAGGAACTTATTTCACCTCTGTAGAAGAAATCAAGACCGCTGTGACGAGGGAGCTGAGGGACCTCAAGGAGGAGGACTTTACTGAGTGCTTCCTTACATGACAGAAGCAAATGCAGAAGTACATTAACTCTGGGGGGATTACTTTGAAGGGGTCAATGCGTAATTTCTCTGTAGATTTTGTAATAAAACATTTATGGAAAAAGCGGAAGCCAAGGACCACGGCCAAACACAGTAGGGTTATTCAAAAGACTTTATTAGCTTATAAAGTCTTTTGGATACTCCTACTGTGTTTGGCCGTGGTCCTTGGCTTTCGCTTCTTCTTACTGTAACCTCTGCGGAAGACCTCCTTCTCCTGCTGTTTGATAAAACATTTATGGAACAGTCTCGTTTCTTTTTTGTCACATCTCGTATGTCCATCAATTTTAAGAAGACAGAAGTTTTATTCACTTCAAGAAACCCTAATTTCAACCCCACTCCTTTAATCAGTCTGCAAACAGGATTAAACAGGACGTAAAATACTTAGGAGTCACCCTTGATAAGACCCTCAACTTGACTGCCCACATAAAACAGACAACTAGAACAATCTTCTTTATATTAAGGACCATTGAACAACTGAGACCTCTTTTTGATATAGATTACTTCAGAACCATAGGCCAAGCATTAATCGCACCTCATTTTGATTTTTGTAATAGCATACTGCAAGGCGCAACTAAAAGAACTTAAACATACTCCAAATGGCTCAAAATGTCACCACCCGTATAATAGTGAAAGCCAGACTATCAGATCACATTACCCCTGTATTATACACCCTCCACTGGCTCCCTTTTTCTAGTAGGATAAAATATAAAATCCATACTGGTCATGTTTAAACTAATCAATAATATAGCACCTTTTCATCTTTCAACTTTGATCCAAACGCCCCCTGAAAACACACCTAGAAGACGGAAGAAGAACCTTCACATTCTTTTAGTCCCTACCTCCATTCGAAAAACTAATCAAATAACAAGTAACAGTGCATTCTCATATGTTGCACCTGCTCAATGGAATGCCTCCTGGAAGGTCTGAGAGAAATTAAAGATCTCCAAGTTTTCCGAAAGGAATTAAAACCTTATCTGTTCATCCAGCATTTCCATAACCCTAATTTCACTTCTGATCAAATGACACTTACCAGTTTGACCCCTGCACCACGTAACTTTGCTACACACCAAAGCAACCATATTCTCACACCTATTAATGTTTCATTTCACTTTCCATTACTGAAGCCTCTGCGCTTACAATAGATATAAAAGATATATGATTGTAAATATTTCTTACGTTTAACTTATTGTAAATAGTTCACCGGTTACACGATGTTCAATGTATTATGTTTTGTTTCATTGTAAATCACCCCTGATCTTTGGAATGTCTCTGTTGGGATGCCCTAATTTCCCTCTTTTGCTAGTATCCAACAAATTCTTAAGGACTCTCCAAGCACAATCACATAAACGAAATGTGCCTAAAAATAATAAAATTTAATTCACTGGAAAGAGGAAAAAGTGACATAAACATGGTACCGTGAGATACAAATTCATTTCCATTAACATCACAGATTTGGAAAACAAAAAAATTAAAATGGGATGAGACAACAGAATCACAATTTTGCATTCATACTTGTAGTCTGTTATAATGAAGCCTTTAGCATTTTACTCGTAAATACTGCCTCTGTAAAGAAAATGAAGAAAATCTCGTTAAAGAATTGGGAGATCAAATTGAGTGAAATTCAGATGCTTAAGCATGGCGCAACTTTAGTGGTTCATTTTCTTTAGGTAGAAAAGCTTGGATGGGCGTCATGGACCACTGTTTTAGGATCCAGCTGTGAAGGGATCTGGCCAATGATTGGAGAAGTCACAGATGTAACAGCCGCATGTCTCAGCAATGATCATAAGATACTGGCTACTGGAGATGATTTTGGGTTTGTGAAGATTTTTCGATATCCTGTTAAAGTAAGTACTTTATCCCCTTGAGTTTATTAGATTCTGGCAAGTGGAGATAGGAAAGGAGGGAGTAAGTACAGCTACCCAGATGAGAAGTTATCAGGGGTGGAACAAACAACTATCATTGTGCTGGTACCACAGTGAAATGGGACCCACAATTATAATGAACCAATAAATAAAATCTCAAAATCCATGTCACATATTACCTTCCTTAGACATAGTCCATGTGGTTCACAAAACATAAGAATACAATAAACAGCAGTACTTTATAAAAATTTATCAAAAGATATGTTCTCAGATTTGTGAAGGGATTAGCCATGTGGATGATAACAGTGTCGAAATGAACTATACAATAAGCATAACCAAATAATTCTTAAAGGCCAAAAGGTCACCTAAATAGACCTGGGGGGGGGAAGGAAATATTCAAAGGTAGACCTGCAAACTGCGTAATTCCACTCACGGGGATATTCAGCGGCTGTAGCCTAGTTTAGTGCTGCTGAATATCCCTGGTTTGGGCTGCTAAACACCCCGATGCTAAGCACTTACTGTCAGGGCATTCCTGAGGTGTCACTGCAGGTTAACTGGGCAGTGAAAATATTGAACCACTAGCTGGTTAACTCTAACCAGATAAAGTTAGGACAGTTGAATGGCTGTCCAAACTAGCCAGTTTTGCAATCTATTTTCGTTAGGTCTTTATCTTCATCTTTATCTTTATTAGCAAAATTTGATATACCAACCAAGCCGGAGCGTCAGGGCGGTGTACAATACAAATAAATAGTGGCTACTGAAAAATAAAGACGGAAAGGAATGCCATGGATAGACAGGACAGGGATAGATAAAACAGAGTAAGATAGAGGACAGAGACAGACCTAGAGGGGAGAACATGGTGACAAGGGACAGTAAAAGGGGAGGGCAGGGGGGTGGCTGAAATTTTGAGGATAGGAGATTATGAAAGGTGGGGGACATGACTGGGGGGTGCGAGGCCATCGGTGGAAAAGAGGGGATCGTAGGCCTGGCAGAAAAGTTAGGTTTTGAGAAGAACTTTGAAGCGGGGGAGGGATAATTCAGTGTGAAGCAGGTGTGGGAGCGAATTCCATAAAGCGGGTCCCAGAAAGAAAAATGCGGAGTGACGGGTGAGTTCAAGCTGAGCCTGAGATGGGGAGGGGAGGAAGTGGCGATTGCCGTGAGCAGAACGAAGAAGACGTGGAGATGGTTGACGGTGGATAATGTCAGCCAAATACTGAGGGGTGCTAGCGTGAAGAGCCCTATGTGTGATGATGAGCAGTTTATAAATGAATCTAACCTTAACCGGAAGCCAATGAAAAGTGAAAAGGCAAGGAGTGACGTGACAGCGAGCGGAGGAACAAGTGATGAGACGGGCAGCTGTGTTTTGGACTAACTGGAGACACCGAAGCTGACAGGAGGGGAGGCCTGCAAAGATGGCAGTGCAGTAATCTAAACGAGTGAACACAAGTGACAGGACAAGGGTGATAACAGAAGAAGAAGGGAGGAATGATCGGACAGCCGTGATCCGACGAAGGTGAAAAAAGAAAGTACGCACCACAGAGGAAATATGTTGATGGAAAGAGAGAGAAGAGTCCAGGGTGACGCCCAAGTACCATAGAGTTGATACCAGGGGAATGGGGCGGGAGGACATAACAGATGATAGATCAGGAGAGTGAAACAAAATGTCTATACAGGGCTAATTCTCACTCCACGTTTCTTCCAAAGTTATATGTATCAAAAGAGTGTGTAATCCATCAATCTGCAACATTTTCCAAATTATTTGGTATAGAAGTATGGAACAGGAGGTCTCAGACTTCACGGCACTAAACTCCAGCCATATTTTCACATGTCTTAGTACAGGTGCCTACTCGCATCAATGACCATCCATATTTTCATCTTATGTATAAATGCAGATTAAAATCATTCATTAAACATAGCAAACGTTATTCCCAAACAATGCAAATTGTGCTTAGCTTATTTATCTTCTCCCCAACGCTTCTTCTTGGCACCTTCTATGCGTTTCACTTATTACAAGTTTCTTCAGGGGTTTGAAAAGCACTATGTTCTACGAATACAAAATCATAAAAAAGTCTGAACTTACCCTCTTACTTGCCAGCTTAACTGTGAGTCTATCTAAATTGCTCCATATACTTACTCTAAAAAGTAAATTAAACAAGCCTTACCATTCACATTTTATGTTGTTATACAAGCGCCGTCTGGCAACATTGTCCGGTTCCCTTCAATGGACCTGCTTTCCACAAAAAGGAGGGAGGAGTAGCCTAGTGGTTGGGGCAAGGTACTTCAGGCCGGAAGGTCGGGGGTTCAAATCCCACTAGAGGACAGCAATCTTGGGCCGGAAGGACTGGGGTTTCTAGTCCCACAGATGCTCCTTGTGGTTTTGGGCAAGCCACTTAACCCTCCATTGCCCATGTTCCCTGTCAGTATTAGTGTATGTGTCTCATATCCCCGTGTGTTAAATGTATCCCCCAATTGTGTTGTGACCGCTTTGATTGAAGGATAAGGCAGTATACAAAAACTGTCTAAATAAATAAAATAAAATAAAAAAATGCCGCGCATGCGTGTTGCTATTGCTGAAATGTAAAATAAGAGACACCCCCATGGTACAGCATTGCATGGACCAAGGGCATTCATTTGAAGAATTAAGATGTTTTTGTATCGATCAGGTTTCCACGGGAAGAGGGGCTAAATCACAAAATCGGTCTTTAGTAGTACAGGAACAAAGGTGGATTTTCATTTTACAAACAGTAATTCCGGGAGAATTGAATGCACATATAGATTGGGGAGCCTGTATTTAAATGGCGATAACAACGTATAGACGATAGAGAAAATAGTACAAAGCCCTTACAAACCACCTGGAATGTCAGAGGTTTTGGAGATAGAAAAGATAGAAGTAAGATGTGGAAGAGCTTGTCTTAATGGTATTCTATATTTTTTTATATAATATTCATATAGGAAGATGGTTTGAGGGGTCCTTTGATGCTAAAATTAAGCCATGAGAGATGCTTTAAATAGCAGACAGGTGGATATTGGTATTAACTCTAACACAAATCTTGTAGTTAGGTCTTTACAGGAGGCTAGTAAAGAGCTGTAGATATTTTTTAAGTAGTAAAAAATAAGCGTGAGGATTTAGAATACCTGGACTAATTCGAGGGCATGGATCCACGGTCGTGATTTGTAGACCGTAGTAGCAAGTGAAATTGAATTTTGCTGAGTAAGGAGGATATATTGAGGGATTGTGGTGAGTTTGTATTCTGTTTAATAAGGAAGATACAATGCGTCACTGGTAGCGTTTATTGAATTGGAAAGACGGGATTTTATTTAATAATATAATTTAACACTTCAACGCATACGTTAATGCTATGTCATTGGTGAGAGGAGGTATAAGAGTTGTTTGTAGAATAGCAACACGCATGCGCGGCGTTTTTGTGGAAAGCCGGTCCGTTGAAAGGAACCGTACAATGTTACCAGACGGCGCTTGTATTATAACATAAAATATGAATGGTAAGGTTTGTTTAATTTACTTTTTAGAGTAAGTATATGGAGCAATTTAGATAGACTCACAGTTAAGCTGGCAAGTAAGAGGGTAAGTTCAGACTTTATGATTTTGTATTCATAGAACATAGTGCTTTTCAAACCCCTGAAGAAGCTTGTAATAAGTGAAACGCATAGAAGGTGCCAAGAAGAAGCGTTGGGGAGAAGATAAATAAGCTAAGCACAATTTGCATTGTTTGGGAATAACGTTTGCTATGTTTAATGAATGATTTTAGTCTGCATTTATATATAAGATTGAAATATGGATGGTCATTGATGCGAGTAGGCACCTGTACTAGACATGTGAAAATATGGCTGGAGTTTAGTGCCGTGAAGTCTGAGACCTCCTGTTCCATACTTCTGTACCAAATAATTTTGGAAAATTTTGCAGATTGATGGATTACACACTCTTTTGATACGTATAACTTTGGAAGTTTTGCAATCCAGACAGTAGCTGAATATCGCTGCTGACTGGATTGCATAAACACACCCTTGGCAGCCCAGATATTAAATGCTGGGGCCCAGATATGGCTCTAGTATTCACTATCTGGGGTAAATTTAAAGTGGCGATGGCCAGCTGCTTTAAGTATGCTGGTTGTCGCCGCTGAAAATCCCTCATAGTTTATTATAAAGACTACAGGCCCTATATTCAACTAGGCAGGCTATACGCCACTACGGTGCATAGCCCTGCCTGCTCACCCCTAACCCTGGATATTCAAAGCCATGGCAATTTTTTTATTTATTTATTTACATTCTCTTATATACCGCGCTATTCTGCATCAGTGCGGTTTACATTGAACAAACTGAAATTACATTGAACAGGGCATTATAACTTGGAGATAACTATTTTACAGGGAACATGGGCTATGGAGGGTTAAGTGGCTTGCCCAAGACCACAAGGAGCACCTGTGGGACTAGAAACCCCAGTCCTTCCGGCCCAAGGTTGCTGTCCTCTAGTGGGATTTGAACCCCCGACCTTCCGGCCTGAAGTACCGTGCCCCAACCACTAGGCTACTCCTCCACTCCAATGGTATTGAATATCCAATTTTGGCACCCAGAGAAAAATGCCGCAGAGCATAACTGGGTAATGGCGATATTGCACTAATACCCGGTTAGCATCCGCAGCTAAAACTAGGCGAGCCTAAACCTGGCCTAGTTTTAGCCATGGATCGCTAAACAGGTAGTGGTGCAATATCGCCACTACCCGGTTAACAGCAGTCTCCACCTCTGCTCCACCCCGGGATGCCCCCGACATGCCCCGATGCTCACCAGATAGCATTGGGGTGCGTAGGGGAGTTAAGGGGGGATATTCAACAGCACTAACTGTGTAAGTGCTGCTGAATATCCGGGCTTAAGGCATTTACACCGTTTACAGGGCTGTAAACTGTGTAAATGCCTTTCAAATATTGGCTTCTACATTTTATAAAATATGATCAGATTATAGAACATGTTTGTACAAAAATTTAGCAGTCAGTATTCAGCTGGTATAGTCACTAGTCCTGGTGTTTAACTTAATCCATATATTCAGTACTGCTGAATATTGGCTGGTGACCGCACTTGCACTATTGGTTTAATATAGGCTTGCTATTCTGTGGCCGGTGATGGGTGTATATATGATTTGTTTGATTATTAGTCCAGTGGATATTTACAATTACTGAACCTCAAAAAGAATATTACAGTTTTGCCAATTATTTTCTATTACTATTACTTACATACTCATGGCAGTCAGCTGCATGTTGTAGATTCTAGGGAGGGCAAGGAGTTCAGATGTCTTCTTCTACCTGTGCTTCATGGTGGTGATGGTGACCACTCAAAACTTAGAAGCATAGAAATATGATGACAGAAAAAGACCACATGGCCTGTCTAGTCTGTCCTTCCATATAAACAACTACAACAGTCCCCTTTTTATCTTTAGAGATCCTCTGTGTTTGTCCCATGCTTTTTTGAATTCAGTTACTGTCCTCATCTCTACCATCTCCACTGGGAGACTATTCCACGGATTCACTACTCTTTCCGTAAAGAAATATTTCCACATATCACTCCTGAATCTATCTCCCTTCACCCTCATCCCATGTCCCCTCGTAGCAGAACTTGCTTTCGATTGAAAGAGGCTCTCTCCCTGAACATTTATGCCATGGAGGTATTTAAACATCTCAATCATATCACCTGTATCCTGCCTTTCCTCTAAGGGGTACATATTAAGATCCTTAAGTCTTTCCTCATATGCTTTATAATGAAGACCACTAATCATTTTAGTAGCCACCCTCTGCACCGACTCCATCCTGTTCACATCCTTTTGAAGGTGCGGTCTCCAGAATTGCACACTATACGCCAAATGAGGTCGCACCAAAGAATTATACAGAGGCATGCTCACCTCCTTTTTTCTGCTAGCCATTCCTCTCCGTATACACCCAGGCATCCTTCTAGCTTTTGCCGTCGCCTTTTCTACCTGTTTAGCTACTTTAAGATCATCAGACACAACCATGCCTAGGTCCCACTCTTCTTTAGTGGACAAAAGTACTTCACCCCCTATATTATATTGCTACCTTGGATTGCTGCAGCCCAAATGCATGACCTTACATTTTTTAACATTAAATCCCAGCTGCCAAATTCTAGACCATTCTTCACGCTTAGCTAGATCCCTCCTCATGTTATCTACACCTTCCTGGGTGTCTACTCTATTGCAGATTTTGGTATCATCCGCAAAGAGGCAAACCTTACCCGACAGCCCTTCCGCTGTATCTCTAACAAAGATATTAAAAAGAATCGGACCAAGGACAGATCCCTGTGGCACACCACTGGTAGCATCCTTCTCCTCAGAGTGAGCTCCATTTACCTGTACTCTTTGTCGCCTCCCACCCAACCAATTTCTAACCCAATCAGTAACTTTAGGGTCCATCCCTAGTGTGCTCAGTTTGTTTATAAGTCACCTGTGAGGAACAGTGTCAAAGGCTTTACTGAAATCTAAATACACCACATCTAGGGCTCTCCCTCAGTCCAACTCCCTGGTCACTGTGGTGAGGAATGCCCTCCAGAAGAGATGGAGATAGGGGAAAATCCTGGTAGAAGTAATGAAACAGCACTAGCACACAGGATTTCCAATGCAGAGTTGAAAAAAAACACAGCTCTCTGCTGAGCACAGGACACGCCCCAGCTCAGGGGAGGAGACAGGCTTCTGCACTGATTGGGCACGCTCAGGGGAAGGTCAGGGCGTGCCGGGAAATGAAGCCCTTTTAAATCCCCAAGCAGAGAGGGAAGAGGAGAGGAGGAAAAGAGAAAAGGAGGAAAGAGAAAAAGAGGGAAAAGGAAGGAGGAAAACGCTAGAACCCTGGAGCAAGGCAGAACCTTGGAGCAGTAAACCTTGGAGCCAAGCACACTCTGAGAAGGAACCTTACTACAAGGTAGAGCCTGGGCGTAGGAAGGCTAGCAAATTCAGCACATGGAAAGAAGGTATCTGGTCTGGTAGCAAACAAGGCTACAGAAGCCAGGAAGTGAAGCAGGAAGAAAGCTTTTCAAAGAGAAATTCACAGAGCAGAGGAAATAGCAATAAGGCTGCTGAGTTTTTGAACCAGAGAGACTTCTGGAGGAAAGGTGCCAGTTCTTATTCAAACCCTGCTAAAGGTAAAGCTGACTTTTCTACTTTTAATGCTTTACTAGAGAAACCTTTTATTTGTGCTAACCTTCACAAGGTAAACCCAGCTGCAGACGCTGATAGCAAGTGGGGGAAGGGTGTTACCCTTACCAAAGACTTTCACACGGATAAAGAACACTTACAAGCTGAATTGCTTTTAAAACAGTTTCAAGAGTTTCTGGAACTGAGGTCAGGGAAGCTTAGCAGGCCTGACAGAGACAGCGATAGCCTTAGCTCTGATGAATGCATGCAAGTGGATAATTACCTGCCTACCTTAGAAGGGGACCCTTCTCCAATGGATTGCTCAATCTGCCTCAAAGAGGACAGCAATGTAAGAAACCCTTGAACACTGTATGAAAAGAATACAGGGAGTTTGCTGTACTTGCTGCCAAGCTAAAAGGTTTACAAATTGTTTTCATTTGTTGTTTTGAGAAGCCACGCTGTGGAAGGAACAGCTGTTTGTTTGGTCTTGCAATAATTCTGAAAGACCACATGAGGCACTGCTGAGTTAAAGCTGCTGTGATTGTGAAGAGCCAAGTAGAAGCTAACTTAATTTCAGTTGTATTTCCTATGTTCCTGGTTTCAGCTGTTTGGGTTGAAGTTGCACCTTTTGCGTTATGTACCATTGAATTTTGATGCGCTGGAAAATATCCCCACAACAATAAATTTCTTGCAGCCTTACCATTCGTGTCACGACTACAATTTAATCCTGAAGGAAATACAAGTACACTACGAGTCCCAGAATTCCCAGGGACCAGTACAAGCTTTATTCCTCAGGGACATTACAAGGCCACTCTTGTCTGTAAGCTCTCGGGCCCAGGGCAGGAGCGTCGCATCACCCAGTCAAAGAAATCAATCAGATTTGTCTGACAAGACCTGCCTCTGGTGAATCCATGCTGCCTCGGATCCACTGGACTCCAGAAACCTCACTATTTTCTCTTTCAGCATGCATTTCCAATAATTTACTCACCACCGAAGTTAAACTAACTGGCCTGTAGTTTTCAACCACATCCTTACTTCCGCTTTTGTGTAAAGTCACTACATGAGCCTCTCTCCAGTCCTTTGGCACCACTCCCGACTCCAACGAGGCATTGAAAAGGTCAGTCAGTGGAGCTGCTAGAATGTCCCCAAGTTCCCTCAGTATTCTAGGGTGTATCCCATCCAGTCCCATCGCTTTGTCTACTTTAAGTTGAGCTAGTTTCTCACGAACACAGTCTTCTGAAAATTGTTCACCCCATGTGAGAACTTCCATTGTCTTATATCATTTCGGGTACCTTTTCAGCAGAATACTAAGTCACATTGCATGCACTTTGGGCAGAGTCTTTGTAAAGGGGTTTTGGTCTTCATTTTAACAGCTAATTCTTTTTCTGGTGCTGTATTGCAAAAGGGGATTTCTTTTGTGGTGTTGGGTAAAGCTCTGCTGTTACAGTTCATTGTTTCTTTTTTACAGCTTTCCATTCAAAGCAAGCTCTTTGACCTCACTGACATCAGGATCCCCTCCCTACTCACCCCATATCCCACCCACCCCATGTGAGAATTCTTGCTATATAGGGCAACTCCCCAATTAGCTGTAGACAAACAATTTGTCATTTTTCAAGGTGATTTTATTAGGTAATTTTCCAAAGGGAACACATTAATTTGTATTCTTCAGACACATAATATCAAAATTTACTAATGTAAAGTAGTAACTGGCTTGCAAGGAAGTGGGGCCACACACATGGACACAGAGCAGCACTGTTATAACACACATAAAAGAGGTTAACTCCTTTTACTCATAAAGGACAGCTGAGGAAAAGTTAGGGACTTTGGTAGGTCTTTCTCATTTACTTATAAGGTACCAAAGCTACACCAACTGAACGATAGCCAGGAAAAATCATATTGCTAAAGTTATAGTCCCCATTACAGCTTCTGCCTCTGTCCAGACAGAGAGCCTGATGCCAGTTGAAGTACCGATTTCATGTGCAGGATGCCTGCAGGAGCTCAGAGAAGAGGTGGCGAGGCTGAGAAGCATTTGAGACAGTGAGAAGTACATTGATGAGATGCTTCTTGAAACATCCAAGCTCTGCGCCAGAGGTGAGGGTGGGAGGCTACAGAATGAAGAGAGTTGGACACAAGTCACCAGAGCCTGCAGAATCAACACTCCTACTCCTCTAGCCCTTGAAATGAAGAACCAGTATGCAGCCATGGAAGTGGAAGAGGGAAAAGCATTCCAGGAAAAGGAAGAACCAGAACTCAAGCACCCCAAGGAAGTGAAGAGTAGTGGTGGTTGGTAATTCTCTTCTGAGGGGTACTGAGGCGTCCATCTGCCAAGCAGGCTTGATGTCCAGAGAAGGTGTGCTGTCTGTAGGTGCCAAAATCCAAAATGTTACGGAGAGTTTGCCGAGACTCATCAAGTCTACTGACTATTATCCGATGTTGCTCATCCATGTCAGCACAAATGATACTGCTAGGTATCCTTCTGAGCATATCAAAATTGACTTCATTTGTCTGGGACAGAGGGTGAAGTAGATAGGTGTGCAGGTGGTGTTCTCTTTAATCCTCTCAATTGAGGGTAAAGGCTGAGGCAGAGAAGCTTGCATCCTGGAGATGAATGCATGGCTGTGTGAATGGTATCATTGAGATCATTTTGATTTCCTGGACCATGAAATGATTTTCCAAGGACTGCAGAGCAGAGATGGTGTCCATCTGTCCATGAAGGGTCGAAGTGTCTTCTGCAGCAGACTGGCTAACCTACTGAAGAGGGCTTTAAATAGATTTGTTGTTGATGAATGAAGAAAGCCCCTAGGTAATTGAAAGTCCCCAGGTAAGTGAAACATTAAATACCTCTATAGAAACTGTTAATGGGGCAACATCTGGAAAGTGGTGAGTGGTGTGCAAATGCCTGTAACATGGGAAATAAGATCCCAGATGTTGAAGCTTTAATGGAAGAGGCTGACTTGGATTTAGTGGCGGTTACGGAGACTTGGTTCACAGACAACAATGACTAGGATATAATTATACCGCGCTATACTTTATTCAGGAAGGACAGGGTAGGAAGAAGGGGAGGAGGAGTGGCGTTATATGTATTTATTTTTTATTTATTTATTTAACCATATTTTTATACTGCCTTTTCCTTCAGTCAAGGTGGTTTACAATGCAACTCAACAGTATACATGAAACAATTAACCAGTGTACAACAAATGCTTAAACAAGGGAGAGGGAGGGGTAGGTTAGTAACAAGATTAACTATGTACAGTGTCATGTGTGTATGACAGAAACTATGTACAGTTCAGTGTATAGTGTCAAGGATGAGTGGTTGGTTCATGGCCGGGAGTCAACAGGTGGTGGTTTGGGTCTTATTGTCAGTTAGGTGATGTGCCCCAGGTGGCTTGTGTAGAGCAGAGTTTAACTTCTTCCTGAAGTTTTTGATGTCAGTGGTCGCTCGCATGTCATGGTTGGTTTATGGTTTATTAACTTAATATACCGCTAAACGCAATGTACATCATAGCGGTTTACAGAGTTCAAATCAAAACAGTCACCAAAAGGTGGGAAGAGAAAGGAAAAGAAGTTACATCAATTGATAGGAAAGCAAACTAGGCAGATTCATACAACAGGACAGTAGAAAGGAAAGTGAGGGGAGGGGGAGGGGAAGACAAATCATGTGGGAGGTTCAGGAAGGTCGAAGGCAAGGGTAAAGAGGTGAGTTTTAAGGCGGGTCTTAAAGGTGGCATGGTCCTGTTCGAGGCGGATAGAAGAGGGGAGAGAGTTCCACAGGGCGGGAGCAAGGAAGAAGAATGCAGAGGAACGGGTGGATTGAAGGCGAGCACAAGTGGGTGAGGGGAGATGCAGACGATTTAGGTGAAAGGAGCGTAGGGAACGGGTTGGGTTATGGAAGTGAACCAGGTCAGCTAGATACTGAGGGGAGTGGGTGTGGAGGACACGGTGGAGAAGGACCAGAATCTTGAAATGACTGCGAAACTTGACAGGGAGCCAGTGGAGACGGATGAGGAGAGGAGTGATATGATCACAGATAGATGCATGAAAGATGAGCCGGGCAGCTGTGTTTTGGATGCGTTGGAGGCGTTGTAGTTGGGAGGCAGGGAGACCAGACATGACGGAATTGCAAAAATCGATGCGAGATATAACCAGGGAGAGAAGGAGGGTAGAAAGAGCCTGTGGAGAGAGAAAGAGACGAATAGCACGGATCTGACGTAGAAAGTAGAATGAGGTCTTAGAGATGTGAGCAATGTGATCCCGAAAGGTGAGGCCAGGGTCAAAAAGGACACCCAAGTAACGGAAGGAGGAGACTAAGGGAATGGGGGAGCCAGAAAAGGAGGGGGAAACCAAGGGAGGGGTACCGTCACGTGAGAACCAGATGGCCAGAGTCTTTGCAAGATTAAGATGTAAGCAGTGAGTGGTAAGCCAGTGGGCTACAGCTGTGAGACAGGTGTTCAGTGGGGAGAGGTCAGGGGAAAGGGGAGAGATATGGTAAAGAAGAAGGAGGTCGTCAGCGTAGTAGAAGGCAGAAATCCCGTGCTGTTGAACCAGTAGAGAAAGGGAGGTAAGGAAAACATTGAAGAGGAGGGGAGCCAGAACAGAGCCCTGGGGGACACCGCAAAGCAGGGGAGTAGGTGTAGAGGCGGTTGGGGGGGTAGAGGCAGAGAGAACTGAAAAGGACCTAGAGGAGAGAAAAGAGTGAAACCAGTGCAGAACGGTGCTGCAGAGGCCCGCTTCGTGAAGACGGGCTAAGAGGAGGGAGTGGTCTACAAGATCAAAGGCAGCGGAGAGGTCAAGAGAGTTCCATAGTGACGGAGCATATAGTGAAGGCGCTCTTCCAGATGTGGATTGGTTGGTCTTTTGGTATCCATGGGTAAAGCAATCATATACTTGTTATTATTTCTCCTGGGTCAGGTGCTTGTGTCTCTTACTATGCAGTCTTACAGGATGTCAGCTGATGATTGGTTGATGTTTAAGGTTGATTTGTATCCAATGCGGGAGTGTATTGGGAGCCAGTGAAGCTGGTCAAGTATGGGGGTGATGTGTTCTTGTTTGGGTGTTCCTGTTATGAGTCATGCTGCTGTATTTTGTGCTATTTGGAGTTACGTGATGGTTTGTTTTTGGAGCCCCTGGTAGAGCGAGTTGCAGTAATCAAATGTTGGGGTGATATCTGCCTGGCAGATGGTGCAGAAATGATCTCTGTCAAGAAATGGTTTTAGCCTCCTGATTACTTTCATTTTATGGTAGGCGTTAGTGGTTGTCTTTTTTATGTGAGACTGCATGGTGAGATGTTGATCCATGGTGATTCCTAGGTATTGGATTTCTTTCTTTACTGTTATGGGCTTTACTGATGATTGATTGTGGTGGGACAAATGAGGTATCCCTTGTGACAGAGTGCCTCTGTCTTTTTGTAGTTTATGGATAGGTTGTTATTGCTGAGCCAAACTATCATGTCCTCTACACATGATGTTACGGTCAAAAGATCAGGTTTGTATAAAATTAATATTAAAAATATAGAATTACAAGGTTTAAAAGGGAACGAGGAGGCACTGTGGGTTAAACTAGAAAGAGGGAAAGGGAAATCCATTTGCATTGGTGTGATACACAGATCTCCCTCACAGGGAGAAGTGGATGGGGATTTCATAGAAGACATATGCAGTATTCCCATGAAAGGAGAAGTGCTACTGATAGGTGATTTCAATATGCCAGATGTTGATTGACACATCCCTGCTGTGGTGTTATATAGAAATAACGAGATCCTGGATTCTCTACAGGGAGAACTATTCTGACAACTGGTAACAGAACCCATAAGTGAAGGGGCCATACTGTACTTGGTGCTTACCAATGGGGAAACTGTTTCTGATGTCATAGTGGGAGATCTTCTTGCATCCAGTGATCACCAGATGGTGTGGTTCAGTATTAGGACTAGGGCTGATAAGATCCATTCAAAAACGAGGGTCTTAAACTTTAGGAAAACTAACTTTGCCAACGGGACAATATCTCAAGGAGTCGTTAGTGGAATGGGAGCAGCTGGGGGATGTTGAAAAGCAATGGGCAAAACTGAAAGGGGATATTTTAAGGGCAACAAACCTTTTTGTTAGAAAGGTAAGTAAATGTCAAAGGAAATGGAGGCCGCTATGGTTCTTAAAAGAAGTAGCTGAAAAGGTGAAGAAAAAGAGGATGACCTTAATAAATCAAGAGATCACAGAGAAAGGAAGACAAGCATCTATACTTGGAAAAACTTAGAGAAGCTAGCAAAAGTAGTCAGCAAAGCAAAGATAGAAAAAGAAGAAGAAATAGCTAATGCAATAAAATGGGGGGATAAGATATTTTTCAGATATGTCAATGAGAGGAGGAAGGGCAAAAGTGATATTGGCAGATTCAAGAGTGAAGGGGAGGAATATGCAGAAGCTGATGAGGATAAAGTGGAATTGCTTAACACATATTTCTGTTCTGTGTTCACAGATGGAGGGCCAGAAGCAGGACCTCAGAAAATACCCACAAATAGGGTGATGAGACTGTGTTCCTGAGGAACTAGCTAAACTAGGGGACCGGATGGGATACATCTAAAAATATTGAAGGAACTTGAGAATGTTCTAGTGGTTCCACTGACTATACTTTTCAGTGCTTCTTTAGAGTTGTGAGTGGTCCCAGGAGACTGAAGAAAGGCACATGTGGTCCCTTTACACAAAAGCAGAAGTAAGGGTGAGGTTGAAAACTCCAGGTCGGTTAGTCTGACCTTTTAGTGAGTGAATTATTGGAAACATTGCTAATAGAGAGAATAGTGAGGTTTCTGGAGTCCAATGGATTGCAGGATCGGAGACAGCATGGGTTTACCAGAAGCAGATCTTGTTAGACAAAACTGATTGATTTCTTTGTGTGGGTGACCAGGAGCTGGACCGAGGGAGAGTCCTAAATATAATGCACTTAGATTTCAGTAAATCCTTTGACACCGTTCTGCAACGGTGACTTATAAACAAACTGAGCACTCTAGGGATGAATCTTAAAGTGACTGACTGGGTTAGAAATTGGTTAAGTGGGAGGTGACAAAAGGGTATAGGTAAATGGAGTTTGTTCTGAGAAGAAGGAACCAGTGGTGTGCCCCAGGGATCTGTCCTTGGTCCGATTCTTTTTAACATCTTTGTTAGTGATATTGCAGAAGGGCTGTTGGACAAGGTTTGCCTGTTTGTGGATGATACCAAAGTCTGCAATAGACACCTAGGAAGGAGTAGATAACATGAGGAGTGATCTAGTTAAGCTTGAAGAAGGGTTTAGAATTTGGCAGCTGAGATTTAATGCTAAAAAATACAGGGTCATGCATTTGGACTGCAATAATCCAAGGGAGCAGTACAGTGTTGGGGGAGAAGTACTTCTGTCCACAAAAGAAGAGCGGGACCTGAATTGTTTTTGATCATCTTAAAGTGGTTAAAAAATTAGAAAAGGTGACGGTGAAAGCCAGAAGGATGCTTGGGTGCATAGAGACAGGAATGGCCAACAGAAAAGTGGAGGCGATATTGCCTCTGTATAACTTGCTGGTGCGACCTCGTTTGGAGTATTGTATGCAATTCTGGAGACCACACCTTCAAAAGGATATAAATAGAATGGAGTTGGTGCTGAGAGTGACTACTAAAATGGTTAGTGGTCTTTGTTATAAAGCATACGATGACAGACTTAAAAATCTTATTATGTATATGTTAGAGGAAAGGCAAGGCAGAGGAGATATGATAGATGTTTAAATACCTCCATGACATAAATTCAAAAGAGGAGAGCCTCTTTCAATTGAAAGCAAGCTGTGCTACGAGGGGACATAGGATGAGGGTGAAAGGGGATAGACTCAGGAATAATATGCGAAAATATTTCTTTACTGAAAGAGTGGTAGATGCGTGGAATAGTCTCCCAGTGGAGGTAGTAAAGATTAGGACAGTATCTGAATTCAAGAAAGCATGGGACAAACACAGAAGATCTCTAAAGGAAATAAGGGGACTATTGTATTTGATATAGAAGGAGAGACTAAATAGGCCATGTTGTCTTTTTCTGCTGTCATGTTTCTAAGTTTCCACTCAGGTTTGTTGTGGCTTTTGCAAGGCAATGGGGTCTATTCCGTCCCTGCTATTCGTCCCACTTGCTGTCCCCAACTAAATCTCCCTGTATAAACAAGGAATTTGTACGGGGAGGCTTAGATGGGGGCGGGACAGGGTGGTGTAGAGGCTGAATTAGGGTGGGCAGTGGGAGGTCCACGGCCCCAGACATACAGGGCTGATTCTGAAGTCAGCCCTGTACGTCTGGGGCAGCAGACTGGATGGGGGACTTATTCCTCCCCTGTCATGTGGAATAAGTCCCCCTAGACATCAGGGGATGGGAGGAACGGCCAGGATCAAAAAGGTGAGGGGATGCAGGAGATGCCCCGCAGCCCAACCCTGGCCATGGGCGGCCAGATCGCAGGTTGGGCTGCGGGGAAAGGCAAATGTTGTTGGCAGCCGGGGATCATGGCTCCTGAATGGAGCCGTGGTGCCTGGCAACCGGACGCCATGGCACCGTGGCTCTATTCAGGAGCCTGAGTAAGTTAGCCGAGCAGGGGCCTGTATGTGCAGGCCAATGGAAATCGGGTCTCGGCCTGCATGTACAGGTCTAGACGTGATTCTGATCCCGCGGGGGCTAGATGTGCTCCACGGGATCAGAATCGGGTCTATCTCTGAGCATCCAGTTCCAACTGGATGCACAGAGGCCGGGACATGCAGAATGGAATGTGCCTCCACGTGTCTCCAATGTTTTGGAACAGCCTGAGAATAACAACCATGGCTTGCAAGTCTGTAGGTGCTATCAGTTCTCATCAGAATTGTTTACATTCACTCTGGGATGGTACTAGTCAGCAAATCAAGCTTCTTTCCGACTACCTTCTGCTTCCATCTCTGTTCAGAAACATTTAGCATGAGTGTGGCCTGTACGTACCTGGAACCTAATTTGTTGGCCTGTAGAGCTATACTATATGCAGTATATAATTTCCAGAACCAAAATCAGCTCCCACATTTAATCTAATAAAAAAAGCCGTCTGATTCCAATATGAGGAGGGAAGGCCACAGCCTGTGAGATGATTTGGCATCTGCCCAGCAGCAGGACCAAAAACATTAGCTTGCTGAATGGTGGCTATTGCTGATCAGAGGCCTAAGCTGGTTCCCAATCCAGCCACAGGATTTTCTGCCCTGTCCAGCTCCAGAGGAAGGGGTATTTAAGTGGTTTAATTGATAAGATATTACAGGCAGTTTTCATTTAAGCATATTAGCATATCTGCAAATGTTAGGGGCTATGCATAATGATATTTGTAAGAATGTTTTTTATTTCTTTTAGTAAATGGATTTGGGAGGCAACTGTGACATAAAACTGTTTTTGTTCTGTTATTTACAGAATTTCATTTATTTCCTAATAAGTTGAGTTTCAGATTAATTGGTCATTTAAAAATTTGAACAGTGACTTTTGTGTTAGACCTGAACTCTCACAGCCAATCAAATGTCACCCATTTTGTAATTCCAGTTTTACGTGAGAAGAGTTGCTAAGAGGGTATTTTTTTCTTCAAACTTCAGGGAAAGTTTGGGAAATTCAAGAGGTATGTGGCTCATAGTACCCATGTGACGAATGTTCGCTGGACCCATGATGACAGCTTGTTGGTCACCATTGGAGGTTCAGACACCTCGCTAATGCTGTGGAGTCATGAGATGGAGGGACACCGCGAGACCAGGCAACGTGACAGTGAAGAGTCTGACCTAGACTCTGAGGAAGATGGAGGTTGGTAGGAAATTAGTAGGGATGTGCATGGGGTAAACATTTTTTATTTATTCTCAGTTTGTTTGGCCTGTTTTCCACGATTTTCGGATGTTTTATCAGTTTGTTTCACAGTCATTTGAATGCATGGGGAGCCCTCATTTTAGTTTGAAGATGCTGTTTTGCACATGCGCTGTCAGGTGCCATCCATGCAGTTTGGGAAAAAGAGGTGTCCGTATGTACAGGAGATATGCATTCTTCTCTTTTGCAACTTCTGTGATGACAACCAGTCTTGCTGACGGGAGCCGTGGCTCTCACCTCTCTCTCCTCCCCATGCTACAGAAATTCCTAGAACTCTAGCAAAGACCCAAGCAAAAAAGCAATGTGTGCCTTCGAGTATTCATTGCTGAATCCTGGTAACCCAGTAGCTCCTGGGTTTTCTTTGCAGTGTAACCAGAAGTAGATTGCCAGGCCTTTCTTCCGAGGCAATGGAGGCCTAACATCACATTCTAAATTCTGAAACAGCAGAAGAATTATAAAGTTCAAAGTGCAAATGAATGATAGAAATTATATAAGAAATAGACAGGCCAACCTGTGTGGATAAATCTATGGACCCACTGCACAAATCCTAAGGAGAACTGATTATTTCAGTAACTGTTCCCAGTGGCAGACAGCGTATCATATGGCAGGCATGAATTGTGCTAGATTGTGTGTTCCAAGACAAATTAAACTTACTACATAAGTGCTAGAGCAGTGGTTCTCAACCCAGTCCTCCAGGACCCCCAGGCCAGTTGGGTTTTCAGGATATCCACAGTGAATATGCATGAGATAGATCTGCACGCACTGCATCCGTTGTATGCAGATCTATCTCATTCATATTGTGGATATCCTGAAAACCTGACTGGCCTGGGGGTCCCAGAGGACTGGTTTGAAAATCACTATTCCTAGAGGATTATCCTTAGTTTAGTGTTTTGTACTATTTTCAATGTTGCTATTGTCACTCGGTTGCCGGTGACACAAAGATTATACGCCACTAGGTAGCGCTGTTAAAGAACAAAGAGTCCGAGTGTAGGGTAATAAAGGCTTTTATTCCCCGTTTAAAGCAAGGTTCAACTAAGAGATATTTTAGATAACAGAAACAGTCCTTTGTTTCAAAAGGTACCAATATTCATTGGCTAGTTAACTGTTACTTCACAGTTTAAAGCAGGTTTTCTTCAAAGTAATATTCAGTATAATAAACATCAACTTATACTTCATTTATTCTTCTGTGGAGCATACACACTTTGGAGCATAGGCAGTGCACCAATCACATTACATTTCCTCAGGCAAAGGTGAGGGAATAGTGCTGGGAGATTCCACTTCCATCAAATCCTCTCCCCTATACTGATTCAAAGGGTTTTCACTATCCCTGTCTATTTCAGCACGGTAATCTACCACTTGGGAGTTTGGCTTCACATAACCAGGGACTCTTAAGGCTGGCGGTAGTTTAGTGAACCAGTCTTGACTCTTGTTTCGCTTAGGAGGAATACTTCTTTTAGCATAGCTTTTAACAGTGCAATCATTACAGTTACTCTTCAATGCCTCATACCTTGGCTCACTGAGTAAAAACTTCCGTTGCTTATAAAACTGCTTTTCCCTCTGAATAGGTGAAACTGGGCAATGATCCTCTAGAGATAAGCTTCTGTCAGAACCTCCCTCTCTGGTTCTTAGCTTTCTTCTCTCTAGGTTACAAACAGGCAGAGTATAGGAACTAGGCGTGACAGAGCCTCTCACCTTGGAGCAACTTCCACCAAACTCCCCTTGCACAACAGGTCCAGTTTGGGCTTTCTGGCTTCCCACCTTGTGAGGTCTGTTTCTCCTCCAGCTTCCAGCTTGGCTTCTTCCACAGCAATCAGGCTTATGTCCTTGATAGCCTCCAGGCTTCTCTGCTGTTTCTCCTTCTAGTCCAGCTCCAGTTCCTTCTTCCTCTTTCTCCTCCTCCTCAGCTCCTGCTGTGTCCACTCCTTATGCCACTGCTGCTTATAGCACTCCTTATGCCACTCCTCTCCAGAAGCATTCTGCTCTGGCTTATAAAGTGAACCGTTACTGCTGATTTCCTGGTTCCCTTTCAGCTGCAGGTCATCAGTGAGCTTAGGTTCATTAAGACCGGTATGTCTGTTCCTGCTCCCTCTAGCTGTGCCTGGAGGTAACTGCACATCTAGTTCTTCTAAAACAGGATTTCTTTTCTTAAAACCAACTTTATTAGTGCCCGCATCATGACACTATATAAGGGAAAGGAAGGGATTTTGGATTTAGTTCATGCCTTTTTTCAGGAGCAGTTTAAGGAGTTACATTCAGGTACAGTAGGTATTTTTTATCCCCAGAAGGCTTACAATCTAAGTTTGTACTTGAGACAATGGAGGGTTAAGTGATTTGCCCAAATTCACAAAGTGGCAATGAGATTTGAACTCTGATTTCCCTGGTCCTCCGCTCACTTTTCTAACCTCAGAAACATAAGGTAGATTTCCAGCTAATTAATCTAGTGTTGAAGCAATCAGAATTGAAGTGCACACCGTACAATCCAAAATACTTCTTAAAGCATGGTGTGCTGACTTTTGATGTATATTTCCCCTTTGTCTTGTTTCATGGATTCCCATAATGAACAAGGTTACGACAGCGATGTGATCAGGGAGAATGAAATTAATTACACCATCAAAGCCTTATCTACAAATATTCGACCAATGCAGGGAATCAAGCCCCATCTACAGCAAAAAGAGCCCTCACTGGATGAAAGGTAACAGAAACTATACACTTCAGAGGCTCCCATTGCAGGAAACTGATCAGTCTGTACTTTTATAGGTGCATAAAATGCAGTCTCTCTAACAAATGTATTGCTTTTCAACCTGTTGCTCTGCTCACACATCTCTCTATACTGTCTCATGTTTGTTGTATGAACAAAATATTCAAAATGCTGCACATATACCAACCAAACGTGCTTGGGTGCATACGGAGAGGAATGGCTAGCAGAAAAAAGGAGGTGATAATGCCTCTCTATAAGTCTTTGGTGCGACCTCATTTGGAGTATAGTGTGCAATTCTGGAGACCGCACCTTCAAAAGGATGTGAACAGGATGGAGTCGGTGCAGATGGTGGCTACTAAAATGATTAGTGGTCTTCATTATAAAGCATATGAGGAAAGACTTAAGGATCTTAATATGTACCCCTTAGAGGAAAGGCGGGATAGAGGTGATATGATTGAGATGTTTAAATACCTCCGTGGCATAAATGTTCAGGGAGAGAGCCTCTTTCAATTGAAAGCAAGTTCTGCTATGAGGGGACATGGGATGAGGGTGAAGGGAGATAGATTCAGGAGTGATATGCAGAAATATTTCTTTACGGAAAGAGTAGTGGATCCATGGAATAGTCTCCCAGTGGAAGTGGTAGAGATGAGGACAGTAACTGAATTCAAAAAAGCATGGGACAAACACAGAGGATCTCTAAAGGCAAAAAGGGGACTGTTGTAGTTGTTGATATGGATGGACAGACTAGATAGGCCATGTGGTCTTTTTCTGTCATCATATTTCTCTGTTTCTATGAGTAATTTTATAAGGGGGCACTTAGCTAAGGTGAATTTTGAGGCTCTGATGTTAATCCTGTTTTACAAAGATAAGTAGGCACTTGTCTTTATAAATACCAGCATAAGTGGCCTAACGCGCTCTAAATTGCAGATGCGACCATTTACACCAGCCCTAGAGCAGGTTGAATTGTCCATGCCTATATTTTTCAAGTGCGCATGTAAATTATAGCAAGGTGTGCACTTTGATGGTTGGGCACGTACATGGGTGACGTTTGGGCGCAGTATGCAAGTATACATGTGAGTACTCTGTGAATTGCATGGAGAGGCAGAAGATTATGAACTACTAGGAAATTCAGTCAGAGACCAAGAAAATGTGGCAGAAAGATACATAAATTGGGTGCCACAGGCTTGATAAAGAAGAATTTCCAAGCCAAACTACCCATACATGTTACATCTTATAAACTCCAGCAGGAGACTCTCTTTGGCACGATGCAAGTACTACGCCGAGCCTTAGCAGTAAATTTGAGAGACTGAGATGCCCGTGCAGGTTCACGCTTGTCATGGTAAGCGCAAAACTAACAATACACAAATAACCGCCTAAGGGCCAATTAAACTATACACCAATAAATGCCCTTAGTAAAAAGACTTCCAAAGCCAACAAATACTTATTATAAATACTTAATTTCAATTACTTCAATCAATAATGAAAGGCAAAAAAGACCTCAGGATGGCTCAAAACCTACATTTAGTGAAATTATCCACTATAGGGAATAGCTGACGCTCACATCACCGGTCAAAAAGCCTTCATTAATTTTTTAATTTTTAAATCCAAATTTTTTATATTATCAAATCAAACCACATTATTCTCCACAAAAGTACTTTTTAGGATTCTCAATACCTTTAGCAAACATACTATAATATTAAAAAGAGAAAAACAGCGTCTTTTTTTCACAACCATAGAACCATAGAAATGAACGCATATTGGACCACCTTCTCCTGTAAAACAACAGAAGTAAAACATTTCTAAACAGACAAGTAATAGTATGCCATTGAAGGTCTTTGATCACTTATCTTATCAATCCACGATCCAGTGAACGAGCAAAGCGAAGACAACTTCACAGCCTCCAGGCTGTTAAAACACGCGGCACCTCCCAATGCCTACCATCAAGGCAAGATATCTGCACTCCTGCCGTCAAGGCAAGGACTCAACACCCACCCTACTAAAGCTTTTGTTTCGCCAAATATTGGCTTCTTCAGGGGTTTTAGAATAGTAGTTTCAATGCCGAATATAGAAAATGCCTCCATTGCCGTCATTAAATGTAGGGTTTGAGCCATCCTGAGGTCTTTTTTGCCTTTAATTATTGATTGAAGTAATTGAAATTGATTGAAGTAATTGAAATTAAGTATTTATAATAATAAGTATTTGCTGACTTAGGAAGTCTTTTTACTAAGGGCGTTTTTGGTGTAAAGCACAAAACTAACCCATTTGGAGAAACTGCCCCGAGACAAACCATTATAGTATAAAATACTATAATTTACTTGCATACTTGAAAAATATAGACACAGACATTTACACCAGGTGCGTGTTATGGAAGTTATTTTATAAGTCCTATTCATGCTTTGGACATCTGAAAATGGGCATACAGACTCCCAAATCACAGAGATGCCGCCAGAGCCATTTTAGAAGCCTGTTCTGTAGACATCCTCAGTGTGAGAACGTCCAAGACACGAAGGGGCGTGGTGGAGGCATGACTGGAATGTTCTGGGTAAGATGGATGGTCTGTGTCTATTCCTGCTTCACAGCATGAATAAATCACCACCCCCAAAAAGTGAAACACATAAAACAGAATTTTGCAAGAATCACTTAATATCACCTCATTCCTTGTTATATTTTTGTCGAAGCTATGCTGTAGGAGGGACAGTAATGTGGACTGTCCCACACCAAGCAGCTAGCTGCCTTTTTTTCTTTTATATGTGATCCTGTGTCACTTCTCAAATTATTTTATAACCATAACATTGTACTTAGCTGAAGCCTCTTAATTTTCATTCATCCTTCCGTTAGTCCTGAAGAGGAAGATGGAACATGACGCGCGCGTTTCGAGCCCTAAGGCTCTGTATCAAATGTTGGACTCTTCTTCATTCAAAAAACGGAATCCCAACCAGACGCCGTCGTCGCGGCTGAGGCATACGTCTCTCCTCTATGGCTGCATCGTTAGACTATTCTAGCTATGTAGTCTACCTATTGCTGTGTCCGTGTTCATTACTCTACATAGGTAGGACTAGTCGTGCTATGAAGACACGTCTAATGGAACACGCTTCCCGATTGCGAAATAGCGTCTTGACAGCACCAATGGTAACCCATTGTTTGCAGTTTAATCATTCATTTACTGATTTACGATGGACAATTATTGATCACATTCCAGCTGATCCCAGGGGAGGAGATCGTCTTCACCAACTTCAACTACTAGAACAAAGATGGATATTTTCCTTGGATACAGTAGAACCGGCAGGTTTAAATCGGGAAGTTGAATGGTATTCGATAGTCTGATGTCATCTGACGAGAACCAATCTGATTTGGGATTCCCCTTCATGTGGGGTGTTCCTTCTCTGATAGGTTGTGCTCCTGTTTAAAAATCGAATAGTCTAACGATGCAGCCATAGAGGAGAGACGTATGCCTCAGCCGCGACGACGGCGTCTGGTTGGGATTCCGTTTTTTGAATGAAGAAGAGTCCGACAAAAATATAACAAGGAATGAGGTGATATTAAGTGATTCTCACAGCATGAATAGGCATCCGAAAAGCTCTCGTTCTGCCATTAAGACACTTAGAGGGCATGAAGAAGGTACTCTGATACCCCCTATACTTTTCATGATGACAATAAAACTGCAGGGAAATGATAATACTTGTTTCAGTTCGGCACGCTGATGCATATACCCAAATGCACAATGGACGTGCATTCAGTACAGGATAGACGTCCCTGCCACAGGTTTTTGTAATTGGGACATTTATGTGGTCACTGACATGGCTGTTCATTTGGGGGATGTCCAAGTTTCTAAAATTGAGCTGAAATATAAACGTCATCAGCGTTTTTCTCAGGCAGTTTTCTCTGGACGTCTCAGATTGCACTTGGATGTCCTTTCTAAAATATCACTGTATGCGACTTAATGTCAGTATTTTATAAAGTCAAGTTGGCATCTGCTTGTCTTATAATTTATGCTTTATCTAACTTTCTTAACATGCGTTTTAATATATTTTTCTTGCTAGCCTTGCTTAATCTATTCCCAGAATAATTCAGTTATTTTTATCTATATGGCACATCAGTGTATGCAGTTCTGTAAAAGATGACTGAATTATTGTGTAAAAGGTTTTTATGACATAGATAAATTAAGGAGGCTGTGCACTAAATCTTGTACTAAAAAAATATTTACACATGTGTCCTGTAAACATTTGAAGAGCAATTTTATATGGGGTTGCCTAGTACTTTCTTATAAACTGAGTTGTCATATGGAGGATGACTTTCAAAAGCATTTACCAGAGTAGAATGCCAGTTTTGAAATATTGCCCTCTAAATACGGCTAACGAGGTAATTTACTAACAGCACACTAATGCTGTTCATGCATGTTATTTTCAACAGGGTTCAGGGCATAAAAAGAGCCCTGTGCCAAATAATGCTTATTAAGAGGGTCCTTTTATAAACTCCTATGCAGGCAATGTGTGTGAGTGCAGGATTATTTGGGGCCTATTTTATAACGTGAAGTACACACAAACTTTACTTTATAAAATAGAGGCGTACTGGCGTTCCTGAACTGAGTTATGGCACTTAAGTGTGATCTAGAGCAGTCCTAACTGCATATGACCAGATTGGCAAAGAAACGTGCATAGGTAATAACATTCTATGAATTTAGACCCCATTGATGCACCTCCTGACCTCCACCCCCATTCACCCCCCTACGTGCGATAAAACAGCAACCGCCCAAAGTGCACAAATAAGTGCCCATTCACACATGTAAGTCCTTGAGAACAGGGACCTGGGCCTTTAACTGTCCGTGAACGCGATATCGAATCAGCCTCTAAGAGGGTAATGTTATAAGGCGGCGCCTACTTTATGGCCAAAATTAAATGTCTATTAGGTGTTATTTTATAAAGAAAAATAGTCACAAAGTTTTTTTGATAAAGTACTATAGTAAATGGTTGAAAACACGCCCTGATTTAAGACATGATCTCTCATACCATGGCTGATGTAGATGCCCGTGCCTAAACTTGTAAAGAGTGCGTGTAAGCTATAGATTTTATATTTTACTTATGTACTTGTGGGCGCTGCCCAAACTCTGCCTTTGTACATGCACACTGTGAAAGTACACACCATTGGGCTTATGTGCATACCTGTAGAATCGGAACCGCCTAAAGTATGCACTCAAATGGCCATAAATGTGCATAGATCACTAAGATACCATAAGTTGCGTGCATAGCTCCTTATAAAATTACCTCAAGGGTGTTAACAGTTATGCTGTTAATAAATGACTCCCTAAATGTAGGTGCACTGTTTCACAATAGGCCTACATATAGCTGCATGTAAGAGAGGCATGTTTGGGGAAATAGCACACATAGGCTGTATTTTCAGTCTATCCACGCTGTTTCCCAGAAAGGTCTGTCAGCCCAAAAAAGCAGGTGCAAACATCTGCGTGTAATTTTTAAAAGGGAATAGATGTATGTATTTTGACTAACTTGGCACTTGCACCCGCAACCGTTGTCCTCATAATGGAGGATTTCAAGAGGGGCAGGTTCCAAGCCACCATAGGCACAGGATGGCGGGAAAACCTTTGAAAGCAGAGTCCCCCATTGCCTTTCAATTAGAATTTCTGGAAAAGACCTTAACCTGTCGCTTGCCGTTTTCTTTGAATGCTCATTACAGTAATGTTGTTGCTGAGTATACAACTCACATTTTTCTCTTTTCTTCAGTTTTTCTAATTGCTAATCTCAGCTTGTTTTTTTTTTTGTTGTTGTACCCTTTGTTTTCTTGCTTTCCATGAAGGCAGGGGGTAGTCAGGTAAGCAGCAGATTCTCTTTTAAATAAGGTGCAGTGTTTTCATTGTGTCAAAGCTGTGCTGCAGCTCCTGTAGATATGTGGACATGTTGAATATTGCTTATGGAAAATGCCTTACACCAAGGACTGCTAGTCTGAATAATCATTTTATGCACTGTAATTCAAAGAAAGCCTCATCGTGTGACTGCATGCCAAAATCCTTCAGTACAGAGGATCTCCTACTTCACCCAGGCTGGAATTCATGTCAACCTAAACAAATAGGGCCCGATTCCATCCGGGACATACTGACCCTCTGTGCGCCCGATCAGAACCGGACGCACAGGGGGAGTTGCGATTCTGATCCCACAGGGCACATCTAGCTCCGTGGGATCAGAATCGCGAACAGGCCTGCCGGGATCGCGATTCAGCCCAGCCTGCACATACAGGCCTTGCCCGGCTAACTCAGTCAGTGCTTTCAAATGGAGCAATGGTGCCATGGCATCTGGTTGTCATGGCACCGCGGCTCCATTTAAAAGCCATGATTCACAACTGCCAGCTCCAAAGTGCTTTCCCCGCAGCCCAACCCCTGATCTGGCCTCCCAGGGCCAGATCCGGGCTGCGGGGAATGCTCCCTGCCACCCCATCCCAGCCCTGGTTCTGCCGTTCCTGCAGCATCGGGGAAGTTATTCCACTTCAGAAGTAGAATAACTTCCCTGTTCAAGTCGCCAGCCCCGGATATACAGGGCCGAAATTAGAATCGGCCCTGTACGACTAAGGCCGGTGACTGCCCACTACCTGCCCTAATATCCCCCCCCCCCGATCCACCCCTTTCCCGTCCTGAAGGAGGACGGGACTGGGAAAGGGCACGAATAGCGGGGATGGACGTCCATTCCTGCTATTCTTTCCTCAGAATGACCCCCATACTGTATATCAGTTTTGGTTAAGACAGTTGAATATACAGTAATGAAAGGAGTATTTTAAACTTTTTTATTCTAAAAATATATACGCCAAAGCATACCTTAAAAGGGTAATTTTGTTACAGAATGCCATGGGTAGATGTCTACACACGCACTATTTGTAAAGTGGACAGCTACTTATCTTTATGAAATACTAATGTATGTGGCAGAGAATGCATCTTGAATGTAGGCGTGATGACTTACCCCTACCAGCGAGCAGCTGTAAATATTCACACATACTTTATGCACATATGTGCGTGGATTATAGTATTTTATAATCTACGGAGGGGCATAGTCAAAAGTGTTTATGCGGTTTGCAGTCCTGAAAATTGCATAAACCCACTGACTGGGATATTCAGCAGCATAAACCCATTTAATGCCACTGAATTTCCTTCTAAGTGGTTTAACTGCATTGTCGCTATAAGGTTAGTGATGCGGCGTTACAGGGATAGAGTGGGGATGTCACCCTTAGACAGTCAGTCAGTGGTGATATTCAGCTGCTGACAGGTTAGCTATATCACTTAAAGTTTAAGACAAATGAAAGGCTGTCCTGACTTTAGGTGATTTTGCAATCCAGTTAGTGGCTGAATATCGCCACTAACCATATTGCAATCAAATGCAGATCAATCTCCTCGAACTTCGTGTTCTCACAAATGCCCTTTGGGTTTTTCAACCCCAACTTTCTGGCAAACAGTCCAGATGGACAATCAGGTAGCTATGTTCTATGTGAACAACCAGGGCAGAACAGGCTCTTATCTCCTCTGCCAAGAAGCCCTTTGCCCCTGGTTCTTCACCATTGCATACCACATTCATCTCAGGGCGGTCTATAAGAAAGCTTTTGACAGTGTCCCACACTCTTGGATAGTACATTGCCTTGAAATGTATAAAATAAATCCTGGCTTGATAGAGTACATTAAGTTCACTGTGACACTATGGCAATCCACATTCTTTTCGAGATATGAAAATGGTCACTACATCATTCTTAGCATTAAGATCCAACGAGCAATATTTCAGGGAGATTCCCTGTCACCACTTCTGTTTTGTTAGGTGCTTAATCCAATGAGTGCTCTTATCAACTCTTTGGGATATGGATTTAGCCTGAATCCTAAAGAAGGTAACAACCCAGAAGCAACTTCCCATCTACTATTTATAGATGATTTGAAGCTCTACAGTTCCAGCGACTAACAATTAGCAGAATATAGTGAAAAGCTTTTCTGATGACATCAGGATGGCTTTTGGCCTTGACAAGTGTGCTAAGGCAACCTTTTTCAAAGGAAAATTGACAAAACCGAAAACATCTCCCTTGCAAGAGAAGATCAGTAAAGAATTTTACAGGAGATTAAAACTGTTATTGAAAAGTACATTAATATCACGGAATAAGATACAAGCCATCAGCTGGCAATTTCTGTACTCTCATACAGCTTTGGGATTGTGGACTGGCCTCTTAGAGATTTTGAAAAACTGGATGTTCAAACCAAAAAACTCCTCCATGCTCATGAAATAACTTACAAGAATCAGTGTATGCCAAGATGTACATTCCTAGAGCTGAAGGAGGGCTAGGACTTATAGAGATTGATCAGGGGTGGCGCTATAATTAGGTGAAGTGAGGCATTGGCCTCAGGTGGCAAACTTTTGGGGGCAGCAAAAATGCCCCCAAAACAGCCGCCTCACTCTGCCTTCAGTTAAAAAAAAAAAAAAAAAACCACAGACAAACTGCTGCGGCTGCGATAGCTTTTAAAATGGAAGGAAACTGGTGCAGAGCCTCCCAGCACTATGGAACCTCCGCTGCTGCCGCGTCCCTCCCCCAAAAGGGGGTGATGCTAGAGTGGGATGCAGCATCAGCAGAGGTTCCATAGCGCCGGGAGGCTCTGCACTGGTTTTTCTTCCAAAAATTCATGAGACATGGCAGCAGGGCTGTCGATACCAGCAGTGGTGGAACCAGAGCCTCAAGCAGAGGAACTAAAAATTCTCCAGTACCCCACAGCACCAAAGGAAGCAATGATTTTACCAGTATATAAGATCCTTCGCAACCTAATGCTTTGCATATGGGAGACCCCGCTTACAACAGCATCTATCAGCAAAACTTCTTGATATGCTGTGTCGAGTACCAGAGGCCCCAGGTTTTCAAAAACCACAACTACCACATCATTTGATGGTAGTTGAATCAACGATGTGACGTATCAAGAGTGGTAAGACACATGCATCTATACCTCCTGGAAGAGAATCGAAGGACCTCAATGCTTTTGCCCGACTGTTTTTCCAGGCCTCCATGCTGGCAAGTAGGATCATCTCCTACACTTTATATATGGAAATGTTCCTAAAAGAAATTAATAAGGATTGGGAAGCCTTCCTACCATTCATCCCAGATGACAAAAAGCCAGATCTTGAAACTGTTCTCAAAAACAGCCAAAATGTATCCAAGTTTGTTAACAGGGCAGCATTCGATGTTTTTGAATCTACCAGCAGAGCATCTGCTATTGCTATCGGTGCTAGAAGACTAGCATGGCTGCAGGCCTCAGACCTTGAACAGTGGGTCCAGGACAGGCTAGGCAACATCCCCTGCACTGGGGAGAATCTGTTTGGTAAGAATTGGAGAGAAAAGACTGGAGAGCTCGAAACTGATGACACCACCCTAAAAAGGCTCTCCAAGAAGACTGCTGACCTCTCAAAGAAGAAGCCAGCAGCAAAAAAGCCTTTCTACCCCAAAAAGAGGAGGTTCTACACTTCTTACTCACAGCCCCCTTACCAGCAGCAGGGGACTAAACAAGCTAAGAAGCCTAGAACTACTTAACAGCAGCCACCAGCTCAAACACAAGGTACGCCCAGTTTTTGACTCCATCCTGGGGAACATGGTCATCCTGCCCTTGCAGTGCCTCAATCAAATAAAAATAGCAGGTTGACTTTCCTCCTTTGCCAATCTCTGGCAGGCCATCACCTCAGAGCAGTGGACCCTAAACATCATTGGGGAAGGTTATCAGTTAAACTTCAGACAACTTCCTTCGCCTCATTTCAAAGGCGAATATCCCCTCCAACCCATGCTCAGGGCCCTACTCAAGGAAGAAATCTACAACCTGCTCACCCAAGAAGCCATAGAGGAGGTTCCACAACAAGAATTACATAGGGGCTTCTATTCTTCTTACTTCCTCATCCCAAAGAAGTCAGGAGGATACAAGCCTATTCTTGACCTCTGAAATCACAATAAATCCTTGGTAAAGGAGAAGCTCAAGATGATCTAGCATGGATTCACCAGAGGCAGGTCTTGTCAGACAAATCTGATCGATTTCTTTGACTGGGCGACCAGGGAGTTGGACCGAGGGAGAGCTCTAGATGTGGTGTATTTAGATTTCAGTAAAGCCTTTGACACTGTTCCTCACAGGCGACTTATAAACAAACTGAGCACCCTAGGGATGGACCCTAAAGTTACTGCTTGGGTTAGAAATTGGTTGGGTGGGAGGCGACAAAGAGTACAAGTAAATGGAGCTCACTCTGAGGAGAAGGATGTTACCAGTGGTGTGCCCCAGGGATCTGTCCTTGGTCCGATTCTTTTTAACATCTTTATTAGTGATATAGTGGAAGGGCTGTCGGGTAAGGTTTGCCTCTTTGCGGATGATACCAAAATCTGTAATAGAGTAGACACCCAGGAAGGTGTAGATAACATGAGGAGGGATCTAGCTAAGCTTGAAGAATGGTCTAGAATTTGGCAGCTGGGATTTAATGTTAAAAAATGTAAGGTCATGCATTTGGGCTGCAGCAATCCAAGGGAGCAATACAGTATAGGAGGTGAAGTACTTTTGTCCACTAAAGAAGAGCGGGACCTAGGCGTGGTTGTGTCTGATGATCTTAAAGTAGCTAAACAGGTAGAAAAGGCGACGGCAAAAGCTAGAAGGATGCTTGGGTGCATACGGAGAGGAATGGCTAGCAGAAAAAAGGAGGTGATAATGCCTCTGTATAAGTCTTTGGTGCGACCTCATTTGGAGTATGGTGTGCAAATCTGGAGACCACACCTTCAAAAAGATGTGAACAGGATGGAGTCGGTGCAGAGGGTTGCTACTAAAATGATTAATGGGCTTCATTATAAAGCATATGAGGACAGACTTAAGGATCTTAATATGTACACCTTAGAGGAAAGGCGGGATAGAGGTGATATGATTGAGATGTTTAAATACCTCCGTGGCATAAATGTTCAGGGAGAGAGCCTCTTTCAATTGAAAGCAAGTTCTGCTACGAGGGGACATGGGATGAGGGTGAAGGGAGATAGATTCAGGAGTGATATGCGGAAATATTTCTTTACGGAAAGAGTAGTGGATCCGTGGAATAGTCTCCCAGTGGAGGTGGTGGAGATGAGGACAGTGACTGAGTTCAAAAAAGCATGGGACCAACACAGAGGATCTCTAAAGGTAAAAAGTGGACTGTTGTAGTTGTTGTTATGGAAGGACAGACTAGATGGGCCTTGTGGTCTTTTTCTGTCATCATGTTTCTATGTTTCTATGATCTCCCTGGGAACTCTCCTACCCTATCTTCAGGAACAAAACTGGCTATGTTTCCTAGATCTAAAAGACACATATACTCATATCCTAATACATCCATAACACGGGAAATATCTCTGCTTCACCTTTCAGAGAGCTCATTGTCAATATCGAGTCCTCCTCTTCAGCCTGGCATTGGCTCCCAGAGTTTTCACAAAATGCATGTCAGTGGTAACAGCCCATCTGCGAAGCAAGGTTATTTTTGTCTTCCCCTACTTGAATGACTGGTTGATAAACGAGACTTTCTGGAAAAGCTCTGCTCTTCATGCCAGACCACCATATCATTGCTACAACACCTGGGATTCATAATAAACTTCCAAAAATCCCAACTAACCCCAACTCAAAGATTGGAGTTCATAGGAGCAGTGCTCGACAGGGCCTTTCTGCCACTAGACCAAATGGACCAACTGGTCAACCTAGTCACCCACATGTGGCAACAAACATCATCAATAGCTCAGAACTTCCTGCGTCTCCTATGCCATATGGTGTCCATAGTGCATGTAGTGCCGTATGCACGACTACATATGCTCCTAGCACAGTGCACCTTATCATCGCAATGGGCACAATCCACAGGTCAATTGAACAACATTATTTGGATCATCCACCCATTACTGCACTCCCTACTTTGATGGTCACACCAGCAAAACCTGCTCAAAGGTTCACTTTTTTGGATGCCTCAACCTCAACACACCCTTACAACGGATGTGTCCAAGGTCGGTTGGGGAGCCCAGTTGAAGTCACTCTCCACTCAGGGCCTGTAGGGATGACCCAGGAGTCATCCCTACAGATCAACTTATTGGAGCTCCGTGCAATCTCGAAAGCCCTACAGGATTTTCACCATCACCTCACCAACAGCCATGTCCTGGCAAGGATAGACAACCAAGTGGCAATGTTCTATCTGAACAAGCAAGGTGGAACAGGTTCACTTCCCCTTTGTAAGGAGGCCTGTCACCTGTGGAACTTTGCCATCTCTCACCACATACACCCTCATGAGTATATATTCCAGGTGAGCAGAATCAACTAGCGGACAAACTCAGTTGGATTCTTCACCCACACGAGTGGAGTCTGCATCCAAACAGGATAGCCCAGATATTCAAAGCCTGGGGAACACTAGTCATTGACCTCTTTGCTACCCCATAGAATATCAAACTTCCGTTCTTCTACTCCAAAGTTCTGTCCAAACTCAGGCAAATGATGCCTTTCATCTACATTGGGGTCATGGATTGCTTTATGCATTCCCCCCACACCTTTAATACCGAAAACCCTCTTCAAACCCCAGCTGTATGGCGGCACTATGATACTCATAACTCCCTTCTGGCCTCAACAACCGTGGTTTCCCCTTCTTCTTAGACTTCAACAGATGACTCCAATCCATCTAAGCCGCAGTCCAAATCTTCTATCCCAGGAAGACAGAACAGTTCTCCATCCCAATCTGAGATCTGAGCGTAGCCTTTCAGCATCCTAACCTGTCTACTGAAGTAAAGAACATCCTCCTGGCTTCTAGGAAACCTTCTACCAGAAGGATGTATTTCTGCAAATGGCACAGATATGAATCATGATGCTCAAAAGACATTCTCAATCCATTTGATGCACCAGTACCTGCACTCCTGCGATATCTACCTCACTTGTCCTCTTCAGGAATCAAAACCAATTCAGTTTGAGTTCACCTAAGTTCCATTGCAGATTTTCATAAACCAATCGATAGCCAACCCATTTCAGTTCACCCATTAGTGGCACGCTTCATGAGAGGCCTTCTCCTCTCTAAGCCTCCAGTAGCATGGGATCTCAATGCTGTCTTGGCTCAGCTTCTCAAACCCCCATTTGAAACCCTGAGAACAACCCACCTGCAGTACTTGACTTAGAAGATCATATTTATTGTGGCCCTGACCTCAGCCAGACACATTTGTGAATTACAGACGTTGATGGCTCATCCACCATATACCAGATTCCATCATGACAAGGTTGTTCTCAGGACACATCCACACTTCCTACCAAAGGTGGTATCGCCATTCCACATAAATCAATCCATCATATTTCCAGTCTTCTTCCCAAGACCTCATTCCTCCCATGCAGAGGCCACCCTCCACACGCTCGATTGTAAACGGGCCCTGTTCTTCTACCTCCAGAGGACTCAGGATCACTGCAAGTCCTCACAACTGTTCTTGTCATTTGACCCCACTCATCTGGAACTTCCGGTAACTAAGCAAATGCTTTCCAGATAGATAGCAGACTGCATTGCTTTCATTTATGATAAAGCAGGACTCTCCCATACAGGACATGTCACAACTCCCAACATCCAAGCAATAGTGACATCTGTAGCTAACCTACGCTCAGTAGCTATGGACGAAATATGCTGGGCAGCAACCTGGAACTCTGTCCACACCTTTGCCGCCCACTACTTCTTGGACAAGGACTCCCGCTGGGATGCGACCTTCGGCAAGGCAGAGTTCCAGTATCTCTTTGGAACATAGCTACAACTCCATCCCCTGCTCACACTGTTATCCAGATCTCTATAGTGGGGATGTCTATGTCCAATTGAACTCACTCCAACATCTCTGACCTGGTTTCCAACTCTCTTGTAGATCTGGGAGCTAGGGAGTCCTATATGTGAAGACTACTTTCCTGCTTGTTCTTAGAGATAGCATAGTTGCTCATCTGTAACAGATGATCTCCGGAAACAGCAGGAAGTTTGTCTTCACAACCCACACTCCTCCCCATGTAAGGTTATTTTAACTCTCCCTTCTCAGCTACAAACCCAGCTGAGGAGAGAGAAGAGTGGGAAGGCAGTTACACAGGTGCAGTGGAGTGCTCCCAAAGGCTTTCCTATAGGAGGCTGGGGAGCATTCCCGCTCGGGCTCTGTCGGTGCCATCACCCATATATAAAGACTAAATTCCTGCTGTTCTCAGAGATCACCTGTTACAGGTGAGTAGCTAAGTTTTCCCACCCACCCACCCCCTTAATATCCAAGACCCTGTTCAAGTTGCAGGCCAACAGGAGCTCCATGATTCTAATAGCCCCTTATTGGCCCTGCTAGCCATTGTTTCCTCTGCTGCTTTGTCTAGCACAGACTCCACCCCTCAGCTTGTGGCATGTGCCCAACCTCCTCTCTCAGGAGCATGGGACGCTCCTCCATTCCAACCCACAGGCCTTCCGGCTCACAGCTTGGCTGCTGAAAGCATAAATTTGGATAACCTCAACCTTCCTCAGCAGGTCAAGGACATTCTGCTGGCATCACGCAAGCCATCTATGAGATGTTCTTATGCCTTCAAGTGGCAGTGGTTCACCCTCTGGTGTACCCCAAAACATATTGATCCTTCTGCCTGTCCAATGGATTTGCTTCTATAGCATCTCCACTTATCCACCACAAGAGTAACTTGGTTGGAGTTCACCTTAGTGTCATTGCGGCCTACCATAGGTCGGTTGACAGGCTGCCTATTTCATCACACTTCTTGGTGCAACGCTTCATGTGGTGTCTGCTGTTGTCTAATCCACCTATCAGACCTCTGCCAGTGGCATAGGACCGCACTGTGGTCTTAGCACAGCTTCTAAGGCCTTCTTTTGAGTCTTTAGCCACTACTGCTTTGAAATTCCTTCCTCATTGCCCTCATCTCTGCTTGCCGTATAAGAACATAAGATATGCCATACTGGGTCAGACCAAGGTCCATCAAGCCCAGTATCCTGTTTCCAACAGTGGCCAATCTAGGTCATACGTATCTAGCAGTTTCCCCAAAAGACACAGGTTCCGCAATGCTTGTACTGGGTCAAGCATTGATATCCTGGGTCCCTTCTTAATAATGGTTTATGGACCTTTCCTCCAGGAACTTGTCCAAGGATATTATTGTGCACTGATACTAGTATATCCTGTATAGTAATGGTTGTAAGAGTTGTATAATTGGATGTTGATTACAATAAAAAAGTGATTACAAAAATAAAAAAATGTTAAAAAGCAGCGGGCCCAGCTTAGATCCCTGGGGTACTCCACTATTTACCTTTCTCCATTGAGAAAATTGGTCATTTAGCCTTACTCTGTTTTTCAGCTTTTATACATTTCTCAAGCCACAGTAGTACACTGCTTCCTATCCCATGACTTTTTAATTTCCTCAAGATTCTCTCATGAGAGTCCTAGCCATATATCAACCGGCTCACCTTTATTTACCCGATGGAGGCTCCGTCAGAAGAGGTCCCCATTTTAGAGGGCATTCAAAAACAGTTAAGGACCTTATTATTGCCACAAGTGGTCCGCAGAATGATTTTGGCAGGGGCACTCCCCTGATTCTGTCCTCTGCGGCAATAAGATATTGGTCCAGCTCTATGCCCTGCTTGTCACAGATGTGGGCTGGTTCCATTTTTATAAGATGGACTCTTTGGTTACAACCATAGCCAAGTGAATTACAATTCTGGTGGAAGGTGGTGCTGCCTGGCAGGATCAGCAGGACTGTAAGATTGAGACATTGCTGAAGACAGACTCTAATTACTTTGAGATCTACACCATGTACCGATTTCAAGGGGAGAGTGGCGTGTATTCCTCATTCTAGAAGGGATACATGTAGATAGCAGATATTTTCGTTGTTAACTTTTACACCTGCCCCAAGGCATGCACAAGTGTCAGCTTGACTTGTCGGGTGCCAGGGCTGATGGACCACTTTCCCCAACTCTCACCCACCTCACTAATAACAAGTAAAGCAGCCTCCCCAGACCCCTTCTTAACTCCCCCTACACAAGTAAAGCACTCGCCATACTCCAAGATACTTCCCTGGCACGAGTAAAGTACTCCCTTGGTTCCAGCCCCCTCCCAAGACCTCATGAGGGTTTGCCTGGTGGTCCAGTGGGGAGCAGGAGTAATCCACAGCTGCTCCTACTCCATCCAGAGCCTGGGTTCAAAAATTGCACCTATAACTCCTAGTGATTCTCTCTCGCCATTGGTGCCATTTTGAACCCAGGCCTTGATGAATGGATCAGGAGCAACTGAGGATCGCCTCCGCTTCCCACTTGACCACCAGGGAAACCCCCAGTAAGGTCTTCGGGATGAATCAGAGGGCAGGTACTTTATTTGTGCCAAGGGATGGGAGGGAATGTGATCCCCCACCATTGGGCCCCTGGATAGATAGCAGCCCCGACTTTGGGGCCTGCTATCCCGTTGCTACAACCAGGGACCCACACTGTTCCTTATCGTCCATCCAGTTCAGTCCCTCACCACTGGGTTGTGTACCTCCTCCTGCAGCATGGAGACTGGAGGAGGTATCAGTGAGCTGCAGGCCTTAGTGTCGAATCTTCTGTACATTCACTTCCACCATGACAAGGTGGTTCTCCAGACCCATCCATACTTCCTTCCATAGGTGGTATTTCCTTTTCATATCAATAAGTTTGTGATGCTCTCAAACTTCTTTCCCAGACCTCATGCCTCCAGAGCTGAAGCAGTGCTACACATGCTACAGTAGATTGCAAACATACTTTGGCTTTCTACCTGGACAGAACCAAAAATTTCAGGAAATCCTCTAAATTATTTGTCTCCTTTGATCCAAGTCACTTTGGACATCCAGTATCTAAACTCACCCTATCTAGCTGGATTGTGAACTGCATTTTGTTTGCCTATTTTCAGGCAGGGCTCTCCCTTGAGGGTCACATCACTGCACACAATGTGCAGGCTATGGCAACATCTGTGGCCAACCTATGTTCTGTCTCTGTCAAAGAGATCTGTCAAGCAGCTATCTGTTCCTCTGTTCACACCTTCACTGCTCACTACTGCCTGGACAGGGACTCCCATCAGGATGCTGTCTTTGGTCAGGCAGTCCTTCAGCATCTCTTTGGGACTTAATCTCAACTCCTACCCTCTGCCCTGGACTGTTCTACCACCAGACTCCTCTAACCATGCTTCTGCAAGCTGTGCTAGAGTCCGAGGAGGCCACTTGGGATCTATACTCTCTGGCTCAATTCTCTAGCCTCATGGTTTATTTTATTTATTTAACAGTTTTTTTATACTGCTTTATCATTTCAGTCAAAGCAGTTTACATTGTAACCTACATTAAACAGGGACATTGATAACGTGAATTTTTATGAGGTATTGGAGGTTTAAATGACTTCCCAAGGCCACAAGGAGTGCTAGTGGTTCCCAAGCCAGTGCTTTTAATCATTAGGCTACTCCTCCACTCCACCTGGTTGTCTGTTTAGTCTGGTGTCTGGGAGCTAGTGAGTCCCACACGTGAAGACTGCATTCCTGCTTGTTCCTGGAGATAGCGTTGTTACTCACCTGTAACAGATGATCTCTGGGAATTGCAGGAATCAGTCTTCACAACCCACCCTCCTGCCCTAGGAGTAGAAGGGTATACTCTACCTCTATCTCTCAGATACAAACTCAACTGAGGAGAGGATGTGGGAAGGCAGGTACAGTGGAGTGCTCCCAAAAGCTTTCCTACTAAACGCTAGGGAGCGTTCCTGCATGGGCTCAGTCAGTACCAAAGATGCCTATATGTGAAGATTGATTCCTGCTGTTCCCGGAGATCACCTGTTACAGTTGAGTAACAATGCTTTCTCTGGATTCAAGGAGGGGGATACAGGCACACTCTAGGTGTTGTTCGCTGACAGCGCCTGTGTGCCTGGTTCTCCCCAAGCTCAGAGAAGTCCTTTCCCGCCTTGTCGCCCCGCTCTGAGCTACCTCAGTCTGTTTTTACTACTCAGCGAGTGCTCACGGCTCTCCCCTCCTTTGTCAGTTGTTGCACTTCGTTTTCTTTCTTTATTTTTACTTTCAGTTTCTCCGTGTTCATGTCTCTTGCTCCCCGGGGGTTTCTTTAAAAAAAAAAAGGAGCGTTTTTCCCAACTTCTCTTTTAAGCTGTTTCTGAAAGGTTTCCTCATTCTCCACAACTTGGGGGGGGGGGGAAAAAGTAGGACGCATTGAAGGAGCAAACAACAGGCTGTAAACAAAAAAAAAAAAAGAAGAGGAAAGAAACCAGGAACCAAGAAAGAACAACTTCTATGCTGGCGGCCTCCATCCATCTGCTGCACAATTTAATTTAATTAACAGTTTCTTACATACTTACCATGACTTCTGCTACTGCCTCCTCCCCAGACAAGGCATGATTGGGACCTGAAGGGGCCAATGCATCCGGAGGCTGGGGTGCCCATTGCGAGGAATTGTGCACCCGGGGCGTCTGGTCCTTTAAGGAGAGCCAGCAGCAAATCAACCTGCTGGATCTCAGGGCCATTTTCCTTGCACTCCAGGCTTTCCAGCACCACCTGCAACATCAGTCAGTGCTTGTTCAGATGTACAACCAGGTCATGATGTTTTATCTGACCAAGCAGGGGGGCACCGGCTCCTACCGCCTTTGCCAGAAGGCAGTAGCCCTCTGCTCATATGCGACCAGACAGGGTATGCTCTTCCGGGTGGTGTACCTCCCGGGCCAGGACAATGTCCTGGTGACAGGCTGAACAGAATCCTCCAACAGCACGAGTAGTGCCTGGACCCCGGAGCAGCATGGCGGCTCTTCAGATTATGGGGCACTCCGAGCCTCAACCTCTTTGCCAGCCCAACCAATGCTCAGCTGCCATGCTTCTGCTGCCCACAGCCACATCCAGCCTGGATAGCACCGGATACCATCCTCATCTTGTGGTCAAAGGGCATGTTGTATGCCTTCCTCTTCAAGGTCCAGCAGGACAAGGCTTCCCTGATCCTGGCGGCCCCGAGATGGCCCATGCAGCCTTGGTTCCCTCTCCTTCGTCTTGCAACGGAGTCCCCATTCCCTCTCAGGAGCTCACCGGGGTTTCTCACTCAGGAAGAGGGCGTAATCCTCCACCCCAACTTGGGATCATTGTCCCTCACAGCATGGCTGCTGAATAGGTCACCTTAGCACCCCTCAACCTTCCCATGGAGGTGGAGGAGATCCTCCTTGCATCCCGCAAGGACTCCATGAGGTGGGCCTATGCCTTCAAGTGGCGTCGGTTCTCCTTATGGTGCATGGAGCAACAGGTGAACCTGTTCTCCTGCCCGGTACAGGCGGTACTGCAGTACCTGCTCCAACTTTCTCAATCCGGGCTTAAATCCAATTCCATCAGAGTGCACTTGAGCACATTTTCCACGAACCACCACTCCATAGAGGGCAAGCCTGTTTCCGTGCAGCCCCTCATCACCAGATTCATAAGGGGCTTACTGCTCTCGAAGCCCCCCATCCAGCTACCCCCGGCGGAATGGGATCTCAATGTGGTCCTGGCGCAGCTTACTAAGTTGCCCTTCGAGCCCTTGGCTACCTACCACCTCCGATACCTGTCCTGGAAGGTGGCCTTCCTGCTGGCACTCACCTCGGCATGGTGTAGTTAGACAAAAACCTCATTCAACAATTCACTAATGTATTCTCGTTCAGTATTTCTTAACTGTCACAACATTAGCCTCAGAATCAACCATTAGCACTAAAAGTTCTAGGAATTTTATAGTCTCCCAGACATGTGCAGGTTTTTACATCAATGGCTCATGTTGATAAAAGCAATGCCGTATCACTACATATCGTAACAAGTTTCAGTGGTAAAGGGATACTTAACTTATGCATTAATGTGATTCATCATAGTTTTCTTAATTTGCTTTAGTTTCTCTCCATCTTGCTTCTTCTCTTTTTTTAACCGTTTAGGTAGCTGAAAGCGCGTCCCAACGCCAATCTTATGAGGCGCCCGTGCGTTTCTCCGCTAAGGGTTTCTCAAGGGACTCGAACATCAAATCAGTTTCCTGACATCGACGCAGCTCATTTCCTTAACCTGCATTCACCCTCCACTTCTCTGGGGACTCCAAAGACGCCGTGCATGCCAAGACCAGACCTCGGCATGCCAAGTCAATGAGCTCCAGGCCCTGGTGGCTGAGCCACCTTGCACTAGGTTCTACAAGAACAGGGTCATGCTTCGCACCCACCCAAAGTTTCTTCTAAAGGTGGTATCGAACTTCCACCTCAACCAGGAGGTGGTGCTCCCCACCTTTTTTCCTCAGCCCCACACCAACAAGGCATCAGCCATTCTCCATATTCTGGATTGCAAAAGGGCATTGTTCTTCTATCTACAGCACAGTCAGAGCCATTGCAAAGCCTTGCAGCTTTTTGTCTTACACAACCCAGGTCATCTGGGGGAGGCTGTCACCAAGCGGACCCTGTCCATCTGGGTGGCAGACTCCATCACCTTCGCCCACAATTGGGCTGGGCTGCCATTGGAGCGCTGGGTCTTGGCGCTTAATGTCAGAGCTATGGCAGCCTCAGTTGCCAGCCTCCGTTCTGTTCCCATGACAGACATCTGCTGGGCCACCACCTTGTCTTTGGTTCACACTTTTGCAGCTCACTACTGCCTGGAGATGGAGACCTGACAGGACAATGCCTTCGGCCAGGCTGTACTCCATAATCTGTTCAGGGTTTAGGCAACTCCTACCCTCCGACCCTTCTTGTTCAGTCTACTGGAGCCATGGTTCTCCCTGGACACTGGGGCCCTCCGAATCTGTCTTCAGATGCACTTGCACCTGCTCACGGCTAGGCTGTGCTTTTTCTATCGGTCCTCGGTAGCCTGAAGCTAGGGAGTACCATATGTGAGGACTGCCTTCCTGCTTGTTCCTGGAGAAAGCGTAGTTACTCACCTGTGTTTTCCAGGGACAGCAGGAATCAGTCCTCATAACCCTCCCTCCTCCACTTAGAGTTGCTCTTCATTTTGGCCATCTTTTCTTTATTGGCTCTAGCTATGTCATCTGACTGACCAGGATGGCACCCTTGGGCATAAAGGGGACCATGCATGGTGGCAGCTTTCTTTGGAAGCTGGGGAGATGCTTCCACGAGGGCTCCATCGACATCGAAGTCACCCATATGTGAGGACTGATTCCTGCTGTCCCTGGAGAACACCTGTTACAGGTGAGTAACTATGCTTTCTCTTTATACAGCCTGGGTATGCAGCCACACTCACTTGCCCACTGTACCCTCACGAAGAACATACAGCTCTGTTATTATCTCTACAATCATTCTACTGAAGACAAGACATAACATCTGATATGTCGCAGCTGCCTCACTTCTTCTGCTCCTTTTTGAATCTTTGTTGCTTTACTTTTGGTGGCCTGCTCTGACTTGTTTTTATCGCTATGCTTGCCTGCTTTGAAACCAACTGAGGCAGCTCAGAGCGGGGCGGCAAGGCGGGAAGCGGTGCACATGCAGGGAGAGCCGGGCACACAGGCGCATCTGGTGGACAGCACCTAGAGTGTGGTTGCATAGCCCTGCTGTATACGGAGAACCCAGGTTACAGGTAAGCTACTATGCTATCTACACATGGAGAAGGACTGTTATAAAATTGCACAGGGGTACAAATTTGCAAAGAGTAAAAATGCTGAAAGGGTGCATCTCTTTTTTCATGATGTACTCATAGGCATTCCTGGGGGCATAATCTGGATGGATTGGAGACAAATTCGCAATGTACGTGTCTTCGCAACAAGAGTTAAAATGTGTGTATGAGGATTTGCACACTACAGGTTCTAGTTCTGATAAACCTTTTATAAAGGCTCATGGTTGCTGGTGTTGCCTTTATAAAAGAGGCATATAAGAAGCATCTTTTTGGAACATGGACCTTTTATCAAATTAGTCCCTGGGTCTCACTGTTGCACAATGACTTTGACTCCCTCCCACCAGAGACCGTGGATGCTTCCTGTTCAGCAACCACAACACTGTTAATGGGCCATCAGGCCAGACTCTTTCTGACTTCTAACAATCCTTTCATTTTCAATCTTCTTGTATGTAATCATGTCTTTTTCTTACCTGCTGCTGACCTAGAGGTTCCAGGTAATTATTTTCTTCTGTCTATTCTTTCCTCACCATCATCCATCATATGCAATTACTGAGTCTGCAGCCTTAGATTTGCTTACCATGTTAACACTCCAGTAGCTGGTCTTCAAAATGTACGTATTGCAATTCAGTGTTTTCTTGTATCACCGTGGTGTCTTTAACTTCACAACATCATTGATCTGAATGACTATCTTTCTAGGTGTGTTTCTTTGCAGAACTGGAAGGGTTGCACTGGTGAAACTGATCAGCCACTGTTTGAAACAGACACAATTCCAAAAGAAGGTTGCACTCATGTGGGCAATTCACTTTCAATGAAATTTATTTCTTTAGCATCTTCTTCATATAAGAAACTGTTGAAACATTGGTTTAAAGGGAGACCCAAGAGACTGAATGGGAGAAATGAGAGCGAAAGGCACATAGGGGCGAGCTTCTAATACAGAAGCTATCTGTAGATTTCACATGCTTGTTTTATGGACTCTGACACTCATAAATTATTTTCAAGTGAAGACTATGCAGTTCTTTTCAGAGCCAGGTTTCAGAGGGAAATCATGAGTTGTTTCTTCTAAAAACCATAAATGTTTAGCATGTTAGCACACAAAACCTTAAACTGAGCTTTCTACAACATCCTGCTGGGGGCTCATTTCTTGATGGTTTTCATCGTTCTTGCTCTATTGGAAAAATGTGCCACATACGCACCTTTTGAGAATGAGACACTTTTCTTGATAAATCTGGAGCAATATTTGCAACCAGAGCAAAAAAGTGACAAAAAATTAATAAATGAGCCTCATAGCAGGCTAGAGGCAGTGACCCAGAAAGAAGACTGCAGTTTTAGATTACTTTCATTGCAGTTTGAGGAAGGAATTTCATAGTAGAAGCCATCCCTCTGCTACCAATTATAGAATATTTCCAAAATCAGGCATCCCCTTTTGACACGAGTTGCTTTCCCGTTCATACTCATATTCGGTGTTTGTTTGCTCGTCTTTCTGATTTCATCCTATTTCTTCTTCAAGCCCTCCAGGACTCCACTGCCTGTTTAATCCATTGTTTGCCATGCTATTCCCAGGTTTCACGTCCCCTGGTGCCACTACCTAGGTTCACCCTCCCCCTCCCCACCCCCCAATACAATACTTGTTTCATCTTCAAATGCATCGAGAGTTAGACTTCCCTTTCTGCTACCTAACACCACCTTCTTGTGTCTCTTCACATGATCTCGACTCCTCTGCTTTACTGCTGCTCTCTACTACCTTTCATTCCTGCACCTTCACCTTGTCTTTCAAATCTCCTCCTTATAGTTATTCACGGTTCCTCCTTTCTCTGTTATCCTTTCGATGTAAAATAAACGCTGATTCGTTTTGCATTCAGGCAGCTCATACATTCTAAAACAAAATAAAAGTATCAGCAAGGGGTAGATATCAAGGGTCCAGAAGAAGTGAGAAGCTCTGGTATAACTGTTAATACTTTGAGAAGTATTAGCTTGGGATACAGCTACAGAAGAAGAGCTGGGGTGGCAGAGATGGGAAGGAACTACACCTGCCCATTACCACACTGGAGAATGACCTAGAAAGACAGGGAAAATGAACATCTAAAGCTGTGTTTAAGAAAGGAGCTGCCTGGTTTCTACGGCTCTGCCCTGCAGAGCGGCCGTTTAGGCTATGATGTCATTATGTCTGTCCAGACTAATAGGAAGGGGTTCAAATGTCTTATGTCATTGCCAACTCCCTTGTGATCTGTACTTCAGGAAAAGTGAGTGCAGGATGCTGTTGTCACTGTTTGACTTGCATTTTATTTAGGGAGTTTGAAAAACCTGAAAAAAAGTCTTATTGAAGGAAGGGGTGGGGAAAAAAGTATAATCTTTTATATCAGCATTTATTATTAAGAAATAATGAGCCTATAGCATTGAAGATTAACCAAGATATATAGCCAAATAAGTAAAGATGTTCATTGGAGTTTAGGGCAAGACATAGGGCTTGTTTACAAAGCTGCGGTAGCGGTTTCCGAAATCAATGGGGCTGCGGCTCCGATAACGATCGGAAACCGCTACCGCGGCTTTGTAAACAAGCCCCATAGTCACCTACTCACCACATGTTACCAATCCATGTACTATAACAACAATCTTTTGCGCTGAAGTTAAAGGACCTTCATATATGAACCAAAATGTAGTGTAATGAAATATACTAGCTCACAGGTTCACAAATATAATCATTGTTCCTAATAGTAAAGAAGCTTTTGAAAGTTTTGTTTGCAGATAAAGGGGTAGTATTATACCAGGATCCTTAGGGAGTCTTTTACTGATGGGTGCTAGAGTGTTGCATCTAACACTCCAATAGCACTGGAACTGTGGCGTGTTAAGGTACAACACCACCGCATTAACAGTCAGGGGTGTGGAAAGCATTTTCCCGGCAGTGAACGCAGAGCACTTCCCTCTAACGCGGCTGCATTAGCTCGAGTGCACTTAACTCCACCTATTGAGGAATGTTAGATGAACCCAGACTATTGCAGTCAGCACATGGTGTGCACCCAGTGCTAACTGCGCTGAGCTCACCACACTCTCTCCCCCCCTAACCTGCACACTCATGTTGCACAATTAGCGCGAGAACCGTCCTATGTTGTCATGTCCCAGTACGTCTTCAGAAGGCAGCAGAACATGCGCTGTCAGCTAGCACCAGTTAGTAAAAGACCCCCTTAGAGAAAAAGCAAAACATTGTGCCTACTGTATGGCTGTTCTTAAAGGTGGAACTAAGGGGCATGTTTACTAAAGGTTAATGCGCGCTAATGAAATTAACACATTAAGTGCCAATGCACCCATAGAAATCAAAGGGCTGTCATTTTATTTATTTATTTTATTATTATTTTATTTACATTCTCTTATATACTACGCTATTCTTCATCAGTGCAGTTTACATTGAACAAGCTGAAATTACATTGAACAGGGCATTATAACTTGGAGATAACTATTTTACAGGGAACATGGGCTATGGAGGGTTAAGTGGCTTGCCCAAGACCATCCAAATAACCTCTCTGATAAGAAAAAATCTTTAGCAGAAACTTTAATGAAATGACTTTTGAATAAAAAGGACCATCAAAATAACAGGAGCACATTGTGATCATTTCATGCTATATGCAAATCTCTACTAATATAGTATCTCGTAATTGTTAAATGTTATTTGATTGAAAAATAACTTTGCAAAATTCATACTCAATTCATTTTATCAATTTATAAATGTCATTTTCCAAAAATGCTTAAAAATGGCTACTCAAAATTTTCAAGTCCATAGTGAAATTCATTCAAAAAATTTCCAAAATTCATTTTTAATCTCATTTATAGTCTCAGACTTCATAATATGCAAAACGTATTTATAATGTTGATGTCAAAATTTCAATTAACAATTCTGTCAAGATTCATTCAAAAAATCTCAATAATTCATTTCAGATGTCAAAATTCATAAAATAATGCAGATAAAACATATCTGCTGTTGAGGTTCAAAGAAAACGTATCCAACTCCCAATATATTTGATAGCACATTTATACAGGAAATGTAACCAAAATTGAGCCCCAGCCTGCAATGCTCTATGGGGGGTGGAGGAGTAGTCTAGTGGTTAGAGCACCAGCTTTATAATTAAGAGATCAGGGTTTAATTCCCATTAGCACTCCTTGTGACCTTGGACAAGTCACTTAACTCTCCATTGCCTCAGAAGACCCATGGCCTCATCATCAGAAACTGGATATATTCTTGATTGAATTATTTCATAAATAATGCAGATCAGAACACTATTGGATCAATATCCAACCCATGATATTCAGTGCCACAGCCTGTCCGGCATCCAGTGCTGAATATAATTTTTCGGTTTTAATAGAATCACCTAGAGCAATGGTATTCACCTCCAAACCTCAAGGGCCACAGATGGATTAGGTTTTCAAGATGTTTGTAATGAATACGCTGAGAGAGATTTGCATAAAATGTAAGAAGTATGCATGCAAATCTATCTCATGTATATTCATTAGGGGTATCTTGGAAAACTAACCTGTTTGCGGCTTTCGAGGACCAACCATGAGTACCACTGGCCTAGAGTTCCTGATCCCTGTATGAAAGCACTGCAGACCATGTCCTTCAGATATCTGCCTGAGGATGAGCTATAGGAAACTTTTACCATCCTGAAACCTACATAACATAACGTAAGAACATAAGATATGCCATACTGGGTCAGACCAAGGTCCATCAAGCCCAGTATCCTGTTTCCAACAGTGGCCAATCCAGGTCACAAGTACCTAGCAGGTACCCATCAAGTCATAGAGGTTCCACAATGATTGTATTGGGGCAGGTAGTGGATTTAATAATGGTTTATGGACCTTTCCTCCAGGAACTTGTCCAAACCTTTTTATAAACCTAGCTACACTAGCAGCTTTTATTACATTTTATGGTAACAAATTCCAGAGTTTCATTACACACTGAGTGAAAAAATATTTTCTCTTATTAGTTTTAATCGGGTTACACTGTAGCTTCATCATATGTCCCCTAGTCTTTCTACTTTCTGATGACATAAACAATCTACATTTACCCGTTCCACTCCATTCATTAATTTATAGACCTTTATCATATCTTCCCTCAGCCGTCTCTCTTCCAGATTGAAGAGCCCTAACCTTTTAGGCCTCTCTTCATAGGGGTATCCTTCCATCCCCTTTACTATTTTGGTGGTTTTCCTCTGCATCTTTTATAATTTCGCTATATCTTTTTTAAGAAACGGCGACCAGAATTGCACAGAATATTCAGGGTACGGTCACACCATGAAACGATACAGAGGCATTATAATATCCTTGGTTTTATGTTCCATTCCTTTCCTTTTGATACCTAGCATTCTATTTGCTCTCTTGGCCGCTGCTGCACACTGGGTGGAGGGTTTCAACATGTTATCCACGATGACACCCAAATCTTTTTCCTGGGTGTTGGTTCCCAATGTGGAACCTTGCATCGTGTAATCATAGTTTGGGTTGTTCTTTCCTAGGTGCATAACTTTGCACTTGTCCATATTAAATTTCATCTGCCATTTGAATGTCCAGTCTTCTAATTTATCAAGGTCCTCTTACAATTTTTCACAATCTTTTTGGGTTTGAACAACTTTGAATAATGTTGTGTCATCTGCAGATTTGATTACCTCACTCGTTAGTCCTATTTCCAGGTCATTTACGAATATGTTAAAAAGCAGCGGACCCAGCACAGATCCTGGGGTACTCACCTGTCTCCATTGGGAAAATTGGCCATTTAGCCCTACCCTCTGCTTTCTATCTTTTAACAAGCCAAAAGGTAAAATGGACTTGGCAGAACCATTAGAAGGTACTTTTGTTGTGCATATTACTTGGATGATGCTTTAAACCTGTGATTCTGAAAAGCAGAAGAAAGTAGTTTGGCCCTTACTTGACTAAATGAATCTTCTGAGAGCTTATGGATAAAGAGTAGTAAATTCTGATTTTATTGTTCCCTGAATATTCAGCATAAAGAAATGAACTAACGTCTTATAGCACATAATGCAGGCTGTGACAGGGTATCTACTTCCTAACTCTGAGGCGTAAGGGCCAGCAAGTCAGGATATATTTATCAGGCCCTAGGGAATATTGCAAACCTAGGGCTGAAAGTAGTGATCCGAGAGAAATCCCCAGCTGTGGAACTCAGAAAATATCTTTGCACACAGCAGGAGAGACAGATATGCTAGTTGGTCCACCAGTTTACAGATATCTTTTCAACCCACTTATCTGATGGAACATTGAATGCAGACCTAGTTGGATGTAACGGTCTATCAAAAACCTTACTGAATACCTGAATAGTGAAAAAAAGACACCTGGAGCATGAAGAAACTAAGAATCAGGGGCCTGATAATCAGTGGCAGTGGCTAGCGTAAGTACAGCATCTAGCTGTCGCCGCTGAAGAGTTAACCTGGATATTCAATGCCGGGATCATATCTGGCCACCGGCATTGAATATCTGACTTGGCCGCGGAAGCCGAAAGATAACCGAGCAGTGGTGATATTCAGCTGCTGTCTGGGCAGTGGCAATATTTAGCGGCAAAAATTAAAACAGCTTTTTCGCCACCTCACTTTTGCCACTGAGGGATAACCAGGCAGCAGCTGAATATCATCACAAATATATCGCCCCTGGAATGCCCCTATGCTGTGTAGCATAGCAGCATATAGAGGTGGTATCCAGGGATATTCAGTGGCACACACTGTGTTAGTGCTGCTAACTATCCTGTTTAGAGGCAGCTACACAGTTTACAGGTCTGTAAACCATATAACAGCTTTGGAATATCGGGCCCCAGGAAAATAAAGGCATGAATAGTGGAGCCCAGTGGTCCTGTTGCTTAGGACAGCTCAATGCTTTCAATTCTGTGGGTTCACCAGGTCTCAAAATTCAATCTTGAATTTATTATTGAATCATCTAGGGAAAGCCCAGTATGTAACTACTATGGATGGTGCAAAAGGTAAGTAGCAAATTCCCCTCATGAGGGATGCCAGAGAGATGACTTTATTTTCCACTCTGTCTGACCTATACTGGTCTAAGATCCTTCCCTTTGGCCTCACCAGTACTACATTGGCCTTCCTGCATTTAACAAATCCAGTTTTGAGGCCACATTACTAATATGTGGCTGAGTATCTTGAAGACATGATGATCTATACCACTAACTGGGAATTGAACATAAGGAATCTTCAGCTTGTAGTTCTCCAGTCCTGGAGGCCGGCCATCCTGACAGGGAACCCAGCTAAGCTCATCACATAGAGTAAAACAATGTATCTGGGCTAAATTGTGGGAGGAAGGTAGATTAAGCCAGTGGTTTCCAAAGTCCAAGTGATGGCATATGTTCAATCTGCTCCTCGAAAAATGAGATCCTCCTTAGCCCTTTTGGGATACTATCAAAAATCATGCCCCAGACTATTAGGGTATAAATGTTCTTAAATAGATAAACCTTGCTACACTCCTGATCATTTTGGTCAGGCTTTCTGCTGAAGAGACTGGTATATGAAGGGCCAGTCCTGCCCAGCACTGATTTTGACAATGTATGTATATTATAAACAAATACTTTGAAAGTAGTTCTGGGGTCATCTTAGCATAGGAAGCAGAGGGAGAGGAACACCATATCTAACACTTGATTCATAAGCGTTCCCCAAAAAGCAGTCTGCCCAGTCATTGAGAAGATGTCTGGCAATCTGATGAGCAGTAGAGGATCTAATACATATATTACCTAAAAGGGTGACCATTTGTCCTAGTCACAGATACTGCTTTAGTCAAATGGTTACATCTAATGAAGAAAAACAACCCCCAGATCACTTGGTGGTATCTGACACTCCAGCTGTAGAGCATCCATGCTTGGTGTGGGCAGGCAGAGACCATCAGAAAGCAGACTTCCCATCATAGCAGAGAAGAGCAGGATTGCTGCAGAGAGTATAGCTGTTCATGCCTCAAGGGGAAGATATATCATGAGGCATACATTTCCTGCCAGCATGGTATAAGAGCTAGAGTCAGATCTATGTCAGGTCCCCAAGGGAAAAGCCACTGTGAGGTTCCATCACCAGCCAGCAGGTTGCTTGGTTCCCAGAAGAATTTTGCCTGGCCAGACCTCTCACTCGTCTGGCTGGCCACTTTTCCTGTTCTGTTTTCTCCTTCCTTTCAGAAGCCATCTCGCTCCTTCCTTGTGATCTGTATATAAACCTAGTTCTGATTACCTTTTTTCCAGAGCTTGGTCTGCACCTCTGTGCTGCCTTGCTCTTTGGCTCTCTACTACCCTCTGGATCCTGTTTCACCTTGCTGGATGTTCCTAGATTCTGTATCATTTCCTTTTGAGCCTTAGCAGTACTCCTACCGTGCTCCTTTTTGATGAGTGCTCTGTGTTCATGTTTCCTTTCTCCTTCATAGTTCATCTCCAGAAACAAGCAGGAATGTAGTCTTCACATATGGGTATCGGTACCGACGGAGCCTGCGCGGGAACGCTCCCCAGATTCCAATAGGAACGCTTTTGGGAACATCCCTCAGCACATGTGCGCTGCCTTCCCGCCTTTCCAACTGTCCCTCTTCAGTTCTTCGTTTTCCGCGGAGCCAACAGGACACATACCCTGTCACTGCAGAAAATTTCTTCTTTAATCTTTTCTTGTGTTCGCATTTGCCTCCGCACGACGCCTACCGGTACCGCCGGTTCTTTTCTTTTCTTAAAAAAAAAAAAAAAATTCCGAATTGTTTCTCTTCAGAAACTTTTCTTTTTCGGTGCTAGGCGCCATTTTGGGCACTAGGCCCAATGTTCCCTCTAATTTTCTGTAGGCTGTGTGCGCATAAAATATCAGCTTTGTACAGCTTTTGAAGGAAGGTTACATTTTTGTGCGCCACATAACGACACTCGGAGTTATATACTTTAAAATTTGACTACACGTCAGAATACAGTATGTACACCACATTGATTTTAATCAAATTAAATGAAAATAGACGATTACTAAATGAAGCGGGAAATATCTAGTAATTACAATCATAACTTTTAAATTTTAAGACGTCTGTGTTGTTTTCTATCAGAATCAGAGCCATAATTTTTGTGCGCTCTGTTGTAAAGTATGTGCGCTCGCTCGGCGAGGTGTATGCGCGCGCACACGCGCACAGCTTAGAGGGAACAGTGACTAGGCCCCATTTTTCCTTAAAGATGGTAAAAACAGCTAGTGGTTTTAAAAAATGCACTAAGTGGCGGTACCATTTCTGTCACCAACACCCATGACTGTTGTCTTAAATGTTTAGGCCCTGACCATTCTCCATCTGAGTGTCTCTCTTGTATGGAAATGACTAACAGAGGAAGACAGAACCGGGCTTCAAAGCTCGGTACCCTCTTTTCTTCGAATGCCAGATCCATTGCATTGACGTCTTCAAGAGCCTCTTCTTCTTCCCATGGATCTCAGGTAACTAAACTTAAAAGCCAGTCCTCAAAGGGTACCTCTCCTGCAAAGCATCGAAAGGCCAGTGGCATTGCCCTTGAGGGAACCACACCGGCAAAACAGCCCCGGTGGGAGGCTTCGGCCTCCAAAGCATCAACGGGGTTCCAGGATGTTCTCGAGGCCTCGGCCTCGACAGAATTACTGATGCCATGCTCAGGGGTCCTGGTCGCCTTCACTGGTACTGACACCCAGGCATCGGCAGCGCGAAAGACCACAGATTCCTTGCTATCGAGCGCAGTATTGCAGCTCTCCTTACAACTGTGGTACCGTTGACACCGATGGTTCAACGGTACCGGCCCCGGTGGGAATTCTTCCCATGCCGTCTTTGCCGGGCATTGAAAGATCGGTACCGGATCAACTCGGTACCGACTTCGATCAATACCGGGACCGTGCCTTACATGAACATCGTGATCAGAGATACTTTGAATCCTCTGATTCCGATAACTCTGATAATTCTGCCGGTACCAGAGTTTTTCTCCCGGAAGACTCTTCTTCTCCCCAATGCAGAATGTCGCCTCCGGAGGACATGTCTTTTCAGGATTTTATTTCTGATGTTGCCAAAGGCCTTTCAATCATGGTAGCTCCTGAAAAGGAACCTAGAGCAAAGGAATTGGAAATTCTCCAATATTCTAAGGCTGCAAAGGAGACAGCCACTCTGCCCATTCGTGAAATTCTTCATGATCTGATGCTCAGAATGTGGGAGACACCTTTGACCACATCTCCTCATTCTAGGAGGTTTGATACCATGTATCGAGTTCCACCATGTCCTGGATTTCAAAAGACTCAGCTGCCACACCATTCAATGGTAGTGGAGTCAGCCATGCATAGGATGAAAAGTGCAAAGAGACATGCATCCAATCCTCCAGGTCATGAATGCAGGACTGTTGATGCTTTTGGGCGTCAAACTTTTCAGGCTTCCATGCTTTCAGCTAGTATCAGCTCATATATTTTATATATGGGAATGTTCCTCAAAGAGGTCACAGGAGATTTGGAACTTATGAGCCCACTTCTCCCAGATGACAGACGACAAGACTTCCTTACGCTTGTCAGGCATGCTCAAGATGTCTCCAAGTTTGTGAATCGTGCAGCCTTTGACTGCTTTGAATGCGTCAGCAGAACCTCTGCTATTGCCATTAGTGCACGATGGATTGTCTGGCTTCAGGCATCAGACTTGGAGATTTGGTTACAGGATAAATTAGGCAACATCCCTTGCACAGGAGAAAACCTCTATGGCAAGAACTGGCAGGAAAAGGCTAATGAGATAGATGCTGACAATATCACTTTAGATAGATTGTCAAAATCTACAGCCACTCCAGCCAAAAAAAACCCTATAAAAAACCCTCTTTCAGCAAAAAGAGGAAGTTTTATCCATCCTATACCCAGCAAAGCCAAGCTCACGGTCAAGTTGCCCAAAGGGGATGACAACAACAATTTAAACAGCAGAAGAAGCCAAAAGGCCCGAGAGCTCAGCCAGCTCCGCAGGTTCAACCCCCTCAAGGGCTTTGACTCCTTCCTAGAGAGCTTAGCCTTCCTGCCTCTGAGGGGTCCAGAACCCCTAAATATTCCAGGCAGGCTGTGTCATTTTGCCAACAGATGGCACCAAATAATAGCAGAAAATTGGACTCTGTCCATTGTAGGAGAGAGGTACAAGCTTCATTTTCACAACATGCCCCCTCCTACAGTCCTAAGGCAGTTCAATTCCCAGACCTCTGCAGACAGTCTGCTAAATCACGAGGTCTCAACACTTCTTGCCCAAGGGGCAATAGAGGAAGTACCCATCCTCCAGCAGGGTTCAGGGCTCTACTCCCCCTATTTTCTTATTCCAAAGAAAACAGGGGGACACAGACCCATTCTAGACCTCAGAGAATTGAACAAACACCTGTTCCAAGAGAAGTTCAGAATAATTTCTCTAGGAAATCTTCTGCCATACCTTGAAAGTCAGGATTGGCTTTGCTCTCTAGACTTAAAGGATGCATATACTCACATTCTGATCCATCCAGATCACAGGAAATTCTTACGATTCCTTTTCAAGGGAAAACATTTCCAGTACAGGGTTCTTCCCTTTGGTCTGGCTTCCGCACCAAGAGTTTTCACGAAATGCATGGCAGTAGTATTTTATTTATTTATTTATTTAAAGGGTATTTATATCTCGCCTTATCCTTCAATCAAGGCGGTGTACACAGCAAACAATCAATTTGTATTGGCATTTGTGTTCTCATGTATTCTTATACTGTACAGTGGCTGTGTATGAGTGTAAATCAGATTGACTGGAGTGTATTATTTACAGCATGAGCTTTATACAGTGTTATGTACAATGAGCATGCGGGGTAGGTCATATACAGTGCTATGTACAATGAGCATGCGGGGTAAGTCATTAGTTCGGTGTTGGTGATCCCTTATGTGCTTGGGCCGTACTGCTCCAAGAAGAGTAAAGTCTTTAGCTGCTTTCGAAAGTCCTTACTGTCATCTGTTGATCGAAGTTCTTCTGGGAGTGTGTACCATCTTATAGGAGCCGCCATTGATAGTGCTCTTCATGCGATAGTCCTGCGCGCCTTTGTGTAGTCTTTTGGAGTGTTGATTGTGTCTGACGTGGCTCTCCTCCTAGGTCTTGTGCTGATGTCGGATTGTATGAGAGATTGAAGGCTGAGTGCTGAGTTCCTATGTTTGATTCTGAATATGTTTAGGATTGTCTTGTAGCTGCATTCCTGTGAACCCTAGGGATATTTGTTTTCCCTTACTTGGACGACTGGCTCATTCGAGCCCCCACGAGTGCAGAAGCCAGCTCTGCACGGTCTCGCACAATGCGAATCCTCCAGTACTTGGGATTGATAATAAACTTCCCAAAATCCCAACTTGTTCCTTCCCAGTCTCTGGAGTTCATAGGAGCCTGTTTAGATACCAGACAGTCAAGGGCTTTCCTTCCACAGGCCCGGTGTCTTCGCATAGTGCAACTAGCTTCTCAAGCAGCGGTAAAATCCTCCCTAACTGCTCGAGAACTGCTACAGTTACTGGGACACATGGCATCCACTATTCATGTAGTTCCCTATGCTCGCCTCCACATGCGAGGAGCCCAGTGGACCCTATCCACACAGTGGACACAGGCCACAGGACGTTTGTCAGACAAGATATCAAACTCTCATTGACTAATCTTGTCATAAGAACATAAGATATGCCATACTGGGTCAGACCAAGGTCCATCAAGCCCAATATCCTGTTTCCAACAGTGGCCAATCTAGGTCATACGTACCTAGCAGTTTCCTCAAAAGACACAGGTTCCGCAATGCTTGTACTGGGTCAAGCATTGATATCCTGGGTCCCTTCTTAATAATGGTTTATGGACATTTCCTCCAGGAACTTGTCCAAACCTTTTTTAAACCCAGCTATACTAACAGCCTTTACTACATCCTCCGGTAACAAATTCCAGAGTTTGATTACACGTTGAGTGAAAAAATATTTTCTTTTATTAGTCTTAAATAGTTTACCCTGTAGCTTCATTGCATGTCCCCTAGTCTTTCTATATTCTGATAACGTAAACAATCGATCTACATTTACCCGTTCCACTCCGTTCATTAATTTATAGACTTCTATCATATCTCCCCTCAGCTGTCTCTTTTCCAGGTTAAAGAGCCCTAACCTTTTTAGCCTTTCTTCATAGGAGTATCCTTCCATCCCCTTTACCATTTTGATGGCTCTTCTCTGAACCTTTTCTAATAACTCTATATCCTTTTTAAGATACGGCGACCAGAATTGCACACAATATTCAAGGTGCGGTCTCACCATGGAATGATATAGAGGCATTATAATATCTTTTGTTTTATTTTCCATTCCTTTCCTTATGATACCTAGCATTCTATTTGCTCTCTTGGCTGCCGCTGCACACTGGGCCGAGGGTTTTAACATGTTATCCACAATGACGCCTAAATCTTTTTCCTCGGTGGTGGTTCCTAATGTGGAACCTTGTATTGTATAACCATAGTTTGGGTTGTTCTTCCCTAGGTGCATAACTTTGCACTTGTCCACATTAAATTTCATCTGCCATTTTGATGCCCAGTCTTCTAATTTATCAAGATCCTCTTGCAATTTTCCACAATCCTCTTGGGTTTTAACAACTTTAAATAGTTTTGTGTCATCTGCAAATTTGATAACCTCACTCGTTTTTCCACTTTCCAGGTCATTTATGAATATGTCAAAAAGCAGCGGACCCAGCACAGATCTCTGGGGTACACCACTATTCACCTTTCTCCATTGGGAAAATTGTCCATTTAGCCCAATCCTCTGCTTTCTATCTCTTAACCAGTTCTTGATCCACAGTAGTACACTGCCTCCTATCCCATGACTCTTTAGTTTTGCGAAAAGTCTCTGATGAGGGACCTTGTCAAAGGCTTTCTGAAAGTCCAGATACACTATATCAACCGACTCACCTTTGTCCACCTGTTTATTCACACTTTCAAAAAAACATAACAGATTAGTAAGACAAGATCTTCTTTGTCTAAAGCCATGTTGGCTGTCTCCCATTAGGCCATGACTATCTACATGCTGAGTAATTTTATTCTTTATGATGGTTTCTACCATTTTTCCTGGTACTGACGTGAGGCTCACTGGTCTGTAGTTTCCCGGATCACCCCTGGAACCCTTTTTAAAAATTGGTGTTACATTGGCGATCCTCCAATATTCAGGTATTAGAGATGATTTTAATGATAGTTCACAGATTACTAATAGCAGGTCTGCAATCTCATATTTCAGTTCTTTCAACACCCTTGGATGTATACCATCCGGCCCAGGTGATTTGCTACTCTTCAGTTTATCTAATAGTTGTAATACATCTTCCCGATGTATCGATATTTCCTTCAATTCTTCTGCACCTTTAAATACCACTTCAGTCATGGGTAACATCCCTACATCTTCCTCAGTAAAGACCGAAGCAAAGAATTCATTCAGTTTCTCCGCTATCGCCTTGTCGCCACTTAGTGCCCCTTTAACTCCTCTATCATCTAATGGACCAACTGACTCTCTCACAGGTTTTTTGCTGCGAATGTACTTGAAAAAATCTTTATTTCGCGTTTTTGCTTCCACAGCAAGCTTCTTCTCAAATTGTCTCTTTGCCTGCTTTATCAATGCCTTGCATTTGATTTGCCAGTGCTTGTGCTGTTAAACACATGTCCCTTCAATGGTGGCAATCACTGGAGAATCTTTTGGTGGGGTCTCCTTTCCAACAACCCCTATTCCAGGCCACCCTAACAACAGATGCATCACAGGTGGGTTGGGGAGCACACCTGCATCATCTCTCTACTCAGGGCACCTGGACTCCACAGGAGGCTTGTCTTCACATAAACCTACTAGAATTAAGAGCAATCTATTTAGCTCTTTGAGTATTCCATGCCCAGCTCAGCTACAAGACAGTCCTAGTCCAAACAGACAATCAAGTAGCCATGTTCTTTGTGAACAAGCAGGGCGGAACAGGCTCTCTGTCATTATGCAACGAAGATTTACGACTTTGGGCCCTCGCCAGAGAGCATCAAATCCACCTTCTTGTGGTATATCTTCCAGGGATCCAAAACCTTTGGGCAGACAAACTCAGCCGAGTACTGCTGCCTCACGAACGGTCTCTCCACCTAGACCAAGTGACAAAGATATTTCACATCTGGGGGACTCCAGACATAGATCTCTTTGCAAGTCCACTGAATGCCAAACTTCCCCGGTTCTGTTCCAGGATTCCGGCTCACAATTGCCAGGCAAGGGATGCCTTCCTCCTTCACTGGGGTAAAGACTTCCTCTATGCCTTCCCACCTATTCCCCTCATCCCCAAAACACTCTTCAAGCTTCAGAGAGACAGAGGTTTATGATCCTCATAGCGCCACGGTGGCCACGCCAAACGTGGTATCCCCTGCTTCTACATCTCTCTCAAGCTGTGCCTCTGGAGTTAGGGTGTGCTCCAGATCTCCTTTCCTAAGAGAGCGGGACCCTATGGCGCCAGAATCCCCAGTCCCTGCATCTCACGGCCTGGTTGCTGAAAGCTTAAATCTTCAGGATCTCAACCTTTCCCAACAGGTAAAGGATATCCTTCAGGCTTCCAGAAAACCTTCCACAAGACAATCTTACGCCTTCAAGTGGAAACGTTTCACTATATGGTGTTCCCAAAAGGGGTTAAACCCCCTGGTGATACCTTTGGAAGTGATAGTAGAGTATCTACTTCATTTATCAAATTCTGGTCTAAAGACCAATTCAGTAAGAGTCCATCTTAGCGCAATTACAGCTTCCTATAAGCCTCTAAATGGACAACCAATTTCCTCTCATCCTCTCATATCCAGATTTATGAGAGGTCTTCTGTTAACAAAACCTCCCATCAAACCACCACTGGTGGCATGGGATTTAAATTTAGTTCTCGGGCAGCTCATGAAACCGCCCTTTGAACCTTTAGCCACTACTACCCTGAAGTTTTTGTCCTGGAAGGTCATCTTCCTAATTGCAATCACCTCTGCATGTCGCATTAGTGAATTGCAAGCGTTAGTGGCTGATCCTCCTTACACTAGGTTTCACCATGATAAGGTTGTCCTCAGAACTCATCCACACTTTATGCCAAAGGTGGTTTCGCCTTTTCATTTAAATCAATCGATTTATCTTCCTGTATTCTTTCCAAGGCCTCATGCCTCTAATGCAGAGAAGAACCTTCACACTTTGGACTGTAAAAGAGCCTTAGCTCTTTATCTACAAAGAACACAGCAACATAGAGAGTCTTCTCAACTTTTTATTGCTTTTGATGCTACTCATTTGGGACTTCCAGTCTCCAAGAGGACTTTATCCAAATGGATTGCACAATCCTTTGCTTATGAGAGTAAGAGTCTTCCTCTTCGAGGCCATGTCACAGCTCATAATGTGAAAGCCATGTCAGCCTCTATGGCTAACCTTCACTCTGTGTCTATGGATGACATTTGTCGAGCAGCCACCTATGCTTCGGTACATACCTTTACAGCCCACTACTGCCTTGATAAAGCCTCCCATCAGGATGCCTTCTTTGGCCAGGCTGTTATTCAAAATCTCTTTCAAACTTAATACAACTCCTACCCACCAACCCTGGTAGGATGCCAGAGATCCATGGGAGGAAGCATGGCCCACCTCACTATAGGTGGCAGCTTCCTGGGATCATCTCCCTGGCATCTTCAGCTAGGGAGTCCCGATATGTGAAGACTACATTCCTGCTTGTTCCTGGAGATAGCGTAGTTACTCACCTGTAACAGGTGATCTCCGGGAACAGCAGGAATTTAGTCTTCACAACCCACCCACCACCTAGGAGTTGTCTTTCTCTCTGTCTCTTTCCTCTCTCCCTCTATCCTTTCGCTCAGCTACAAACTTAACTGAAGAGGGACTGTTGGAAAGGCGGGAAGGCAGCGCGCATGTGCTGAGGGATGCTCCCAAAAGCGTTCCTATTGGATGCTGGGGAGCGTTCCCGCGCAGGCTCCGTCGGTACTGATGATACCCATGTGTGAAGACTAAATTCCTGCTGTTCCCGGAGATCACCTGTTACAGGTAAGTAACTACGCTTTCTGATTCCTGGTTCTCACCTTGGGTCCTGGATTCAGACAGCCAAAGTCTGACAGCTACCAGCACTAGAGGGCTCAACCCAAAGGGGAGGTGGCTGTTGGAAGCAGAAGATACTATCCTAGCTACCTCTGGACCTAGGATGCCCTGTCCTGAGGAAAACCTGAATGTGGACCTCGCCTTTTCACCGTTCTTGAGTCTTTCCTACTGACAAGAACTGTCAGAGCCTTTACAATAAAGTTGCAAAGGAAGAAAAGAAAGTAGAGGTCTGGGTTCCAAAAATGGGAAGGACCAGGACCCCACTCAAGATAGAGCAGAGCTTGGAACAAATAAGGGCAAAAGGTATGCAAATGAGGAATTCAGGTAGCTGGGGATCAGTAGATGGAATACAGTCCTGGATTGTAGAATAGATGGCTAGAGAGGATCCTAGCATGCTTGAAAAAGGCCACCAAGAGCTTTGGGAGACACTTGCTATCTAGACTAATGCCTACTGAAGATGAGATTGACCAGGCTTGTTTCCTAAGGAATAGGAGCTGAAAGGACAACTGCATAGGGATTTTTTTAAAAGACAAAATTGAAAGGCTCACTAGCTGGGGGAGAGGGCAAAAGCCACTCTAGAAGCTGGAGATGCAGTATACAACTAGAACCCCTTGAGTCATGCAAGAGCTATTGTAGCACCCTGCACCCTGGAAGAGGATCTACAGACTTGTCCACACAAGCATTACACAGTAATTACCGTATGCTCTAAAACCTTATTTTCTTGACTTTCAGCACTTTCCTTACTATGGTTTTCTTGAATAAAAATCAAGATGGGCTTTAAAATCATAATCTATGATTGTGATCATAAACCATGCCCTAAACTGGGATACCTACAGGCAGGCAAAATCTTTCGAAGCAGATTGAAAATCAAAAGGATACAGTACAGGAAGGCTCATGTTTCTTCAGTTTACAGTATGATGGAGTTGCATAGTGGATTTCATATTTCATGTCTGTGAAGTTGACCTATAAGGTTTGAAAGCCTACAACACCAAAATACTAGATGAAATGTCTTGATAGTATCAAAAAGTTAAGTAGACATGAATGTATACCTACAAGTATCATGGCAGTGTATTTACTAATGGGGACACACAAGGCAATATCATACCCTTCTGCCTTGAAACCAACCATAATCTGAGAGTATTTGGCCATCTTCCTAGTCCTTCCCAAAAGCACTGAAAATGTTCACAAAAGAAATGAGAGAGCCTTGGTTTTTGAAGGCTTTGCCCATCAACAAATAAGGTTACTCCCCTTCCAGTGAGTTTTTCAAACTCATCTTCACTGCTGAAACCTTGGAAAGATGAAGAAACATGCCATCGATTTATCCATGTGTGGTTTAACAACTTTCCTTTTGCAGATAATAGATCGTAAGACTTTGCTTTAGTGCAGAATGGGTGACGGACGGCCTCTTCTTATTCACAGTTCTCTGTTTCAGACCACCTGTTAGTAGGGCATTGCCGCAGCCTGAAAAACTGCAGACAAATAATGTTGGCAAAAAAAAGAGACCCATTGAGGTAAGTCAAAGGAAAAAACCTCATAAAGCAAATGCAAACTGATGTGTGAAGACTGCTTTAACCCCCAATTGTAAATTAAAATACTTTTTCTGTGCCCTGACTTGTATGCCTGCCATCTCATGCTGAGCAGTTTGCATGTAGATTGCAATGTATTAAGTGTTCTCATTAGTCAGATTTTTCCAGAACTCTAATTTTACTCTGTACATTTTTCACATTCTAAGCCATGTTTAGTAAATGTTAGCGCACACTATCTGCCATCATGTCCATAGGAATAATATGGATGCTGCAGCAGATAGTGCACACTAACATTTAGTAAGCATGATCCACTGCTGTCTAAAAAATACAATTAAAATTTATTAACGTAGCAATTGGTTTTACTGACCTGCACAACATGCTCTATACTTTCATTGTGAAAGAACAATTACAGAAATAATCAAAAAAATAATTGGGGATACGAAAAAGTCTTCCTGCCCCCTTGGCTCAGTACTTAGTGGAATCCATTTTTTGCAGCAATAGCGGCCAGGGCTGGCCAGGGTGGGCAGTGGCAGTGGCACGTGTGGGCGGCAGTGGCAGAGGCACACATGGGCAGCCACCACTGCCCCCCCCCCGCAACTGCTGCCTATTCCTTTTGGGAGGGGGGAGGCAGGCAGCGGCAGTATTTCCAAAAGCAGTGACCTTTGGAAATACTGCCACTGCCCACTTCACCCTCCCTAGACGTAATCGGCGGAAGTTGGGGAGGGGTGGCAGCGGTGGCAACGGTAGGAGCTAGAGGGGGTGGCAAGGCCGGGGTTTCTGCCTAAGGCAGCAGAAACCCCTGGGCCAGACCTGATAGTAGTCATGAGTCATTTAAGATAAGGGCCAACTTTGCATACCAGGATGGTGCAGGTTTTGTCCATTCCTCTTGGCAGAAGAGCTCAAGCTTTTTCAGGTTGGACGAGGATCATCTGTGGACTACTGCCTTCAAGTCTTGCCACGGATTTTCTATTGGATATCAGACCTGGGTTTTGTCTGGGCCACTCAGTTTCTTCTTGACTAGGATCAGTTTCTTCTTGAGGAGCCACACTATTGTTACCTTTGCTTTGTGCTTAGGATCATTGTCCTGCTGAAAAGCAAATCTTCTCCCCACTCCAGGGTCTAAGGCAGATGGGAATAGTCTTCCCACCAAGATCTGCCTGTACTTTGCACCATCCATCTTTCCCTCAGTCTTCTCAAGCCTTCCTGTCCTCATTGCTGCAAAGCATCACCAAAATATAAAGCTGCCACCAACATGATTTTCTGTAGAGATGGCGTTAGAATGATGATGTGCTATGTTATTTTTCATCATACATATTGCTTAGCACTAAGACCAAAAGTTTCACTTTGGTCTCATCAGACTACAAAACCTTCACCAACGTGCATGTAGCCTCCCTTAGGTGTTTACAAATGCACTTGGCACATCATATGACTTCTTTTTCAACAATGATTTCCATCTTGCCACCTTCCCATACAGGATAGCACAAGGAGAGCAGGTGCCCTCGCAGACATAGCAACAAAACACAACAAACGAGTGGTGCTTTATTCAATATAAACCCCTATGCTTCTCGGCAAACTGCTTTCTTCAGGGGGTACACATCAATGGCACACTGTGGAGACATTGTCTTGACAAAGAACACAATCACTTAAACAATAAGGCGGGAAAAAAGCTGAAAACCACTCGCTTTTTGTGTTTTGTTGCACCTTTCTGTACAGGCCATGATTGTGGTGTAATTATGAAATTATTGAATAGTCAATATTTTCCCCGTCTCATCAATAAACCTCTGTAGTTATTTTAAATTAATCTTAGTCCTCACAGTGAATCATATCAGCTATTTAGTACCAGCATGCAGCCCTAGAAGTGGAGGAGGCGAAAGAATCCCAGGAAAAGGAAGAACCAGAGCTCAAGCACCCCAAAGTTGTGGAATCAGTGACCACAAGGAAGCAAAGGGTAGTGACGCCTCTCTTCTGATGCCTCTCTTCTGAGGGGTACTAAGGCATCCATCTGCCAACCAGACTTGATGTCCAGAGAGGTATGCTGTCTGCCAGGTACCAAAAGCTGAGATGCTACAGAGAGTTTGCCGAGACTCATCAAGCCTACTGACTATATCCAATGTTGCTCATCCATGTCTGTACAAATGATGCTGCTAGGTGTCCCTCCGGGCGTATCAAGAGTGACTTCATGGCTCTGGGACAGACTGTGAAGTAGGTAGGTGCACAGGTGGTGTTCTCTTCGATCCTCCCTGTTGAGGGTAAAGGCAGAGAAGCTCGCTTCCTTGAACTGAATGCATGGCTGCGTGGATGGTGTCATTGAGAGTGTTTTGGTTTCCTGGACCATGGGATGATTTTCCAAGGGTAACAGAACAGAGATGTGTCCATCTGTCCAAGAAGGGTTGAAGTGTCTTCTGCAGCAAACTGGCTAACCTACTGAAGAGGGCTTTAAACTAGATTTGTTAGGGATGGGTGAAGAAGCCCCCAGGTAAGTGAAACTTTAAATACTTCTGTAGAAATTGGTAAGAGGAGCAACATCTGGAAAACAGTGTGTATAAATGCCTGTAGCATGGGAAAAAAAGATCCCAGATATTGAGGCTTTAATGGAAGAGACTGATTGGATCTAGTGGTGGTTACGGAGAAATGGTTCACAGTCAACCATGACTGGGATGTAATTATGCCAGACTATACTTTATTCAGGAAGGACAGGGTAGGAAGAAGAAGAGGAGAGTGGCACTATATGAAAAAACTAATATTAAAGCTATAGAAATGCAGGGCTTAAAGGGAACGAAGAGCCACTGTGGGTTAAACTTGAAAGAGGAAACGGGAAATCCATTTGCATTAAAGGAGAAGCGCTATTGATAGGTGATTTCAATATGCCAGATATTAATTGGCAGATCCCTGCTATGGTGTCATCTAGATTCTCAACAGGGAGAACTATTCTGGCAACTTGTAAGAGAACCAACAAATGAAGGGGCCATACTGGACTTTGTGCTCACCAATGGGGAAAGTGTTTCTGGTGTCATAGTGGGAAATCATCTCATATCCAGTGATTACCAGATAGTGTGGTTCAGTATTAGGGCTAGGACTGATAAAATCCATTTAAAAGTGAGGGTCTTAGACTTTAGGAAAACTAACTTTACCAAGGTGGGACAATGCCTCAAGAGTCGTTAGCAGGATGGGAACAGCTGGGGGATGTAGAAAACCTATGGGAAAAACTGAAAGGGGATATTTTAAGGGAAACATACCTTTTTGTTAGAAAGATAAATAAATGTAAAAGGAAAAAGAGGCCACTATGGTTCTCAAAAGAATTAACTGAAAAGGTAAAGAAAAAGAGGGAGACCTTCATAAAATACAAGAGCTTATAGAGAAAGGAAGACAAGCATCTATATTTGGAAAAACTTGGCGAAGCTAGCAAAGTAGTCAGGAAAGCAAAGATAGAAAAAGAAGAAGGAATATCCAATGCAATAAAATGGGGGGAGAAGACATTTTTCAGATATGTTAGTGAAGGAGGAAGGGCAGAAGTGGTATTGTCAGACTCAAGGGTTAAGTGGAGGAATACGTAGAAGCTATTTGCTTAACAAATATTTCTGTTCTATGTTCACAGATGAAGTGTCAGAACCATGCTCTCAGAAAACATCCACAGCTAGGAACAGAAGTGACAGGGATCTTGAATGATTTTCAGAAGACTGTGTTCATGAGAAACTAGCTAAACTAATAGTAGACAACGCAATGGGACCGGATTGGATACATCCGATAATATTGTAGGAACTTGGGGATGTTCTAGTGGCTCCACTGACTGACCTTTTCAGTGCTTCTTTAGAATCTGGATTGGTCCCGAAGGACTGGAGCAAAAGCACATGTGGTCCCTTTACACAAAAGAGGAAGTAAGGATGAAGTTGGAAACTACAGGCCGGTTAGTCTAACCTCTTTGACAAGTAAATTATTGGAAACGCTGCTAAAAGAGAGAATTAGTGAGGTTTCTGGAGTCCAGTGGATTGCAGGATCTGAGGCAGCATAGGTTAACCAGAAGCAGATCTTGTCAGACAAATTTGATTGATTTCTTTGGGTGACCAGGGAGTTGGACCAAGGGAGTGTCCTAGATGTGGTGTACTTAGATTTTAGTAAAGCCTTTGACACTGTTCTGCACAGGCAACTTACAAACTGAGCACCCTAGAGATGAACCTTAAAGTGACTAACTGGGTTAGAAATTGGTTGAGTGGGAAGCAACAAAGGGTACAGGTAAATGGAGCTCATTCTGAGGGAAGGAGGTTACCAGTGGTATGCCGCAGGGACCTATCCTTGGTCCCATTCTTTTCAACATCTTTGTTAATGATATTATGGAAGGGCTGTCTGGTAAGGTTTACTTGTTTGCAGATGATACCAAAATCTGCAGTAGACACCCAGGAAGGAGTAAATTACATGAGGAATGATCTAGCTAAGCTTGAAGAATGGTCAAGAATTTGGAAGCTGAGATTTAAGTCATGCATTTGGGCTGCAAAAATTCAAGAGAGCAGTACAGTGTAAGGGGTGAAGTACTACTATCCATGAAAGAATAGCAGGTCCTAGTTATGATTGTTTCTGATTTTATTTATTTATTTATTTATTTACAGGGTTTTTTTATACCGCGCTGTTCAACATCAGTGCGGTTTACATGAAACAGAAACTTATATGGTGCAGGGGACTGTTCCGTATTTACAATAAACAGGTGATTAAAACTTGGATAAACTGGGGTAACTATTTACATATAGGCTTTATATCAGGTCTTATCGTAGATTAATGATGGTGAGTTGGTGTAGGTGAGATGGTTGTTGGAACACCTACGTCTAGGTAGTGTTTGAGGAAGAGGTGGTGTTTTAAAGCCTTCCTGAATTGTGTTAGGTCAGGGATTGCCCAGATGTCAGGTGGTAGGGCATTCCAGCATCTGGGTGCGCAGAATTTAAATGCCCTGTTTACTGTTGCCTGGGTGCATTGGGTTACTGTCTTAGGGATTAACAGTGTGTTTATTGCTGCAGATCTTCTGGCCCTGTTGGGGGGAGTCATGTGGGTGAGCTCCGTGAGTGAGGCGGAGGAGAGCCCGTTGATGGCTTTGAAGGTCAGCAGTAGGGTCTTGAAGGTGAGTCTGCTGTGGATAGGGAGCCAATGGAGCTGTTTTAAGATGGGCGTCACATGGTCACGCCTGGAGGCGCCATATAGCATTCTGGCTGCGGTATTCATTGCTAGCTGGAGTGGACACAGCGTGGCTCGTGGAAGCCCTTGTAGGATCGCATTGGCGTAATCAAAATGTGGGATGATCAGTGCTTGATAGATTGTCCGGAAGTCGTCTGGTTCCAGCAAGGAGCGTAAGTGTCTGAGAGTCCGGATCTTATGGTAGACTGCTTTCACCATGTTGCTAATGTGCGCTTTCATGTTTAAGTGTTGGTCTATGGTGACCCCAAGGTATTGGATTGTTGACTTGGTTTGTAGCTCCGCTTCCTTGACTTTTAGGCAGGCTGGAGGGATGAATTCTTGGTTCCTTGTGACAAAAAGAACTTCTGTTTTCTTGTGCTGTATTCGGAGGTTTTGGGTCTGGAGCCAGTTGGCCACTACGTCGAGGCAGTCTGTCAGTGGGGAAAAGTCTGGATGGTCGGTCAAACAGGGCACGTAGAGTAGTACATTGACGGCATATATCAGGCAGTTAACCTTGAAAGATCGGATGAGGTTACAGATTGGCTGCATGTAAAGGTTGAACATCAGGGCGGAGAGGGAGGAACCCTGTGGGACACCCTGCTTCTGGTGGAAAGCTTTCGATGTTGAGGTTTCCGAGCGTATGTGCTGCCATCTGTCAGACAGGTATGATTTGCACCAGTTTAGTGCTGTGTCACAGATACCCTTCTCTTTGAGCCGCTTCAGGAGGATCTCATGGCTTATCGAGTCGAATGCGGCGGCTATATCCAAGAAGACGAGGACAAACCCTTGGCGAGCATTATTGATTCCGGTAATTATGTTGCTGAAAAGGGTAGTGAGTAGGGTTTCCACACCATGGGATTCCCTGAATCCATGTTGGTTGGGGTCCAGCGGGGCGGTGTCGTCAGTGTGACGTTGTATCTGGCGTTGGGCTTCTTTTTCAATTATTTTGGCTAGTAGTGGTATACTCGATATAGGTCTGTACGATTCCGCCTTCTGGGTGTTGAGCTTGTTATTTTTCAGCAGTGGCCTGATGGATGTGTGTTTGAGGCTTTGGGGGAATGAGCCGGTTGTGAAGGACAGGTCCATGAGTCTGGCTATGAACGGGCTGAATTCGCTACGTAGCTCTTTTATCCAGAAGGCAGGACAGGGGTCCGTCTGTGCCGTGGAGGTGTTGATCGAGGTGATTGTGTCTTCGATGTGCTTCTTGGACGGGGTGGAGAAGGTGGTATGTTGGTTCTTGGGCGGTGGTGGGTACTGAGGACTTGTTGGTCTGGCATAGTTTTGCTAGCAGGAAATCTGTGAATTCTTGAGGGTGAATCATACTTGTTTGTTACGGTCCCGGTTCTTTTGTTAGGTTCTTGACAAGGTTGAATAAGTCATGTGGTTTGCTTAGTGAGCGTTTTAGAGTATCGGTGTGGAATTGCCTTATTTTCCCTGTGATTGCCTCAGTGTGTTTTGCCCGGTGATGATTATATGCTTTCTAGTCTGCCGAGGAGCGTGAACGCCTCCAGCATCTTTCGAGCTTCCTTAGGCAGAGGAGAGATGTTCTTAACTCAGTGGAGTACCAGGATGCAGTGGCTCGTTTCCTTGGAGGCTTGTTTGATGGAGGGTGTTGTGCAATGGTACTGAGGCTGTTATTCCAGCTGGAGATCAGCTCGTCGAGGTTAGGTGTTGTCAGGGCAAGTAGTGAGCAGGATTGGGTCAGGATAGTTTCCTTGTCGAAAGGTCAGAATCTCCGTGATGGTGTCCTGGTGGTGCTACTCGGACATCTGGAGTACTTCTGGTGGTGGTCCGATACTGGTATCTGGAAGTTGATTAGTTTGTGGTCGGACCATGGTACCGCGGTGAAGGACGGCGTAGGGACGTGAGCATTTTCCGAGGCTGTTTGTGGGGCGAATATCAGGTCCAATATGTTTCCTTTTACGTGAGTGGGTTCATTGATTAGTTGCTGGAAACCTAGTTCCTTGAGGGCTTCGAGGAAGGCTACGGCTTGTGTGTCCTGCAGGGTTGGTAGATTGAAGTCACCTAGTAGCCAGGTTGGGGTGTGAGGGTTGTCAGACGGCTGCCTGGGTGAGAATCTTCACAGTCTTGGCAAGTGCATATATCTATATGATTTGCAAGGGATTGTGGGCAATGTAGTTCATTCACACCAGACACAGCTGCTGACAATAATTTAGTTGTGCTCAAGTGTTAAAGCCAATAAGATATTTATTTATGGGGTTATTTCTCCCAACACAGATATGCTGGGTAGCACATAAATCAGGTTACTTGCTTCCAGTGTTTAACTTGGAAAAACAAAGTCAAAATCAGGAAAACAACATTCAAACTTGTCAGGCATTAGCTAATGTTTTCTTAGCATATATCAAACAACAAAGGAAAAGCCACAAAGAAAGAAAAAAACTGTTCTTTTCAGGTTAACTTCTGATAACTTCCCACATAGATTCAGAAGTGATTCTTTCCTAGCTCACAAGCAGTTAGGTAAGGCTCAATTGCTAGCAGTTATCCAGCTGAAACCCCTTAGCTGGCTTGCTTTCTACTGTGTGGGTCAAATCCTGCTTCAGGAGCTTTTCTGAGTAGATTAAAGAACAAGTTTGTATTTCTTTGTGATGGTTGCTGTACTTTATAACAGAAAATCACCAAAGGAGTTTGGACAGAGAGCAGTCCATATAAACACATTCTTCATCTGCAATCATTCCCCCTTCTTCAACAAGCATGGGTTCAATATCATGGATTGGCACAGATGAATCTCTCAATGGAGCACTTTCAGGAGAATACTTGTTTCCCTGCTGTCTTTCAAGGTTATAGCTAGGGCATAGATCAGTGTTCATACCTGAGCTTCCATTGCTGTTAGAGTTCCTCTCTATATAGCCTGGCCAGTATGTAGTCCAGTTCTTATGTCCAGCCTTCCAATCCAGATCCCTGGACACTGGATCTCTCTTCACATACCTTCTGGCACAGGTCTTAGGGTCCCTTCCACGTGCAGCCGTCTCCCTCACAGGTAGCGTCTGGAGTTTCCTAGCTCTGCAGCACCATTCCTCTGGCTTTCCCCAGTCCAATGGTGTATGCTGGCCCTTGAAATGCCTCCCAGTATACGTACTGCTCTGGACTCTTCTAGACCTCTCAAAGGCTTTTCTCTTCCTTCTTCCAAAGGGTTTCTTTCCTTCTCTGTCCGTCCGGTTTGGCTTCTGCTTCTGATGATCCTTCAGATGAAACTGATGATCAAGCTCAAGCTGATTCTCAGGATAATGAGGATAATTCTCTGTAGAATAAACTCTACCTTTATTCTGCCTAGATGAGTGCTCCCCCCTAATACAGTGCAGCTGTGCTGAATCAGGCCCTGCCCTTTGAGATGAGTGCTTAGGGATTACCTCATAGCCCTCCTGATTGAACACACGTTTCCCCACTTCAGCTCCTCTAATGGCTGTTGGAAACCTGGTGCATTCTGGGACTGGTAGTCTTTTATGGGAAAATTCTGTTTTCTTATTTCTACCAGAACTGACAGGTTGCTTGTTCAGAGTCACTTCACCTTTTCTATAGCTCCTTCCTGAGCTATGATAAGCTTCCTTATCACAGGGTCCAAGGCATTGCAGGCAAGGTCGATTATTGTTGAGAGGTCATCAGGGGAGGTTGATGGTGCTCTGTACATTAGGTTGATGGAGCAGTATTTGTTGGCTATGGTAACTGTATCGAGATTCAGTGTGCTGGTTGCATTGATCAGGCGGAATTGGAGGTCAGTTTGGATAGGATAAGCACTCCTCCACCTCTTTTGCTGTCTCTATGGCAGTTGTGTGTTGAGACGTTGGTGGGTAAGAGGTGGTTGTGGAGGACTGCGTTGTCACTGGATAGCCATGTCTCTGTGATCAGGAGTATGTCGAGGTCATAGAGGGGTATCAGGTCAGAGATCACCGGTCATTTCCTGCGGATTGAGCGTGCATTTATGAGGGCACATTTTAGGTTTTGGGGCTGTGGGCTTTCCTTCGGCTTGGCTTTTGTGGTGTGTTGAAGTGCGATGTGTAGTAGGTGCTAGTGGGACATACGGGAAGCTTCCATTGACCTGTGATGAGAGGTACTGGACCATCTCCTCTCGTGTCTTTGTAGTATTGGTATGTGGTTGTGGGTAGGTGTTAGGGCCAATGTGTTACTGAGCCATCCAAGGAGGAGGTGGCAGCTAACTATGGCAGTGAGGGATGGGGCCATTGTGGTAGCTATCCTGTTGTGCGTGGTCAAGGGACTCTTCTGGGTTGGCCGGAGGGTAGGCGGAAGCGCTGCTCTCTTGCAGGCTGTTATGCGAGTATTTAGTTACCCTAAGTAATAGCCTCTAGAATCCCAGAGGGTGACACCAGTGTGCTGCTCCTTAAAGCACCATATCCTTACAGGCAGACAGCAGTATTATCGCAGGCACAGTAACTTACAGGCAAACAACAGTAGTATGGCAGGTAAAGTATCTTATAGGCTGTTATGTAGCTGCTAAGTGGCACAGTAGCACTGACAGACTTAGAACCTTCAGGAACAGAGTCATAGACCGGTAACATAGGCATGTAACAGCATTACTTGTGTAAACATATATGGCTCTTATGCATAGTCGAGACAACTATGTTCTGGATAAGCTCCCTAGGTAAGGGTGGTGCCTGGCTTAGTGTGTCCCATATGGTGTTCTATCGTACCTACTTTGGTGACGGAGGTTGTGTTCTGTTGCAGCTTTGGCTAAGTCTGGAGCTGGTGGAGAGCTTGGACTATATTGATCTGTGTCCCTGATGCTCGTTCCGCATGCAGGCGTGGATTCTGTTGGTTCTCGGCAGGAGTTTTCTTCTTTGAGGTCCACGCCTAAGGGCCACGCCAAAGGGCCCTCTGGCGAGGCCCTCAGGTGTGGGCCTGCCAGGCACAGGCGCGCCCGATGGTGCTCTCTTTAAAACAGGAGCGGACAGCCCTGATTGGGCGGAGCTGGAGCTGGAAGTCCGGGTCGCTGCCTCAGTCCCCTCCGGGAGGGCTGCTGCTGGGTCAGTGGAGGGCTTCTGATGCTGCGCCCGATGGTGCTTTCTTTAAAACAGGAGTGGACTGCCCCAATTGGGCGGAGCTGGAGCGGGAGGTCCGGGTCGCTGGCTCAATCCCCTCTGGGAGAGCTGCTGCTGGGTCGGTGGAGGGCTTCTGGTGATCTTAAAATGGCTAAACAGGTAGAAAGGCGACAGTGAAAGCCAGAAAGATGCTTGGGTGCATAGGGAGAGGAATGGCCAGCAGAAGAAAGGAGGTGATAGTGCTTCTGTATAAGTCTCTGGTGCAACCTCAGTTGGAGTATTGTGTTCAGTTCTGGAGACCACTCCTTCAAAAGGATATAAACAGAATGGAGTTGGTACAGAGGGTGACCACTAAACTGGTTAGTGGTCTTCATTATGAAGCATATGAGGACAGACTTAAAGATCTTAATATGTATACGTTAGAGGAAAGGCGGGTACAGGAGATATGATAGAGGCATTTAAATACCTCCATGGTATAAATCCACAAAAGGAGAGCCTCTTTCAATTGAAAGCACACTGTTCTATGAGGGGGCATAAGATGAGGGTGAAAGGGGATAGACTCAGGAGTAATATGTGGAAATACGTCTTTACTGAAAGAGTGGTAGATACGTGGAATAGTCTCCCAGTGGAGGTAGTAGAGACAAGGACAGAATCTGAATTCAAGAAAGCATGGGACAAACACAGAAGATCTCTGAAGGAAAGAAGGGGACTATTATAGTTGATATGGAAGGGCAGACTAGATAGGCCATGTGGTCTTTGTTGACTTTGAAGGGGAAGCTGTGTTGGTGGTATCAGACTGTTTCCACTTTATAATGTTGGATTAGACAGTGCCCTAAGGGATAGTCCAACACACTGAAATTTTCTTATAGCCTTCCCCCAATCAATACATTTGAATAACTTTATCTCAGAGTTCTTTCAGCAGCTCTGTGCTTGGCATGTTTAGACCTTTGCTTCAGATTCATTTCATTGAACAGAAACAGCTAGATTGTTCATCCAGGAGTATTCATATGGGAGGAGTGGCCTAGTGGTTAGGACAAGGTACTTCAGGCCGGAGGGCCGGGGATTCAAGTCCCACCTGGGGACAGCAATCTCAGGCCGGAGGGACTGGGATTTCTAGTCCTATAGGCACTCCTTGTGGTCTTGGGCAAGCCACTTAACCCTCCATTGCCCATGTTCCCTGTAAGTATTAGCGTATGTGTGTCATATCCCCTCGTGTTAAAATGTATCTCCCAATTGACCGCTTTGACCCAGTGAAAAGCGGGATATAAATACAGCTAAATAAAATAAATATCACCTCAGCTATAGTGATTAAACCCAAGTTAGCTGTATTTAACCTATATTGGGCCTCTTTAAGACAGTTTTAGGACATGGAGCTAGGAAGATTTATGCAAGCAAGATTTTTGACTTCTTATTCTTAATTATTTTTCTGAAGATTTCTATAATTGTTCTTTTGTATTGAAAGTGTAGCGTATAGTGTGTAAATCATCAAAACAAAGTCCTACTTTAATGCATTTTTATTATATTTTTCAGACAGCAGAATAGGAATGCACAAGGCAGTGAAGATTTTTACAAGACACTTCATCAGGCTCTTTCAAGCTGTTATATGTTTCTAGATACAGCAGGCTCACTGTTCTTAATCGTCTTTCCAGATCATCCTGCTAAACCAGTCCAGACTATTTATTTATTTAGCTGTGCTTTTATACCACTTTTCGCCAGATTCAATCGGTTTACCAACAACTCAGTTACAATGAACAATGAAACGAATTTATAATAAACATGGAATGTATACATTAACTATTTACAATGATTTGTATTTGAAGGTGAGTATCAGTGAGTGAGGTTAAGTTATGGGACCATAGTGCTCGATGAACAGATGAATCTTCAGCTGCTTCCTGAATGACGAAGGGTCTTTGATGCTGCTAATGGTGATGGGGAGAAGGTTATCTCCCCCTGCCAGCAGATGATGGAGACAGAGAAAAAAATAAAACAGAACAATGCAGTGACATCATCACTGTTATAAAAGGCAGTGCAGTATTTTCTCTGTCTCCAGCAAATGGTGGTTGCTGTGTCCGTGCAGCTAAAGCCTGGAGCTTCCGACAGCCATCTCAGGGACGCCTGTCAATCGATCTTGGTTCTTGAGGTCCCCAGGGCGTATACCCCTTTGGGCATTCTTCTTCTTTGGGGGCAATCTCCTAGTCGCGAGGACCAGTTGAGTTGTGTGGAGATTTCTCTCTGGGGGTGCCTAGGCTTCTGTTTGGCTGTTGTGTTTATTTAGCCTTTAATTTATTTAAAAGAAAAAAAAGAGCTATCCCTTTAAGGCACTGAGCTGACTGAGCAGCCCCCTCCCCCTGGCGGCGATGGCAGCAATGAGAGTGTCCGCCCGGGAGGGTTTCCTTTGTTTTGTTAGTGCCCTCTCTGTGTTACTGCACTGGGGCTGCTGCTCAGCTTTGTCGGCGGGCCTATTTGACGTCCTGTTTTCCCACCTAATTTCATTCTCCATGTGGCCACTTATGCACATACCTGCTCGCGCACACATTCTCTCAACCCAGGCAGGTCTCCTGCTTTTCCCAGTTATCTCAGCTGTGGCAAGCGGTGCCAGTATCAGACCAGTTGTGTGCCACTTGTGCAGCCAATTGCAGAGGCACTTCACAGCACCCCACAGCGGTTACTTCAGGGGGGCAGACAAGTGTTCAGGCAGAGGCACAGTCTCCTATGGAGGATTCAGACCTTTTTCCTGAGGTTCCCGTGTTGAGCCCCATGACAGTACAGGCACTCCCGCTGATTTCCCAGTCACCTCCAAGGGTGGAATGCCCTCCCCCCTGCTTCTTCTTCAGTCTCAGCAACAGTTTATTTCTCCAGAATCCAGAAGCAGCTGAGTTTGCTGCTTTATTTCATCATGTCTAGGCTGTATGGAGAGGGGTCAGGGTATTCCTGCATCTCATGTTCCTCCCACAGCCGACCCATCTAAGGCCTTGCGTTCAGACCGTAAGTGCTCTCAGTCCGTGGATTCACCACACTGTGGTACTCATACTCGCAAAGATTTAACTTAGGGGTCTAGAAGATTCCAAGTCTTTGGATGGGGATGCCCCTGATCCTGACCTCGATGATTCTGGAGGCAGTGAATGTAGTATCGAAGAAGGTATTCCCTTCCGGACACTAGCGAATCCCACATGGTTCGTTGTTTTTGCTGGAAAGAGATTGTCTCTGATTGTCCAGATTGCATCTGAGCTGCATATCCCTGATCCTTCTGCAGTGCACCAGGCTCAGTTGACATCCGATCCGACAAGACAGGGAAGCTGTAAACCTAGAGGGCATAACATGAAGCTGTAAGGGGATAAATTGAAAGGCAATGTCAGGAAATACTTTTTCACTGAAAGGGTGGTGGATGCTTGGAATGCCCTCCCGATGGAAGTGGTGGGGGCAAATACAGTGACAGAATTCAAAATGGTATGGGACAGACATAGTGGATCCCTTTACCGCAACAGGATAAAATCAAAATAAACGTAACTATCTAATTTCTCAACAAACAGGGGTGTCCTACACGGAGCGGTGGGTTCACCTCTAAACAAAGACATGGGGAGGGGTGGCCTGTAGGGAGCGGCAGGTGCACCTACTATTGCCATCTTACAGGGCAGACTAGATGGACCATACTGGTCTTTATCTGTCGTCATTTACTATGTTACTATGACCCCATTTTGTCAGGCATCAGGAGTCTTCTAGGGCTTTCCCTTTTCCTCCCGAGCTTCAGCAAATGGTGTAAGCGGAGTGATACTGTCCAGAAGTGCCTTTGACCATGGCCCGATGCCTGGGTAGGATCTATTCCTAGTCCCGGGTGGATTTGGATAAGTGACTTTGTTACTGGAAGGTAGACGCCCTCATCACAGCGGTGACTAAGGGCACCACTATCCCAGTTGAGGGTGGTGCGGCCCTACGGAATCAACACCAAAGCCTCTTCCACATTTATGCGGGCTATATAATGATATATACTCTGTTTAACACCAAAAAACAGAGTACGAAAACATAATTTCATGTTTCAAGGCCCTCACTCTTTGACATGCCGATCTTAATTTATTAGTCAATCACAACAAAGCCAAGGTCCTTCACATCACAAGGAACAAAATCTTAACCTCTCCAGCAAAATTCACAGTCAATGGTGCAACATTGACCATCAAATCCAAAGTTAAGTTTCTAGATGTCACACTGGACCAGCACCTGACCATGCACCCACACATCGCAAAAACTACCAGTGCCACATACCATAAACCAAGGACTATTCAGAATCTATGACCCCTCCTAGTCGCAAGTGACTTCAGAATGATATGCCAAGCTATCATTTATTTATTTATTTTATTTATTTATTTATTTACATTCTCTTATATACCGCGCTATTCTGCATCAGTGCGGTTTACATTGAACAAACTGAAATTACATTGAACAGGGCATTATAACTTGGAGATAACTATTTTACAGGGAACATGGGCTATGGAGGGTTAAGTGGCTTGCCCAAGACCACAAGGAGCACCTGTGGGACTAGAAACCCCAGTCCTTCCGGCCCAAGGTTGCTGTCCTCTAGTGGGATTTGAACCCCCGACCTCCGCAACTGGATTATTGCAATATACTGTACCAAGGACTACCAAAGCCGACACTGTACCCCCTTCAATTGGCACAAAATACTGCTGCTAGGATAATTACTGGCACACCTAAACAAGACCACATCACTCCTTTACTAAAAAGACTCCACTGGCTACCAGTAGCACAGAGAATAATGTATAAATCAATGATCACCATCTTCAAATTGCTACAGAATCAATTAGCACCCAGTCTTCAAACCCTAATAAATCCAGCTCCAAACACAAGATGAAGGTAAAGAACCAGCAAATCCTACTCACTATATCAGCCCTCTAAAGAAAGAGCTACCAACAATCATGCAATTGAGCCTTCACTCTTTTCGCACCCACAATTTGGAATGCCCTCCCAGAAACCTTAAGAGTTGCTGAAACCATACCCGACATACAATAAAAGCTCAAGATGCACCTCTTCACCGACTGCTTTGGACTTGATGAAATAGGTTAACCCTACTTTGCCCCTGAACTCGTACCCTAGTCCTCTTTTAAGCCGTCAACATCGTAGACTCTGTCCACTATGTTTAACCCCAGTCTCTGTTTCCCTCAACCCCAGTTCTATGTTATACAACATCCCTGTAAACCCAGTTTGATGTATACCAGTTCTATGTAAAGCAGCCCCCACTGTTACTGTTCATGTAAACTGCTTTGACTGCAAGAGAAAGTAGTGTTTAACCTTGTTAAATAAATAAATAAACAGGACCGAAAGGTGGAGGGCCTTTGAAGACTGCCTTTTCCACCTCCTCCTTGGCGGTCCAGGAGTCAGTATGTGAAGGCCTAGTGGCTTGAGCCCTTTTGAGTTATATCCAGCATTTTGCCGGAAGATTCCAATTCAGCTTGTCTGGGGTCCATGGCTGCTTTTCTAGCTGATACCTTCTACTATCTTTTGTGGTTAATCTTCCAGGGTGTTGCTGCATCCATGATGGCTCGTTGCTGGCCAGGGGTGGCCCAAGGGGGGTGTGGGGTCATGTGCAGAGACTCATTGTGGAGCCTCGTTTGCATAAGGGACCTCATTTGCATGCATATTTGCATAATGTTAATGTACACTAACTTTTAGTAAACATGCCTCTTAATGAGTATATGGATAAAGAAAGACGAACAGATTTCTACATTACTATACTCCAGTGCCAACCGCCAGGCACATTAGGAAGTACTACAGACACTGCCCATTTAGAACCCATAGCAAACCCGCCGTATCATAACAGCACTACCAGAACTCACAAAGCACCAAACCCTACCTATCAAAAGGCAACACTGCAAATATTAAACCAGTACATCTCAGAGAATACCAATATATCTCCTACTGGGGAAAGAGAACAAGTGGCACCGTCAAATAGAAACTACATAAATAGAATACCTCAGCTTGGTTGCGCATGCAGAACAGAGACTGTCACCAAACAAAGAACAAGGGATCACAATTTAGAAATAGGAAGACAATAATTAAATTGGGAACCCCAAAAGCCAAACTTGGAATGTACAACACTGGAGAAATAAGACTATAAATTAATTTCCTTTTGTACTAAACAAAACACAGACGTTAATGATACATATTTCCCAGGGCTGACATATTCCAGTTAATAAATTCAAAATAAAGTATTTTTTTACCTTTTCTTTGGGCATTTTATTTTTCAGTTGCAATTGCTCCAGTCACTTTCTTCTGGTTTCTTCACGTCTTCTGCTAACTCTCCATTGTCTGCTGTCCATTTGTCCTTTCTTCTCTCTTCTAGTTTTTTTCCATTCTCTCTCTACATCTGCTTTAACATACTGATCTTTCTCCTTCTGCTCTTTCCTCCATTTCTTTCATTATTCCTTTTTCATCCACTCAAATTTCACTCCTCCATTCTCAGTCCCCACTTATTCTCCCAATTCCCGGCCAAATGTAGATTTTTCTTCTCTCACACAAAATATCTTTTCCCCTCTCCATCCTCACTCCCCCAACCCCATCCCATTCTAGTCCTCTCCCAACATCAGCTCCCTTCTAGTTCCAGCCCCACCCAGCATCTGCTCCCTTCTAGTCCCATTCTCCTATCCCTCCCGCATCAGCCCATTCTCAGTCCTAGCCCCCCCATCAGCCCATTTCCAATCCTAGCCTCCCCATAAGCTCATTTCCAGTCCTAGTCTCCCCATCAGCCCATTTCCAGTCCTATCCTAGCCCCCCATCAGCCTATTTCCAGTCCTAATTCCCCCATCCATTTCCAGTCCTATCCTAGCCCCCCATCAGCCTATTTCCACTCCTAATTCCCCCATCCATTTCCAGTCCTATCCTAGCACCTCCTTCAGCAAATTTCCAGTCCAAGCCCCCCCCTTCCCATCAGCTATTTCCAATCCTAGCTCCCTCTCACTCAGCCAATTTCCAGTCCAAGCTCCCCCCCAAAGAGCCCCATGGCTGTCTGACATGCTTTAGATGGAGCCGGAGAGGCTCCGGTTCACCTCTGACAGCTGCCGAAGTAAAGAGCACCTTTTTTCTTCACTTCGGCAGCTGTGTTGTAGTATAGGTCGCTGGCGTGCCGGAGGTCAAAAGGAATTTCCTGGCACTCAGCGTGCCAGTGGCTTATAGTAACTACAACACAGCTTGGAATTCCCTCAGCATGCAAATTATTGTGCTTTCCTCCTTCCAGAGACCAGTGTCCGGCCGCTCCCTGGCTTCACACCAGGATGTGGCCCGTTTTCTTAAAGGAGTTCGAGCACTGCGTCCTCTGGTCCCTCCAGTGGTTCCTCCTTGGGATCTGCCACTTGTTCACCCTTTGAACCCCTGAAGAGGGCCGTGCTTAAGGATTTGTCTTTGAAGGCTGCCTTTTTGGTTGCTGTTACTTCAGCACGTTGCATTTCTGAGTTACAGGTGCTTTTGTTTCTGTATCCTTTGTTATCCTTTTTCGACCAAAGAGGTTGCCTTGTATCCCGTGCCTTCCTTCCTCTCTAAGGTCTTATCGCCTTTTCATTTGGGCCAGGTTATTTCTCTGCCAGCCTTCACTGTGGATCAGTATTCAGGGAAGGATAAAGGCCTCAGTTTCCTGAATGTACTCATGGTTTTACTATGCTACCTTAAGGTGACAAACCCTTTTCACCTCTCTGATCATCTTTATGTGTTTGCGGGTTCGCATAAGGGTCAAATGGCCTCCAAGACCACCCTTGTGTGATGGATTAAAGAGACTATTGTTGGCCGGCAAAACTATTCCTGATGGCTTACAAGCCCATTCCAGTTGTGCCCAGGCAGTTTCCTGGACGGAGTTCTCCTGTGTATCACCTCTGGATATCTGTAGAGTGGCTATGTGGTCTTCTTTGTCCACCTTTGGTAAGACATTATCATTTGGATGTGCAAACTAGAGCAGCAAATTGTTTTGGTACCAGGGTGCTCACAGCTGCTGTGTCTTCCCACCCAGGCGTGGCTTAGCTTTGGTACTTCCCACTAGCCTGGACTAGTCTAGCAGGATGATCTGGAAAGTGAAATTTTACTTACCGATAATTTCCTTTCCTGGTGTCCTGCTAGACCAGTCTAGGACCCGCCCACTCTTTCAGCTTTGTGCTGTTGTATAAGGCAGTCAGTTTGGACAGAATATTCTTCCGTCATGAAGATTCTCTTGTAAATCATTCATGGTATGACTTATGTTATTCATCCCATCAATTTTTTTGTTCTCAGGGGTCCCTTTAAAGGATTCTCCTGGGAGTTTTTCTAATTCCATTTGCTTTGTTATGAAAATACTGGAGAGTGTCCCTAGCTACACTGCCTTTTATACCAGTGATGATGTCATCGCATTGTTCTGTTTTGTTTTGTCTTCTCTGTCTCCATTATCTGCTGGCAGAGGAAGATAACCCACTAGTCTGGACTGGTCTAGCAGGACTCCAAGAAAGGAAATTATCAGTAAATAAAATTTCACCATATGTGAGCTGCTGTTTTAAAATGGTGTTGGCAGAAGAAGGTAAATTGTGATGGGTTGTAAAGCTGTTGGAAGTCAATTTTATGCCACAGCTAACCACATGGAGAGACTGGAGCCATGGCTCAGCTGGACTACTAAGTATCATTCCCCTAAACACAAAATAATAAAAGCCCATTAATATATTGGGCCCAGACCTCTTTGCAAAAATTCTGATTTAGTGAAAAGTTTATGGCTCTTAGCCAGTGGTTTTGGCAAGTTTGGGATGGAGTTGAAGTTATTGTTCTAGCCCAAAAGAAGATCACAGTGGTTACTACACTAATGAGCTCTTTGTACCTATATGCTAGGACCTGGTGTTGGAGCTGGTGTTTGGATACAGAGGTAGAGATTGCCGGAACAATGTCCACTATCTGAATGATGGAGCAGATATCCTTTATCACACTGCATCTGTGGGGATAGTGTATAATGTCGCTACAGGTAAGGAGGACAAAAGAGCTTTATGCTTTTGCACAATAAGCTTCCCAACACTGACCTGCAAATGTGCCGCCTCCTTATTTGGAAGGACCACCTCAAGGCCTAAAAGGCGTTGAAAGGAATACCTTGCTTAACCTCTGCAGTCACTTTACAGGACACATGTATAGAAAATCTGATATTCAGAGTGCTCAGTGCCAACATTTGGGTTGCTAAGTTAGATGCCTACATTCTGCCAATTGCACCAAAAGTTTTGACTGACTATACCTTTACATTTAGGAACCTAAAACCAAGGTTCCTAAATATTGGCCAGTCATTGACTCGCCTTTGTGTTGATTCCTAAGTTAGGTGTCCAATGCTGGAATTCAAATTTGAGTGTCTAACTCCAGTCCCCTGAACTGACCCATTGCCTTTCCAAATTTAGGCACCTTGTGAATTAAGATTCCTAAATTTAGGCACTCAGCAGGGAATAATTTTTAATAAGAAAGATAAACACCATGTCAATTGTTTTAAAATGCTGGCCACCGTCTTTAAATAATTCATGAATATTCAGTGCTGCTATCCGGATTGCTGAAGATACATGCACTGCAGTGACCACTGGGAGTTATCCAGATAGCAGCTATATTCAGGGCAGCTTTTTGATGCACTACGTATGCTCCTCTCACTTACCAGCCTAGCACTATCCAGATAATGCAGAGGCACTCTGTAATGATATTCAGCAGCACTGTCCGTATAGTGTTGCAAAATATCCACAGATAGTAGTGGCTAAGGGAATGATCGGGATAACGGCTCTGTTCTTCTGCTTATTCCCTTTGAATATTGCGTCACAATATCTTTTGAATATTGCATGAGGGGTGATCATATAGCTCATTGACAAGGGCATAGGCTTTGTCATTGGTATTCACTTCCAGTCCTCAAGGAGGACCATGGGTCAGGTTTTCAGTGCTCTCCCTAATAAATTTGCATGATAGACATTTACATACCTACTACCTCCATTGTATGCAAATTTCTCCCATACACATTCATTAGGAAGATCCTGAAGATCTGACCAGCCCTGGAGAGTTGGGAGTGAGGACATTTATGCTTTGTTTATTTAATTATCCATCTTTCAGTAAAACAGCAAAGTGGTTTACAATCAAACTAAAACTTAAAAATTACAGCATACAAATATTAATAAAAAAATAAAAAATCATATTCTATATCATCCTGCTAGACCAATCCAGACAAGTGAGTTGTGTTCCCCTACCAGCAGATTGGTGGAGACAAAGAACCAATGAAAAGCTCAGGTTTCAATGACATCACTCCTGTGCCTCTATCCACCTCAGCCACCAGAAGTCTCCTTAGTATTTATTTGTCTTCAGCAGAAGGTGGATGGATTTTCTGGATAACTGAAAGGAAAATTTTAATTTAAACACTTGTGAATGACTACCTTGAGGATGACTGTCTTACTTGAGTGTGACATGGAAAGCTCTATGGTAGCCATAAGAGAAGGGAAAATAGGTTTGGCTCCACACTCTTATCATGATAAGAGCCTGTTGAACAACCAGAAAATTGGAAGGATTGGAAGAGTTCAGCAGCCTCACACAACCTCAGTGCCTCTCCCTCCTCTTCTGTCCTCCCTGCTCTATCCTGAAGATTGCAAAAGGCTCTCAGAGGATTTTGTCTGCCAGCCACCTTAAATGCAATGCCCTGCAAAGCCAGAGAAATAGTTTTGGGGGCTCTTGGGGTGAGTACCAAGGCTTGTTCTCGTCATTGTCCTTGTTGGGGCTCCTGATTTTGTCCATCTGGAGTGTAATTCGTGGTGGACCGCTAGCGACCATTGGGTCAATGTGAGGGTTTCCCTGCCTTTTTCTACATGCGTTAATAGCATTTTTACTATTGTGCATCTGGCGGTCACGCAGTCCTTGCCTGCATTCCTCCCGAGTAACTCCAACGCACATTCCTACCCAAGCGCCTGTAACAAATGTTGCTGTGTAAGTGCTGTTAATGTGCATCTGCTGGGCTGCCGCAGCCCTACTGTGCGCTGTTGTGATACTTGCCTTAACTCTGTCTTCTTCCAGGAAATGTTGTTAGGCCTGTGACAAGCGAGGTGCTTCCTCTCCGGCTTCTGGACTTTGCTCTTCTTGCATAGCAGCTTTTGAGTCATCCCTGAAAGGCTTGTTCCCCTTCTCTCAGCCGGGGGATACAGTTAGTCCAGTCCTACCTGCCTTAGGGCAGGAGGTGTGGATGGCACTGTGGGTAAGGACGGCCAGCCAGCCAGAGCTTCTGGAAACCGGGCTGTGGGCTGCTCCCCATTTTCTGAGGAATCAGCGGCAGCTATGTCTCCTGGTATAGGGGGGTCATTTCTGCGAGGAGAGCTGCTGGGCTCCAGATTGCCCTCCCCGGAATTCTTTTCCTTTTTGCAACAGGCCTGGTCATTCTGGCGTGGAAATTCAGCCTTGTGTCCTATGGGTTTCCCTCAAGCACAATCTCATGAGAGGCAGGATGAGAGTGGAAGCCCTGTTCGATTACCTATGACTAAGCATCCCCAGCAAAGGGCACCCCCTGGAGATGGGGACCACCTGGGATCTGTCCGCGATTTGGTTTGTGACTTAGATTCAGATGCCCCATTTCTGGGCTCTGATATGAACAAAAAGAGGCCAATGTTATCCATCTGTTCCGGAAGGAGGAACTGGTGACGTTTGCCAGGATCTCACCCACCTTGAGCTTGGTGGATGCTTCAGGCACTGATCAAGAGCCAAAGGTGCATCCACTCCTGCAAGGGGTGCAGAAATCCACTACTGTCTTTCCGTTCCTGGAGGTGATCAAGTACAGGATCCGATCGGAGTGGGATTCCCCTGACTCCCTGCTTAAGAGACTAAGGGTGTATATGAAAATGCACACTCTCCTGGAGAAAGAGTACATTGTGTGATTTGATAGTCCCAAGGTGGATGCACAGGTCACGGCGGTTACCAGACAGACCACCATCCCTGTGGAAGATGGATCAGCCTTAAAGGATTCTCTGGACCATAAGGTGGATTGAGAGCCCTTTGGGGACAAGGGAATTAAAAAGTACCTGTTAGTAAATACATACATGTAAACCGCTCTGATGCGTAAGTAAATGGCGGTATATCAAGTGCCATAACCATAACCATTTGTTGTTGAAGAACCAGTTCACTGCGATAGTTGCTATTCTTTGGTTAGTGGTATGTGCAGGCCTGGCATCTTGAGCCCTGCTCCGGTGAATTCAGTCTCTTGCCAGATGATACTAACCCTCTTTTGGAGTTGGCTACAGCCTTCCTTTCTGATTCCATGTATGATCTAGTACATCTATCAGTCAGCGATAGTGCCCTGTTGATGATGACACAGCATTGGATTTGGCTCCAACAATGGGCAACAGACACATCTTCCAAGGCCTGGTTGACCCAACTGGCCTTTAAAGGAAAGCTTCATTTTGGGGCCAGTTTGTAGAAGCTGGTGAAGGTCCTGGGCAAAATGAAATCTTACTGCCTTCCGTAGGACAAATCCAAGGGACCTGTGAAGCGGTCAGTCTCCCCTTTTCCTTCAGTCTCTGCCCGCTCATCGCAGGCACACTGGTCAGATTCCCAAGGGTCTCAGGACTCCCGTTGCTACTGGTCTGGAAATCCCTTCTTCCCCTCTGCTTCCAAATTTCAGGTTTGTTCTCAGTCTTTTCATGGAGTATATGGACCCAGGGACTCTGTCCCCTCCAGAAGAGGACCCTCCTGGCCTGTGCAATGAAAGTTTAGGGGTCCATTATCTGGTTCCTCCAATTGGGGACAGGCTTTGTCTCTTCTTCCAGGAATGGACCCAGGTCACCAAGGATAGAAGGGGGCTAGACACCACTCAGTACAGCTGTGTCCTCGAATGCAAAGAGCCAAGCTTGGATGCTTTCGTTATCTCCCCCCATGGGTCTGCAAACAAAAGGGCCGCTGTGCAGATCGTCTTGGACAAGTTGTTGCTCCCGAAGACAGTGGTGCCCTTTCCCCGAAATGATCGGGGGAAGGGCAGGTATCCCATCTATTTCATGATGCCAAAAAAGGATGGATCCTTCCGGCCTATTTTGGACCTCAAGGGTATCAACAAGCACTTTCGTGTCTTGTGCTTTTGGATGGAAACTTTGTGATCCGTGATTCAAGCAGTGCGCCGAGGGGCGTTCATGGTATCTCTGGATTTGGCTGAGGTGCATTTTCTTATCCCGATCTGGGAGGATCAGCAAAGGTATCTGCATTTTGCCATTTTTGGCTCTCACTTTCAGTTCACCACCCTCCCAGTCAGACGCTCCATTGCCCCAAGGATATTCTCCAAAGTCATGGTGGAGGTGGCTGTGGCACTACAGTGCTAATTGATTTCGTGCACCCATATCTGGATGACCGCCTCTTCTGAGCCCATTCTCTTTCATGGGTGTCTCAGGTAGCAACCAAAGTGGTGATCTTTTTGGAAAGCCTTGGCTGGGTGATCAGTCAGGAAAGAGACAGTTGAGGCCTTCCCAGTCCCTGGAGTTCCTGAGGGCATGTTTTGATACTTGAGTGGGCAGAATCCATACCAGAGAAGAAAGTCAAAAGGTTGTTGGATTGCCTGACCCTGTTCTGTTTGGAGCAGGCTCCCAGAGTCCAGGATTATTTTCAGCTCCTCAGATTGATGGCAGTGGGGATCAAGAGGGTGCCAGTTGCATGTGCACATATGCACCATGCCAATGGTCCTTGTTAACTCGGTGATCCCCGAGTTCTCAGGTGTTTGAACTCAGGTTCCCACTCCCGATAATGATGAAGGCCAGCCTGCAGTGGTGGTGGCAGCCCCTTCATTTGAGGAAGGGCGTGCTGCTAGATGATTACTCGTGGATCCTTCTGACGATGTATGCCGGGCTGAGAAGCCCATTGCAAAGACTGAACAGTCCAGGACCTTTGGAACCACAAAGAGGCAGTGTGATCCATCTACCGCCTCGAGGCAAGGGCCATCAGGTTGGCTCTTCTGCGCTTCCAGTCCCTGGTCTGGTATTTGTTTGACAGCACCACTGCGGTGGCTTATGTTAATCAGCATGGTGGCACAAGGAGTGCCGGGGTAGCCCTAGAGATGGCTCTCCTGTTTGCCTGGGTAGGGAAGAACCTCCTAACATTGCCGGATCAGTACATTGCCAGGGTGGACAATGTGGAAGCGGACTTTCTCAACCAGCACTCTCTGGATCCAGGAGAATGGAAGTTGAGTCAGGAGGCATATCAGTTTATTCTGTGCTGCAGTGGTCACGCCAAGATGTATCTGATGGCAACCCGCTCCATTGCCAAAGTGTGTTATTTCTTTAGTCGCCGCACAGAGACAGGGTCCAAGGGCATTGACACCTTGGCTCTGCCTTGGCCAAGTCAGTGTCTGCTGTATGTGTTTCCTCCGTGGCCCTTGGAGGGGCATGTGATTTGGCGATGTGACTCCTGCAAGTGCCATTTTTTTACTTGCCACCATCTCGAGGCCTCTTGCATCAGGGACCAATCATCCTAGAAGATCCGACTCCCTTCTCACTAATGGTTTGGCTCTTAAAAGGAGATGGCTAGCATGTAAGGACTACTCTCCGATGGTAGTTTCCACTCTGCTCAGAGCCCAGAGGAGGTTTACCTACCTGGTATATGTGTGGGTCTGGTGCCTCTTTCAGCGATGGTGTGGTGCATGGCAGCTGGTTCCTGAGGTGGCCCAGGTGCCGTCTTTGCTGGCCTTTCTGCAGGAAAGTCTGGAGAAGGACCTTCTCTTAGTTCCCTGAAGGTTCAGGTGGCAGATTTGACGTGTTTCAGAGGTCTGGTGGCTGGTATGTTGCTACCCTTACACCCGGATGTTTCATGCTTTTTTCAAGGGGTTCGCTATCTGTTTCCTCCCCTCTGGTCTATGGTCCATTCATATGATCTACATCTGGTGCTGATTTTGGAGCCCTTTGAGCCGCTGAAGCATGATACTCTGAAAGATTTGATGCTCAAGATGGTCTTCTTGGTTGTGATTTGTTCCACAAGGCAAATTTCCAAGCTGCAGGCTCTGTCTTGCTGAGATCCTTATCTTTCTTTTTCAGAGGAGGCTGTTTCCATTCAGCCTGTGCCTTCCTTCTTCCTAAGGTGATTTCTCCCTTTCTTGTCAACCAGGTGGTTTACCTGCCGTCCTTCTCTAAGGAGCAGCATTGTGGGAAGGATACAAATCTTCTCCTAGTGGATGTCCGAAGGGTTTTCTTCAGTATTTGGAGGTTACATATGCTTTTTGTAGGTCCAACAATCTTTTTGTGCTATTTGCTGGCCTGTGCAAAGGTGGTGCGGCTAAGTCTATATTGGGGCGCTGGATTGAGGAGCCCATTGCTTCAGTGTATCTGTTACGTAATTGGCCAGATCCAGAGGATTTGCGTGCCCATTCTACCTGAGCACAAGCATCCTCCTGGGTGGAGCAGAGCTTGGTAGCCCCTGCAAGCATTTATCGGGCAGCAACGTGGGCATCACTTTCCACTTTTGTCAAGCATTACCGCTTGGATGTCCATGCTCGGGCAGACATAGCCTTTGGCCCAAGGGTAGCTGCTGTGTCGTCTTTCTGCCCAGTGGAGATGTAGCTTTGGTATGTCCAACTTGTCTGGACTAGTCTAGCAGAACGATATGGAAGGTAACATTTTGTTTACCAGATAATGTAATTTCCTTGAATCGTGCTAGACGAGTCCAGGGCCTGCCCCTGGAACTATTTTTGCTCTGTTCTTCTGAGGCAGTACCCTTGAGTCCAATATGATTTATATATTTGGCTCTACATGTACATTTTCTACTAACAGTATGCTTTCCTGTACATAGTTCTCTACTGTTTGATTACTCATTGTTGCCCATGTTGAGGTTGTGTAGGGCTTGCCATGTTCTCCCATATACTTTGGGACTGATACTGGGACTGATACCTCTGGTGTCTGAGGTGGATAGAGGCATGGTAGTGGTGTCATTGAAACCTAGGCTTTTCATTGGTTCTTTGTCTCCATTAATCTGCTGGTAGAGGAACACAACCCACTTGTCTGGACTGGTCAAGCAAGGAAAGGAAATTATCTGGTAAGCAAACTGTCACCTTATTTATTTTATTTTATTTATTTTATTTAACGGTCTTTTCTATACCGCCCCTTCCAGAGATCAGGGGCGGTTTACATTGAACTTTAAACAGAACAATTGTATACTTCTGTATACATTTACAAGGAACATTATGCTTTAACTATATACAGGTGTGCTTACAGGGAACATATTTTGAACATATTTTGAACAACATTTTGAACATATTTTGAACATTAACTATAACAGAGCTTTTCAAACTATTTACAAGTTATATACATGGAGCGCATCTTAGTTAGTTACAGTGGTGAAATAGTCAACTGTTTGAGTGGTTCATTAGCGTGTTGTGAGGGGTTAGAGAAATTTTCTGTGTTAGTCATTTGTTCTGTCTTGGGTACAGTGTATGTGTTTCTGTGATTGTATTGGTGAGGTTCTTTGTTGGTAGGGGATTTCAAAGTGTTTTGTAAAGAGGTAGGTTTTTAATTCTTTTTTGAATTGGTGAAGGTCTTTTATCATGCGTAGTGTTAATGGTATTTCATTCCAGAGGGTGGGGGCAGCGAAGGAGAAAGCCCTGTCACTTGTTGTCGCTTTAGTTTTTCTAAAATTTGTTTTTATGTTGAGGGAGTGGGTTGCGTTCTGTCTGCGTGATCTAGTATCTGATGGGGGGTGTATTAGGGTGGATAGTTGTGATGGGGAGATGTTGTTGACGATTTTGAATGTAGTTAGGAGGATTTTGTATTTTATTCGGCTGTTTATAGGGAGCCAGTGTAAGTCTAGGAGAATTGGGGTGACATGGTCTGTTAGATTAGCTTTAGTGACCATCTTGGCGCATATGTTTTGGGCTCTTTGGAGATGGTATATGCTTTTTACTGGAAGTCCATTTAGGAGACTATTACAATAGTCGAAGTGGGGGGTTATGAGTGTATTGACTACAGATCTAAAGTCATCGGTGTTGAGTAGGGGTCTCAGATGTTGTATTGTCTTGAGTTTATAAAATATGGTTTTTACTGTGTGTTTTATGTGTGGAATCATGGAGAGTGAGTGGTCTAAGATTATTCCAAGGTATTTTACCTCCTTTTTAACAGGTATAGGTGTATTATTTATTGTGATTGTATTGGGGTATATGTAGTCAGTGTCTGATTTCCTCGTTATGAACATTGCCTCTGTTTTTTTGAGGTTAATGCTTAGGTGGTTGTCTTCAAGCCATTTAGTAGTCTCGTTCATACCTTATCTTAATAATAAAAGTAAAAAGTAGGGAAAGTGTAATAGATCAGTGTAATTGCATGCTGGATTCACCCCTATTCTGAGACATCACCAAATGCCAGCGCCAATAAAAGATTTTAACCCTTTTTTGAACCTTTCAACAGACTTTTTAAATCTTAGATAATGGTGCAGAGCATTCCATAAGGTGGAAAATAGACAAAATAATGCTGACTGACTATTGCTGGAGTAACAATTAGGTTATCATTTAAGGAACGCAGGATCCTAGATGGCATATACGGGATCAGCAAGTCAAGGAGATATTCTTGAGAACCTTTTAAAAGTGTTTTAAATGTAAGCAGTAACATTTCAAACGAAATGCAATATGGAGCAGGGAGCCAATGTTCAGATATAACTAAGGGGGTCACATGATCAAACTTGCATTAATTATCTAATAAACATATGGCTGTGTTGTGCAGAAGTCCTGGTTTTACCCCACTGCAGGCATGGTGATAGTCTGATTTTCTTCTACAGAAATCAATTAGGGGGTCAGAACTACATATCTCTGCTTGTATTGGGTCCAAACCAGGGTTGGTTCAGCTTGTTTCCGCTGGCATGGTGCTGTGTCCTTGGTCTTCATTCCTTCAGTCCTTGCGGGTCACCAACTGGTCATTCTTCACCAGGATATCCCTAATAAATATGCATGAAAAGGATTTGCATGCCCACTACCTCCATTGTATGCAAATTTCTCTCATGCATATTCATTAGGGATAGCCTGAAAACCTGGCCTGTTAGTGACCCTCAAGGACTGTGAGTGAAGACCAAGATGCTATGAGGCACTTCTGCACTGTGCATCCAGCCTCTATGCATCCAGTGGGAACCGAACACACAGCTGTAGATGCAATTCTGATCCCATGGGGCACGTCTAGCCCCCGTGGGATTAGAATCGCCTCTAAGCCTGTATGTATAGGCCGGAACCCATCAGCCTGCACATACAGGCCCCTGCCCGGCTAACTCAGTCAGGCTCCTGAATGGAGTTGCAGTGTCATGGCACCACGGCTCCATTCAGGAACTGCGATCCCTGGTCGCTGACCACTTTTTCTCCTTTTCCCGCAGCCCGACTCTGATCTGGCCTCCCATGGCTAGGGTCAGGCTGTGGGGAATCTCCTGCACCCCTCACCTTTTCGTTGCTGGCTGGGCCTCCCATCCCCCAATGTCTAGGGGGACTTATTCCACCTCCGAGGTGGAATAAGTCCCCCATCCAGGCTGCTGGTCCGGACATATAGGACCGACTTCAGAATCAGCCCTGTACATCCATGGCCACGGACCACCCACTGCCTGCCCTAACTCCACCTCTACACTGCCCCTTCCCACCCCCGTCTGAGCTTTCCCGTACAAACTCCTTATTTGTACGGGAGGCTTATTGAGATGTTAATCCCCGCTATTCACTGGACAGAATAGACCCCCATGTGATCGCCCTGTTCATAGAGATCCCGGAAATGATGCACTCGTTTTCCTGTGTTCCTGTAAGTTTCAGCACACATACTTTGATAAATGTTTCAAAATCTGTGGTTTTGGTGGCTATTCAGGTATTTAGATACAGGAAGCAGAATTCTGGTCTCATTGGGCAAGATTTGGAATGCCAGGGGAAAAACATGTTTGGGAAAGACATTATACTTAACATACCTGTTTGCAGTTTTTAAATATATAAGATAAAGAGACAGATGCTTCATATAGATATTGTAAGAACAGGCAGACTCGACAGAGATAATACCTGTATCTTACAGAGTGAGAGAATAGATGCCTAAAGGGAAATTAAATAGAGATATGGCCGTTACTTTGCATGGAGTTCCTTGTACTTGCTAACACAGTGAAACAGCACTTAAAATTTGCTTAAAAATAGCATTTTATGAAGAAACCATTTTACATGTGTCCAACAGAAACGTGCAAGAAATGGTATTCCATGATACACAGCTATATTAAGGAGGATATTTAGCAGAGCTTATGCAGTTTGCAACCCCTGCTAACCAAATGAGCCCCACAGGTCATGATATTCAGTAGCAATATGCAGATATTGTTGTCCAGACAATGGCTGAATATTGGCACTAACAACATTGCAGTAGAGGTCAGTGGTGAAACCAGAGACTCAGCATTGGCAGATATCTGAAATCCAGCACTGAATGTCCAGTTTCATTTTAAAGGCCTCAGCCGGCCATTGAACCTGAATATTGACCTGTATGTAAGCTTCCAACAATTCCTGGCATTCTAAAGGTGAAATGTGCAGATAAGTGAACTTTGAAAAGAATCATTTCTTCTCTGAATAGCTTGTTCAGATGCCGGATTAAGACCTGTTTGATACATCAGAGGTGGCTTTTTAAAATTAGGGGGCATGAGAATGATCAGGTTGCATGCCTAGCAGTTCCTATCATACAAGCGCTTAAAGAGGCCCCTCTTCTTTACAGGTGTGCAGAGCTTTTACCAAGAGCATAATGACGACATTCTTTGCCTGACCATCAACCAGCACCCCAAGTTCATCAACATAGTGGCAACTGGCCAAGTAGGTATGTTTGTATTTCAGTAATGAAAGAGAATGAATGTCAGCCTGCAGCCATATCTCATGGAACATTCTCTGTAAAACTCCACTTGCTTATCGTGCAGTGCGCAGAGCTGTCTTTGTCTGATCCACCTTTATTTTTCTCATCCAAAAGATATTGGGTGTTAGGATGAGTTCCCAAGAAGCTAAAATATATGTATGCCGTCTTTTATTCCAACAGCATTTTGAAATACACAGAGATGCATCCCATTGGGAACATAGCAGGGGTATCAAACTGCAATCCTGGAGGATTGCAAACCAGCCAGGTTTTCAGGATATACCTAATAAACATGTATGACATATGCTTGCATGCATGTCTGCCAATGTATGCAAATATATCATGAATATGCATTAGGAATAGCCTGAAAAGAAGACTGGGTTATGGCCCTCCAGGATTACAGTTTGACAGCTCTGCAATAAAGGGGAGCACCATTCTCCCTTCTGAGGAGAATATCAGTTGTAGCTTAAATGTAATTTCCTACATGTCATAGAGCCCAGTTGCAGATGCCTAAATCTTGGCTCTTGTATCAGGCACTTTGATATCTTTTTAATAAGATTAGATCATCAACATACAGAGGATTTAAGTTACTGATCTGCTCTAACCTTTAGATTATGGTAGAAATAAGTTAGGCCTAATATCTTTAAAAAAGTTGAGAGGTCTATTTGCAAAATGATGAATATTTAAATGCCACAATAGTGGCTGCCACTGAATATCCAGATTTTGTGGCCACTGTCTGGATAATCGTAGCACTTATCTGAATAGTGGTGTTTTTCAGACGTTATCCAGCTTTTTGTGTGGCCCAGGCTTTTGGGGTTACTCGGCCAGACAGCAGCTGCAAATCACCACTGTGCGGATAAGTGCCACGATTATCCAGTTAGTGTCCACACTGCCGTCGCTCTGCCCACAGACCACCGGATCATGCCAAGGAGTTTAAAAGTTGTGGGCCTGCTATTCAAAGGATTTATACTCAAAAAAAGGCTGACAGGCTGATATTCAGAACTCTTAGCTGGATGGCTAATGAGAGACCTTTCAGGTAAGGCTGCTGAATATCTGGATTATTTTGCCTGTAGTGTCCGACATTCAGAAAAAATATTGACCACGGCAGGCTCAGTATTACCTCCTCTGTGTTATTCTCCAGCTTAGTCTACTGTCTGCCCTTTGCTGATTTACATTTCTGTTTTCTCTCTTCTTTTTATCACCTTGCTGACTTATTTGAAAAGCAGTTATGGTTTATTAAAATTTGATATACCGCCCTTCAAATAGAAAAGAGCTCCATTAAAATTAGAAAAGAGTTGATAGTAGGGAACAAAGATGGAGGGTTCGCAGCAGAACCATAAATAATCAATGGCAACACAAAAACCTAGTTCAGCAGCTGAAAGGCTAATCTAAATAAGTGTGACTTTAGAGCATTCTTAAACCTAGGATATGATCATTCTATAAACGGATGTCAGGCGGTAAGGAATTCCATAAATAAGGGGCTAGAAAATAGAAGGCAGAGTGTCTGGTAATCTCCAACCGGGCCTGGGATGGGGAAGGGAGATGCAAGCGTAAGGCATGATTGGTACATAACAGTTGGGGAGGGGCATGCAAAATGAGAGCAGAAGAGAGATATCCAGGGATTCCTGAGTGAAGAACCTTATGTGTAAGAGTAAAAGGTTTGAACTAAAAATGATAAGCAACGGGTAACCAATGAGAGCGAATGAAGAGAGGGGACACATGAACATACTTGGTAGCGTGATAAAATAGACAACTTGCTGTATTCTGTATATATTGTAGGTGTTTCAGTTGAGATTGAGATATACCGGCATAAATAATATTGCAATAATCGATTTTTGTGATTACCAAAATAAGAAGCAAAGTAAGTAAGGAAGAATCAGATAAATAGGAACAAATTGAGTGAATTGAAGAGTATAGAAACACTGTAACCATACTAATATGGTTGTGAAAGGTAAGATGGGCATCCAAAATTACCCCTAGATAATGGACTGAGAAAGAGGAACAGAATAACCAGCGATGACAGGTGATGGGGGGAGAGGGGGTTCTAAGAAACCAGTCATTCAAAGTGCTGAAGTTTTTGTAGGGTTTAATTTTAAAAAGTTTTCTTGTAGCCTTTCAGCCTTGACAGATCAGGAACATTGGGATCGGTATGAAATAACAACAGAGTGTCGTCCGTGTAATAATACGTGGAGACACCCTGCTGTATAAGTGTAGCAAGAGGAACACCACATGGGAGAAGACGTGCAGTAGAAATAGAACCTTGAAAAGATACCTGATAGTATGACTCGGAAAGAAAAGAGTGAAATCAGTGCAGGACTGTGTCTCGCAAACCCTCACAATAAAGTTGTGATACAAGAAGTGGGTGATTCACCAGATCAAAAGCACAGGACAGATCTAGGGGAAACCACCAAGGAAATCTCCTCTGTCAAGAGAATGTCTGACTTCATTGAGAATGGATAGAATGACGGTTTCCATACAATAACCCGCCCTAAATCCTGACTGCCATGGATGTAGATAGTTAGTTTGTTCTAGATGAGGCAGTAGCTGTTGAAAAATGAATTTTTCCAGAAGCTTAGATAGATATGGCAGATTATAAACTAGGTGGTAGTACATAGGAGAAGAAGGATCAAAATTAGAATTGTTAAGCAGTGGCTGGATTAAAGTTGTTTTCCAACAAGAAGGAAAAGTCCCAGAAGATAAACTGCTGGAGTATATAAAGGAGGAGAGCAAGGGAAGGCTTAGCAATCCAAGACAAAGGAATAGGGTCAAGGATATTAAAACCTTTCACTGAATTAGCAATAAGCTTGTTAAGGTCTGCCAACATGACTACTTTAAAAGCTGACCATGTATGAAAGTGAGGGAAAGAAGATGAGGTCAGAGAATAGCTTCAGGAAATGAAAAAGCATCCCGACTTGGGAGTTGAGAGACAATCTGTGTGATTTTGGACTGAAAAAAGTCCACCAGTTGCTGTGAGGATGGCTGATCTGGAATAGCTTGAGCAACAGGCTGAAGTAAGTGGGAAATAATGGAGAAGAGCTTCTTGGGACGGTTCGTAGCAGTAGAAATAAGATTTTCAAAGAAAACTTTCTTAGCAGAGATAGACAATTTATAATCGGAATTGAAATTTTGAAAAATCTTTAAATTGAGTTGCAGTGGATTCCAACGGCATTCTGCGCTACACAGTTGCCAACGAAGACGTCTGAGCCGGAGTGATACCATGGAATGTGGATGTTTAGTAAACATTAAACATTATGACATCATGAAAACATAAGATGTGCCTTGATATGTCAGAACAGAGGCCCATCAGGTCCCACATCCTGTCTCTGACATTGGCTAATCCAGGTCACAAGTAGCTGGCAGGATCCCAGACAGCGGATTTATTGCTCGTTGTTGTCCACTCATGGTGTTGCCACAATGGGGATAAGCAGTTACCTTTCCAAGTGGCCCTTTTACTAAATTGTGGTAAGTGTTCGCACATACCATGTGCTAAGAGTAAAAATTAGCGCACAGTAAGGCTGTGCACTAACTTTCAGTGGTATGTCCAGCATGTTCCCCTGCAAGTACTGTGCTGAAAAGTACTTCACTGAGCTAAAACCTCATTTGCAGTTAATGCAGATGCACTTAACACCATCCATTGAAGTGGCGCAGGCAGCTATAGATTGAAGTTAGTTGATGGGATTGTTGAATAAGTGGTAATTGTTTATATGTTTAGGATCGGGGAGAGGTAATTGCATTAGTGGGGTACCCCTCAGAATTTTCCAGTCTTAAACTAGTGCAATATTATATACCTGGATGGAAAAAGATTTCATCTTAAGATTTTTCAGACAGTCTTTTGCCCTTTATGACACAGACCTGCAGTGCCTGATCAGCCTTACTGTAATAATTAGCATAATTGTCCTACTACAATGTTGTGATTATGACAGCATTGTAATAATGTCTTGATGATGTAACCCTGACAAGAATAAAGCTTCAGGAATAGCCCTGGTTACATTTCTTTGTATTATGTTTAGATGTAATGTTTTAGCCTTTTGAAACTAACTCCAAAAGCAAAAAGCTGTAATGTCCTGCCCCATGGATTAATTCCTTGCAATATGTTTCTTTTTAAAATTTGATTTTGATCAAGAGCTTGGTGAAAAGAACAATGAGATTTACGTCCAAATTACATTTCTAACATCTGTCTTTTTCAAAACATATGAAGACGTTTACGCTGCTTTTAAGTAAGCCTATTGGATTAGGCAATGATGGGCCTTTAGGCACAGATAACGCCACTTTTAAGCACAATTACTGCCACCGCAAATGCAAAAAAAGAGATGGACACGTGTGTAAACAGCAAAGGAAAAACTAGTCCACAATTAACACCAAGAGTATTTAAATGAATTTAAATTGCAGGCAAATGAGCTGCACATAATAAAATGGTATGCTAATATCGGCTGCCCCAGATGCAAAGAAAATGTGTAGAGGATTTTTCAACCAGCTTTAGGTCCAGTATCTCTACACCTGGTCTTGAGGTGACTTAAAGATGGCATGTGCCCCAACAGTATTCTGATGGCATCAGGTGCTTTCCCCAATGCCTGGATCATCTGCTCAGTAGTAGTAGTAATAATGATCCAGACACTGGGGAAAGCCCCCGATGTCCTCAAAATACAGTCAGGGGCCGTTGCCCCCAACACAAAGCAAATCCCTGGTGGTCCAGCGGCCATGATCCCCCCCACCTCACTCCCAACTAAAAATAAACCTGGTGGCCCAACATCCCCAAAACCCCCACACTCTTCCCGGTACCTTTACAAACGAGTGGGAACACTGCCCATGTGCTCCCAGTCTTGCACTGCCATCATAAAAAATGGAAGCACCTAGCCCCACACAGTGCATCCTGGGATGCACCAGGCAGGGTCAGACTGCCATATAAGGCCTTATATGGCAGTCTGATCCCACACGCTGCATCCCAGGACGCACTGTGCAGGTCCAGATGCCACCATTTTTCAAAATGGCACAAGAGCAGGTACCCGGAAGAGATGAGGGATTCGGATCCACTGAGCCACAAGAGTTATTTTTAGTTGTGTGGAGGGTAGGGGATTCAGGGCCACTGGGCCACTAGGTTTATGTTTAGTTGGGTGGGGGGTTCAGGGCTGCTGGGCCATCAGGTTTATTTTTTGTTGGACAGGTGGGGGGATCGGGGCCACTGGGCGGTGCAAGAGCGGGAGCGCATGGGCAGCATTCCCACTTGTTTGTGAAGGTACCAGGATGGGGGTGGGGGGTTTGGGGCTGCTGAGCCACCAGGTTTTTTGTTGGGCAGGTGGGGGGATTGGGGCCACTGGGCGGCACAAGAGCGGGAGCGCATGGGCAGCATTCCCGCTTGTTTGTGAAGGTACCGGGAAGGGGGTAGGGGGTTTGGGGCTGCTGGGCCACCAGGTTTTTTAGTTGGGAAGGGTTTGGAGCCACTGGGCCACCAGAGTTAATTTTAGTTGGGAAGGGGTGGGGGGATCTGGGCCACCAGGGTTATTTTTAGTTGGGAGGGGGATGGGGAGAAAGAGGACACTGGGCCACCAGGGATTTGCTTTCTGTCAGGGGCACCAGCCCCTGATTGTATTTTGATGGCATCAGGGGCTTTCCCCAATGCCTGGGTCATGATCCAGGCATCGGAGAAAGCCCCTGATGCCATCAAAGTACTGTGGGCTCATATGCAAATTAGCCACACGGTGCCTCTGTTTCTCTGGGATAGCATGCCAAACTTGTTCCAACTTCTGTGTGCATGTGTTTGGCTTGCTCTCCCAGTTTAACACTGCCATTTGCTCACAGTTTATAAAATTGCGAATGCATGGCTAGTTTGCAAAGGAGCCCCTTTCTGCATGCTGGTGTTAAAGTTGCGCACTATTGGTATGCTGCAAATAGGCGTAAAAAGTTGATCGTGCGCAACTTCAGTGCCAGCTTTCTGCATCGGTCTGTTATATGCTCTTATTAAGAAAGGGGGAAGAAGAATTTTGTAGCATCGGAGGGCTTAAGACAAGGGAGAACAATGGGAGACGTGGAGTTGGTGGACTATTAGGTAGGTAGAACTGTTTATTCCTGTGGAGGATTAAATATTATATGCCTGCTATTTTTATGTTGTACCTGGTTTTGAATTTTTCTTTGGAAAAGTGTGTTATGAAACAAAATAAATATATAAAGTATTGTTTTTGGTAATCAAAGAAAAGTAAAGTATGCAGGCTGCCAGAATTTCAACCAGCTGAATGTTGTTTTTTTTAAAAGAAAAGAGATTAAAACCATTATAAAAGCAGGATCACCTTGAACAAATGCCAATGTGGCCCCCAACATTTATTTGCTTACTTAAATTTGATTATCCATCCTTCCACAAGAAGACCTGAGGTGGAGTATAATCAATACATAACATATTAATACATGATAAAGGATAATCCCACAATCACGTCACTTGATTTCTGTGTCCCTGAGTCTTGGTCTAATTCTCTCTTTGCTAATTTTCCCTTGCAGGAGATTCAGCAGACATGTCAGGTAAGGGAAACCATTAGACGATATAATCAGTGGATAAAAGCTAATGCACTTGTTATCTTCCTATTTGAATATTCAGCATATATGGCCTTGTTGAAAGTTAGCATAGCCACACAGAAACATAGAAATATGATGACAGAAAAAGATCACATGGCCTATCTAGTCTGTCTTTCCATATCAACAACTACAACAGTCCCCTTTTTACCTTTAGAGATCCTCTGTGCTTGGATTAATGACAAACAGGAGTTGGACAAGGAAAAATAGTAGCTTTTGAGCAATATGATTGCTAAAATGTATGAAATGCATTTCCCCTACTTCTGGAACCAAAAAGCTAATGAATGATTTGGCGGCAGAGAGAGAGTATGCAAAATAGGCTGATTAATGACCAGACCTGGCAAATGTCAGCCTCGGCTCTAATCTGCAAGTGTCTGCAGACCTGTAGTTGTGCTGACACTGAAGTATTGTATAACATCACTAATGTGCAATAGGCATTGTTTACAGCAGTATATATTTGTAACTAGTATTTTTCAAATCCAATGTAATGTGCCAATAACATTTATGGAATTGCTTAAATGATTAGCATAAGGGGAGTAATTCTATAATGTTTTTTTTCACGTAAAGTATGCTTTACAAGTGAAAAAGGGCACTGTGGTAAGCTGGCTTGCGGGTGCAACTAACACCATCTATTGAGGTGGTGTTAAGTGCACCTGTGTTGATGGCAACAGTTGTAATTAGTGCGTGCCCATTACGCCCATGCTAACCATGATTCACTTTCAACACCCATGTTCCGCCCCCCCAACTCTTCCTGACTGCACCTATTAATGTGGTATTGTCAGTGGGGGGTGTCATGCTAAATTTTAGCGTGATGCATTTATCACTTGCTGTACCCCGTGCTAGCAGTTAGCACGGTTTTGTAAACATGCCCCATTAGATCTTGTGGGATGATTTTGACTCATTCATATTTTTTATTTTAAAAGCTAATTTTAATTACTGTAAATTTTGACCTTGCCTATTTTATTAACATTGAAAGGTGGCATAGGAAGAAAGCATATTAAACTAAATTTTGAACTAAACTAAGGTATGTACTAAGCATTTTCTCCGTAGACATAAAGGGCACCATTTTATAACTGGGTGCCTATAAACAACACAAACAACTACCTGTTTTATCAAGGCGTACTCAATTATTAATCCAATTTATATTTATTCATTACCTACATTTTATAGAATACATATCTATGAAAGGATCTTCATAATAGAGCTACTGATTGAGAATGACATCAGAAACAGCCACACTTTTAAACCACACATCAAAAACAAGTGGGAAGAAGTGGGCAGAACAAAATCAATGCAAAATACACACAAGCCAGCTAAATGCTGGAAAGCAATGAGCACAAATGCTCGAAGCTTACCCAACAAAGTTCTGGACTTGGAAGCCCTAATGGTGGAAATGGATTTGGACATTGTGGCCATTACAAGAACATGGTTTAATGAATCGCATGATTGGGATATAGCCATAGCTGGCTATAATCTACTCAGAAGAGACAGAGAAAATGGAAAAAGAGGAGGAGTAGCCTTGTATGTCAAAAGCAATATTAAAGCTACTGAAATGCAGGGGACATGGGGAAAAGAAGAAGCGCTCTGGATTGCGCTGGAAAGAGGAGATGGCACTGTCATCCATACTGCTGTAGTCTACAGACCTCTCCGACTCAAATTGAAGAGATAGATAACGAATTGATTATAGATATTACCAAGATAGCCACAAAGGGGGAAGCAATCATTTTGGGTGACTTTAATCTACCTGATGTGGATTGGATTACTCTTTCTGCACATCTGGAAAGAAGCAAAAAAATTGTGGATGCTCTCCAAGATGCATTACATAGACAAATGGTCATGGAACCAACCAGGGAAAGCTCAACGCTGGATTTAGTGCTCACCAACGGTGATAGCGTGTTGAATGTCTGTGTGACTGCCCCTGTGAGCAACAGCAATCATCACACGGTGTGGTTTGAGATAAAAGCCAAGGTGCAGTCCAATCATAGCAAGCTCAAAGTCCTAAACTTCAAAACCATTGACTTCAATATTATAAGACGTTCCATGTAAAACAAACCTTGCTTTGTTAATTGTTGTTTATTGTGAACCGCAACTGATCTCTGGAAGATGCGGTATATAAATGAATGTTAAATAAATAAATAAATAAATAAAATGGCCGAGTACCTAAGGGAGGAGATGATGGGGTGGAAGGAGATAAGGGAAGTGGAATTGCAATGGGCTAAACTAAAGGTGGCAATAAAAGGGGCAACAGATAAATTTGTAAGAAAAGTAAATAAAAACAAGAGGAGAAGGAAACTTATTTGTTTTTCCAAAGAAGTGGCTGCTCAAATAAAGGCAAAAAACACAACTTTCGCAAAATTCAAAAGCTTGCAAACAGAAGAACACAGAAATGAATACAGGATCAAACTCAGAGTCAAAAAGAGAAATAAGGATAGCAAAATCAAAGGCAGAGGAAAAGATGGCTAAAGATGTTAAGGGTGGCGACAAAACTTTCTTCAGGTATATTCGGGAAACGAAAAAGATCAGAGTTGGAATCGCAGGACTCAGAAGTGCTGGGAAAGGACTCATGGAAAGTGACATTGAAAAAGCAAAATTGCTAAACAAATACTTCTGCTCTGTTTATACTAAAGAAAATCCTGGAGATGGACCAGCTGTGACTCCCAAATATAAAAATGGGAATGAAGTAGATACCATACCATTCACAGAAGATGAGGTGTTAGAACAACTTGCTAAACTGAAAGTGGACAAAGCCATGGGACCGGATGGGATACATCCCAGGATACTGAAAGAGCTCAGAGAGGTTCTTGCAGGGCCATTAAAGGATGTCTTCAACAGATCCTTGGAAACAGGAGATGTTCTTCAGGACTGGAGAATGGCTGATGTCGTACCTCTACACAAAAGTGGCGACAGGGAAGAAGTGTCAAACTACAGGCCCGTGAGCCTTACCTCAGTGGCGGGAAAAGTAATGGAGGCGCTCCTGAAAGAGCGAATAGTGAACTTTCTCAAAACCAACAGGTTGCAAGATCTGAGGCAACATGGTTTTACCGAAGGACAGTCTTGCCAAACAAATCTGATTGAGTTCTTTGACTGGGTGACCAAGGAACTAGATCAGGGGCATGCAATGGATATCATCTACCTGGATTTCAGCAAAGCCTTTGATACTGTTCCTCATAGGAGACTTGTCAATAAACTCAGTAGCTTGGGGATGGGTCCCAAGATGGTAAACTGGATTAGAAATTGGTTGACTGACAGACGACAGAAGGTGATGGTAAATGGAGCTCACTCGGATGAAAGAAAGGTGATTAGCGGGGTGCCCCAGGGTTCGGTCCTGGGCCCGGCACTGTTGAATGTCTTTGTGAGTGATATTGCTGAAGTGCTGAATGGAAAAGTCTGTCTTTTTGCAGATGACACAAAAATTTGCAACAGAGTGGAAAGATCTACAAAAGCTGGAAGAATGGTCTAATGCTTGGCAATTACGATTTAATGTGAAAAAGTACAGTGTCATGCACTTAGGTAGCAGAAATCCAAGGGAAATGTACGCGATAGGGGGCGAGAGGTTGGTGTGCACGGTTCAGGAGAAAGATCTTGGTGTGATTATCTCTGATGATCTCAAGGTGGCAAAACAGTGCGACAAGGTGGTGGCAGAAGCCTGGAGGATGTTGGGCTGCATACAAAGAGGGATTACCAGCAGAAAGGAAGAGCTACTTATACCACTGTACAGGTCGCTGGTGAGGCCTCACTTGGAATACTGTGTTCAGTTTTGGAGACCATATCTTGCAAAAGATGTAAAAAGACTGGAAACTGTTCAGAGGAAGGTGACCAAAATGATTTGGAGCCTGCGTCAGAATCCTTATGAGAAGAGACTTAAAGACCTAAATATGTACACTTTGGAGGAGAGGAGGGAAAGGGGAGATATGATTCAGACCTTTAAATATTTAAAGAGAAACGATGAACAAACCTCTTCCAAAGACAGGGAAGCTGTAAAACTAGAGGGCATAACATGAAGCTGCAAGGTGGTAAATTGAAAGGCAATGTCAGGAAATATTTTTTCACTGAAAGGGTGGTGAATGCTTGGAATGCCCTCCCGATGGAAGTGGTGGGGGCAAACACGGTGACGGAATTCAAAACGGCATGGGACAGACACAGTGGATCCCTTTACAGCAACAGGATAAAAACAAAATAAACTGAACCATCTAACTTCTCAAAAAATAGGGGTGTCCTACATGGAGTTGTGGGTTCACCCCTAAACAAAGACATGGGGAGGGGTGGCCTGCACAGAGCGACAGGTGCACCTACTCTTGCCATATTGCTGGGCAGACTAGATGGACCATGCTGGTCTTTATCTGTCGTCATTTACTATGTTACTATGTTAATGACAGTATTGGATATTGGGGGGGGTGGGGGGCAGATTCAAAGGGATTTGCAGACCTGCAAGCAGCATAAATCCTGCTGACTGGGATATTGAGCGGCACTAACAAGTTTAGTGCTGCTGAATACCCCCTCATGTGTTTTAAACACTCCATCACTATCCAGTTAGTGACGGGGCATTCCAGGGGCAGAATGGGGGCGGCACCATGAGCTAGCAGATTCGTGGCAATGTTGGATTAATAATTATTGAATATACCATAATAGAAGTGTTGTGGGTTTTTTCCAAGTCAGTTTTGGACTATATTCCCACACTAGTGGATCAATTGGGATTGCTTTCTAAAGGCAACATACATGTGTATGTTCGCTGGTTTTTCTTTGAATTATCTCTTCCCACTTCAGTCTGCTCAAAACTCAGCTGCACAGCTAATCTTCTGCCAGCATTGCTATGCTCATATCACCCTCTTCTCAAGTCACTTCACTGGCTCCATATCCATTTTCACATCCAGTTCAAACTTCTACTACTGAGCTGTAAGTGCATTCACTCCGCAGCTCCTCACTACCTTTCCTCTCATCTCTCCCTACACACTCCTCAGGAGCTCTGTTCTTCTGGCACATCCCTTCTATCTGTGTTCTTCTCTTCCACTGCCAACTCCAGACTTCGATCTTTCAACCTTGCTGCTCCTTATGCCTGGAACAAACTACCTGAGTCAGTACATCAGGTTCCATCTGTGGCCCTGGTCTAATCCAGGCTGAAAACTCACTTCGAGACTGCTTCTGGAACCGGTTCCCCTTAGTCTCCTGTTCATCTTCTATGTGTTTTCTTGCCCTTCCCCTAGATATATTCTAGTCCCCACTTGTTGTGTTGTCTGCCTTGACTAGACTGTAAGCTCTTATGAGCAGGGCTGTCTCTTACATGTCTCTGTACAGTGCTGCGTACGTCTTGTAGCGCTATATAAATGATTATTATTAGTAGTTTTCCCTGTGGTATATAGTATGCAAATACTTTCACACAAAGTTCAGCTTTCAGCGCAACTACATATGTGTTTTATGAAGTATGTGTGCACCTCGTAACACCACCCAAGCTGCATCCAAACACTGTCCCCAAGAATGCTTACACACATTGAAGGTAATTTTATAAGGGGCACCCAGTTAAAGCGCATTTTAAGGCACCTATGTTAAGTCTATTTTATAAAAACCAATAGGCGCCTACTTATCTTTATGAAATACTAGCCTAAGCACCCCTTTGGCTGGTTCACATGCATTTTAATGTTCGGCAATTGGCAGTCAGGAACACGAACATGCGAGCATGTCTGCCACCGCATGCTAAAATGCACGTTCATCAGCAATCGCGGGGAATGGGTGGAGAGTGGGTTTGGAAAACATATTACCACTAGCGCCAGAGCCATTGCCGCATACTCAGTGAAAACATAGTTCTTAACAGAGGTTCATCTAATGACTTCTCCATGGGAGTCATTAGGTGAACCCAGCTTAGCGGAACGCACGTTCGAGTGGCCCATCACATGTTAGCTACTGAGAAGATAATGGTCGTGTCCCTGACAGCTAATGCAAAGAATTTGTGATTAGCTTTATGTTTATTTGGCATGTTAAGTGCAAAGCCTTTGTAGGCTTTAGTGAAAGGGGCCCCAAGTTGTATCAATCATGCCTTAACTTGTTGTTGTTGTTGTTAAGTGCCGTCGAGTCGGAGTCGACTCATAGTGACCCTCTGGATAGCTATCCTAAATTGTGTTCGGTCTTAAGTCAGGTGGCTCATTGTTGACAGACTGGTACCCATAGCTGCTGTTATTGTATCGATCCATCTCATTGCTGGCCTTCCTCTTTTGCATTGACCTTCCACCTTGCCAAGCATGATGTCCTTCTCTAATGATCTCACTCTTCGCATGATGTGTCCAAAGTATGAAAGACGAAGTCTTGTCATCTGAGCTTCTAAAGAAAGCTTAGATTTGATCTCCTCTAGTACCGACTGGTTTGTTCTTCGGGCAGTCCATGGTATACACAGTATTCGCCGCCAGCACCATAATTCAAAGGCATCAATTTTCTTCCTGTCTATCTTTTTCACTGTCCAGCTTTCACATCCATATGATGTTATTGAAAATACCATGGCTTGAACAAGTCTAATCTTTGTATGGAGAGAGACATCTCTGCTCTTGAGAATCTTATCTAGGTCTTTCATAGCCATTCTGCCAAGAGCAATGCATCGCCTGATTTCTTGTCTGCTTGTTGCTTCTTTATTGATAGTTGATCCAAGTAGGTTAAAGTTGTTCACGATTTCAGTTTCTTCTCCTTCAACGATGAACCTGTTGATTATGCCAGTTGTCATGATCGTTGTTTTCTTTACATTAAGGTGCAGGCCCATTTTGAGAGTATGTTCTTTGATTGTGAGAAGCAAATGTTTCAGATCATCTTCAAATTCAGCCAGTAATGTGGTATCATCAGCATAGCGAAGGTTGTTGATGAGTCTTCCACCAATCTTCACACTTCTGTTGTCTTCATACAATCCTGCTTCTCTGATGATTTGTTCTGCATATAAATTAAACAGGTAGGGGGAAAGTATGCAGCCTTGTCTTACACCTTTGCTTATTTTAAACCATTCTGTTTCTCCTTGTTCCATTCAAACTATTGCTTCTTAATCAATGTACAGATTGTGCAAGAGTACGATCAGGTGTTCTGGTCTACCCATGCTGCTTAATGTGGCCCAGAGTTTCTCATGGTTTACATAGTCGATAAAGCACAAATAGATATCCTTTTGGTATTCTTTAGTCTTTTCAAGGATCCATCTCACATCCGCAGTGATGTCTCTTGTTCCTCGCCATTTCCTGAGCCCTGCTTGCACTTCAGGTAGTTCTTGTTCCAGGTATGGTTGTAGTCTCTTTTGAATAATCTTCAGTAGAATCTTACTGGCATGTGGGATCAGAGTGATTGTGCGATAATTTCCACAGTCAGTTGGATCACTTTTCTTTAGTATTGGTATAAACACAGATCTTTTCCAGTCAGTTGGCCATGATGTTGTCTTCCATATTTCTTGGCAGAGCCTTGTAAGTACGGTAACAGCTGCATCAGATTGCTGTAATACTTCTATGGGAATGCTATCGATGCCTGGTGCTTTGTTCTTTGATAAGGCTTTCAATGCTGCTTCAACGTCGTCTTTCATCACCAGTGGTTCCCGATCATAAGGTACAGGTTGAAATGGCTGTTGGTCCACTTGATCTTTATCATATAAAAACTCTGTATATTCCTTCCATCCTTTCTTGATCTTCTCAGCATCATTCAACATAGAACCTTGAGCACCTTGTAACATTCCAATTTGAGGCTGGAACTTTTTCTTTAACTCTCGTAGCTTTAGGAAAGCCGATCTTGTTCTTCCTCTAATAGTTTCTGCTTCTATTTCCTTGCATGCGTCGTTGTAGTACTTTTCCTTGTCCTGTCTTGCTGCACGTTGGAAATCTCTGTTGAGTTCTGTTATTGTCTTTCTTTCTCCTCTGGCTTTAGCTTCTCTGTGTTTCTGGGCAATTTTCAGAGTTTCTTCCGTCATCCATTTTGGCTGTTTTTGCTTTTTCACCTTTTGTAGAGACTTCTCGCTTTCTTCCAACACAACCTTCTTGATGTCATGCCATAACTCTTCTGGAGCTCTGTCATTTGTATCTAAAGCAGCAAATCGATTTTGCAGGCAGTCTTTAAATTCCAGTGGTATATTCTCAAGGTCATATTTTGCTGCATTCATGAATGGTTTGCTCTTTTTCAACTTTAGCTTGAGTTTGCATACTAGTAGTTGATGATCTGTACCACAGTCAGCTCCAGGTTTTGTCTTGGTTGATGTTATAGAGCTTTTCCATCGTTGACTTCCACAGATGTAGTCAATTTGATTTTTATACAATCCATTGGGTGAAGTCCATGTGTACAGTCACCGCTTGTGTTGCTGGAAGAAGGTGTTTGAGATGAATAGATCGTTGGTCTTGTAGAATTCTATCAGTCTTTCTTCAGCTTCATTTCTGTTGCCAAGTCCATATTTTCCAACTACTTTGTCGTCTTCTTTGTTGCCAACTTTTGCGTTCCAGTAACCCATGACTATCAGGATATCCTGTTTGCATGTTCTGTCAATTTCAGCTTGTACTTGTTCATAGAACTCTTCAATTTCATTCTCTTCTGCAGCTGTTGTTGGGGCATATACTTGAATTATAGTTGTGTTGATAGGCATTCCTCATAGACGAATAGAGATTAAGCGTTCGCTGACTGCATTGTATTTCATTACAGTTCTTGCAAGTTTCTTCTTTATTATAAATGCAACACCATTTCTTCTTTGTCTTTCATTTCCAGCATAGTAGACCATGTGATCTTCTGATGCAAAGTGCCCGATGCCAGTCCATTTCAGTTCGCTGACACCCAACAGATCAAGTTGTACACGTTCCATTTCATTCTTGACCATCTCCAACTTTCCTTGGTTCATGCTTCGTACGTTCCATGTTTCAATGTGTAAGACATCTTTACAGCTTCTGACTCTCATTTCATGCGCAGCTACAACAGCAGTCAGATGTCTCGAGGGCTTTGATCCAACCACATCATAAATGCTGGCTTTACTCTGAAAAGTCTTCAGCTCTTCCCCAGTAGCTAGCTGAGTGCCTTCCGACCTGGCACTATAGCACAATAGCACAATTTGTTTTGTTGTAACTATCCATTGGGTTTTCATGGCAAGATACAAAAGTAGATTGCCGGGCCTTTCTTCCGCGCAGTTTAAGTTTGGTGTTGTTGCCGTTGTCACAGAAATGTCATCCTCGGCCGTCAACACTATCCCATTCTGCTGCTGCCCAGATGGGTGGTTTGTCTTGGTCTGGCACCTCAGCTGAGACCTGTCCATCTTGGGAGACCCTGCCAGTAGTTAAACTACAGATAGTTTAGCTCTCAGCATCACTGATGCACACAAGCCCTCACAGCACGACAAGCTGCAAACCAAGTGAGGGTGCCTTAAGTTAAGGCGTTGATATTTATACTTGCCTTAGAATTGATGTCAATGCCTGTGCCTTGATTTTTTTTTAAAAACCATGCATAAATGATAATATTTTATAATTTATACATGTACTGGTGCACTTTGTCTAAACTCCGCCCATACGCACACCCACTAGCAAAGTATGTGCCATTATGCAATACATGCACTTTGATGCTGATGGCCACAGTTGCACGTTAATGACTAAAATAACCCCCAGTTAGGAACGAAAATGGCACCCAAAAATAAGCATCCCTTTATAAAATTATCCCCAATTTGTGTAAAAGTATGTGCACTCTTTTCGACATGTGTACTTATATGTGCATATATATTCACGCAATATTAAACAAGCTATTTGCCATGTGTAAGCCACACTTTATGGGGCTGATTCTGTGAGGGGCGCGTAGAAAGTCACACGCTAGTAGCGCATGGAAGTCCCTCTTTTAAGGGACTTGCACGTGTAAGTGGGCACCTCTTCTTTAAGCGGTCACTATTCTGTAAGCACATACTGAAGTCCTATTGGACGTAGTTTCACTTTGGGTGTGCATAGGGGCGGAGTGTAGGCGGTGCCTAAATTTAAATGCGTAAGTTATAAAATATTATAAATTGCATACATTGCTGCAGAATCTTGAAATGGGCATTTACACCTGCTGTGGGGGTGCCGTGACTAGTTTAAGGTGTATTTTTATGCCCCTATTCTATGACATAAAGTCCGCGCACAGTTAACTTTATAGAATATGTGCCATATACATCCATGGCAACAAGGCAACCTTTATAGAATTATTCTCTGTATGCAGGAAACGATTTATAAAATTACACTCCCAAACAGAAGAAAACTTTAACTGATTTCATTTTCTAATAATCGCAAATCTAAAATGTCACAAAATGATTCCTGGCTGGTGAGCTTTACAAGTTGCCCCCCTCAGGAACAAAGGTTCTTATTACCTGTGGTGTGCAGGAGTCATATCATGCAGGAGGCCGGAATGGAATTAAAGGCTTGGAAGCTGGAAGCTTTGTTGAAGCAATCCTTTGAAGAACATAAGAAATGCCATACTGGGTCAGACCAAGGTCCAACAAGCCCAATATCCTGTTTCCAACAGCGGCCAGTCTAGGTCACAAGTACCTGTCATGATCCCAAAAGGTACACAGATTCCATGCTGCTTATCTCAAGAGTAAGCAGGAGATTTCTCCCAATCCACTTTAATAATGGTTTATGGACTTTTCCTCCAGGAACTTGTCCAAACCTTTTAAACCCAGCTACATTAATAGCTTTTCATACATTCTCCAGTAACGAATTCCAGAATCTGATTATGCGTTGAGTGAATAAATATTATCTCCAGGAACAAGCAGGAATGTAGTCTTCACATATGGGTATTGTCGATTCTGACGGAGCCTGCATGGGAACGCTCCCCAGCGTCCAATAGGAAAGCTTTTGGGAGCATCCCACTGCGCCTGCATTGCTGCCTTCCTGCCTTTCCAACTCTCCCTCTTCAGTTTTTCATTTTCCGCAGAGCCAACGGGTAGCAAACCCTGTCACCACAGAAAATCTTCTTCTTGTGGTCGCATCTGCCTTCACCGTCGACGCCTATACCGGTACCACCAGTCTTTTTCTTCATTTCTTAATTCTTTTCCTAAAAAAAATAGAAAAAATAATTCTTCTTTTTGGAGGGTCTGTCCCCTCTAGGTGCCAGGCACCATTTTGGGCACTAGGCCCTCTTCTAAAATGGAGAAACCAACTAGTGGTTTCAAAAAATGTTCAAAGTGTAGTGGTACCATCTCTGCTACCAACACCCATGACTGGTGTCTTAAATGTTTAGGTCCTGACTATTCACCATCGGAGTGTCTCCTCTGTAGAAAGATGACCAAGAGAGGCCTGCAGAACAGAGCTGCAAAACTCGGCACCCTCTTTGCTGCAGATGCGATGTCCATTGCATCGACGTTCTCCAGAGCTTCATCTTCCTCCCATGGATCTCAGGTAACTAAACCCAGGTCTTCCAAGACCGGCCGGTCCTCAAAGGGTAGATCTCCTTCAAAGCATTGAGATGCTACTAGCTTTGCCCTCGAGGAAAACATACCGGCAAAACAGCTCCAGTGGGAGGCCCTGACCTCCAAAGCATTAATGGGGGAACTCCTGGTGCCATGTTCTGGTGTTGTGGCCTGTTCCACTGGTACCGACACCCAGGCATCGGCAGGGGCTATGGATCAACGCATCTTGGCCATTGAATGCAGTCTAGCAGCTCTCTTAGCAGCCTCGATACCGCTAAGACTGCTTCAGACGGTTCTGCAGTCATCGGTACCGGTATCGGTACCAACCGCACCTGCTTTAACCGATGTGCTTCCCCCTATGCCGGCTCTTGAATCAATATCCGATATTGAGGGACAGGTATCGAGACAGTCTGATATCGACTTCGATCGATACCGGCATCAAGCAATGCAAGATCACACAGCACGGAGATACTTTGAGTCCTCCAATTCCGATGACTCTGCCGGTACCGGTGTGATTCAACCAGAGGATCCCTCTCCTCCTCAGCAGAGGATGTCTCCTCTGGAGGACATGTCCTTTCAAGACTTCATACGTGATGTAGCCAAAGGACTTTCAATCACGGTGACTCCTGAGAAGGAACCGAGAGCAGAAGAATTAGAAATTCTTCAATACCCGGCATCCCCTAAGGAAGCTGCAACTCTTCCTATTTACCGTATCTTGCATGATCTCTTGCTAAGAATGTGGGAGACTGCTTTAACGGTGTCTCCACACTCTGAGACTCGATACCATGTACCAAGTTCCACAATGCCCTGGATTTCAAAAGACTCAACTACCACACCATTCAATGGTAGTGGAATCGGCGATGCGTAAGATCAATTGTGCTAAATTGCATTCTTCCAATCCTCCTGGTCGAGAATCGAGGACACTCAATGCCTTTGGGTGTCGATGCTTTCAATCCTCGATGCTATCAGCTAGGATCAGCTCTTACATTCTCTACATGGGAATGTTTCTTAAAGAAGTTACAGGGGATTTAGAGCTCATGGCTCCACTTCTCCCCGATGACAAAAGAACAAACTTCCTCACTCTGGTCAGACATGCTCAGAATGTGTCTAAGATCATGAATCGTGCAACCTTTGATTGTTTTGAATGCATTAGCAGAACTTCTGCTATTTCCATCGGTGCACGTCGTATTGCCTGGCTCCAGGCATCAGATTTGGAACTATGGGTGCAGGATAAGTTAGATAATAATCCTTGTACAGGAGAAAATCTGTTTGGAAAAGATTGGCAAGACAAGGCTAATCAGATTGAGTCTGAAAATACCACCTTGAACAGACTGTCATGGGTTACAGCCAATCCAGCAAAAAAGACAACATTTAAGAAACCCTTTTTCAACAAGAAAAAGAAATTCTACCCATCTTACGCCCAGGCGGGCCACTGTCCAGTTCATGCTCCCCAGAAGGGGCAACAGCAATCCAGACAGCAAAGAAAAGCCCAAGTCCCCAGAGCTCAACCAGCTCAGCAGACTCAGCCTCCTCAGGGGCTTTGACTCCTTCCTAGAGAACTTGGTCAACCTGCCCCTGAAAGTTCCAGAACCTCTCACCATCCCAGGCAGACTTTGTCATTTTGCCAGAAGATGGCAGCAAATAATATCAGAAAACTGGACCCTTTCCAATTTTTGAGAGGGGTACAAACTTCATTTTCACAGTATGCCCCCTCCCACTATCTTGTTTCAAGAGATCACCTCACTATTGGCTCAGGGAGCAATAGAAGAGGTACCCAAATCCCAACAGGGCATGGGTTTCTACTCCCCCTACTTCCTCATTCCAAAGAAAACAGGGGGGATACAGACCCATACTGGACCTCAGAGAGTTAAACAAGTATCTGTTCTAAGAAAAATTCAAAATGATCTCCCTCGGAACACTTCTCCCATACATTCAGAGCCAGGATTGGCTATGTTCTCTAGATATAAAGGATGCATACACGCATATCCTTATCCACAGAGATCACAGAAGGTTTCTTTGATTCCTTTTTCAGGGAAGGCATTACCAGTACAGGGTTCTTCCTTTCGGACTGGCTTCTGCCCCAAGAGTCTTTACAAAATGCAAGGCAGTAGTAGCAGCATTCCTAAGAACTTTGGGAATATTCGTCTTCCCCAAATTGGATGTCTGGCTCATCTGAGCACCAACAGCTCCAGAAGCCAGCTTCACTCTCTCCCACACAATGCACATTCTGCAGTATTTGGGATTGGTCATAAACCTTCCAAAATCTCACCTCACTCCTTCTCAATCTCTAGAGTTCATAGGGGCTTGTCTGAACACAAGGCAGTCAAGGGCTTTCCTGCCACAACCACGTTGTCTTTGAATACTCCAGCTGGCATCTCAAGCAGCACTAAAAACCAGCTTAACTGCTCGAGAAATGCTTCAACTGCTGGGGCATATGGCATACACTGTACATGTGGTTCCCTATGCTCGACTCCACATGCGAGCAGCCCAGTGGACCCTATCTTCTCAGTGGACACAGGCTTTAGGTCACCTGACAGACAAAATCAGAAATTTCACATGTCTCATTTCATCCCTAACGTGGTGGCAGTCACTGGAAAACCTTCTCGTAGGCTTTCCTTTCCAGCAGCCACTGCCCCAAGCTACCTTGACGACAGATGCGTCCAAGTTGGGCTGGGGGGCTCACTTGGACAATCTCGCCATACAGGGTCTTTGGACCCAACAGGAGGCTTGCCTTCATATAAACATTCTAGAACTCAGAGCCATCCTCTAAGCTCTTCAGGTCTCTCAAACCCACCTCAGCTACAAGGCAGTTCTAGTCCAAACCGACAATCAAGTAGCCATGTTCTACATGAACAAGCAGGGTGGAACAGGTTCTCAGGCATTGTGCAATGAAGCTTTATGCCTCTGGGCCTTTGCCAGGAATTCTCAGATCCATTTTCTAGCGGTGTATCTTCCAGGCAAACAAAATCTGTTAGCAGACAAACTCAGTCGAGTACTTCTGCCACACTAGTGGTCTCTTCATCAAGAGCAAGTCACTCGAATTTTTCAGATCTGGGGAACCCCAAAGATAGACTTCTTTGCAAGTCCTCCGAATGCCAAACTTCACCAATTCTGCTTGAGAATTCCGGCTCAGAACAGTCAGGCAAGGGATGCTTTCCACCTCCACTAGGGTCAAGACTTCCTCTATGCCTTCCCACCCATTCCCCTCATTCCCAAAACTCTGTTCAAGCTTCAGAGAGACAGGGGCCATATGATCCTCATAGCCCCACATTGGCCACGACAAACGTGGTATCCTCTGCTTCTACGTCACTCTCAAGCCAGAACTCTGGAGTTAGGATATGCTCCAGATCTGCTTTCCCAGGACAACGGGAAGCTACTGCACCCAAATCCTCAATCTCTACACCTAAGGGCATGGCTCCTGAGAGCCTAGAATTCCAGGATATCAACCTTTCTCAACAGGTAAAGGATATCCTTCTGGCTTCAAGAAAATTCTCCACAAGGCGAGTCTACACCTTCAAATGGAAAAGGTTTTCTATTTGGTGTTCTAAAAAGGACTACCAGTAGAATAGTTACAGGGGTACCTGCTCCATTTATCATCCTCTGGTCTTAAGACCAATTCAGTAAGAGTCCACCTTAGTGCCATTGCTGCTTTTCACAAGCCCTTAGATGGACAACCTGTTTCCTCGCATCCTCTTATAGCAAGGTTTATGAGAGGACTACTCTTAACTAAACCTCCCATTAAGCCACCACCTGTGGCATGGGATTTAAATCTTGTCCTTGGGCAACTCATGAAACTGCCCTTCGAACCGCTGGCCACTACATCCCTGAAGTTTCTGTCTTGGAAAGTAATCTTTCTAATTGCGCTCACTTCTGCAAGACGCATCAGTGAGCTCCAGGTTTTAGTGGCTGATCCTCCTTATACAAGGTTCCATCCTGATAAGGTAGTTCTTAGAACTCACCCACATTTTATGCCAAAGGTGGTTTCGCCTTTTCATTTAAACCAGCCGGTTTACCTTCCTGTATTTTTCCCTAAGCCTCACGCTTCCAATGCAGAAAGGAATCTACACACTCTAGATTGTAAAAGAGCTTTAGCCTTTTACCTGCAAAGAACTAAGCAACATTGAAAATCTTCTCAGCTCTTTGTTGCCTTTGACTCTAGTCATCTTAGACTACCAGTTTCCAAACGAACTCTGTCCAAATGGATTGCAAATTGCATATCCTTTGCTTACGAGAGCAAAGGACTGTCTCTTGAAGCTCATGTCACAGCTCACAATGTGAGAGCAATGGCAGCCTCTATGGCTAACCTTCGCTCAGTTTCCATTGACGACATCTGTAGAGCAGCCACTTGGGCTTCAGTGCATACTATTGCAGCCCACTACTGCTTAGACAAGAACTCCCGTCGGGATGCCTCATTTGGTCAAGCCGTTCTCCAGCATCTCTTTCAGAATTAGAACAATTCCTACCCGTCGTCCCGGATTTCGATGCCAGAGATCCATGGGAAGAAGCATAACCTATCTAAACCTGGGTTTCGCAACTTTCTGGGGTCATCTCCCTGGCATCTCTTAGCTGAGGAGTCCCCATATGTGAAGACTATATTCCTGCTTGTTCCTGGAGATAGTGTGGTTACTCACCTGTAACAGATGATCTCCGGGAACAGCAGGAATTTAGTCTTCACAACCCACCCATCTCCCCTAGGAGTTGTCTCTCTCTCTATCTCTATCTCTCGTTCTCTCCTTTGTCTCAGCTATAAACTCAACTGAAGAGGGAGAGTTAGAAAGGCGGGAAGGCAGCAACGCAGGCTCAGTGGGATGCTCCCAAAAACTTTCCTATTAGACGCTGGGGAGCGTTCCCGCGCAGGCTCCATCGGTACCAATGATACCCATATGTGAATACTACATTCTTGCTGTTCACGGAGATCACCTATTACAGGTGAATAAGTACACTTTCTCTGATTAGTCTTAAATGGGCAACATTGTAGCTTCAATCCATGTCCCCTAGTCTTTTTACTTTTTGAAGTCATAAACAACTGATCTATGTTTACCCGTTCTACTCCATTCATTAATTTATAGACCTCAGTCACATCTCCCGTCAGCCATCTTTTCTCTAAATTGAAGAGCCCTAACCCTTTAAGCCTTTCCTCTTATGGATATCCTTCCATCCCCTATTTCTTATTTTTAAGATGCAGCAGCCAGAACCGCAAGTAATACCCAATGTGCAGTTGCACCCTGGAGCGATACAGAGGCATTATGATATCCTTTGTTTTTTTCTCTATTCCTTTCCTTATGATTCCTAGTATTCCATTAGCTCTCATGGTCGCTGCTGTACACTATGGATAATGCCTAGATCCTCTTCCTGGGTGGCGACTTTTAATGAGAACATGTATCGTGTAGCAATAGTTTGGGTGGTTCTTTGCACGTGTCACATTAAATTTCATCTGCCATTTGGATGCCCAGTCTCCCAGTTTCTCAAAGTCCTCTTTCAATTTTTCACAATCTTCTTGTTATTTAACAACTATGAATAATTTTGTGCCATCTGCAAATTGATCACCTCACTCATTCTCATTTGAGGTCATTTATAAATATATTAAAAAGCAGCAGGTCCAGCACAGATCCCTGGGGTACCCCACTATTCACCTTTCTCCATTGAGAAAATTGACTGTTTAGCCGTACTCTATTTTCTATCCTTTAACCAATTCCTGATGTACAATAAGATACTGCCTCCTTTTCTACTTCTGCTCCTACATTTTAATTTCCTCAAGAGTCTCTCATGAGGGATCTTCTCAAAAGCTTTCTGAAAATCCAGATACACTGTATCAACTGGCTCACCTTTATCTACCTGAAAACAGCACAGCTGATTGATAAGGTAAAACCTCTGCTGGCTAAATTCCTATCAGTACACCAGCGATGAGCCCCTACCCATTTTGTCTGCGTTCTTGCTACTTTACATCTGTAAGTACTGTTTACCTTTGCTCTTAATCTGACCCTGTATGGGCCCCTCTGCGCTCGGGCCCTAGTTAACAGCACCTTCCTCACCTCCCTCTTAATCTGTCACTGCATGAAATAAACACCGTGCAGTAAGTGTCGGGGGTTGCAGTTCCAGGGCCGGGGCAAACCTCATCCCTTGAACCCTTCCTCCATCCCCCATTGCTGTCACTGCTGTTCCTCTCCAAGACCTGCAGCAGCAGCTGTGACCTCAAACAGCCCCACGGCGCTTACCTTAAGACTTTGGCGCCATGGGGCTGTTTGGCTTCACCCTCTCCAGTGCCCGATGTTGACTTCCGGTTTTCATGGGAGGCAGAAGCCAGTCCCATGGCACCAAAGTTTTAAGGTAAGCGCCGTGGGGCTGTGTGAGGCCATTAGCGCCGCTGCAAGTCCTGGAGAGGAGCGGCAGCCATTGCAGTGGCCTGCCCCTGTACCATTGGTGCACTAGGCAGATGCCTAGTTTGCCTTATGGTCGTGCCGGCCTGAGTGGTACTGTTGGATAATGCTCATCTTTTCTCAAATTTCTTGCATTGTCCCTTCTGCAAGACAAATGCATTTTCCTTATCGCTTCTCCGGGCCAGTCCAGGGAATGTTAGGGTTGTCAATCCCCTTTAGCAGCTGAGGAATGAAGACTTCAAGTTTTCTTGAGAGGTGAAGCCACTCCCCCTGAGGTCAACCAGCCAGTCTTTCAGTCCTCAGCAGCTGAAGAGGATCGATTCTGTCTCTCTCCCTTATTTGAAAGCTAGTGCTTGTTTTTATTTTCTTTATTGGAGTACCAGTTGGCTCTAGCAGAGCTGATTTTCTTCTATAGTCCTGAGAACCCTGAATTATTTCGGGAAATTAGAGACGTCGAGTAATTGCTACTACTAAGCGGCGTAAGGTAGAGCCTGCCTTTTTGTCCGCCTCCGTCTCTCTTTAGGCAGATTGAACATGGGAGCCCCAGTTGTTTCCTCTGTCTTGACAAGGGCCGCCCTTGTGCAAGTCCCGCTAGCAGCGGGATGAAGTCTCGGCGCCCGCCTTCTCCTGCCCGGTCAGGGGAATTTGTTCGGGTGAGTGTGTGTAGCTGTGCGGCGGCGTTATTCAGCATCGCACTCTAAGCGGGCGGTTGTCTGACTTCTCTGAGCCGTAGCGCGACAAGCGGGAACGTTTTTCCTCGTTCGTGGGTCGTTACGGTGAGCAAGTTCTATGGCAGAGAGGCCGTCTTTACCCGCGGGAAAGGCGGCCATTTTATGCGCGCTGGCCATTTCACCCGTGGATCAGCACCGCCCGGCAAAAAGGAAAGCTAAGTCCGCTAAGGACGTTTCTGAACAGATTAAGCCTCCGCGGACCGTCTGAGTCTCTGGAGGGGATTTCGCCGTTTTTTTCCCCAGAGTTTATTCTGGCTATGCACAAGGCATTTTTGATGAAATCCTCTCAGCCTGCTCCTGTGATATCGCTTCCAGACCCTGTCCCAGTACCGCTGGTTCTTCCAGTGCCAGAGGGTCCTGGAGAGGGTACTTCTCAGCAGAGGGAGCTTTTATAGGACCCATTGGATCCCTTTGCTGCTCGGATCTCTGAACCCCTAGGTCAGGGGGAGGCAGAACTTCTTTCAGATGCAGGCTTGGACCTAGCTCAAGAGGAGCTAGAGGAGGGTGAAATTGCGCCCGGGGAGGATCCCAATATCTTTCGGGTATTTCGCAAAGAAGAGCTTGCAGCCCTCATTTCCCAGTCCTTGTCAGCGTTGCACCTCCTTCTTCCTTCAGCATCTCAGGAACCTTTGGAGGACCCATTGTTACAGGGCTTTAAGGCAGAACAGCGCTGTTTTCCGATGCACCGTGTTATAAAGCAGATGATTGAGTCTGAGTGGGAGTGTCCGGAGGCTACTCTCCGTGATAGCCGCGCCTTGGCTCGCCTTTACCCCGTACCGCAGGAGGAGAAGGACCTATTACGCATGCCGAAAGTGGATGCGATAGTGTCGGCAGTGACCAAAAAGACTACCATTCCTGTGGAGGGGGCGACGGCGCTTAAAGATCTTCAGGATCGGAAATTGGAGATTCTGCTCAAGCAGGCGTTTGATTCTAGCGCCTTGGCGCTACAGGCTGCTGTTTGTGGAGCATATGTTTCTAGAGCGTCCATTCCGTGGCTGCAAGGTGACGCTTCGATGGAAGCAGCTTCTACGAGTGGAGCGGAAGGTGCGAAGTTGGAGTCGGCCGCGGCTTATATGGCGGACGCCTTCTATGATTTGCTGCAGATTGCCGCCAAGACCATGGCGTCGCTGCCAGGCATTTTCTGTGGTTGCGTAACTGGTCGGCGGATGTTTCCTGTAAGTTGCGTCTTAGTAAATTGCCCTATAAGGGGAAATTACTTTTTGGAGAGGCGTTGGAAAAGATTGTTAAGGATCTCGGAGACTCTAAAGGAGGGCGTTTGCCAGAGGATAGGCCAAAGCTGGTTAGGGGAGCTGGTGGTCTCCGAGGTTCCGGTCGGGACTCCCGCAGGTTCCGGGGAGCGCGCTTTGCTCCCTATCCCAGGGGCCGTACAGGCTTTCGCGGACAGTCCTTTCGAGGAGCAAGAGGTTTCGGCAGGTCCTACTTCAATGCTTCTCAGCCATCGGCTAAGAAGCCACAATGAAGGTTTGCTGGTCCAGGCGCCGGTGCCTGTAGGAGGCCGCCTGCAGGACTTTCTGCCAGCCTGGACTGCGATCACCGCAGACAAATGGGTATTGGAAGTCGTACGAGAGGGGTACGCGCTGGACTTCGCTTGCCCGTTGTCCCACGCCTTCGTACGATCTCCCTGTGCGCCGGGTCTGAAGTCTCAGGCCATTTCCGACACTCTTTCTCGCCTCTTGCAGCTCCAGGCGATAGTTCCGGTACCTCGAGACCAATATGGCTGCGGTCAATACTTGATCTATTTCGTGGTTCCCAAGAAGGAAGGTTCTTTTCGACCGGTGCTGGATCTCAAGAGCGTAAACCGCGCCTTGCGGGTGCCCCATTTTCTCATGGAAACGTTGCGTACTGTGATTCGGGCGGTGCGGCCGGGAGAGTTTCTCTCATCCATAGATCTCACGGAAGCCTATCTTCACATTCCCATCAGGCCGTCTCATCAGCAATTTTTGCGGTTTGCCCTTCCTATGGGCCATTTCCAGTTTCAAGCGTTGCCGTTCGGACTCGCAACGGCTCCGAAGACTTTCACAAAACTGATGGTGGTGGTAGCAGCGGCGCTGCGGAAGGAAGGGATCCGTGTTCATCCGTATCTCGACGATTGGCTCATCCGAGCCAATTCTCAATTCGCCTCCGTGGCGGCGACGGCTCGCGTGGTTCAGCTTCTGGAGCAACTCGGTTGGGTCATAAATCAGGCCAAAAGTCACTTTCAACCACTAACGCAACTGACTTATCTCAGAGCCTTCTTCGACACGGCTCGAGGGGCAGTCTTTTTGCCCGAAAACCGGGTAAACAAGATTTTACAGCAGGTGCAAGCGTTTTTGAGGATGTCTGCTCCGTCGGCGTGGACGTATTTACAACTCTTGGGGTCCATGGCGGCGACCTTGGATCTGGTGCTGTGGGCCAAAGCTCACATGCGTCCTTTGCAGCATGCGTTGCTTTCCCGATGGTCGCCTCAGCTTCACCCCCTCTCGCAGCGTCTGATCTGTCCGGAACTAGTGCGGCGCAGTCTAGAGTGGTGGATGGACCTGGCACATCTGAGAGCGGGAATTCCCTTACAGGAGCCGTTATGGGTATTAGTCACCACAGACGCCAGTCTGGCAGGCTGGGGAGCTCATTGTCGGTCGCAGATCACTCAGGGGTGTTGGTCCACAGAAGAGAGCACGTGGTCAATCAACAGGCTGGAGCTCCGCGCAGCTCGCCTCGCCCTTCAGAACTTCGAGAACTTGATCAAAGGGACGGCAGTCCGGATTTTTTCCGACAACGCGGTGACGGTGGCCTATATCAATCGGCAGGGGGGACTCGCTTCTCACCGAATGTCAGGAGTTGATGTCTTGGGCAGAAAGCCGTCTCCTGGCGTTGTCGGCTGCGCACGTGGCTGGCAAAGACAACGTGCAGGCCGATTATCTCAGTCGCAATGTGCTCGACCCCGGGAAGTGGGAATTGAACGAAGCAGTTTTTCACGAGCTGACATTGCGTTGGGGGCAACCAATTATGGATCTCATGGCTACTTTCAGCAATGCCAAAGCGAACCGTTTTTTTCAGCAGACGCAGGGAGCGCATGTCAGAGGGTCTAGATGCTCTGGTTCAGCCATGGCCGGAGGACTCTCTCTTATACGTTTTCCCTCCTTGGCCGATGTTGAATCGGATTATTCAGCGAATAGCGGGACACCGCGGGACCGTGATTCTAATTGCGCCAGATTGGCCTCGACGTCCTTGGTATGCCGATCTGATTCGACTCTTGGTAGATTCGCCTTGGCGTCTTCCGGTCCGGATCAATCTGTTAAGTCAGGGACTGGTACTCATGCCGCAGGTAGATCGCTTCTTGCTTACGGCTTGGCTCTTGAGAGGGATCGCTTGAAGCGCAGAGGTTATGCGAGTTCCGTCGTGGCCACATTGCTTCGGTCTAAGAGACCTGGGACTTCCCTTGCGTATGTTCGAGTATGGCGGCTATTCGAGGATTGGTGTGGACGGCGCAACGTTCTTCCTCGGTCGTCTTCTTTACCGCAATTGCTCTTATTTCTCCAGGAGGGGTTGGATAAAGGTTTGGCTCTCAGTACCCTTAAGGTTCATTTGGCAGCGCTCGCATGTTTTCGTGGGTCTGTGCAAAATCGCCGTCTTTCGGCGCACCCGGATGTGCAACGATTTTTTCGGGCGGCTAGGATACTCCATCCCCCAGTACGTCAAATAGTGCCTCCGTGGGATTTAAATGTCGTTTTGGAGGCGTTCTCCCGTTCGCCGTTGGCGTCAGTTTCCTCGCGGTGCGTGCGAGAGTGTTCCTGGAAGACAGCGTTTCTGGTTGCCTTATGTTCAGCGAGGCGAATTTCGGATTTGCAGGCCTTGTCTTGTCGGGGGCCTTATCTTCAGTTTCTACCTGAACGGGTGTTGCTACGGACGGTGCCTTCTTTTTTGCCTAAGGTGCTCTCCGTTTTTCATGTTAATCAATCTGTAGCCTTGCCCATTTTTTCGGATCTGTCAGATGCTCCGATAGACCGTGCTCTCCGAAAATTGGATCTTGGTCGTACCTTAAGATATCTAAGCCTTTTCGGAAGACGGACAGATTGTTTGTCCAGTATGCCGGATCGAATAAAGGTCAGGCGGCGTCAAAGTCCACAATTGCTCGTTGGGTGCGGTGCGCTATTGAAGCGGCTTACCGTGCCAAAGGGCGATCTCCGCCAGTTGGTCTGAAAGCTCATTCCACTCGAGCTCAAGCAACTTCCTGGGCGGAGTTTGCCTTTATTTATTTATTTATTTAGCTGTATTTATATCCCGCTTTTCACCGGGTCAAAGCGGTCAATTGGGGGATACATTTAACATGAGGGGATATGAGACACACACACTAATACATACAGGGAACATGGGCATTGGAGGATTAAGTGGCTTGCCCAAGACCGCAAGGAGTGCCTATAGGACTAGAAATCCCAATCCCTCCGGCTTGAGATTGCTGTCCCCAGGTGGGACTTGAACCCCCGACCCTCCGGCCTGAAGTACCTTGTCCTAACCACTAGACCACGCCTCCCTCCCTTTGTTCCTCCAGTGGAGATTTGTAGAGCTGCGACGTGGTCTTCTTTGCATACTTTTACGAAGCATTACCGATTGGATGTTCAGGCCAGAGATGATGCGAAGGTTGGAGCGTCGGCTCTTATCGCGGGGCTTGCGGGTCCCTCCCGAGTTTAGGTACTGCTTTGGTACGACCCTAACATTCCCTGGACTGGCCCGGAGAAGCGATAAGGAAGGCGAAATTAGGTCTTACCTGCTAATTATCTTTCCTTGAGCTTTCTCCGGGCCAGTCCAGGGTCCCACCCTTTCGATTTCAGGTACCTCTGTCGAAGTGCAAGAATGCTATCCAGATATTAGTTTCGTGCAAATGGGGTACCTTGGGGCTTCTATGGTTCTTTCTCAGAGATGTCAGATATTCATTGCAGAAACGAAAAAAAAAAAAAAAAAAAAACGCACACCATGCAGACCAGCACTATTTTTGCTTCCTCCTTCCGAGGGACTATAGAACTTTATCAGTTGTTAACGAGTTGACCTTGTGTTTTTCAGTTCTTTACTAGTTAGCTGCTTTGTCAGGAGAAGACTGGCTGGTTGACCTCAGGGGGAGTGGCTTCACCTCTCAAGAAAACTTGAAGTCTTCAGTCCTCAGCTGCTAAAGGGGATTGACAACCCTAACATTCCCTGGACTGGCCCGGAGAAAGCTCAAGGAAAGATAATTAGCAGGTAAGACCTAATTTCACCTTCTTTTTTTAAATTTTGTTGTACATTCATTTGTCATCTGATTAAAAGAAGCCTAACTTTCCTTTGAGTAATGAACACATTTACTTGAAAGGTACTCACTCGCCTTTCCACATTATTCATGGCCACTGTAGTTTTTTATCCTTATTCGACTGCAGAGAACCGAGAATCCCCTGCTTCCACCCTGGAAGGCTGCTTCACGAAGCCATGAGGACAGGTGGCTCATTTGTACACATCTGCAACACTCCCTTTTCCTCAGCAAGTCAGAATTGCCCATGTGGATAGTGCTAGGCTTCGAGTTTTGAAAATGGCTGTGAGGAAATGCAGGATATCTTTGGCATGCGATTTCCCTTCTTTAAGTAAGCCCTTCATTGTCATGCTCACATAGAGTTTTGTGAAGAGAGCAGCTTTTCCAACCTTAGATTACCTATCTCTCGGTTTTCTTTGCATATATTTGATATTGTTTCTCTTCTGTTTTACAATTTCAGTAACAGCACCCTCTATCCACGTGTGGGATGCGATGAACAAACAGACTCTTGCAGTGCTGAGGTGCTATCACTCAAAGGGGGCTTGCTCAATCAGCTTTAGTGCCACCGGCAAACTCCTCCTCTCTGTTGGGCTGGACATGGAGCATACCATTACCATTTGGAAGTGGCAGGAAGGTAGGAAGGCATTTGTTTATAGAGCGCATGGTAATAACAGTCTTGTAACACAGTAAATGATGGAAGATGAAAACCAGTAGTCCTATCTAGTCTACCCAGTGACACTCTCATTTTCTCTAGTTTTTAACACTTAGCGGGTAGATAAATGTATACGTTTGAGACTGTCATTATTTATAAACTGCTAGTGCATGGAGACTAAAAGTGTGATCTGTAAAGACATGAGATGAAACTGCATCGCTGTGACTGGGCTAGGTAACTTGGGAGAAGATGAAGACTCATGACATCAGATCTCAGCCTTGGTTCCAAATGAGCTAGAAGCCCAAAGAGTAGGAGGAAAAGTGCTGCCCCATCTCCCCGCACCTCAAAATAAGTGATACAGTAGAACTGGGAATCACAGTACAGCAACTATACACCACAATGTCCTTGTCAAAAACTTGCTGTGAATTTTTAGATTTAACCAAGAATAAATTTTGTTTTATTTCTTTGTTTCCAGCTGCCAAAATTGCCAGCAGAGTTGGCCACAATCAGCGCATCTTTGTAGCAGAATTCAGACCAGATTCAGACACCCAGTTTGTGTCGGTGGGTGTAAAGCATGTGAGGTTCTGGACCCTGGCGGGAAGGGCTCTGTTCAGTAAGAAGGGGATGCTGAGCTCCATCGAGGATGCCCGCATGCAGACTATGCTCTCCGTAGCCTTTGGAGCTGTAGGTACCTAATAAGAGGATCAGAGCAACAACTTAACTGATCAGATGTCACTGTGTTGTATAGACCTTTTGGTATGGAGGGGAGGGACACTAATATATAATATAGAAAGATGGCTGGTTTTGCTAATTGTGTTTTTCTGAGCATAAACTAAATGTTTCCTGTAATTTTGATCACTGTGTGGACTTCGTCTACTATCAGATTTGCTCTCCCAGGTCATCATCTTATCTGTACCAATCTGACTTTGTAAATTATGGCAGATGAGGTCCTCCCAGTCTGTCAAGGGGTCTTCCTCTCTGGTTATCCATCAGCTCCCCCTTCCCCTCCACCCTGTGTCTTTTTTACCCAACTTTTAAACCCTCCTCTTACTACTGCCTTCCATATCAGTTTTAATTTGGTTACAGCCACGACCTCTGGTGGTGACCACCTCAGACATTTGTCATCTTCCTCATTAGTTCTTATAAATCCCATAAATTAATTCAACTCCCAGAACCACTTTGCCCCCTGCCTCACTGCCAAACTTTGTAAAAATATACACAGTCATCCAAACTAATGAAGATATTGCAGAACTATCAGCAAGGGTGGGCAAGCCAGGCTCATGCAGAAATGCCAATCCTTGGGGAGGAGCGCTAAAGGACAGAAGTACAAGGGGCAACCTGCACACCAACCAGCCCCCTTTCTATATCCTTTCCCTAGCTTTAGGCATTACCAAGTACTCCCTTAGCTGGTCATTAGTTGTCCAGTCTACCCCAGCATGAGGGCAAATCACTTGATCTGTACATTCTGCCAGGATAGGTGGCGGATAGAGGAGCTGTCCTGGTAGCTGTGTTCCCCAGCTATGGTCTTGGCTTCTTCGTGATAATTCACTAATGGTCCGGAAGCAGAGCCATCCTAAGGGTTTCTGCCATCCCAGCCAGAAGCCTCCCCTCCCTGCACTGCTACCACCACCAATTCGGTGGAGGTGGGCCGGTGGTGGCGGCTGTTTAAACGTGGCAGCTTTGTACCTCTGTGCTTCCTGTTGGAGGGGGTTAAGAAGCTACAGGCCATGTGTGCCGAAGCACATGGCCTGCCGTGGGCACTGTGCCACCCACTAAGGTCTTCTTTCCTAGGCGGCCATCTAGTGGACGGGATGGGACGGCCCTGCAGAGAGGAGACAGGCAACTGTAGATCAATTTGTTTAACATCATTTCTAACAAAATTATGGAAACATGATAAATAGTTTTGTTCACCAGGGATAGAGGCATTTAAATACTTGAAAATTTTAATCCATAAACAAATCCTTTCCAAAGAAAAGGAATCTGTAGAACTAAGGGACATGATATGAAGCTGCAGGGAGATAGACTCCGAAGCAGTATCAGAAAATATTTTTTAAGGAAAAGGTGCTGAGTGCCTGGAATACCCTTCCTTAAAAGATTATGGAGACAAAAACAGTAATGGCAAGAGGATGGGAGCCAAGCATTGAGTGGTACCACTCAAAAAAAGCAGTGAAATGGCTTTCACAGTTCTAAAAAGACATGGGGGGTGGTTGATAACTTGCATGGAGAGACAGTTACAACTATAAATGAAGGTATGGGGAGTAAGGGACCTGCATGGAACAGCAGTTACAACCTTAGCCATGCTACTAAGCAGATTAGATGGAGCATGTACTCTGTTACTATGCTAATAAAGAATACAGGACACGGTTTCACAACATTGAATTCTTGAGGTGACAAAAATGCTGGATCAGGGAGGTACAGTATTACCTATTTGACTAGTAATGCTGTCAACACTGTTCTGCATAAAAAATGACAAGCAAGCACACTAGTAGGGGAGTAAACAAAAAGATTGTAAGTTGCATGAGGTACTGGTTAAGAGGTAGGATGCAGAAGGTGGTTGCTAAAGGAGTCCACTTCATGGAAGGCAGAGTGATCTGTGAGGGTCCCCTAGATCTCGCTACTGGAATGCTTCTTTTCCATGCCATAATTAGCAACATCGCAGAGGGTCTTAAGGGGTAAATAGTCTTGTTGGTAGATGCTTTTAAAGTCTGCAACAGAGCTGACACACCAGAAGGGATGGAAAAATGAAAGAGGACTTGAACACATGGAGAGTGGCCAAGGGTTACGTTCACGTCAATTAAAAAATATGTAAAATTATGCTATAGGACAAGCCTAAAAGCACTAAACCCGCCTCATCGGTACAGGAACAGTCCAAAGACTATCAGCGATTTTGGGCAGTCCATTTTGCTCCGTGAGGTCAGTCCTTTTGCGGAGGCCGAGGGGCCAACTGCGGCTACCAGGCAGGTGTTGGTGGCGCTTCCAAAAAGACACAATGAAATCAGGGGGACTCGGGTGGAGATTGTTGCAGTGGGCAGCAGGCTCCATCAGTTTTAGCTGTGTCTAGGTCCAAATCACCTCCAATCAATGAGTGCTGGAGGTAATCTGCGATGGGTATGTCCTGGAATTTGCGCATCCTCTAGCTGACACTTTTGTGTTGTCTCTGTGCAAGGCCCCGGAAAAGTAATAGGCTGTCTCAGATACCCTGCAGCGTCTCTTGCAGTTGGATGCCATAGTGCCAGTGCCAGAAGGGCAGTGCTAGCATGATGGTTATTCCATTTACATCATGGTTCCCAAAAAGAAAGGATCCTTTCGCCCCATCCTCAATCTCAAGTATGTCAATATGGCTGTCCATGTGCTGCATTTTCACATGGAAATGTTGCATTCTGTGATTGTAACCATCAGAAAAGGCGAGTTCTTAACCGCATTGGATCTAATGGAAGTATACCTGCATGTGCACATTCGGGCAGAACATCAACATTACTTGCAGTTTGCGGTCCCCATGGGACATTTCCAATTTCAGGCACTACCTTTCGGTCTGGCAATGGCTCTGCGGACTTTCACCAAGATCATGATGGTGGTAGTGGTGGTGATGTATTTCAAGGGTGTGTTGGTTCACCCTTATCTAGAAGGATGGCTGATCCAGGTAAAGTCCTTGGAGGAGAGCCATGCCAGCACACAGCAGGTGTTAGACCTTCTGCACGGGCTTGGTTGGGTGGTCAACCTTGACAAGAGCTCGCTGACTCCGACTCAGGATCTCACATATTTGGGCACACATTTTAACACTTGGGTTGGTCTTGTCTTCCGCAGGAGCAGATCCAAAAGATCCAGGGGCAGATTCGGCGATTGCTGAAGCAGTCGGCGCCATTGGCATGGACATATCTCCAGGTGCTGGGGTCCATGGTACCGATGGCGGACATCATGCCCTGGACTCGGGCAGGACATGCGGCGATTACAACGGTTCCTGCTGTCGCATTGGTCACCGCAACTTCATTGTCTTGCCCGGCGACTCTTGTGTCCCTTAGAGGTGCAGCTCAATCTAAATTGATGGTTGATGCCAGCAAACCTCCAGATGGGTATGCCGTTGGATCCTTTGGATTGGACAGTGATAACAACGTACACCAGCCTGACCGGCTGGGGAGCACATTGCAAGGATATCGGTCGGTGGAGTAAAAGCTGTGGTCGATCAGTTGCCTTGAGATGAAGTCTTTTTTCCTAGCTCTTCAGGTCTTCCAGACTTTGATGTTGCAGAAGGCAGTGCATGTTTTCTCAGACAATGCCACAACAGTGACATACATCAATCACCAGGGAGGCACTGGGAGTGCAGTACTGGCAGAGGAGATTATGCCTTTTCTTCAGTGGGCAGAGGTGAATCTCCTAGCATTGTCAGTGGCACATGTAACAGGGAAAGAAAACATTCAGGCTGATTTCCTCAGCCGCCAACAGTTAGATCTGGGGGAGTGGGTGCTGGGGGATGCCAGTGATAGACCTCAGGGCATCCACACTGATGCAAAGGCCAGTTGGTTCTTCAGTCAGAAATGAGAAAGGATAGCAGAAGGACTCGATGCGCTAGCACAGCCCTGGCCAACACAGGACCTTTATGTGTTTTCCTCCATGGCCTCTGATCGGCAAGGTACTCCAGATGATAAAAGCGCACTGCGGACTAATGGTGATGGTGGCACTGGACTGGCCTCGTCACCCATGGTATGCGGACTTAGTCCATCTCTCAGTGGGGGAGCCCTGGCGACTACCTCCATGCAGCACCCTCCTGTCTCAGGATCCCATCCTCATGCCTCAAGTGGATCGATTCTCGCTTATGACTTGGCTCTTGAGAAGGCTCGCTGATGAAGAGTGGATACTCATCACAGGTAATAGCCACCTTGCTGAGGGCACGTAAGCAATCAACTTCCTTGTCCTATATCCGTGTGTGGCGGCTGTTTGAGAACTGGTGTGTGATCAATGGCATATGAGCCATGTCAGCAGCAGTGCCGGACATCCCAGTGGTAGTACTGATGTGTTATCGGGAGTGCGTGCAGGGGAGTCTCCCTGGCAGTGTATCTGGATGTAGCGAGATTCTGGCATGCAATGAAGCAGTTTTGACCACCCATCTGATCAGTGGTGCTGGCCTGGGACCTCATTCTGGTTTTATCCATGTTAACGGAGGGCCCCTTTGAGCCATTGGCAGTGGCAACTCTGAAGGATCTGACCTTTAAGGTTGTTTTTCTAGTGGCCATCTCTTCCACATGGTGCATTTCCGAACTGCCAGCTCAGTCGTGTAGGGAGCCCTTTTTGCTTCTGTCGAGAGAGATCACTTTATGGATTGTCCTATCCTTTTAGTATCGGCATTCCACATCAATCAAGCAGTAGTGCTTCCGTCCTCTACTGGGTTGGAGGATCAGCACGTGCGCCAGCTCGATGTGCACAGAGCGCTCAAGCGGTATCTCAAGCATACCGAGTCTTCCAGGAAGTCGTTCAGTTATCTGTCCTCTTTGGCAGGCCACGACGAAGGGAGGTGGCCTTGAAGACTTCAATCTCACGCTAGTTCAAGGAGGCAATTGTGTCTGCCTACTTGTTGCGCAAGAAGACTCTGCCATCTGGTTTACGGGTGCATTCAACCAGGGCAAAGGTGGCTGCGTGGGCAGAATTTAGCTTGGTACCGCCTGCTGATATTTGACGGGTAGCTACCTGGTCGTCGCTACATTCTTTTGTGCGACACTACTGCTTGGATGTGCAGGCATGGGAAGACATGCATTTTGGGGATCAGGTGTTACAGGCTGGGCTTGCTGGTCCCTCACGTTCTTTACTGCTCTGGTACATCCCTGGAATCTAGACTGGACTGGAAGGATGCTATGGGAGGTGAAATTAGAGCTTACCTGCTAATTTTCCTTCCTTGAGTCCCTCCACTCCAGTCCAGAACCTGGCCATTTGTTTAACTTTCGCGAGGCCTGGCATGAGCCGTCTGGGTATGGAGGAGTGCTGGGCCCCTTTTCTCTCTGGGGGATTTAAGAAAATTTTGCCTAGGTGTTTCCAAGAGGACATCGCCTTTGGTACCAAGTTCTTAAAGGAATTCATTTGTACATAGTTTTGGAGGACTTGAAAGAGTCTTTCTGATTGTTTGTTTGTTCTGCTTAGGAAGAATCGTATTGACTTCTTGGGGGAGGGTTCAGTCCCTTAGGTGGTGACATCACAGAAGTTAGAATACTCAGCCTCCATCTGCTGGAGGTGGGACAAACCCTGGAGTCTGGACTGGACTGGAGGGACTTAAGGAAAGAAAATTAGAAGGTAAGCTCTAATTTCACCTTATAAAATTGTGAGGCTCATACAGATGTAAAAGCAGGTGCTCTGAAAGACTGCTATTACTTGGATGCAGTCTGCATATAGGTGTTCCCGGGGACATAGTTTGGGCACAGCGGAGGAGCAGTTGCAGTGAACGCCTTTACAAAATACTCGCCTTTCTGGACTTTTCATATAGGCGACCTGTTATAAAATTACCCTCCCACAAGTTATACCTGTTGTTGCATGGACTTCTTAACCATAAAACTGAATATCACTGCTTAAATGTGTAAGTTATCCAGCTCAGTGGCCTGGCCCCTAGAATACCCCAAATCCTGCCCTCTTTTTTGGACATATAGGAGATGCACAGAAATCTAAGCACAGTTTCCAAATCATCCTGCTAGACCAGTCCATACTAGTGAGTTATATCCCCATGGCAGCAGATGATGCAGCCCAGGAAATCTCCTTGGAGGGCCGCTCCATGTCCTAAGCAGGCAAAGCAGATCTCCTGGATGGTGGGCCCTTGGATGCTGCCACCCCAGAGGGCCCTGGAGAGGGAGTCTTGGCAGGAAAGGGCACCAAGCCAGAGCACCCAAGGTCCCAGGCCTGATGGAACAAGGACATAAACTGGGACGAATTGGGATCCCCAGGCTGCTGAATTTGTTTTGACAAAAGAACAGGAGCCTCCGAGAGGAGAAGCCACAGCTTGAGGCAAAAGAGTCTCCATGCCCTCACAAGCTGTAGAAGACATGCCCACGGAAGAAGTTTCCCCTGGATCAGACGCACAGGAAGTGCAAAGGCCGTCCATCAAAAAGGCAGCACTGAAGAGAAGAGGGCATCCATGCAGTACAAAACTGTGCTCCTTTCACAACAGTGCAGAGAACAAAAAGGACGGGAATGCCAAGGCAAGGGCCCCGACGGCTGCTTACACTCCCACAGAACAAAGGCCTCGCAGTATAAAACAGAAGAAATGGGTTCCTGCGGTGAGAAAACCGATACAAGAGGCCAACCGTGGGTAAAATCAATCCTAAAACAGTTGCTCCAGTGAAAGAAGGGCAAAGGAAAAATGGCAGGAGGAAACTGTGCTAGAGAGACCTCAGAAAATGGCACCGGCAAAGAAAGCCCAGGCTGTGACTCCCACCACCCCCGCAGAGACGCAGTGAAAGAAAAGCGGCAGGAGAGAGGAAGAAACTCTGAAGAGAAAAGTGAAGAGAGGGAAAGGGGTGCAGCACTACTCCAGTTGCCGCCCGAGTCCTGCAGGGACCAGCCACTGGCTGAGATATTACACAGAGCTCTGGGGGGTTTTTTGTTTGTTTTTTAAACTTTTATACTTTGAAAACAAAAAAGAAATGAAAGCCTGACAAGAAGCCCCACTTCAGTAGGCAGGAGCTCGGGGGCCACCCTTGAAGACTGCTCTGCTCCTCTTGAGCAGGAGCCCTCCCCTCCAGGCAGCTTAACTGAGCCACCTGATCAGGAGCCCACTGGCCAAATCCCGGGAAACCCTGGAGGGGTACCTCTTGTGTGCCCTGAAGACGTCTGGTACCAAAAAGAGCTACACTGGACTGTCACCCTCAAAGTGATCGCCAGGAGCAGACTAGCTGAAGTCTACCATCTGCTGGAGACAGAGAAAATACTGAAGCTGACCCCTAGGGAGCATGTAAAAGTGTCAGCGATGATGTCGCTGAAGCTTCTGATTGATTCTTTCTCTGTCTCCATCTTCTGGCAGGGAGATATAACCCACTAGTCTGGACTGGTCTAGCAGGAGTTTGGGAAAGGAAATTAATGGTAAGTGAAATTTCACCTTATGAAAGGACTTAAATGCGTGAATGAGCACTTTCATGCCTGCTGTAGGAGCTGGCTGTTCTGTAAATGTTTGCATAAGTTCAGTGGTGTGTACTTTCAATGTGGGCGTGCCTAGGGGCGGAGCTTGGATGGAGCATAACTTTACGCATGTAAGTTATGAAATATTATAACTTAGCATGTTTCGGACAATCTAGTTGCGGGCACATATGCCTGCTGTAGAATCACCTGCAGCAACTAGACTGAGGTGCGTCTTTACATCCCTCTTTCATAAAGTAAAGTATGCACGTACCTCACTTTATAAAATAGGTGCCAAATATGCGCATGGCAATGCATGAAAACTGTGTGAGAGTGTATAAAATTACCTTCCTAGGGAGTAATTTCATAAAGTCATTTTTGCGTGTCTGTGGATACATATGTGTAAATGGCCCTTTACAAAATTTCACTGGCATGAAAGTACGTGCATTGACATGAAGACATGTACATTGTGGTTAGTTGCAGTGCCAACTGCAAAAATGTTTTTGTGTTTGTTTTTTTTTAATTTTAAAATCTTCAGCATTTGAACAGAAAACTTTGGGTAATTTTATAAGAAGGTGCCTAGTTTAAAACGCTAACCTAGCTGCTATTTTATAAAGATATATAGGTGCCCATGTTTTTTTTATAAAATACTCATAAGTGGCAGAAATCACGTCTTGCATGCTGGCGCAAACATTGCCACCTGCTTGAGAGCAGCTGTAAATAACCACCTGTAAAGTTTGCCCATGAGCGCATCGATTAATGCATTCTATAATCAACACACATCCTTGTGATCTCTGTCCAGCCTGTGCTCCTGGATATGCCTATCAGCAAAATATTTAACTATCAAACCCCATGAACCTGATTATTATTTTTATATCTAATACTTTGTAGTGGCTAGGAGAATGTTCTTCTGCAGACCAAGAATAGAATAAATCAGCCCAACCCACTAGATTTCCCTACTATGAAACACACTGCACAGTTTCTTCAAAACTGAAAAGAGGTGACATTATGCCAAGACAATTAAATACACCAATAATGCATAAGATTTGTGCCTTTCTCCTTTTTCTCTCTCTTGAATTTATGTAGAAGCGTGTGTTGATTCTACTCTTTTCCCCTGTTTCAGAATAACTTGACTTTTACGGGTACTATCAGCGGAGACGTGTATGTCTGGAAAGATCACATCTTGTCTCGGATCGTGGCCAAGGCTCACAATGGGCCTGTGTTCACAATGTACACCACACTCAGGGACGGCCTCATAGTCACAGGGGGCAAGGAGAGACCGTGAGTCCCTGTCTCATAACCTTTATTTATTGTACTGAGGTAAATGAGACCTTTTTTTTTCTTTTGTCTATCAATCTCATAAGAATCACAAAGGCAAGGACTGTCTGGAAGCAACTTAAAAATCTGATCAGACTTTAGTTTAACATGGAAAATATATCTGGTAGAAGCCGTATATCTATACTCTGCATTCTCTTTTGACAGAAGTATCTTTTAGGACTTTTTATTCATGTCCTATGGTTCTGTCTCCTCCGAAGATAATAGGGAACTAGCTACAGAACAAATGCACAAAGCCTGCAAGGACAAATCAGTGTGGGAAGGGGGTAGGGAGAGGAAAACTTCAGTTGTAATTGTGAAAATGCCCTAAATTTGGAAGCTGGGATGCTTTATAACTTTTAAAATAAAGTAGCATGATTGACATATTAGTTCACTTCAGTGCATAGAAATGGATGTCGGGGTGTGGGATGTCAGACGTGAAAGATTCAGATCTCACATGTACTCACTGATTATCCCATCCCTTTGGCATGACCTTCATTGAAGATCAGGTCAATAACCGATTATATTCAGACCTAGTGGCAGCATTTTAAAAAATATGTATATTCAGTGCTGCTATCTGGATAAACACTGTATATACCATGGAAAGTGCATGCCACCAGTAGCTTTACATATAACGGCAATATGCAGCCTCCATGGGCAGGGGAGGGGTGGAATTGTAATCTTGCAAAGCTTTTTCTATGTGTAAAACCTGTTTTACATACAGAAAAAATACTTTTATAAAATTGCATGAGTGCACCCGCACGTAAACCACACACATGGAAAGTGTACATCTACTTTTATGCAATCTGTACATAGGCATTCCAGGGTGTAGTTTGAGAAAAGTAGAGATGAGGTTTCAATGTACATGTGCATTTTATACAGTACATTTGTACACTCGTAGGGTACACGCACAAATCTACACCTTCTTTGGAACAAGTGTAAATTTGTGCATCAGCGTTTGTGTGCCATTGGGGCAGGATCTGGGAGCCTGTTATCTCCAGGAATCAGCAGGAATGAGTCTTCACATATGGGTATCGTCGGTACCGACGGAGCCTGCGCAGGAACGCTCCCCAGCGCCTGCACGCTGCCTTCCCGCATTTCCCAACCGCCTCTCTTCAGTGCTTTTCTGCGGAGCCAGCAGGTCGTGTTCCTGTCACCGCAGAAGAATTCTTTATTTTTTTCTTTATTTTTCTGTGTCGCGTCTGCCTTCTTCGACGTCAGACCGGTACCGCCGGTCTTTTCTTTTCTTTCTTATACAAAAAACCCCCCCAAAAAACCTTTTCTTTCTTCAACTGTGCATTTCCGGTTTGGGCCTTAGGCCTGAACATTTTTCTCCTCATGGAGAAGCCCGCTTCCGGGTTTAAAAAGTGCACGAAGTGTGGCGGTACTACTTCTGTCACCGACACCCATGATTGGTGTCTAAAATGTTTGGGTCCTGACCATTCCATCACGGATTGTGTGTCCTGTACCATGATGTCTAAAAGAGGTCGGCAGAACCGAGCAGCCAAGCTCAGTACCCTGTTTCCCTCTGATGCAGCCTCGGTGGCATCGACTTCTTCCAGGGCTTCTTCTTCCTCCCATGAATCTCAGGTAACCAAACATAAATCTAGCCGGTCCTCGAAGGGCAAATCTCCCTCTAAGCATCGAGATGCCTCCGGGCTTGTCCTCGAGGAATCCGCACCGGCAAAATTACCCCGGCGGGATGTTCCGACTTCCAAAGCATTATCTATGGGGGTCACAGATTGACATCGATGGCTCGGCCTCGACCAATCACCTGTTGCCGTGTTCTGGGGTACCGGTGGCCTCCACCGGTACCGACATCCAGACTCTGGTGGCGTTGATGGATCAGAAGATTCTGTCCATGCAGCGCACCCTAACGGCGTTTATGCAGGCTTCGACGCCTTCGGTACCGCAACAATCTCCGTTGCTGGTACCGGCTCCGGCACCAGCATCGTTTCCGGTGCCGGTACCGATTGCATCGGCTTCGGTGTCGACTGCAACGGTACCCTGTCCTGTGATGCCCATCGGTACCGAACCGGTACCGTTTACTCCCGATGTCGATCCCACTTGGTACGTGTATCAGGCTTTACAGGAGCATCCGGACAGGCGATACTTCGATTCCTCCAAAGACTCTGATGAGTCGGAGGCTTCTGTCGAGGCACCGGTACTTCTTCCTCAGGAGTCTGATTCTCCAAAACGAAGAATGTCTCCTCCAGAAGACTTGTCTTTTCAAGACTTCATTAGGGAAGTGGCTAGGGGCCTCTCCATTACAGTGGCCCCTGAGTCAGAGCCTAGAGCCAAGCAATTAGATATTTTGCAATACCCTAAGGCTCCTAAAGAAGCAGCCACCTTACCTATTTGAGATTCTCTGTGATCTCATGTTGAGCATGTGGGAGACTCCTCTTACTACCTCTCCTCATTCTCGTAGGTTAGACACCATGTACCGTGTCCCTCTTTGTCCTGGCTTTCATAAGTCTCAGCTTCCTCACCACTCTATTGTGGTAGAGTCTGCCATGAGGAAAATAAAGAGTGCAAAGAGACACTCATCTAATCCTCCAGGACGTGAATGCAGAACCCTTGATGCTTTTCGCAGAAGGGTTTTCCAAGCTAATATGCTTGCTGCCAGAATCAACTCCTATAGTCTCTATATGGGGATGTTTCTAAAAGAAGTCACAGATCATCTGCAGACTTTAGCCCCTTTTATTTCAGAAGATAAAAGGCAGGAATTTCTCACTTGGCTTAAACATGCCCAAGATGTTTCCAAATTTTCCAAACGTGCAGCCTTTGACTCTTTTGAGTGTGTAAGTAGAGCCTCGGCTATTGCCATAGGTGCACGCAGGATTGCTTGGTTACAAGCATCTGATTTGGAACTCTGGGTCCAAGATGAATTGGGAAATCTTCCTTGTACAGGTGAAAACCTTTTTGGCAGAGACTGGAAAGCAAAGGCCACTCAGATGGATGCTGAGAACTCTGCTTTGGATCGACTTTCAAAGTATACCTCTGCTCCTGCTAAGAAAAGATTGTTCAAAAAGACACCTTTTTCTAAAAAGGGAAGATACTATCCTGCTTATGGTCAGCAGGCATCTTCTGCAGGTCGTTTTGCTGCAAAGCATCAGCAACCACCTAAACAGGCCAAGTCAAAGGCTGCCAGGCCTCCCACGGCCCAGCAGCCTCAGCCTCCTCAAGGCCTTTGACTTGCAACTAGAGAACTTAGCCTTTCTGGCTCTGGAAGAACCAGAGCCCCTCACCATTCCAGGAAGGTTAGCTTACTTTGCTCCCAGATGGGAGCAAATCACAGCAGAGCAATGGACCCTCTCCATTATAAAGGAAGGGTACAAGCTTCATTTCTTAAACCTTCCTCCCCACACCATGGTGAAACAGTTCAATTCTCCAACATCTCTCCTCAACCTTCTGGGTCAGGAGATTGCTACCCTTCTTGCCCAAGGGGCAATAGAAGAAGTACCCCTTCTTCAACAGGGCTCAGGGTTCTACTCCCCTTATTTTCTTATTCCAAAGAAAACAGGGGGCTACAGACCCATTTTAGATCTCAGAGAATTGAACAAGTTTCTATTCAAAGAGAAATTCAAGATGATTTCTCTCGGTACTCTGCTGCCATACCTTCAGAGTCAGGATTGGCTTTGTTCTCTAGATCTCAAGGATGCGTACACCCATGTCCTCATCCATCCAACACACAGAAGGTTCCTTCGGTTCCTTTTTCAAGGAAAGCACTACCAATACAGGGTGCTTCCTTTTGGTCTGGCCTCTGCACCAAGGGTGTTCACAAAATGCATGGCAGTAGTAGCTGCATTTCTGCGCACTCTAGGAATATTTGTTTTCCCATATCTGGATGACTGGCTCATTCGAGCCCCATCCCAGTCAGAGGCCCAAACTTGTCTAACCTGCACAATGCGTATCCTTCAGTATTTGGGACTGGTAATAAACATCCCAAAATCCCATCTCACCCCTATTCAGTCCCTGGAGTTTATAGGGGCCTTGCTGGATACCACAACTGCAAGGGCCTATCTTCCTCAGGCCTGTTGCCTACGCTTGGTGCAGTTAGCCTCCCAGATGCAGTTAAAGTCCCATTTAACTGCTCGATAGATGTTACAACTATTAGGCCACATGGCATCCACCATGCATGTGGTTCCATATGCTCGCCTTCACATGAAGGCAGCTCAATGGACTTTGTCCACCCAATGGACTCAGGCATCAGGTTGCCTGTCAGACAAAATAGCAAACTCCAGTCGCCTATTTTGGTCTCTCCAGTGGTGGAAGTCCCCTCCAAATCTGTTGCTACCCCAAGCAACTCTGACAACAGATGCTTCTCCAATGGGTTGGGGAGCTCATCTGCAGGATCTCTCCACCCAGGGCATCTGGTCTCCACAGGAGACTTCTCTGCATATCAATCTTTTGGAACTCAGAGCAATATTCTTAGCTCTCAGAGTATTCCATTCCCTGCTCAGCTACAGGACAGTCCTCATCCATACGGACAACCAAGTAGCCATGTTCTATGTAAACAAGCAGGGCGGCACTGGCTCTCTGTCGCTTTGCAACGAAGCTTTGCGACTGTGGGCCTTCGCCAGAGAGCATCACATCCATCTTCTGGCAGTATATCTTCCAGGCATTCAAAACTCTTGGGCGGACAGACTCAGTCGAGTTCTGCTCCCACACGAGTGGTCCCTCCACATGGACCAGGTAGCCAGGATTTTTCGAATTTGGGGAACCCCGGACATAGACCTCTTTGCAAGTCCGTGGAATGCCAAACTTCCCCGGTTCTGTTCCAGAATTCTGTGTCAGGGAGTTCAGGCCAAGGATGCCTTCCTCCTTCACTGGGGTCAAGACTTCCTTTATGCCTTTCCATCAATTCCCCTAATTCCCAAAACACTATTCAAGCTTCAGAGAGATCGAGGGACCATGATCCTCATAGCTCCACATTGGCCACGCCAAGTGTGGTACCCTCTACTTCTGCATCTCTCTCAAGCTCCTTTCCTGGACTTGGGCTCTGCACCAGACCTTCTGTCCCAGGAAGGGGGAACATTGTGGCACCCAAACCCCCAGTCGCTCCATCTCAGGGCTTGGTTGCTGAGGTCCTAGACCTTCAAGTTTTTCATCTCTCTCAGCAAGTCAGAGATGTTATTCATGCCTCTAGAAAGCCTTCTACTAGGCATTCCTATGCTTTCAAATGGAAAAGATTTACCATTTGGTGTTCAGAGAAGGGTCTAAACCCTCTTGCAATACCTCTGAATTCTCTACTAGAGTACCTCCTGCATCTATCCCATGCAGGCCTGAAAACGAATTCAGTAGGAGTCCATTTGAGTGCTATTGCAGCGTCCCTCAAGCCTCTCAATGGACAACCTATTTCCTCTCACCCTCTTATAGCAAGATTCATGAGAGGCCTTATTTTAACTAAACCTCCCATTAGACCACCTCCAGTGGCATGGGACTTAAACCTGGTTCTTGGTCAGCTTATAAAGCCACCCTTTGAACCTTTAGCCACCACCTCCTTGAAATTTCTTTCTTGGAAAGTTGTTTTTCTCATTGCAGTCACCTCAGCAGGCCGCATCAGTGAGTTGCAAGCTCTGGTGGCTAATCCACCTTATACAAGGTTCCATCATGATAAGGTAGTCCTCAGGACCAATCCACACTTTATGCCTAAAGTGGTCTCGCCTTTTCATCTGAACCAGGAGGTATATTTACCTGTCTTTTTTCCAGGACCTCATGCATCAAATGCAGCGAGGAATCTTCATACCTTGGATTGTAAGAGAGCTCTCGCTTTCTACTTACAAAGAACACAGCAACATAGAAAATCTTCTCAACTCTTTGTTGCTTTTGATCCTTCTCATTTAGGACTTCCAGTCTCTAAGAGAACACTGTCCAACTGGTTTGCTCAGTGTGTTTCTTTCACCTACCAGAGTAGGAACATTTCTCTGGAGGGCCATGTCACAGCTCACAATGTGCGAGCCATGGCAGCCTCGATGGCTCATCTAAACTCTGTGTCCATCGACCAAATCTGTCGAGCAGCCACCTGGGCCTCGGTTCATACCTTCACAGCCCATTACTGTTTGGACAAGGACTCCCACCGGGATGCCTCGTTTGGTCAGGCTGTCCTCAAACACCTGTTCCATTCCTAATCAACTCCTACCCACCTACCCTGGTCGGATGCCAGAGATCCATGGGGGGACGTGGAGCCCTCTGCAAGGGCACACAACCATGGGGTCTCTCCCTGGCATCTGCAGCTAGGGAGTCCCCATATGTGAAGACTCATTCCTGCTTGTTCCTGGAGATAGCACTGTTACTTACCTGTAACAGGTGATCTCTGGGAACAGCAGGAATAAGTCTTCACAACCCACCCACTTCCCCTAGGAGTTGTATCTCTCTCTATCTATCTTTCCTTTCCTCTCTCTCTCTTTGTCTCAGCTTTAAAACTCGAACTGGAGAGAGGCGGTTGGGAAAGGCGGGAAGGCAGCGCGCAGGCGCTGTGGGATGCTCCCAAAAGCTTTCTTACTGGACGCTGGGGAGCGTTCCCGCGCAGGCTCCGTCAGTACCGACGATACCCATATGTGAAGACTTATTCCTGCTGTTCCCAGAGATCACCTGTTACAGGTAAGTAACTGTGCTTTATCAAGGCACATAGGTGCCTATATATTTTTAATTGGACTAATTCCGTGCAATTCTTGCATGGCTTTCAGGATCTAACACCCCTTTGAGACTGAAACAAAATGAGCAGGTCAGAGCAGAAGATGGTATTGCCTGGACATAGAAATGAATTACAGATTATATTATTGTGATGGTGTGAAGGGGGCGGGGATGTGACAATGGGGAGAAGTTAATGTGTTTGCTGAATAATAAAGAGGTGGAAGAGAGATGGCGGAATTTGTGTTTTTGAAGTACTTGATCATGTATGTCGTTTTAAATTGAAAGCTGACATGTGGGGGGGGGTGTTAATTTTCAGTGGCCTCAAACTGATTTTCAAAGAGAAACTCGCACTCCACAGCAACTGGTGCCAGCGGAAAAGCACTAATCTGCATGCTTTGCATAGAAACATACTTTTTATATACAGTCAAACCTCGGTTTTCATTTGCCCCGGTTTTCATACGCTTCGGTTTTCAACGTCTTTTTTGACTGAGATTTTGTCTCGGTTTTCATGCATTGCTTCGGTTTTCAACGTCTTTTGACTGAGATTTTGTCCCGGTTCTCGTACATCGCCTCGGTTTTCATAAAGTACAGTACTGTAAATACATACACTCTCGCGCTGCACACCGGTCTGTATACACTGCCAGAACGCCCGCCCGGTCCCGGCAGCACTGCCCCCCGGACTCACCGATCGCCAGCATGATGAGAAGCGAAAGCCAGCTGAGCACGTAAATGAAACACATCCTCGAGCCTGGTCAGAGTCAGAGAGGCAAGGATTGCGCAGAGAGGAAGGCCCCGATCTCGTCCACAGCCTGCCCGTTCTCTGGAGCGCCCCCTCAGGCTCGGAGGTAGCAGGGAAGAAAAGCTGTCAACGTAAGCAGGAGATGTTGCATGAATGTGGGAGGCAGTTCTTTCTCTTGCAGGGTACGTCTGAAGCTATATCATTAAGATTTTCTGCCATTCTGAAGCATTGAGCAGATAATGTAAAGGTATTTTAATGGACTGAATCCAATGTGATTCCGAAGAGAGCTGGGCACAGCAGATTGTCAGGGGTGGCTAAGGCCAGATGTTAACGTACTGTACAGTACTGTACTTAGCTTGCTTTCAGTGATGTTAAATGTTCATTTATCCATTTCGTTAGTCATTTATATTTATTTCTCATTGTTTTCTGTATGTAAAAATATAGTTATTCTCTATAAAATATATTTTTTGTGAATATTTTTGGGTGTCTGGAACGGATTAACTGGATTTACATTATATCTTATAGGAAATATTGCTTCAGTTTTCATACGTTTCGGTTTTAGTCAGACTTTTTCGAACAGATTAATCATGAAAACCGAGGTTTGACTGTATTTATTTATTTAGCAGTTCTTCTATACTGCTTCATCTTGTAGCCAAGGTGGTTTACAAGGGATGAGAACAGAAAATTTGTACAAATAACATGAAGTTAAACAGAAATAACCAATTACATTGCAACATTTCTTACCCTAATTTGTATATAGTTCTACAAGTTATTAGGGAAAGGTAAGATTATAGGGGAGGTGGGGAATGGTAGGGAATTGGGAGTTGATGTATTCATATAAGTATAGATGCGAATTGAGTGGGTTAGGGATTTCTGGGTTGTTGTTGTTATGTACCTGTGTTGAAGTGATCTTTAAACAGATGCATTTTTAATTATTCTTTAAGGGAGTCAGTAAGACACAGCTCCAAGGGGCGAGAGTTCCATATTTTGGGTGTGAAGATAGAGAAGGCTCGCAGAGCTGTGGAATGCTTGCATTTATTTGCAAAGTTTGTAACTCTTAATAGATTTTGTGAGACTGTTCTTCTTGCTCTTGAGCTGTGATCTCCTTTGAATGAGTGGTTGATTACTACATGCTGATGAATTGTGGAAGATCTTGAAGGTGGTTAGCAGTGATTTATATTCTACTCTCATGTAAATTGGAAGTCAGTGTAGTTGCTGCAATGTTGGAGTGATGTGATTCCTTCTGTGTGTATTTTTGATGATTCTGGCTACTACATTATGTGCCATTTGTAGTGGATGTAGGGTTGCTTTTGCGAGACATTGATATATAATGTTACAGTAGTCCATGATAGGTATTGTGATGGCTTGGCATACGTCTCTGAAATCTGAAGGCTCTAGTAGTGGTTGTAGATCGTGCAGGGTTTTTGTTTTGTAGTAGGCTGTTTTGACTACATTTTTAATGTGGGCATGAAAGTTGAGGTTCTGGTCTAGCGTATTTCCTAAGTATTTTACTTGGTTTCTGACTTGAATGGTGGCTATTGCTAGATTTAGAGTTGGTAGTGGGGAAAAGGATTGATTTCTTGTGACATGCAAGGCTTCAGTTTTATTGTAGTTGATGTGCAGGTTATTTTAGGTGAGTCATTGAGAAATATTGTGGAGGCATTGGCCTATTATATAATCTGGCTGATTTGTGGAGAAGGTATATTAGGATATTGTCAGCATAGAGATGGTATTGGATCTTGTGTTTCTCTATAATATTATGTAGAGGTTGGATGAAAATGTTAAAAAGGAGGAAGGATAGGGTTGAACCTTATGGGAGACCTTGCTGAGGAACAACTGCATAGGAGGAAATGGTATCGTTTCAGTTGATGACTGTGGAATCTAGGTCAGGCAGGTTCAAGTTTGTGAGGGGTGTGAATTTGTCTAGGAAGAATTGTTTGTCAAATGAGCGGAATTTCCATAAGTTGTGCAGAGTTGCGCTATTTGGATTTTCGATGATAGTTTGTGAGGGGTGTGAATTTGTCTAGGTGCGTGGGGTCCTTAGTTCACCTCCATTTACATTCTAATTTCCTTAGTTATTGTTTGAGAAGTTTTAATTCTGGTGTGTACCATGGTGCCTTATATTGCATCTCCAGGAACAAGCAGGAATGAGTCTTCACATATGGGTACGTCGGTACCGACGGAGCCTGCGCGGGAACGCTCCCCAGCTTCCCAGAAAGGAAAGCTTTTGGGAGCATCCCACAGCGCCTGCGCGCTGCCTTCCCGCCTTTCCTAACCAACTCTCCTCAGTTCTTCTTTGCCGCGGAGCCAGCAGGTCGAGCCCTGTCACCGCTGAAGAAGTTCTTTGTTTTATTTTATTTCTTTGGTCGCGTGTCTGCCTTCCCCGACTCCGGACCGGTACCGCCGGTCTTTTCTTTCTTTCTTTTAAAAAAAAAAAAAAATTCGATATTTTTTCCTCACTTGGTGTATTTTTCTTCTTAAGGCCTCAGGGCCCACAAGAAAATTTCCCTCATGGAAAAACCAACCTCCGGGTTCAAAAAATGCACTAAGTGTAGCGGTACTATTTCTGTTACAGACACCCATGAATGGTGTCTTAAATGTTTGGGTCCTGAACACTCCATTCCGGATTGTCCGTCCTGCTCCCTAATGTCTAAACGGGGGTTACAGAAACGAGCAGCTAAGCTCCATGTGCTGTTTCCCGCTGAGGCACCGGCAGTAGCATCGACATCTTCCAGGTCTTCTTCTCCTGAAGGATCTCAGGTAACCAAACATAAACCTAGCAGGTCCTCGAAGGGTAGATCTCCCTCTAAGCATCGAGATGCCTCCGGGCTTGCCCTCGAGGATCCTGCACCAGCCAAACAACCCCAGCGGGAAGCTCCAGCTTCCAGTGCTCCTCCTATGGGGTTACAGGTTGACATCGATGGCACGGCCTCGACCGATCACCTGTTAGAATGCTCTGGGGTACCGGCACAATCTCCTGGTACCGACTTCCAGGCATTCATGGCGTCGATGGATCAGAATGTTCTGTCCATGCAGCAGGCTATACAGTCCTTCATTCAAGCTGCGACGCCGATGATACTGCATCGAGCTCCGTTGTCGGTATCGGCTCCGGTACCGGCACCAGCGCCGATGCCGGTACCGACTGCATCGCCATCGACTAGGATACCGATTGCTACGGTTCCTTGTCCAGGGCTACTTCTCGGTACCGATCCGGTACCAGGGACGCCCGATGTCGATACCGCTCGATACGCGTATCGAGCGTTAGAAGAGCACCCTGACAGGCGATACTTCGATTCCTCTGATGAATCTGATACATCAGATGAGTCTCCTGAAGTATCCATAGCCCTTTCTGAGGAGCCTTCTTCTCCCAAACGAAGAATGTCTCCTCCAGAGGACTTGTCCTTTCAAGACTTCATAAGAGAAGTAGCTAAAGGACTCTCTATTTCAGTAGCCTCTGAATCAGAGCTTAGAGCAAAAAAATTAGATATTTTAGGATACTCTAAGGCTCCTAAAGAGGCAGTCACCTTACCAATTCATGAGATTCTTCATGAACACATGATTGATTTATGGGAGACTCCTCTCACTCTCTCTCTCCTCATTCTCGCAGGTTGGACACTATGTATCGTGTCCCTCCTTGTCCTGGGTTCCAGAAAACTCAGCTTCCTCACCATTCCATTGTGGTGCAGTCAGCTATGAAGAGGATAAAGAGTACAAAGAGACACTCTTCTGCTCCTCCAGGAAGAGAATGCAGGACCTTGGATGCTTTTGGTAGAAAAATCTTCCAGGCCAGTATGCTTATTGCCAGAATCAACTCATATAGCCTTTATATGGGTATGTTTCTGAAAGAAGTGGCAGAAAAGCTGCACACTTTCCTCCCTTTTATTCCAGAAGATAAAAGGGAAGAATTCTTCATGTGGCTTAAGCATACTCAAGACATCTCCAAGTTTTCAAACAGGGCAGCCTTTGACTCCTTTGAAGGTGCCAGTAGAGCCTCAGGCATTGCCATAGCTGCTCGCAGAATTGCTTGGCTCCAGGCTTCTGATCTAGAGCCCTGGGTTCAAGATGGCTTAGGAAATCTGCCCTGTACAGGTGAAAATCTGTTTGGCAGAGAGTAGCAAATTAAAGCCACTCAAATGGATGCAGAAAATTCTGCTCTGGATAGACTTTCAAGGTCTACCTCCATTCCTGCCAAGAAAAAGACTTTTAAAAAGTCTTTTTTCAAAAAGGGCAGGTTTCCTTCCACTTCTGACCAACAATCTTCTACAGGTTGCTTTACCGCTAAGCGTCAGCAACCTAAGCAGGCCAGGCCTAAGTCTACAGGGGCTGCTCTAACCTAGCAGTCCCAACCCCCTCAGAGTTTTTGACTTGATGCTAGAGAACCTAGGGGTATGTTTACTAAACTGCGTTAGTGCAAATCGCGTTAGGAGTCGCGTTAGTGAAAGGAAAGCCAAAAAAGGACATGGGCGGGACATCGTAACCACTAACGCGCGTTCCCAAAACTAACGAGCGTTACAGGGCGCCGTGGTGCGTTACTGCGCATTAATCGTATGAAGGCGTACAGACACAAAACACTGAAACAGAGCTGTAGCACAATGGTTAGTGTACTGACCGCTGTTACAGGCAGCATGGGTTCGAGTCCCCAGTGTGCCTAACGCAGAAGGCTGGCCCAGGCATCACCCTGTACATTACATAGGGAATGAGGAGGCATGTTTTTCTTTACGTTGAGTAGTTGTTACAGAAACACACCCTCGCAGTGTGCGTAGCCATGTACGTTGGTGCGTGCGTGGCTGCGTGCGTTCGTACGGGCGTAGCCCCGTGCGTAGCTACGTGCGTTGGTGCGTGCGTTGGTACGGGCGTAGCCCTGTGTGTACAAACGTGCGTGGGTACGTGTGTTTTTACCAGCGTGGGTACCTTATATTACAGACTCTTTAGGGTATCTTGCACCTATGCATTATGCTAACAGATGTACGTGTGATGGCCTGTGGTGTATCTGAGCCTGTGAGCAGGTGCTGGATTTACCCAGGGTTGGATTGTGCCAGTCACACCCATGATGCACTGCACATGCAAATCAGCCGTCCACAGATACACACCATGGGGAATGCACCCCCACAGCACCTCGGCCTGGTAGGGGGAAGTGACCATGTGCACCCCCACAGCACCTCGGCCTGGTAGGGGGAAGTGACCATGTGCACCCCCACAGCATCTCGGCCTGGTAGGGGGTACTGACCTGACCGTGTGTTGTACTGGCACAGAGTAGCTACACACCGTCACATTGTGCGGGTACCGTGCTCACCCTGAGGGTGCAGTGAGGCGCCCAGCACCAGGTCCACAGCACCGTCCATGGCTGAAAGAGGCCATGGCGCAGGTCCAAAGCAGTGTTAATGTGTGAGATAGGTAGTTTCTGCACAAACACCTTGGATTTCTCTGTCTGTTTCAGTCAGGTGTTGCCCCCATGGACCCCTAGGTGGCCCATGCACCACCACCCCCCCCCCCTCCCTCAGGGCCAAGGGTGGCAAACAGGCTCTCCAAACAATAGATCCAAATTCTACCTCCCTGCAAAGGTGGCAGTAGAGGGGAACAGCAACCCCGGTCCTGCTGAGGAACAGACACACCACAGGGCAGTCAATGCAGCTCTGTACACATCCATAACACAATAGCAGACAGACATCAGGCCTGGATATGGTAAGCTGCACCCCACCACTATCTGATATTCTCCTGCTGCAAGCCACTCCATCACAACACATACCAGCTGCAAACAGTCTGCTAGTTAGTCAATAGTGCATGTGCCCAGTGGAAATGCATGCACCCAGAACTGGGATGTCAGCATACACAGCAAGCAGATAAATCAGTGATTAGGTGTTAGCAGCTTCTAAAGCTGAGGAGGTCACTGGAGTCAGCAACCTACTGTGCTCAATTAAAGTTCCCCTAAAACAGCAAAAATGAAGTAACCTTGCTTTTAAAAATATACACAAAACCCTTTTAAGAGCTCCCAGTCAGAGAGCTAGCAATGTAATAAAAACAAACCAAACAAAGAAACCCTCAAAACCTTACTTACTGTTTGATGTGTGGAGCCCTGGTTAGAAAAGTCTCAAAGGGGCAGGGCACAGGAGCCTATTTATGCAGGCTTCAACTGCACTCAGGAAACAGGCCCACTAACACCTGATTAGGTGTTAGCAGCTTCTAAAGCTGAGGAGGTCACTGGAGTCAGCAACCTACTGTGCTCAATTAAAGTTCCCCTAAAACAGCAAAAATGAAGTAACCTTGCTTTTAAAAATACACAAAACCCTTTTAAGAGCTCCCAGTCAGAGAGCTAGCAATGTAATAAAAACAAACCAAACAAAGAAACCCTCAAAACCTTACTTACTGTTTGATGTGTGGAGCCCTGGTTAGAAAAGCCTCAAAGGGGCAGGGCACAGGAGCCTATTTATGCAGGCTTCAACTGCACTCAGGAAACAGGCCCACTAACACCTGATTAGGTGTTAGCAGCTTCTAAAGCTGAGGAGGTCACTGGAGTCAGCAACCTACTGTGCTCAATTAAAGTTCCCCTAAAACAGCAAAAATGAAGTAACCTTGCTTTTAAAAATATACACAAAACCCTTTTAAGAGCTCCCAGTCAGAGAGCTAGCAATGTAATAAAAACAGCACAGGCATCTTTATTAAAGGCAGCATGGAACCTGAAAGGTGTGGGGCCCTCCAGGACTGCATTTGCGAGACTCTGCTCTAGGTAATGTGCCTGTTTCTGGTGTCTGTGTTTGGTGTGGTAAAATATAGGCGTATTAACCATGCGTATGTTCTCTGCAATAAAGGAGTGTCTTTACTATCACTGTTTAGTGGTGGGTAAAACTATGGGGACTGGGTTGGCAGGAGCCCCAGCTGGGATTTGAACCTGTGACCCTCTGGTCTTATAGGCACTGGCTGTGTCCGTTGCACCACACTGTGGCCACAGAGACAGTGCAGTCCCTGGAGATAGGAAAACCGGCCTGACGAGTCAGAAACCCTACTCTGCACAATTTTACCGTGGGCTCATTTACCTTGTATGAAGACCAACGTGCACATAAACCTCAAAAAAGACCTCGAAAAAAGGGGCACACACCCATAACCAAGCTGGGCAACAATGATATCATTGGGCAACATTAAAAAACACTCCCAGGAAAGCTCCAATAAAATGAAATGCTTTTTGAAAGGGTCTACAGAGTGTAGACCCTTCCACACATCATTTCTTTTTTTTGGAGCTTTCTTGGGAGTGTTTTTTATTGTTGCCCATTGCTATCACTGTTGCCCAGCTGAATTATAATTTTTACACTGTTTCTTGTGGTCATTTTAAAGTTTTATTTGCAATTTTGTTCTGTGCACATGTATCACACTGCTCACGTTTTGTAGGTTTCCCCGGTTTTGCTGTACATTGCTGACGGAAATGGTTTCTCTTCCCTTTAATATGCCTTTAACGACAGGTTTTCATTTGCGTTGGAATTGAGCTCTGCACTTCAGCGCGTTAGGGTGAGGGGAGCCTCTCCCTGCCCTCTCTCCGCCCATTGACCCCTTCTCTCCGCCCACTCTCCACCTTCTGCGCTGTTTTAACGCGCCGTGGGGCTTTACGATCGTTAACTACGGTTAACGCGCGTAGTATGACGTTAACGGTCATTGGCGCGTGATTACGCGCGTTATACTGCACTTACGATCGTTAACGTCGTACAACACGCGTTATTCACGTTTACCGCAGTTTAGTAAACATACCCCTTAGTCTTTCTGGCTTTAACACAACCAGAACCTCTCACCATTCCAGGAAGGTTAGCTCATTTTGCTCCCAGATGGGAGCAAATCACATCAGAGCAGTGGACCCTCTCCATCATAAGAGAGGGCTACAAACCTCATTTCTCAGACCTTCCTCCCCACACCATGGTGAGACACTTCAATTCTCCCACATCTCTTCTCGACCTTTTAGGTCAGGAGATAACTACCCTTCTTTCCCAAGGGGCAATAGAAGAAGTTCCTCTTCTTCAACAGGGGTCAGGGTTCTACTCCCCCTATTTTCTCATTCCAAAGAAGACAGGGGGATACAGACCCATTCTAGATCTCAGAGAATTGAACAAATTTCTATGCAAGGAGAAGTTCAAGATGCTTTCTCTGGGCACTCTCCTTCCATACCTTCAAAGTCAGGATTGGCTTTGTTCTCTAGATCTCAAGGATGCGTACACACAGGTTCTCATCCATCCATCTCACAGAAGATTCCTGCGTTTTCTTTTCCAAGGAAAACATTACCAATATAGAGTGCTTCCTTTCGGTCTGGCCTCTGCCCCAAGAGTGTTCACCAAATGCATGGCAATAGTTGCTGCATTTCTACGCACTCTGGGAATATTTGTCTTCCCATATCTGGACGACTGGCTCATCCGAGCTCCATCTCAGTCAGAGGCCCAGATTTCCCTGGACCACACAAGGCGCATTCTGCAGTATCTGGGACTGGTGGTAAACCTCCCAAAGTCCCAGCTCATCCCTACTCAGTCCCTAGAATTCATAGGGGCCTGGTTGGATACCACCACTGCAAGGGCCTACCTTCCTCAGGCCCGTTGCCAACGTCTAGTGCAGCTAGCCTCCCAGATTCAGTCAAAGAGCCACTTAACTGCCAGGGAGATGCTACAACTGCTGGGCCACATGGCTTCCACAGTACATTTGGTACCCTATGCTCGCCTACACATGAGAGCAGCTCAATGGACTTTGTCCACCCAGTGGACTCAAGCTTCAGGACCTCTCTCAGACCAAATAGCAACATCCAAACGTCTCTTTTGGTCTCTCCAATGGTGGATGTCCACTCAAAATCTGTTGCTAGGGTCCCCCTTCCAACAGTTGTTGCCCCAAGCAACCCTCACAACAGATGCCTCCCAGACAGGTTGGGGAGCTCATCTACAGGACCTCTCCACTCAGGGCACTTGGTCCCCTCAGGAGACCTCTCTTCATATCAACCACTTGGAGCTTTGAGCAGTTTTTCTAGCTCTCAAGGTCTTTCATACCCTCCTCAGCTACAAGACAGTCCTCATCCATACGGACAATCAAGTAGCTATGTTTTATATAAACAAGCAAGGAGGAACTGGCTCTCTGTCGCTTTGCAACGAAGCTCTAAGATTGTGGGCCTTCGCCAGAGAGCATCAAATCCATCTCCTGGCAGTATATCTCCCAGGAATCCAAAACTCTTGGGCAGACAGACTCAGTCGTGTTCTGCTTCCACACGAATGGTCCCTGCACATGGATCAGGTACTCAGAATCTTTCAAGAATGGGGAACCCCGGACATAGACCTCTTTGCAAGTCAGTGGAATGCCAAACTTCCCCGGTTCTGTTCCAGAATTCCATGTCAGGGAGTTCAGGCCAAGGATGCCTTCCTCCTTCATTGGGGTCAGGGCTTCCTGTATGCCTTTCCACCCATTCCCTTGATTCCCAAGACTCTGTTCAAACTCCAGAGGGATCAAGGATCTATGAACCTCATAGCTCCATGCTGGCCACACCAAGTGTGGTACCCTCTGCTTCTGCATCTCTCCCAAGCCCCCTCTCTGGACTTGGGAGCTGCTCCAGACCTTCTGTCTCAGGAGGAATGGACTTTGTGGCACCCAAACCCTAAGTCCCTTCACCTCAGAGCTTGGTTACTGAAGGCCTAGACCTTCAAGATTGGAATCTTTCTCAGCAAGTGAAGGATATCCTCAATGCTTCCAGGAAACCTTCCACCAGGCGTTCCTATGCTTTTAAGTGGAAAAGATTTTCCATTTGGTGTGCTGAAAAGGGTCTTGACCCTCTAGCACTACCTTTAAATTCTTTGTTAGACTATCTCCTGCATCTCTCCAATGCAGGACTTAAGACAAATTCAGTAAGAGTCCATTTGAGTGCTATTGCAGCATCCTTTAAGCCCATCAATGGACAACCTATCTCCTCTCATCCTCTTATTTCAAGATTCATGAGAGGCCTAACTTTGACTAAACCTCCCATTAGGCCTCCTCCGGTGGCATGGGACTTAAATTTGGTTCTTGGTCAGCTTATGAAGCCACCCTTTGAACCCTTAGCCACTACCTCCTTGAAATTTCTTTCCTGGAAGGTTATTTTCCTCATTGCAGTCACTTCTGCTCGCCGCATCAGTGAACTACAGGCCTTAGTGGCTAATCCACCTTATACAAGGTTCCATCATGACAAGGTAGTCCTTAGGACGAATCCACACTTTATGCCTAAAGTGGTCTCACCTTTTCATCTTAATCAAGAGGTATATTTACCTGTCTTTTTTCCAGCTCCTCATGCATCCAGTGCAGAGAGGAATCTTCATACTCTGGATTGTAAAAGAGCTCTTGCTTTTTACTTACATAGGACACAGCAACATAGAAAGTCTTCCCAGCTTTTTGTTGCTTTTGATCCTTCTCACTTGGGACTTCCAGTCTCTAAGAGAACACTGTCCAATTGGATTGCTCAGTGTATTTCTTTCGCCTACCAGAGTAAGAACCTTTCTCTGGAGAGCCATGTCACAGCTCATAATGTGAGGGCCATGGCCACCTCTATGGCTCATCTAAATTCTGTGTCCATCGACCAGATCTGTCGAGCAGCCACCTGGGCCTCTGTTCATACCTTCACAGCCCATTACTGCTTGGACAAGGATTCCCGCCGGGATGCCTTGTTTGGTCAGGCTGTCCTCAGACACCTGTTCCATTCTTAAACAACTCCTGCCCTCCTTCCCTGGATGGATGCCTGAGATCCATAGGAGGACGCAGACCCCTTTCAGGGTCCCATATCCTTGGGGATCTCCCAGGCATCTCAGCTAGGGAGTCCCCATATGTGAAGACTCATTCCTGCTTGTTCCTGGAGATAGCACAGTTACTTACCTGTAACAGGTGATCTCTGGGAACAGCAGGAATAAGTCTTCACAACCCACCCACCTCCCCTAGGAGTTGTATCTCTTTTCTATCTTTCCTTTCCTCTCTCTCTCTATTGTCTCAGCTTTAAACTCGAACTGAGGAGAGTTGGTTAGGAAAGGCGGGAAGGCAGCGCGCAGGCGCTGTGGGATGCTCCCAAAAGCTTTCCTTTCTGGGAAGCTGGGGAGCGTTCCCGCGCAGGCTCCGTCGGTACCAACGTACCCATATGTGAAGACTTATTCCTGCTGTTCCCAGAGATCACCTGTTACAGGTAAGTAACTGTGCTTTCCTGGAGATGGTCGTTTTCTGAGGAACAACTGCATAGGAGGAAATGGTATCGTTTCAGTTGATGACTGTGGAATCTAGGTCAGGCAGGTTCAAGTTTGTGAGGGGTGTGAATTTGTCTAGGAAGAATTGTTTGTCAAATGAGCGGAATTTCCATAAGTTGTGCAGAGTTGTGCTATTTGGATTTTGGATGATAGTTTTGGTAGTGTTAAAAGTTATTATCTTGTGGTCAGACCATGGTGTCTGTGATTTGTGGTTGAGGAAGGGAATTTAGTTGTGACCACTTAGTCGGTGTGAAAATGAAGTCTAGTGTTCTACCCCTTGTGTGAGTTGGTACAGTGATTATTTGTTGATATTGGAGTGCTTGCTTGGCAACCAGGAAGGAGGAGTATCATTTGTTATTTATGAATGGAAGGTTTATGCCTCGTAGTAGGATGAAATGTTTATTGCTGGAGCCGTAGGCACATGTTTTTGATATTTGTGGTGATAGGTCTGTTTCTTTTAAGGATGGTGATCTATATGCCAAGCAGATTGTAGTGTGTTGTAGATTGTGAGTAGGTCAAGATCTTCTGTTGAGTTAGTTTTGATGGTTTGAAATTGAAGGTTGTCTCTGGTGATAATTAGGGTGTCCCCCCCCCCTCTCCTATTTGTTCTGGGACAACTGAAAAGACTGTAAGCTGGGATGGATAGTTGGTTAAGGAGCACGTTGTCTGTCTGATCCATGATTCAGTGATACACATTATGTCAATATGGTTTTCAGTGATGTAGTCCACTAAGGTTGGAATCTTGTTTTGGGAAGACCATGTGTTGACCAAAATGCATTTAAGCAGTGGGTGATGAGATACTTCTTGTAGGTGGTAGTGTTTTGCGGTGAGAGGGGGTATTCTGATGAGGTGAGATGTGTGTCTAATGTGGACAACTGCATCAGTAATGTGGTCCGAAATTCCTGTGTTGATGTATAATGGGTATCGAGAGGGGTATTGGTGTTGTAGCAATGGTTGGTTCTATTAACATTAATGTTAGGGTAAAAGCTAAGAGAATTGTGATGATGACAGAGTAAACTACCATGGTTGTTGTTATTGATGTGTGGATTGTTGGTAATGTGTGTTGTGTCTACCTCATAGTAATAATTCTGCGTTGTAAAATGTTCTGAGGAAAGAAGGAAAAAGCTTCCCCTTTATATTGTGAGTGTGGCTCAGACGAGGGCGAAATTGAAACTTTAGCTAAGCATGCCTGGTGGTGCATTCATAATTGCAGACTGTATTATCTGATGTGTGGTGTTGAGTCCTGTAGTCATGTGGGTAAATCCACGTTCCCAGAGTGATTGACGATGTCTGTATTGGGATAGTTATTGAGACTGATTAGGTTGGCTGCTGTGGTCCAATAAAGACTTTGTTTAGTTCAGTGCTGTGATGATATAAGAGCCATTATGACATTGATTTAGTCCATGGTCCAAAGCGGGTCCATTGAGAAGGTGTTGAGCGGTTTTAACTGTGGTGTTTAGTGGTTTCGATCACCACCAAAAGGGCCTAAAGGCTCTTTGTCGAGGCCTGCCAGGCGAGGGCGTGCTGGAGCACACTTTAAAATTTAAAAGGATGTTCAGTAGCTGGAATGGGAGAGCGGGAAGGGGCTCGCCTCTTTGCTTCTTGCCACTGCTGCAGCTTCAGGGATCCCCAATCTGTTCTTCTGCACCAGAGCGCATGTTAAAATTTAAAAGGATATTCGGCAGCCTGATTGGTGTAGAGGGGGAGCAGGGAGGGGGCTCACCTCTTTGCTTCCCGCCACTGCTGCTGCTGCAGGGATCCTTGATCTGATCATCTCTAGGAACAAGTAAGATTTTAGTCTTCACATATGGGTGAACCTCACCAATGGAGCCCGTGCAGGAATGCTCCCCAGCGTCCAACAGGAAAGCCTTTGGGAGCACTCCACTGCGCCTGCTTGCTTGCCTACCTGCCTTCCCAACTCCTCTTCTTAGTTCTTCATTTTCTGCAGAGCCAGTAGGATGCATCGCCCTGTCACCGCCGAAAAATGTCTCTCTTTTGTGGAACATCGTGCTTCTGCTTTCCTGTCGACGCTGGTTCTGTCAAATCTGACACTCGTCCCGATAATTCTTTCATTTTTTATTTTTACATTTTCAATTTTCTTTTCTATTGATTTTCACTGTGATTTTCACCACTAAACTAAGCCTCTAGGCTTCCATAGCCTTATCTTCCATCTCGAAGACAACTTTTTAGTGCATGGAAAAGCCAGTCAGTGGTTTCAAAAAATGTACCAAGTGTACTGGTACCATCTCGGCCACTGATAAACATGACTGGTGCCTCAAATGTTTGGGTCCTGAGCATCAACCCAATTCTTGTCCTTTGTGCCAACAAATGACAAAGAGAGGCCTCAAGAACTAAGCCAGATAATTTGGATTGTTGTTCGCCTCGGACTCGATTTCAATGGCTTCCACTTCATCAAGGGCATCAACTTCTTCTCATGGGTTTCAGGTTTCTTCAAAGTCCAAACACAAAAGTAAGTCAGAGTCTCTGGCCAATCCCAAATTCTCGGCATCAGCGTCGAAGACCAATACCGTGGCCAGAGAGGCGTCCTAGCATAAGCATTGCGACTCCCCTAATAGTGCTTCTGATGCAGACCGGCCAGCCAAACAACCCTGGTGGGAGGATCTGTCCTCCAAAGCACAAGTGGGGCTCTGGGAATCTTCTAAGGCATTGACCTCTGGAGAGCTACTGGTTCCATGTTCTGGGATGGTGGCTCAGAGCCCCGTAGGTGATTCCTTCCAGACATCGCCCATCTCCCTAGACCAGCTGGCTCTCTAGCAAGCTCTCGAGAGGAGTTTGGCAGCACTCATGGCCGCCTCAGTACCAATAACATTGAGAGCTTCAGGGGTGCAGGCTTCAGGACCAAGCCTACAGCCAGGCGCATCGGGCCCGATGCTGACCTTCGAACTGGCATCATTGGAACCAATCGATATCCCCGGTATGCAAAAGACTCAAACTGCCATGGCTCTCGGTTCTGATACCTCTGAGTATTGGATCGACCTTCAACGTCCATGAAGCATCGAGGTTGAACCCAAGACTTCTGATACTTTTATTTCTTACCAGACTCTGATCCCAGTTTTTCAGAATCTGACGGGGGGGGGGGGGGTCACTCGATTCCTGAAAACGTCCATACATCCCTTCAGACCCTTTGCCGCCTCAGGAATGGCATCAGTCCCCATCAGAAGATATGTCCTTTCAGGACTTCATATGTGACATGGCAGTAGAATTCTTTATCACTGTACTCTCGGAAAAGTAACTGATAGCAGAGGAATTTGAGAGACTTCCAGCAACCTCCGATGCCCAAGGAGGCAGCTACATTATCACTGCATTGTATCCTGCAGGATCTTATGCTCCGCATGTGGGAGGGCCCACTCACAGTTCTGCTTGTCAGCAAGAGACTCAATACCATGTACTGAGTACCAGAGTACTCAGGCTTCCAAAAACTTCAACTCCCCCACCACTCAATGTTGGTGGGATGGGCGATGCACCGAATAAAGAGCTCTAAGAATATTCATCCATGCCACCTCGATGCCTTTGGGCGTCAGTGCTTCCAAGCATGCATGTTGGCCTCCAGAATCAACTCTTACATGCTGTACATGAGCATGTTTCTGAAGGATGTCTCCAGGGATCTGGAAACTTTCACTCTCCTACTTCCTGAGGATAAGTGGAGTGCATTCTAGACACTCATCAAACAAGGCCAAAATACTTCTAAGTTTCTTACCAGGGCCTCTTTTGATGCCTTTGAATCAACAAGCAGAGCTTCAGCAGTCTGCATTGGGGCTAGCAGAATGGCCTGGTTACAGGCATCAGATCTTGAGCAATGCATCCAGGATAAACTGGCTAATATCCCATGTACTAGAGAAAACCTTTTTGGCAAAGATTGGAGGGAAAATGCAGAGGAGACTGAAACAGATGATCTCACCCTAAAATGCCTTTCCAGGAAAACAACTGACCCATCCAAGAGGAAGGCTCTTCCTAAGAAAACTTTCTATTCTAAAAAGAAGAGATACTATCCTACATACCTACCTTCTGCTGCCTATCAACCTCAGCAGACGCAGCAGGTTCCTCGCCAATTCAAGAAGCTCAAGGCTCCTAAGCCACAGTCAACTGCACAGGCACAACCTGCATCTGTTTTTTGACTCCTTCCTAGAAAGCATTGCCAGTCTGTCCCTGGAGGGCCCCCAGCCCCTCCAAATAGCAGGCAGACTTTGTCACTATGCCCACAGGTGGCACCTCATAACATTGGAGCAGTGGACACTCCAGATTGTCCAAAGGGGTTATCAGTTTCACTTCAAAACCTTACCCCACACCAGCATCACAGGGGATTATCCCACACAACCCCTTCAAAGTGCTCTCTTAAAAGAAGAGGTGACCATCCTGTTGTCCCAGGGTGCCATAGAAAGAGTTCCTCATCCTCAAACATTTCCTCTTTATCAAACACCTTACCTACAGCCCTGAACCCCAGCCACTCTCATATAGTTCATCCCCAAAAATGTAAAACACCAAACAGGAGCCTTCTCCATTGAACTTCTTATGTATATAGTTCACCTTTGTTCTCCAAGTTCCTTTATATAGTTGATACTTGTTCTCCAAATCCCACTCCCTGTTCAATGTAATGACCAGACATATGCATTTTGTCGGATGTTTTTTGTTACATGTAAACCGCGCTGATTGCAAATAGTGCGGTATATAAGAATTGTAAAATAAAATAAATAAATAAATGGGCTTCTACTCTCCATATTTTCTCATTCAGGCCCATCTTGGATCTCAGAGACCTAAACAAGTTCATGGTTCGAGAAAAATTCAAAATGATTTCCCTAAGAACTCTTCTCCCATACCTCCAGAGACATGATTGGCTATTTTCTCTAGACCTAAAAGAGGCGTACACGCATTTACTGATACATCCCTTACACAGACAAGAGTCTTCACAAAATGCATGGCAGTTGTCACTGCCTACCTGTGTACCTTGGGGGTTTTCATCTTTCCTCACTTAGATGATTGGCTGTTCAGGGGAGACTCCCTTTAAGAGGTAAAGCTCTCCCTTCATCGCACTATCACAGTGCTCCAACACCTGGGCTTTGTCATAAACTTCTCAAAGTCTCACGTTGCTCCATCCCAATGATTGGAGTTCATCAGAGCACTCTTAGACACTGAACAAGCCTGAGCTTTCCTCCCACAGGATCGCTGTGCCTGCCTCATCAAGCTGGAAAAAGGGGTACAAAAGCAAAACCGAGTAACAGCTTGAAAGATATTACGAATATTAGGACACATGGCCTCCACAGTCCATGTCATCACCTACACTCAATTACACATGGACAAGCACAATGGACTCTGTCTTCTCCATGGATGCAAGTGAAAGGGCATCTCAGAGACAAGATCCACATCACTCCTCAACTGATCAAGTCCTTTCAGTGATGGTGTACTCCACAAAACCTACTCATCTGATCACCTTTTCAGATACCTCCTCTTCGATGTACCCTGATGACTGATGCTTCCAAGCTGGGCTGGGGGGGGGCACATCTGAACAACCTGACCACACAGGGGCTGTGGACACCACAGGAATCTGCCCTGCATATCAATCTGCCAGAACTACGGGCACTGACAATTGTTCTTCGGGTTTTTCAACCCCAACCTTTGGGGCAATCTATTCTAGTCAAGACGGACAACCAAGTTGCCATGTTCTACATGAACAAACAGGGGGGGAATGGGGTCGCGTCCTCTCTGCGAAGAAGTGATTCGCCTATAGTCCTTTGCCATCTCTCACTGCATTCACCTCAGAGCAATGTACTCCCAGGTGAACTCAATGTCCTAGCAGACAGGCTAAGCTGTATCCTTCATCCATGGAAATGGACCATGCTTTGGGAGATGGCTGCTCGGATCTTCCAAACATGGGAAATCCCACTCATAGATCTTTTTGCCACTCTGCAAAACACACAGCCACGTTTTTGCTCCAGGGTTCCATTGCTGCACTGAAAGACCCCAGACACTCTCTTTCTACATTGGGGACAGGGACTGCTCTACGCATTCCCTTCCATCCCCTTGATACCCAAGATGCTGTTCAAGCTACAGGCCGACATGGGCTCATTGATTCTCATAGCACCCTTCTGGCCCCGTCAGCCATGGTTTCCTCTGCTTCTTCCCCTTGCGCAAACTCAGCCACTCAACTTGGATGTGCACCTGACCTCTCTCAGGACCATGGGATGCTCCTCCATCCCAGTCTTAACTCCCTATGCCTGACAGCATGGCTGCTGAAGGGCTAGTGCTTGTCTACCTTGACCTACCAAAGGCGGTCAAGGATGTCCTACTTGCATCTCGTAAAGATTCCACCAGGCAATCTTATGCCTTCAAATGGTGTAGTTCTGCCCTCTGGTGCTCCCCATTGAGCCCTTTTCTTGACCGGTAGAGTCACTTATCCACTTATCCTTGACAGGTCTTAAAACTTACTCGGTGAGAGTTCACCTTAGTGCCATTGTGGCCTCTCACAGACCAGTGGATGGACAGCCTATCTCCTCACACCCCTTAGTTACATGCTTCATGTGGGATCTTCTGTTGTTCAAGCTACACATTAAGCCACCTCTGTTGGCCTGGAATTTGAATGTGGTTCTGGCACAACTTCTAAAGCCACTTTTCGAACCTTTAGCCACCACTCAACTGAAGTTTCTATCTTGGAAGGTCATCTTTCTTATTGCCTTCACTTCAGCTTGCCGCATCAGTGAACAGCAAGCTCTAGTAGTGGATCCTCCCTATACTCTGTTCCACCACAACAAGGTGGTTCTCTGTAGCCATCCACACTTCCTCACAAAGGTGGTTTCCTCTTTCCATCTAAACCAGTCTGTAATCCTCCTGATTTTCTTCCCTAGACCACATGCGCCTCAGGATGAAGCAGCGCTACACTAGACTGCAATCCAGCACTGGCCTACTACTTGGATAGAGCTAAAGATCACAGAAGATCCTCTTAATTATTAATTTCCTTGGATCCTAATCACCTGGGTCTACCAGTGATGAAACATACTCTATCTAGATGGACAGCAGATTGCATTTCTTTTGCTTACGCATAAGCAGGACATTTTTTGGAGGGTTGTATCACCGCTCATAATGTGCAGGCTATGGCAACCTCCATAGCTAATCTCCATTCAGTAGCTATTGATGGCATCTGCCGGGCAGCTACCTGGTCCTCCATTCATGCTTTTGCTGTACACTACTGTCTGGATAGAGACTACCATCAGGACGCTGTCTTTGGCCAAGCTGTACTCCAGCACATCTTTGGGACTTAAACTCAACTTCTACCCTCTGTCCCGGACTTCTACAAGATAACAGACTATCACTGGGGGACAACTCTTCCAGACTCTTGTTGTTGTATTTAAAGTTTCCAGTAGCTCAGACATGGCATATTATTGTGCCCTTCTGTATAATTTTCTGCTGTCAAAACTTTGCAGCCAGCTACGAGATGAGTAACCATTTCCAGCTCTTTCTTACAGAATCTACATATGCCAGTTTTCCCAGTTTTTTAAATTCACGCTGTAAACTATCTCGTCCATAATCTACAGTCCTGGCTACAACTATCAACCTCTCTACCCTTAGGTTTCAGTTAACCTTTCCTTAACCATTCCTGTGTCTGGATTTGATTGACGTATGATATGGTTCCTGGAGTAGCACTTTGTATTTTCCAATGTATTTATGCATTTGCCACTCATTTTCCTTGTTTGCTGATTTAATTCTTTGAAGGGTTTTCTCTCGTTTTGCAAATTTTGTTGCTTACTTCCCTGTGTGTACTGGTGGACTCTCACTCATTCCTTCTGCATGTTGGAATGCCTGTCCAAGATTAATGATGGAAACAAATTCTAGATGTTTACTTTCATTTTTCAACACTTTTGGTGCATTTGGGTCAGTTGATGCTGAAGACCTAAGTAGTATGTCGGGACAATATTAAATCTTGACTGTCAACCTTTTTTAAATACCAGTTGCCATAGATAAAAAAAATCTAAATGTTCAGCAGCAATGTCTAGATAATAGTTGCCGCTGAATATCCAGACACTGCAGGGAGTGGCTGGCACGATATGGATAGTGCCGATATTCAGCCACTCTCTGAATAGCTTATCCGGATAGCTCTCAGGACAGTGGATAGTGCCAAGGTGGTCTCAAGCGATACTCATCAGCACTATCCAGATATACCACTGAATATCCCTTAGCAGCACTTATCCAGTTCGCAGGTGCTGATAACCAGATAAGCCCTTTTAAATATTGACCCTTATATGGAGACTTATTCCTCCTTTGGCTCAGGGAATGTACAGTTTCAGCAAGGTGGAATGAATGAAGTCTGAAGTTGGCAATTACAGAGTAGAGCTCAGATAAAAGGGATCTACCAGAGCAGTGGAGTTCCCAGGGAGGGATGAAGGGAGAGAGAAGAGAGGAAAGGTGGTGAGGAGCTGCAGAATGAGTGCACTTGTACTTTAGGTCAGTAGAAGTTTGAACTGGATGCGGAAACAGATAAGGAGCCAGTGAAGTGACTTGAGAAGAGGGGTTACGTGAGCATAGCAGCACTGGTGGAAGATAAGCTGTGCGGCTGAGGTTTGAGCAGACTACAGGGGAGAGAGATGATTCAGGGGGAGACCGGCGAGAAGCAGGTTGCAGTAGTCAAGACAGGAGGTGACTGTAGACTGGATAAGGGTCTTAGTAGTGTGTTCAAAAAGGAAGGGATGAATTTTGATGATGTTATAGAGAAAGAAGTGACGGGTTTTAGCGAACTGTTGGATGTGTGCAGAGAAGGAGAGAGTAGAGTAAAAGATGACCCCAAGGTTGTGAGATGAGGAAACAGGGAGGAGTACAGTGTTATCCCCAGAAATAGGGAAGGAAGGAAGGGGGGAGGTGAGTTTAGGGGCAAGATATGGAGCTCAGTTTGGGCTGTGTTCAATTCAGATGGTGGTGAGACATCCAGGCAGCAATGTCGGATAAGCAGACAGAGATTCGGGCCTGGATTACTGGAGAGATTTCAGGCGCAGAGAGGTAGATCTAAGAGTTGTTAGCCTAAAGATGGTACTGAAAACCATGGAAGGAAATAAGTGCACCAAGTGACTGAGTGTAGACGAAGAAAAGGAGAGGTCCCAAGACAGAACCCTGAGGTACACCAACTGAAAGCAGGATGGCGGTAGAGAAGGATTCACATACACAGTCATCAGTCAGAGATGTTTTCTGTTTTGCTCAATTTTCCTCTAAGGAAGGTTGTCTTAGAACATTTGTCCAAGCAAAAAATCATCTTGATGTCATCTGAGAAGCTTTTCACTATATGGAATTGTTCTGTTAAATGTTGGTCACTGGAACTGTAGAGCTTTAAGTCATCTACAGACAATATGTGTGATGTTACCATCTTTAGGATTCATAAGAGTACTTTTGAATTTTCTTAATGAAAGTACATGCATGCTTCCACTTTAAAAATTCCGTATGGGAATTTGTCCGCTTACATTTGTGCCCTGCTCTTTAACATGCTCTAGTTTTCTGAGTTAATTTACCTGCATACACTCAGATTTGCATATTAATACAAAACCCTCCTCCAGCCCAACCCCCAGGAATGCCTCGGAGTTCTGTTCAAGTTGCACATCTACAGGTATGCAGTTTTATAAAAACCTGTTTCTGCAGATAATTCACTGCTTTACCTGCTTTTGAAAAATTGTCGCCCCTGCAGTTTCGAGTCATGAAGAACAGGCGCATATACTTTTCTCCGCAGAGGGCCCTGGAAATTTTTTAATGGATTCTTATTGTAGGTAGACACCCATTCATCCACTGAAAATCCTTTGGAAATTGACCCCAAAAAGGAGGCATTTTTTTAAATTCACTACTAGACATACAGTTTTACTGTTTCTGCCACTTTCTTATCATTTAGCAGACGCATCAGTCATTCTTCTTCCCACCAGCCCCTTCACACTACCATTGCAATGTAATGTGTGATTCACTTATGCGTTCAGATATTATTATCTTTTACTCTGACCTGCTTATTTCATTGCAGCCTGAGGAAGGGAGAGTTACCTCCCAAAAACTAGTCACAAAGCATATTAGATTAGTCCAATAGATAGGCATCACATTATATTTTTTTCATTTATTGACCTTTATTTCCTTAGACTTTTTTTCACTTTCAGTGTATTTGAAGTTGATGAATGGATTTTGGGTATTATGATAGGTCAAAGGAAGGCGGGGCTGTGAAACTCTGGGATCAAGAGCTGAAACGATGCCGTGCCTTCAGACTGGAGACAGGCCAGACAACAGACTGTGTCCGCTCAGTTTGCAGAGGCAAGGTGCGTGTGCTGTTCCAAACTCAACATCTTTAAAGATGTGATGAGCATGTTCTTCCTCGCCTGAAGGTATACTCTTTCTAATCTTAATAAAATAGTATGATTGCAGTGTTAGTCCACTTTAATGGTAGTTAAATAAAAATCACGTACACATATGTGATGTCTATAATGAGAGCATTTGGTGACACAGTGAGGGTGCAATGCAGCAAGCCGTACATTAGAACACTGCGCTAAGTTTCAGTACATGAGTGGAGATTGGATTACACACTCACGGAAAGGAGACATTTAAATTAAAATGCTGGATTGACTCTCCCCACTCCCAAGCATTCCTGTAGGTCGAGTACGGCTGTGGGCCCTCCCAGACCCCTTCCTGATCACTCCTAGAGCTATCTGGCCCAGAACAGCCCTGAATTGGACACAAGGCACAGGTAGGTCCTTGAGCCAACAACCTCTATGCTTCTGGGCCCCTCAGAACCAATAATACTTAACTGGTCCAGGGAGGCATCCCTCTCCTCTCACTGCTTTCTTCCAAAATTGGATTGGGATACAGAACTAGGGGTCATTCTGCCAAATAATGGTTTGTCTCCCTTATTTGTGAAGCATTCCCTTATTTGACAGACTGACCCTTAACAGTGCATCCTCTGATGCACCTTTAGGACCAGAGTTAGGAGCAACCAGGCATCACTCCTGCTTCCTTAATTAGAGTAGCTGGGTGGGATTGAGGAGGGGATTGTGTATTCTGAGAGCACAGTTGGACCACCAGAGTTTGTTTTGTGGGAAGGAGTAGAAGGTCCAGGAGCCCACTTGGGCCGCCAGTGTTTGTTTTGTGGGATTGAAGAGAGGGGGTGGGAGGTCCAGGCGCCCATTTGAGCCACTAGATATAAAGGCTAGCACAGCTTACTACATCAGGGCCTCAATCAGCTCATAATTTAAGTGTTTCCCTTCTTTTCGTTTAACCTAGAGTACTGAGATATTAGTGTGCCAGAAGAGCACTAAGACTTCTGATTACTCTCCCTATTGTTCCAGGGAAAGATCCTTGTTGGAACCCGGAATGCTGAAATAATTGAAGTTGGAGAGAAGAATGCGGCCTGCAACATTCTAATCAATGGTCACATGGACGGACCTGTCTGGGGTCTGGCAACACATCCATCCAGAGACATTTTCCTCTCTGCAGCTGAGGATGGGACAGTGAGACTCTGGGATATTGCAGACAAGGTTAGCAGAAAAGCTTGTACCCATAACTTAACATTTAATCAACATTTCTTGTTATTGTTCAAGGATTTCTTTCTTATTGCTGCAAAATTGTGCTGGGTTGTTGACCATTGACTTCATCCTAGGAACATAGGATGAAACATTAGTCATCCTACGTGGACAGTGAACACAGTGTGATTATTTAATCCACAACAGAATTATGCTCACATCACAAAACCTACTGATGAATTGAGAGGGATTCTTTGATTATAACAGGCTCAGAGAGGTTTGGAAGTGGATTAAAATCTAGTTTTATAAAATTGTTATCAGAAAATGCTTCCCAATGCTCAAAGCAGAGTACAGTCTCCATAAGGCTAGAAACAAGGCATCTGTTATGAATGCAGCACCTCAAGAGTAGTGAGCAGGGAAACACGAGTGATGGAGGACCCGATTTTCAATGCCGCCACGGCAGAAGTGAAAATCCAGGTTTGTCTGGATGTGCTGGTATCCACCGAGGCTAAACGGGTAGCAGCGATTTTTTTATGCTACCCACTTAACCCCTGCGCCTTAAAGATAGGCAAGAAAAAACCTTGTCTATCTTTAAGGCGCAGAGGGCTAAGCAAGTAGCATCAAAAAACGCAGCTACCCATTTAGCCCTTTCCTCCTTCCCTGCTCTGCCCTGGAACATCCCCAACATGCCCCGATGCTACCCATGTAGGTGCCCTTCGAAAATCCCAGATAAGACATTTACACAGGTAACTAGGGAAGTTACCCATGTAAATGCCTTTGAAAATCGTGCCTGGAATGTATAGTGTTAAACATTTCTACAGCACTGCTAGACATAGACAGCACTATGCAGACACATAAAATAGAGAGACCCTGCTCCTTGGAGCTTACAATCTAGTTGAGGCACACTAACAAGATAATTTCTCTAATCACTTAAGTATTACCGTGCAAAGATGTTTACTGTGAAAGAGTCAGGATGAGGAAGAGGACCCCTAAGCAGGACTTGCACACAGCCAGAAATGGAGCAAGAAACACCAGCTCAGGAAGGCACACAGTGCTGAAAGACAAAGAGTGTACAGTCTGGACTTAGCAATGGCAGAAAAGCATAAGAATAGCGGCCCCTTTCTCCGAGGTAGATAAGAGAAAGAGGTAGCATCGAACTGCAGAGTGAATGCGCTTGTAGGTGAGCAAAGCTAAAATGAGGGCAGGTTTAATAACTGGTTCATGCAAGAGAGAAAGCGATAGTGGTGGGATATAAACCAAAGGCCACGGGAGTGGTGCCAAAGGACTGGAGAGAGGCTCATGTGGTGCCTTTACACAAAAGCAGAAGTAAGGATGTGGTTAAAAACTACAGGCCGGTTAGTTTAACTTCGGTCGTGAGTAAATTATTGGAAACGCTTCTGAAAGAGAAAATAGTGAGGTTTCTGGAGTCCAGCGGATTACAAGATCCGAGGCAGCATGGATTCACCAGAGGCAGGTCTTGTCAGACAAATCTCATTGATTTCTTTGACTGGGTGACCAGGGAGTTGGAACGAGGGAGAGCCCTAGATGTGGTGTATTTAGATTTCAGTAAAGCCTTTGACACTGTTCCTCACAGGCGACTTATCAACAAACTGAGCACCCTAGGGATGGACCCTAAAGGTACTGCTTGGGTTAAAAATTGGTTGGGTGGGAGGCGACAAAGAGTACAGGTAAATGGAGCTCACTCTGAGGAGAAGGATGTTATCAGTGGTGTGCCCCAGGGATCTGTCCTTGGTCCGATTCTTTTTAACATCTTTGTTAGTGATATAGCGGAAGGGCTATCGGGTAAGGTTTGCCTCTTTGCGGATGATACCCAAATCTGCAATAGAGTAGACACCCAGGAAGGTGTAGATAACATGAGGAGGGATCTAGCTAAGCTTGAAGAATGGTCTAGAATTTGGCAGCTGGGATTTAATGTTAAAAAATGTAAGGTCATGCATTTGGGCTGCAGCAATCCAAGGGAGCAATATAGTATGGGGGTGAAGTACTTTTGTCCACTAAAGAAGAGCGGGACCTAGGCGTGGTTGTGTCTGATGATCTTAAAGTAGCTAAACAGGTAGAAAAGGCGACGGCAAAAGCTAGAAGGATACTTGGGTGTATACAGAGAGGAATGGCTAGCAGAATAAAGGAAGTGATAATGCCTCTGTATAAGTCTTTGGTGCAACCTCATTTGGAGTATAGTGTGCAATTCTGGAGACCGCACCTTCAAAAGGATGTGAACAGGATGGAGTCTGTGCCTAGGGTGGCTACTAAAATGATTAGTGGTCTTCATTATAAAGCATATGAGGACAGACTGAAGGATCTTAATATGTGCACCTTAGAGGAAAGGCGGGATAGAGGTGATATGATTGAGATGTTTAAATACCTCCGTGGCATAAATGTTCAGGGAGAGAGCCTCTTTCAATTGAAAGCAAGTTCTGCTACGAGGGGACATGGGATGAGGGTGAAGGGAGATAGATTCAGGAGTGATATGCAGAAATATTTCTTTACAGAAGGAGTGGTGGATCTGTGGAATAGTCTCCCAGTGGAGGTGGTAGAGATGAGGACAGTAACTGAATTCAAAAAAGCATGGGACAAACACAGAGGATTTCTAAAGGTAAAAAAGGGACTGTTGTAGTTGTTGATATGGAAGGACAGACTAGATAGGCCATGTGCTCTTTTTCTGTCATCATATTTCTATGTTTCTATGGGCTCTGTTGTTGTGCAAGGGGGTTACAGCCTTGGAACATTTGTGGGCCAGAGTTCAAATAAATTACCAGAATTCTGCGGGGATATCAGATTCCCTCTAGTTCTGAATTGCTAAAAATACACAGCACTATAATAAAGCCAAGAATTTAGTCCCTTTTATACAGGAAACTGAAAACTAGTGTATATAAAGAATTTGGCAGTTATCAGGGTCGGCCCATCCACCAGGTGGGCTAGGCAGCAGCATAGGGCGGCAGATCTCTCTGGGCAGCAGACACATGGTCTGCCGCCCTCCCCCTGCGCTGAGTCATGCCGTGCTGCTGCCCCCCACTGCTGCTGATTTCAGCGGCAGGGGAGGATGGCTAGGCTCGGCAGCAGTCCATGTGCTTTGGCTCACATGGTCTGCCACTTCTGAACCCCCAAAGTCATGTCAGAGGGAGGTCAGAAGTGGCAGGCCATGTGTGCCAAAGCACATGACCTGCTGCCAAGCTGCGCCCCCCCCCCCTTCCGACCCCTCCGCCAGAATCGGCAGTAGCGTGACTCAGCACAAGGGGATGGGGAGCACGGCACGGCGCATGGGAGGGAGGCATGGCTGGGTGAGGGACAGCATAGCCAGGGCTTCTGCCTAGGGCAGCAGAAACCCTTGGACCAGCTCTGTCAGAAACCCTTGGACCTGCCCAAAGACAGATTTTTTCAGTCCAGTGATTGGGTTATTGCATTAAAATAACGAGCTTGTTGCACCAGTATGCGCAGTTGTGAACATCAAATTTCACTATATATTTAAGTAGATTCCTTACAGGAAAATTTTAGAATCAGTTAAAAAATATAGGAGTGGGCATGGAGAGCACATTGCAGTTAGCATGGGGGAACATATTGTACGCTGTCAGTTTTGCCATTAGTGTGGGTAAACTGAATGCCATCTCGATGGGTGGCATTAGCTGCACCTGTGTTAATTGTGCCACAAGTTAGGGTATGTGTCCCCATGGGAACACGCTGGCCATGCCCCGATAGTTATCATGGAGGCTTTGCACTTAACACACATTAGTTTTAGCACTGCGTACATATTAAATGCAAGAACCTAATGCATTTTATTAAAAGGGCCCGACAGTGTCCGGTCTGCCCTCTTTTGGGAGTGAAGTGCTTAAATTTGTTTTTACAAAAGTTACATTATTTATTGAATTTACCTGCATGTGATATTTTGAGGGGGGATTTTGTTTACCCTCACAGAAGATGCTAAATAAAGTGAATTTGGGGCATGCAGCTCGTACAGTTTGCTACAGCCCTGAGGGCGACATGGTGGCCATCGGCATGAAGAATGGGGAGTTCCTTATCCTCCTAGTGACCTCTCTGAAAATATGGGGCAAAAAGAGAGACCGACGGTCTGCTATTCAGGATATCAGGTCAGAGCAAATGCAGTCATCCTTTTTAGTTACGGTGAGATGTTGCTTTGTGCCAAGATGCTCCATTAAACAACTGAGTGTATGCAGCCAACTGTACCTGTAGATCGCCCATCAGAGCACAGCATTTATTAGTGATCTGTTGCAATTAGCAGTGTCAATACCTGTTTCATTTATTATTTTTGGATCTTCAGGTTCAGTCCAAATTCCCGGTATCTAGCAGTGGGGTCTAGTGAGAATGCGGTGGATTTCTATGACCTGACTCTGGGCCCATCACTGAACCGCATCAGTTACTGTAAAGATATTCCCAGCTTTGTTATCCAGATGGACTTCTCTGCAGACAGTACTTACCTCCAGGTAACAGATATTGCAAAGCTACGGACTTTGGATGTGTACATCTACAAAAAAGAGACGGCGTGAGGTGGCCAGAAGAAGCAGTCTCTCATTTTGATTAAAATTAGAGATGTGCATTCTGTTTGTGTTTTCAGTTTGGAAGATTTTGCGCACGTGAAGAGCGCACACTAAGGGACCCTTTTGCTAAAGCCTGCTGAGAATTTGCAATTAACACCCCAAATAAACACATGTTAACTGCAAAGCCTCTGTGGGAGCTGTCAGGGGTGTGACTAATACTTGATGGGCCAATCAAACCTGGCAGCTAACACTTGATGGGGCAGTCTAGCATGAGCTCCACCAAGGCGGGTTTACTTATGACTCCCATAGAGGAGTCGTTAGATGAACTTGCACTAGGAGCCACTTTGCCACTGAGCATGTAGCAGTAGTGGTAATGCACTCTCCACGCCATTCCCGGTCCTATCTCGCAATCACCAGCTAATGAGTATTTTAATGCGTGGTGACAGACATGCTCAGAAGTTAGCGTCCCCAACTACCTGTTCCTGCATGTTAAAGCACACATTAACCAGCTAACAAGCTAAAAAGGGTCCTAAATTAACATTATGCACATAAATCCTCCAAATTTATGCATGTAAATCTGATTTACATGCATAAACATTTTGTACTATATTCATAATTTTTCCATGAATTTATTTCTGAAACAAATCAAAAAAAGTTAAGAAATCATCCAGAAAATCTGAAAATTATCCAAAAATTAATCAAAAATGTTTTCCCTGTACATCCCTGGTTATAAATGGTTCATCCATTCCAGTGGGTGCTTACAAATGATTTTATGAGATGTCCCTTATTCCAACCACCAGCTATCAAAGTCCCTCAAGATAGAATTTAATATTTGAAAGCTGATGGTGCAAAGACAATGTGCAACAAAGCTTGAATCTCCCAGACAAGGCCCATACAAAGCAAGTCCTGTCACTCAGGGAAGTATGGGCCAGACAGTGAAATATGCTTTCATTGAAAAGCATTGGCAAGACCTACAGCATAGCTCTTCACTGCTTTTGGAGTCCAAATCAATGTTCTAGTAAGAGAGGACCAGGTCAGGAGCCGACCATAGAGGTAGTGCAGAAGGAGCACCGGGAACCAGGAAAAGAATGGAAGGAAAGGATAAAGCAAGCAAGGAGCTTCTGTGGCCATATCTTCCTCCCTCAGAAACAGGAAATCTGTGATGGAGGAAGCAGGAATGTGAAAGGATTTTGAGCGCATTCATGCTCTTTTAAGACCCTGTGCTTGTTTTTTGTTTTAGTGCTGCTGCCACAGGCCTAAAGTGATGCGGCAGTAGTGGTGGGCAGAAGGGTTAAAGGCAGGGGCAGCCCAAGGGTTTCTGCCACCCCAGGCAGAAGCCCCTGTTGCGCCATCCCCCTTCTGCCACTGATGCCCCCGAATGCATCTTCTCATCTTACAGCAGCAGCAGCCCGACTCTGTTTTGAGCTGCCACTGCTTTCAAAACAGAGTCAGGCCGCTGCCACAGCAGGATGAGAGAGATGGATTCAGGGGATGGCAGCGGCCTGACTCCATTTTGAAAGCAGTGGCACAAAGTTGCTGCTATCAAAACAAAGCCAGGCTACCCACCAGAATCTGCTGTCTAGTCTGCCTAGTGGACAGTCAGGCCCTGGTTAGAGGAAAGATGTGGCACCATGGGAGGGAGGGAGGGAAGACAGAAAAGATGAGGTAATATAAGGGAGAAGGGAAAATATAGAGGAGAGATGCTAGGCAAAGAGAGAGAAGGAAGAGAAGGAGAGATGCTGGGCATGGGGTGGGGAGAGAAGAGAGAGAAAAAAAGATGCAAGACATAGAGGAGGGAAGAGAGGGAGAGATACTGGATAAGTGAGGAGGGAAATAGAGGAGGGAGATGCTAGAAACAGAGTAGGGAAGAGAAAGAGATGCAAGACAGGAGAGGACACAGGGGGATGACAGATGGGATATGCTGGACATGGGAAGAAAGGGATATAGAGGGAGGGAAGATGCTAGACATGTAGGGATAGAGAGGAAGAGGCGATACAGGGGTGGCCCAAGGGTGGTGCAGGGCCATGTGCAGAGACCATTGTGGGGCCTCATTTGCATACATTTAATTTATTTTATTTTAAAATGTATACGTTGCCAACTAAAATTTTAGGCTGCTCTCAAAGGAGCCCTTCACAAGCCTCTCTTTTGTCCTGGCAATGACTTAGGGGCATGTTTACTAAATATTAATGTGCATTAAGTGCCACTGCGCCAATAGAAATAAATGGGTGTTCTGCATTTATCACACATTAACATTTGTGAATGCATATTAACTTTTAAACATGCCTCTTAATGAGTGTCTGAATACCATTTGCATGGGCAGTGAGGATAAAGAAAGACTGCCAGATTTCTACATTACTATACTCCAGTGCCAACCGCCAGGCACATTAGGAAGTACTGTAAACACTGAGTGGAGTGGAGGAGTAGCCTAGTGATTGGGGCAAGGTACTTCAGGCCGGAAGGTCAGGGGTTCAAATCCCACTAGAGGACAGTAACCTTGGGCCGGAAGGACTGGGGTTTCTAGTCCCACAGGTGCTCCTTGTGGTCTTGGGCAAGCCACTTAACCCTCCATAGCCCATGTTCCCTGTAAAATAGTTATATCCAAGTTATAATGCCCTGTTCAATGTAATTTCAGTTTGTTCAATGTAAACCGCACTGATGCAGAATAGCGCGGTATATAAGAGAATGTAAATAAATAAACTGACCATTTAGAACCCATAGCAAACCCACCGTATCATAACAGCACTGCCAGGACTCACAAAGCACCAAACCCTACCTATCAAAAACTGAAAATATTAAACCAATATATCTCAGAAAATACCAATACATCGTCTACTGGGGAAAGAGAATGTTGGACTGTGTCACATAGAAACTACATGAATAGAATAACGCAACTTGGTTACACATGCAAAACGTAGACTATCGCCAAACATAGAACAAGGGATCACAATTTAGAAATATGAAGACAATAATTAAACTGGAAACACCAAAAGCCAAACTTGGAATGTACAACAACACTGGAGAAATAAAACTATAATTTAATTTTCTCTTGGGCAAAGATCAGGCATGCCTTTTTATGTCTGTCTTTGAGCAATGGGGGTCCTCCTTGGCCTTCCCCCATGAGAACCATCTTTATTTAGTGCATGGTGTATGGTGCAGGTTGAAACCACCACTCCAGATTGCTCCAGGTTAGCCTTAAGCTCTTTGAATGTTGTTCATGGTGTTTTTCCAGCAGTTTGCACTAACCTTCAAAGATTCTTGGATTCATTTTCGTCTTCTCACCACGTCCTGAAAGGGTCTTAACAGTTCCATGAGCAGAAAACTTCTTAAAAACATTGCAAACTGTAGACACAGGAATCCCAAGGTATTTGGAGAAGGTCTTGTACCCCTTTGAAGTTTAATGTTTGGTAATAATGGCTTTTTTGATAGTCTCAGGTGAAAATGGAACAGGGAGTGAATGTGGCCATTTTTAACATTAGAGATGTTTGTGAATATTGGTAGCTGAGGATGGCGATCATGATGTTGGATTGTTCTCCGAGCTTGTTTGATTACAGACGTTTCGTCACCATTCAAGGAGATATCATCAGGGAGGGGTTCCAGATGGTAATGTGCTTGAATGCTTGCATTTGTACTTATATTGGTGTTAAGCAATAGAACCATCATTCATTGGTTGATTCAAGTCATGTGAGTACTGACAATCACAGGTGCATCTTTTGTGTGTCAATTATGTCTGCATATATAGTCCAAAGCCATTTCACTGGCCACTTTTTTTTAGGTGATATTGGATATTAAGGGGTTGAACTGCAAGGGTGCCAATAATGTTGGCCACAACTTTATCTCCTTGAATTCTCAAAGCTAATTGACTTCATCCTGACCTATAAGTATTTCCGTCCCGGCCGGCATCACTCTCCGTCCCCCGAAGCTCCCCCATTCGGGGTCGAGTGCCTGAGTGGGAAATCCTCCCGCTCAGAGGCTCCTGCCCAATCGGGGCAGTGTGAGAAGCTTAAAAGAAGGTGCCGACGACGAGAGCAGCAGCTTCACTCACCATCCCGGCCGGCATCACTCTCCGTCCCCCGAAGCTCCCCCGATCAGAGTCGAGCACCTGAGCGGGAAATCCTCCTGCTCAGAGGCTCCTGCCCAATCGGGGCAGTGGGAGAAGCTTAAAAGAAGGCGCCCCTGACAGGTGGACCCACGCCTGAAGACCTTGCCAGAGCGCCCTTTGGCGTGGCCCTTAGGCAGAGCATGGAGGCGGAACGATAAATCTACAGGACCAGAGCGCTCCAGCCAAGCAACCTGCAATGACGACAAGAGCACAGCTCCACACGAACTCATCGACCAGAACAACGAGAACCTCCAATGCCTGAAAGATAAATCCCAACAACACCCAAGAACTCACACCCCCACGCTTCACACAAGGTAACCACCTACAGGGTCACTATGCATGCCGTACAATACATTCCCACAGCACTCCTCCTCACACAGCTGTTTCCCTACAACACTATACTCACAAACTCCATGCAAGCACACGCATGGAGCTACCTCCACACTCCACAGTACCAAGTAACGTTGCAACTCTCGCACATGAGACCCTCCCAAAGAAATCATGACAAAACAAAAACCCCCGCACACTCCCAAGGATGCTACCACCAATCATCAATGCCAGGTCAATAAGAAACAAAATCGACATCCTTGCGGACCACATAGAATCGCAGCAAACTGACATACTCTGCATCACGGAAACGTGGCTCACACACACGGACAACATGCTCCTCAACCAACTTATACCCCCATCCCACACAGCATTCAGTTGCCCTCGCGCACACAAGAGAGGAGGAGGAGTCCTGATCCTGGCAAAAAGCAACCTGAGATTCAAGTCAAAAACCTCGTCAGATGCAATGCAATGCGAATCAATCACGATAGAGAACAAGCACCTAGCCCTGTGCCTCACATATAGAGCTCCACATACCTCCCTGAATGGACTATCTTCTATACTGGAAGCAGTCTGCACAGTAAACACCAGTCAGAAACCTTTGATTGTACTGGGTGACTTCAACCTCAAATCATCCAGCAAAGACTCAGAATCCTTCCTAACAGCAATGAGCTCTCTGCAATTCACACAGATCATCACAGCCGCTACTCACAGAAATGGAACCTCACCGGACCTCATCTTTGCTCCCATCCACCTAATAGAAAAGAACAGCATCTCAGATCCAGCAATATCACCAGTACCATGGTCAGACCACCATTTAATTAAAATCAAAATACAGTCAACAACCCCAAAGGAGAGTCAGATCAAACATCATGCAAGCAGAAGATTTAAAAACTTCGACAAGGACCAGTTCCTACAGGCTACACTACCTGACCTGAACTCAATTAATAACAACTCAGCTAACCAAATAGAAAGATGGAACGAGATCATATCTTCGGCAGCTAAAGTCCCTGAAACCAAGACCTCCGAAACCCACCGTTCTAAGACCAAAACCACTCCATGGTACTCAAAAGAGATCCAGATAAAAAAAGAGAGCGCTAAGGAGACTAGAGCGACTCTGAAGACACACCAAATCTGAAAACTCCCAGAAACTATATCAGATAAAACAGAAGGAATATAATGAACTCATCAATCAGCACAAAAAGGAATACTATACCAACGTGATTCTCAAATCCCCCAACAGATCCAGAGAACTATTTTGAGATAGTAAAGAATCTCTCCAAGGAACTAGCACCAGAGAAAGAGGAATAATACATCCACAGACCTTCGCAGACTACCTCCATATCAAACTCGCTACCCCCACAACAATGCCAAACACACCTTTCAAGCCATCAACACCCGACCAGAGGTGGGACGAGTTCAGCATCCCGGCAACGGAGCAGATCTACCAAATAATCACTTAGCTCAACACCAGCACCGCCCCGACTGACCCATGCCCAGTGGCATGGATCAAATCAGCAAAGGACAAACTTATCAAAAGTATCCACAACATAGTGCATAATTTCCTCACCCTCAGGACAATGCCGGAAGCACTAAAGCTTGCAACAGTCTGCCCCATCCCAAAGAAATGCACACTGGATAAAGACAATCCAGCTGCCTTCAGGCCTATATCTAGCCTCCCCCTAATGGCGAAAATCATCGAGAAGACGGTACAACACCAGCTACAGGAACACATCAAGAACCATGCCCCACTAGACCAACATCAACACGGGTTCCGCCCAAACCACAGCATCAAAACTCTTCTGATACACCTCTTTGACAACCTACTCAAAGTGATTGACAACATAAAAAGAGGCATCATCATAATTTTCCTGGACATTACATCAGCTTTCGACACAGTAGACCACAACATTCTCATATCAAGACTACAGCAAATAGGGACTACATGGCAGCACATTGAACTAGTTCACCTCCTATCTCACAAACAGACAGTTCCAAGTCAAATGCGGCCCCAACACCTCCCAACCATTCAAAGCCAGCCAAGGAGTGCCGCAAGGATCCGCCCTCTCTGCACTGCTATTTAATCTATACATACAGCCCATCTGCAACATCATCAAGGAACACAACATACAATACTCCATTTATGCAGATGACATAATGATATACACACCGATCAACCTGGACAACCCAGGCTATACAAAAATAGCAGACTGCCTACAACGAATGACTAGATGGCTAATACAAAACAATTTGACAATAAACTACAACAAAACAGAAGCTCTACTAATGACCAGAAACACCACCTACACGCCCCCCCCCCATCCACCATCGAACTCAACAATGTCACAATACCCATAAAATCAGAGATAAGCTACCTAGGAATCACCCTCGACAGAGAGCTCAACCTCCAGTCCCAGATCAGCAGAACCGTCAAAAACACATACTTCAAGATGAGACTCATCAGATGCCTCAAGCCAATCCTCTCCCAAGAACACTTCAGAACGGTCTGCCAAGCCATCATCACACCGATCCTGGACTACTGTAACCAAATTTACCTTGGCCTCCCAAAACACACACTCTGACCCTTACAGTTGGCGCAGAACACAGCTGCGCGAATAATAACCGGATCCACAAGGCATGACCACATCACCCCCATTATGAACCTGCTACATTGGCTTCCAATAGAGTCTCGCATCCACTACAAAACCATACTGAACTTATTCAAAATCAAACAGGACATCTCAATGGACAGCCTGCAGGCAATCATCAGCTTTGACTCCAGCCACAGACCCAGAAGGAGAGGTACCACGAACACCATCACAACCCCCAAAGAATTCACCAAAATGAGACAAACCACTTCCAAGAGAGCTACATCCCTGGCAGCACCCACCATTTGGAATTCCCTCCCTGCCAGCTTAAGATCAATGATCGATATTAAGGACTAACGAAAATCACTCAAAACAACGCTCTACACAGAGCATTACAGTGACATTACATGACTCTAACATTTATGCAGTATACCTTCCCTGCCCTGCGATAACCCCCCCCCCCTCACCCTTTGTAGATTACCCACTGTAGATAGCTCAAACATGTATATATTGCACCCCAAATGAAGAGGTACCTACCCACACACCCACGAACACTACCTTCACCACCACCCCCGCACCATCTCAATTTATTTATTTATTTTATTTATTTACATTTCTTTTATACCGCGCTATTCGACATCAGTGCGGTTTACATAAAACATACACGTTGCATAAAATGAACTGTGTTTTCAGGTAACAGGAAATAAAACTTGGATAACTTGGGGTAACTATTTACATTGGATTTTCATATTATACAGGCTATATTCATGAGTGTCTTATAGGGTAGGTTTAGTCATAATATCTATCTTAGACTGCAGGTGACGCTACTCTATCTTCGTCTATCTTGTAGAACTGGAGGAATAGGTAGTGTTTTACTGCCTTCCTAAATTGGACCAAGTCAGTGACTGCTTGTATGTTGGGTGGAAGAGAATTCCAGCTTCTTGGTGCACATAGTTTGAAAGCTCTCTTAACTGTAGCATGAGTGCAGTGGGTTATTTCTTTTGGGACAATTAATGAGTTGATAGCTGCCGATATCCTGGACCTGTTGGATGGTGTGGTATGAATGAGCTCTGCTAGTGATGTAGAGGCTAGTCCATTGATTGATTTGAAAGTAAGCAGCAGAATTTTGAAACATAGTCTGGACTGTATGGGGAGCCAGTGAAGATGTTTTAGGATGGTTGTGATATGATCTTTTTTAGACGCTCCGATTAGAACTCTCGCTGCCGAGTTCATCGCAAGCTGTAGAGGGTTTAAAGTAGATTGAGGGAGACCGTGCAGGATTGAATTTGCGTAGTCGAAATGAGGCGTGATTAGTGCCTGATAGATAGTCCGGAAGTCGCTTGGTTCAAGTAGGAAACGAAGGTGCCTGAGGGTACGGATCTTGTGGTATATCGCTCTGACTACGTTGCTTATGTGGATTTTCATTTCAAGGCGCTGGTCCAGGGTGACTCCAGGGTACCGGATCAAGGATTTAGTCTGAAGTTCTGCTTCCTTTACTTTTATATGTGCTGGTGTAATGAAATTTAAATTCCTCGTGATGAATAGCACCTCAGTTTTCTTGTGCTGAATTCTAAGGTTTTGGGATTGAAGTCAAAGCATTCTGTAAGTGGTGAAAGGTCTGGGTTTTCTGTCGAGAAGGGCATGTAAAGTAGGACGTCGTCCGCGTATACCAGGCAGTTTACCCCAAAAGAGCGAATGAGGTTACAGATAGGCTGCATGTAGATATTAAACATCAGGGTGGAGAGGGAGGATCCTTGCGGGACTCCTTGCTTCTGGTGGAAAGGTTTAGAGGTTGAGGCACCTGAACGTACATGTTGCCATCTGTTTGTGAGGTAAGATTCACACCAGATTATCGCTGTCTCCGAAATACCCTTCTCTCTGAGGCGTACCAGTAGAAGCTCGTGACATACTGAGTCAAAAGCAGCTAGTTGGTTTGCAGTGTAAACCGCTTTGATTCAAGGATAAAGCAGGATATAAATCCTTTTAAATAAATAAATAAATTTCAGCTTCAATAACATTATGTATTTACAGATTATGAGAAACAGTGGCTGCATCAGAATGCCATCACGGCAATTGGATGCAGCCATTGTGTCCCATAATCTGTAAATCTGTATTGAAGCTGAATTAGTTATGGATCAAGATGAACTCAGTTCTGCAACACTTTCTGCTGTTATGGTCTAGGGTTGTTCTCCTTAGGAGTTTTTAACATGCAGCTATGCCTTCTGCATAAGGGATCTTGCTATATGAATCCATATTTGTTGCGACAAGGAGGGTGCTAGGCTATATCTGCTTAGTGTTGTTTGTTTAGAAAGTCTTTGGTTTCTTGTATGAAGCTGTTGTAATTTTTTTTACTAAGGGTTTGAGCAGGGCCAACCCAAGGGCTTCTGCCACCCCAGGTAGAAACCTCGGCCGCGCACCCCCTCCCCTCCCCAGCCAAGTCACACTATCGCCCCCCTCTGCTGCCGATTTAGTCTTGGGGGAGGAGGGTGATGACAGTGGCAGTATTTTAAATGCAGCGGCTTTGTGCCGCCAGTTTATTGCCTGCGGCAGGCCATCAGCAAACATGATCTGCTGCTTCTTACCCCCCCCCCCCCCCCCCGACAGTAAGTTGCATCAAAGGGGAATCAGAAGTGGCAGGTCATGTGTGCCAAAGCACATGGCTTGCCGCAGGCAACAAAGCAGCAGCACAAAGCTGCCCACCTGGGCCGGCTGCCCTAGGTGGCTGCGTAGCTCTTTAGTGGACGGGCTGACCCTGGGTTTGAGGATCACTTTTCTTACTCTATATATTTCCTATGTGAGTGTGCCACTTTCAGATATGATCGATTTCTTAGGGTTCCCAAATTTGTAAATTTTAAGTAACATGTAAAACAGTGGTCTGTGAACCGCCGGGGGTCCATGAGACCATTACTGGGAGTCTACAAGACAGAGAAAGTAGAAGAAAAAGAGAACAGCTGCTGAGGATTGGCTGGGGATGGAGGGAGAGAGATACTGGCAGGCAATGTTCCCTCTAATTTTCTGTAGGCTGTGTGCGCATAAAATATCAGCTGTGCAGCTTTTGAAGGAAGGTTACATTTTTGTGCACTACATAACGACACTCGGAGCTATATACTTTAAAATTTGACTACACGTCAGAATACAGTATATACACCACATTGATTGCACTAGAAAATACTGTAGAACTTGTGAAAACCATAAATACACAACAACTTTTAAATTTTAAGGTGTCTGTGTTGTTTTCTATCAGAATCGTAATTTTTGTGCGCTCTGTTGTAAAGTATGTGCGCTCGCTTGGCAAGATGTGTGCGCGCGCACCCGCTCACAGCTTAGAGGGAACAGTGCTGGTAGGGACTGTCTAGAAAGAGAGAGTGAAGGGAACTGACTTGGAGGAGGGAGAGAGAAAGAGACTGAGACGGGTGAGAACTAGCCGGAGGAAGAGAGAAACAAGACTAGTGAGGGCAGGCTTGGTGTGCAAAGTAGCTGGGAAGAGTAGTGGGAATGAACTGGGGTCCTTGAACTTTTTGGAGGTTAAAAAGAAATCTACGCATCCAAAAAGACTGGGAACCTCTGATATTGAGGTTACCAACAGAAGGGTGGATTGGTATCGGATTTTACAGCTGGGACTGCGGCTGCTTTGGAGGTTTTACAGTTGTTTTTATATTCCTGTGCGAAATCCTTTTTAATATATTTTTCTGTGTCAGTAACCACTACAGAGCCTCCCTCATGTGCTGGTTTGGTAAGGGTGTTTCAGTTATTTTGCTAGATTTTTATTGCAGCCCTTTCTAATGGGGAAAGGCTGTATAAGACTCTCATGTTTTACTGCAGAGCTGTGTCTTTACACCGTCTCGAGTTTCTGTGCATTTGCCTAGTTTACGATTATGTCCACATGGCAATCTGTTAGAAGTTTCTGCTTTTTTGTAGACGTATACCTTTAGCCATAGTTTTCTGAAAATGTCCTCCAGCTCAGGGTAGTACTGAATAAGTATAATGTTGTCTTTGGGTCCCCACTCTTTAGACTTAATACTGCACTAAGCATTTACCTTTATCTGTTTATCAACAAGGTTTCCACCGGTTCTTACAAGCGACATATCTATGAAGTGCCTTCAGGAAAACCACTAACGGACCAGGCTGTGATTGACAGGATTACATGGGCTTCCTGGACCAGGCAAGTACTGTCTGGAATAGAGGTAACCTGTGACATAAACCAAAGATCTGGATGTCAAAGCAAGATTATGAAACATATTCTAGAATGATGTCTTTGTTTCTGAACAGAGTTAGTGGCATCCGATTGGCTATTAAAAGTTAGAACGGCCAGACCCAGCAGTCCACCTCCCTACAAGAAGATGTGTTAGGGACCGGTCTGAAGATTCCTATTTGCATGCTTTTGTGGGGATAGGAGTGGCAATGAGGGACTGTTATGGATGCTTGATTGTGGAAATGGAACTGGTTTGGGTATGATATGGAGACTTCTGCTTGCATGACTGGGTAGGGAAAGATGGGTTAATGAATTGTTATAGATAATCCTACTTGCATGGCTGGGGGAGTGAGCTGAATTTGGGAATAACACCTAACAGATGATAATCAGATCTCCCCTAGGTAGGGTATGTTTGTTCTTCAGTTTAGGTAGGGGGAGCCCTTCCTCTGCTTGCTAACGCTAAAGAGTATGCCCACTAATTCAGGCTATCTGCAACTACGGGATCTAGCCCAGGTTAACCATTAGCCTGGCTTAGTAGACATACTCCTAAAATTAAGAGCTTGCCACAATAACTGAGGAGCTGTCTCTGTACAATCTGATCGTTTCTGTGTTCAGTACCTTCATGTACTGTGCTTTCTGTGCTCTGAAGATGCAGTTCCTCAGAGTTTCAAGTGAAGTTGAAGACCAGCGATAGCCATTTGTTGTATCTGCAAGTTTCAGATCAGGGTAGATAGCAGTGGCCTTTCTCAGGAGACAAGCAGAGAGATGCAGTCACGCTCAATGAGGAAATCCTTGGACTGAGCCTTGAGCAGATCTCCCACAGCTTAGAGAAACTTTGTTGCTTCACTGAGCCTGCCTGCCTGTGCTGAGAGAATCAGTTTTTTTCTCTACCGTGCAGAAGCCTGCACGGGTCTCCCTTCCTCTTCATTTTTGCCAGCATGTTGTTGTATTTTGTACACCATTCTGATATTTTATAAAGGGCGGTATATCAAATGTCAATAAACCATAACCATAAACCATTTTTATATAAATTATTTTATTAATTTAACAGGGTTTTATACCGCCCTATGATAGGATTCAGAGCAGTTTACATATAACATGAACCAAGAGGAAGTTTACACAGAACAAAGGTACTGAAGGGTACTGAATTTGGATGATTATATGGGGTTACAAATACTTTACATGTGTAGTCACAGTGAGTAAATTAATGAAGCAAATAGTATTAATAGAGCAATTAGTTATGATGGGTTGAAAATATATAGTCTGGGGAGAGTACATATCAGCGGACAGAATATGAGGAGAGCAGCTGGGGATGGGTATGAACTTGGGATGGGTGATTTGTATGGGTGGGAGAGAGGTTAGATTGAGTTGCTGAGGGAATGCTAGGGATCAAGGTAATTGGGGGGGGGGGTTGGGTGTGCAGACTGTGATTGTTAGGTATTTACAAGGTGGTCATAGGTCATTTTTACCTTTTTTTTCATGTTTTTTGGTGGTTCCATCGTTCGGTTCTCACATCGGGTTGTTTCTGCTACTGTTTTCTTTCAGTCGTATGATTTTCAAGTCAACAGGCAGTAAATAAGATAAACGTTTCTGCCTGCACCTCACCATGACCGGCAAAAGTTAAACATGTCTGCCTTCACTTTACCACGTGACTGTGGCAAAGTGCTTTTTGAACTGCTGTCTTTGTCAGCTGTCTGGAAAAAGGAAAGTTTTAGCCAGAAAATATCAAGGAACTGCTTCTTTCAGTATATTAGAGCCAGGCCTTGCTTGCTGTTACTGCCTTTGCGGGGCCAGCTCTCATGTCAGACTCCTCCTCATCTCTTCTACTGGGCCAAGCATAGGCTTGGAGGGGGGGGTGGTCTTTAAAGGGAGCCGCAGCACTGGTATTGTCACCCCCGGGCTCGGATGCAGGGTATGGGGCTCTCCCTTGGCTACTGCTGCCATCAGATAGTACGTCTCCCCCTCCTAACCTAATTCCAAGTACGTTGGCTTCCTTCTCGGTTACCCTGGGGGACATGCCTCCATCAGATCAAAAGACTAAAGCTAAGCATAAGCATTAGCTCCCTCCGCCAGCGCAGTTGGCTAAGCACCATACAAAGTGCCCTCCGTGCCTGATAGCCGCCCCCCTCCCCCACTTGGGAGGCCCCACAGGCTTCTCGGTTTTCTCTCCTTTCTCTTCGTCAGAAGTTTCTTCAGGACAGTTCCATGCTCTTACAGGCCTCCCCTCAAGAGACGTAGGACACAAACTAGTGCTCCTTCAGATCTTTGCTAACTTCACAGAGGTGGGTATCGGAATTCCCTTCACTTATTGCCTGACGCAAGCCTTCGCCCCTCGACGAGGACATTCTTATGAAGAAAGGCTAAAAAGGTTAGGGCTCTTTAACCTGGAAAAGAGACGGCTGAGGGGAGATATGATAGAAGTCTATAAATTAATGAACAGAGTGGAACGGGTAAATGTAGATCGATTGTTTACATTATCAGAATATAGAAAGACTAGGGGACATGCAATGAAGCTACAGGGTAAACTATTTAAGACTAATAAAAGAAAATATTTTTTCACTCAACGTGTAATCAAACTCTGGAATTTGTTACCGGAAGATGTAGTAAAGGCTGTTAGTGTAGCTGGGTTTAAAAAAGGTTTGGACAAGTTCCTGGAGGAAAGGTCCATAAACCATTATTAAGAAGGGACCCAGGATATCAATGCTTGACCCAGTACAAGCATTGTGGAACCTGTGTCTTTTGGGGAAACTGCTAGGTACGTATGGCCTAGATTGGCCACTGTTGGAAACAGGATACTGGGCTTGATGGATCTTGGTCTGACCCAGTATGGCATATCTTATGTTCTTATGTTCGTTCCCTCCCATCCTATCCTTAAAAACTATGTGCAGGATCCTGTTCCTATTTCCCTGGAGCAGGACCTCCAGGATGATCCACCCGAGGATCTTTCCTATCCAAAGTTCTTCCAGAAACTCTCCCACGCACTAGCTCTCAATGATTTGCAGTCCACAACCAACAAGCGGGATTTTCATTCCATTTTAAAAGCTTACACTACTCCCAAGGAGGTCGCTGCACTTCCTGTGCCTCAGATCCTTCAGGACCTACAATCTTCCATCCAGAAGACCCCAACTTCTGGCAGTACTGCGTCCTGGGGCATTGACCTTAAGTACAAAGTCCTAGAAATATAGAAACATGACAACAGAAAAGGACCTCATTGTCAATCTAGTCTGTCATTCCATATCAACCACTACAACAGTCCCCTTTTTTCCTTTAGAAATCCTCTGTGTTTCTCCCATGCTTCTTTTGAATTCAGATACTGTCCTCATTTCTACCACCTCCACTGAGAGACTATTCCATGGATTCACCACTCTTTTCGTAAAGAAATATTTCCGCATATCACTCCTAAATCTTTCCCCTTTCACCCTCATCCCATGTCCCCTCATAGCAGAGCTTGCTTTCATTTGAAAGAGGCTCTCCTCCTGTGCATTTATGACAGAGATATTTAAACGTCTCAATCATATCACCTCTATCCCGCCTTTCCTCTAAGGTGTACATATTAAGATCCTTAAGTCTGTCCTTATATGCTTTATAACAAAGACCACTAACCATTTTAGTAGCCACCCTCTGTACCAACTCCATCCTGTTTATATCCTTTTGAAGGTGCTGTCTCCAGAATTGCACACAGTACTCCAAATGAGGTCGCACCAAAGACTTATACAGAGGCACTATCACCTCCTTTCTTCTGCTGGCCTTCCTCTCCCTATGCACCCAAGCATCCTTTTGCTGTTGCCCTTTCTACCTGTTTAGCTACTTTAAGATCATCAGACACAATCATGCCTAGGTCCCGCTCTTCTTTAGTGGACAAAAGTACTTCACCTCCTATACTACATTGCTCCCTTGGATTGCTGCAGCCCAAATGCATGACCTTGCATTTTTTAACATTAAATCTCAGCTGCCAAATTCTAGATCATTCTTCAAGCTCAGCTGGATCCCTCCTCATGTTATCTACACCTTCCTGGGTGTCTACTCTATTGCAGATTTTGGTATCATCTGCAAAGAGGCAAACCTTACCTGACAGCCCTTCCTCCATATCACTAACAAAGATGTTAATAATTATCTCCAGGAACAAGCAGGAATGAGTCTTCACATATGGGTACGTCGGTACCGACGGAGTCTGCGCGGGAACGCTTCCCAGCGTCCAATCAAGAGCTTTTGGAAGCATTCCAGCACGCCTGCGTGCTGCCTTCCCGCCTTTCCCAACTGCCTCTCCTCAGTTTTCGTTTTTCCGCGGAGCTGGCAGGACGTCCTCCTGTCACTGCAGAAAATTCTTGTTTTTATTTTTTAGTTTTCTTGTGGTCGCGGCTGTCTTCCCGACGCCACCGGTACCGCCGGTGTTTTCTTTTCTTTTCTTGAAACATTTTTCCTTTTCCACGGGATATTTTTTCTTCATAGTGTCCCACGGTCTCTTAGGCCTTTTAGGCCTCTTCTTTTTCCTTCATGGAAGCGCCAGGCACTTTCTCCAAGAAATGTTCACACTGTGGCGATACAACTTTATTTTTAGACCCTCAATGTCGGTGTCTAACCTGCTTGGGTCCTGACAACAGTTTGGTGAGAAGAGGTTTTCAACATCGAGATTCCCTCGATACACGGTTGCCCTCCAACTTCGGGGCACCGTCCCCTTCTTCTTCCACACAGGATCAGGTAACCCACAAACAGTCTGTTAAGACTAGCCAGTCCTCGAGTGGTAGGTCTCATGCACAGCATGAAGACGGCTCCGGCCTTGCCCTCGAGGGCCCACTGGCTTCAAAACCCCGGCGGGAGTCTTCGGTCTCCAAAGCAAATAAGGGGTTTCAGGTTGTTCCTGGGGTTCACCCCTCACAGAACATACCTCAGCCGTGTCCGGTGGTGGCATCCACTTCGAGCGGTACCGGTACCCCGGCATCGGCACTGGTGTTGGATGAAACACTCCTCACCAGGGATCGTCATCTGGCGTCCTTGGTACCTTCAGGACCGGTGGATATACCCCAGACTGACTTTCCATTATCGGTACCAGCACCGATACTACCACTGCCGTCGGTACCCTCCAGACGTGCATCGATAGACTCGCTTCCTTCGATGCCGAGTCTGGAATAGATCTCCAGTCTGGAGGACTGGGTACCGACTCGCCTTGGTACCAGCTCTCGGCGGTACCGAAGGCTCGGTTCCGATGATTCGGATCCACAACTCTTGGTTCCTTTGAGGCCGATTGAGTTGCCACTGGTTGACCTTCCTTCACCGGTGTCAGACACGGTACCGATGACCTCATTACCTTTGCGGTCGGTGCCTTCCATGCTTCGCTTATCAGGCTCTCTGCCCTCGATGCCGAGTTTGGAATCGATCTCTAGTCTAGCAGACTCGGTACCAATAGCTTTTGGTACCGACATCGATCGATACCGGTGCTTCGGTACCGAGGATAGTGGCCGGATGGGTTCGGTCACCTCGGTACCGATTGAACTGTCACCGATGACTACTCCGATGTCTTTGTCGGGCTCGACTCCGACATCGGTACCGGTATTGACATCGGTACCGGTATCCACAGTAGCATCGTGGCCAACTCCTACCATGCTTTTTTCAACAGGATCGCTCCATTCTATAACAAGCTTGGAGTCGATACCTGGCATGGACAATGTGGTAAGGATGGTTGCTGCTCATGATACCCAGTACCAGCAACCATCCCTTAAGCATTCCACACTGCACTGTGCAGGATCTTCTATTCCTATATATTTGGATTCCTCTGTGGATGCTCAGGCTAGTTCTTTAAATCTAACCTGTCCAAGAGAGATTCCTGTTAGGGATCCCTCTTTTCAGAGTTTCCTCTGGGATATAGCAAGATCTCTTGCCATTCCTATCCCAGGACATGATCCTGCACAAGGCTCTCTTTCTACCAAAGCAAAGGGGAACATAATGCTTCCTTTGCATCATTCCTTGCAGGATCTCCTTCTAGGAATGTGGGAAACACTTTTCCGGGTATCCCCACCTCCCAGGGCAACTGATCTGTTATATCAGGTGCCCCTCTCTCCAGGGTTTCAAAAGACTCAACTTTCTCATCATTCCCTAGTAGTGGAATCAGCAATGAGGCGGGTAAAGAGTAAGAAAAAGCACTCTTCCTATCCGCCAGGTCGTGAGTCTAAAACACTAGATGACTTTGGACGTCAAACCTTCCAGACATCTATGCTTTCTGCAAGAATTCTCTCATATATATTTTATATGAGTCTTTCTCTTGAGGAGGTCACAAAGCAATTACATCTTTTGTCTCCTTTCCTTTCAGATTCAAGGAGTACAGACTATTCCTCACTGCTTAGGCATATCCAGAATATCTCTTGGTTTCTTTCTCGTGCTTCCCTAGACTCTTTTGAGTGTTAGCAGGACTTCTGCTATAGCTATAGGGGCACGACGTAGAGCCTGGCTCCAAGCTTCAGACTTGGACAAATGGGCACAACAAAGGCTGGGACATACTCCTTGCACTGGAGAAAATCTTTTCAACAAGGAGTCTTTACGTCAGGTTACTCAGTTGTTCACTGATTTACCTGTTCCTAAGGGTTGTTCTACCCCTTCCTCTGTCCCAGTACGTAGGAAATGTCCTACCAAACTTTCTTCCCACAGGAGAAGAAGGTTTTATTCATCACTTGCCCATCATACAGATGTTCCCCAATAGGGAAAGCATTGTCCTGGTCTAAAGAATCCAACCTCTCACCAGGCTCAGCAAACCCAGCACCTGCAGGGTTTCTGATCATTCATCATCAGATGCTTGTGACTCTTGGGGTTAGAATCTACAGTTGCTTCTTCTCAATAGAGGCAATCCACCGCTTTATTCTAACCCCTACACAGGGATCTCTTTCCAAAAGATATCCATTTTTTCTATATTTCTATGAGCTGTCAGGATGTTCATGCCTATAAGTCACAGGTTTCTCCTCTTTTTCCTGCTAGGGAAAGAGGTCTAACCACTATCAGATGATAGTTCCTGTGCCAGCATGTATTTTTCCTTTATATAGACTTCCTACTTCGTAAGTCTTCTTCAGCTCCATTCTCTTCACCCTCTTACCAAGTTTTTCCTCTGTAAGGGCGGTATTACTTACTGGGAGGCTTTCTCTTCCGCCTCTAGTTTTCTCACTTTCCAGTGCGGAGGTTTCCTCTCTGAGTTACCTCCTCTGTTTTAATCTTGCTTTGGGGGCAGCTTATCAGACATTTCCAGAGTTCCTACTCCTGTTCTGTCTGTTCTTTCTGTTTTTGAACAGTAAGATTCTTCTGCTGTCTTGCCAACAGCTGCCCATGCAGGAGCTTTTAATGTTTGGACCACTGGTTCTTATCCACAAACTACCAGATTGTCCTCCACAAACATTCTGTCTAGTCTTCATAGTGGCTCCAAGTCAGTACTTCATCTCTCTTGGAGATCATCTCACTACAAGCTTTCTAGATTGTCTTCTATTCTGCCATCTTCATTTCCTGAGTTTGGCAGCATAGTTGACTGAGATATTGGCTCTCTACCAGCCAGTTCTATCCCCTCATTCTCCTGCATCATGCTCTCTGCAATCTACAGAGAAGCTTTCCACTATGGGCCCTTGCTAGAGAGCATGGGGGTTTTTTTCTCCAACAGCTAACCTAGCTGGTTAGAAAAGGCTTTTCAGTCATGTCTCCCATGACTAGAAGGGTCCCCCTTCTTTTCTATCTCCTTTTTTGATATAAAGGACATAGGCCTTCTCCTACGTGAAGACTCAAGGAGTTGCCAGTTCCCTGCTTTGGTCCATAGTATTCCCAATCGGGGATATGCTCGTCCTCATGGTAAGAACGCATGATACCTTTGCCCTTAAGCAGGTCAACATGGTATCTCATCTCTAGGCGTCTTCTGTCTACTTACCATGCCAGAGTCCTGGAAGACTCGGGACTTGCTGGCTGCACATTCACATTGTCCTTGGTTTTTCACGTAACAATCCTGGTTATTTTGCACTAACTAGCATTCTTGCAGATCATGACCAGGAGGAATAGATTCTCTATATGTCTTCTCAAGTAGGTTCCACCTCCTTGTTATTAGATGAATCTTTCCTCTCCACATAGCCTATGTGATCACTGTACTGTAGGCATATCTCTGTCTGTTTAACTGCAGACACCCATATGTAAGCCTACATATCCATATTTATTTTTGTGTGTATTTTATGCCCTGCCATATCTCACTATAGATATATTCTTATATGTCTATCTATCTATCTATATATCTATATGTATATATATATGTATCTGAGATATATTCTTATAGATAGATATGTATCCACATACTTATCTATCTCCCTGTCTATTCTCATATACCTATATGATTCTGACAGAGGGATTTTACCCATACCTATGCTATCTAGCAGGTTTGGGGTTTTACACACACACCCACTCCTATGGTAGTCAACAATTTTTATACCATAACCTAACGGTTTAGGTACCTCTGAAGCTCTCCATACTCAATATCTCTCCTAGCTTATTCCAGTTAGGAGAGACTTTGTGGATCTTCAGTTAATCACAGGCTTTAACGCCTCCGGCATTTGTCCTCTCTTTTTGGGATACAATGGGTCCCCATACCCTTTCTCCCCACAAGAACTATGCCTGTTTGTCCAAATCAGTTAGCCTTTCTCTTTTTGCTCCTAAGACTGAGCCACGCTCCCGCCAAAAGAGTTAGGTTTTTGTCATGAACCCTTCCTCTGAAGGCCCACCGTTTTTTGTACTATCCCAGTTTTTCCTACTGGGGTTACCTATTCCTTTCAGGATTCTGACCTCCACTATTTTTCCTACAGGTTTATTACCTCCACTTTACAGTGAGGTCCTCTTCAAAGTTCCTCTACTGGGTTCCCAGTAGATCCATGAACCTCCATACTTCTGTGAAATCCTGTTAGGGGAGGTCTCTATTGCAATCTTCTGCAACATCATTGATGACAATCATCATCCACACATGGACTCCTTCTCTGCAGTCCTATGCTAGGTTAGCTGTTCCACAGCACTTTTTCTTTCTTCAACTCCTACCCTCCATCCTCAGGATGCCTGGTGTTCTGGGAGATAGCATGTTCCAACCTATGACATGCTGGGATTCCAGGCATCTCAGCTTGGGAGTCCCCATATGTGAAGACTCATTCCTGCTTGTTCCTGGAGATAGCACAGTTACTTACCTGTAACAGGTGATCTCTGGGAACAGCAGGAATAAGTCTTCACAACCCACCCACCTCCCCAGGAGTTGTATCTCTATCTATCTTTCCTTTCCTTTCTCTCTCTCTTTGTCTCAGCTTTAAAACTTAACTGAGGAGAGGCAGTTGGGAAAGGCGGGAAGGCAGCACGCAGGCATGCTGGGATGCTTCCAAAAGCTCTTGATTGGACGCTGGGAAGCGTTCCCGTGCAGAATCCGTCAGTACCGACGTACCCATATGTGAAGACTTATTCCTGCTGTCGACAGTCGCCCAAGAGCGGATGGTTCGGAAGAATGTATCTTTGAAGGATACTACCAAAAGCAGAGAGGTTCCACAAAAGAGTAAACTAGCCCAAATGCCCTCAAGTATGGAGCAGACAGAGCTTAAAGATCCCAAATTACCCATGTCTAACAACAGCCAAATTAATATGAATAAAATACATTCTCTAAAATGCTTGTATGCAAATGCTAGAAGTCTAAAAAATAAGATGGGAGAGTTAGAATATATAGCACTAAATGAAAGGTTAGATATGATTGGAATATCAGAGACATGGTGGAAGGAGGACAACCAGTGGGACACTGTGATACCTGGGTACAAACTATATCGTAATGATAGAGCTGATCAAATTGGTGGAGGGGTTGCTCTCTATGTTAGAGAGGGCATTGAGTCAGAAAGGATTAAAGTTTTGCAGGAAACAAAATCTGCTGTAGAATCTATATGGATTGAAATTCCATTGCATTGCCCATTGAAATTCCATTCCATTGCCCATGTTCCCTGTAAGTATTAGTGTATGTGTCTCATATCCCCTCGTGTTAAATGTATCCCCCAACCGCTTTGACCCGGTGAAAAGCGAGATATAAATGCAGCTAAATAAAATAAAATAAATAAATAAAAGGGGGAAGGCGATGGCAGTGGGGGTGTACTATCAACCGCCTGGCCAGAATGACCAAATGGATGATGAAATGTTCAAAGAAATCAAGGAAGCTAACAAAAGTTACAGCGCAGTAATAATAATGGGTGATTTCAACTACCCCGGTATCGACTGGGTCAGTGTCACGTCAGGACATGCTAGGGAGATAAAGTTCCTAGATGAAATAAATGACTGCTTCTTGGAGCAGCTGGTTCATGAACCGACCAGAGGGGAAGCCATATTAGACCTAGTCCTTAGTGGAACACCAGATCTAGTGCAAGAGATAAGGTTGTTGGGGCCACTTGGCAATAGTGATCATAGCATGATTGCCTTTGATTTAATTAGTGGAGGAGGGATAGTAAGGAAATCCACAGTACTACCTTTTAACTTTCGAAAGGGAGACTATGATAAAATGAGGAAAACAGTTAAGAAAAAACGAAAAAGGAGCAGTTGCAAAGGTTAAAGACGTACATCAGGCTTGGCTGTTGTTGAAAAATACTATCTTGGAAGCCCAGACCAGCTGTATTCTACGCTTTAAGAAAGGTGGAAGGAAGTCCAAAACACTGCCAGCATGGTTTAAAGGTGAGGTCAGAGAGGCTGTTGTTGCCAAAAAAGCATCTTTCAGGAAATGGAAAAAAGAGCCAAACGACGAAACCTGGAAACAGCACAAGCACTGGCAAGTCAAATGCAAGGCATTGATAAGGCAGGCAAAGGGAGAATTTGAGAAGAAGCTTGCTGCGGAAGCAAAAACGCAAAGTAAAGACCTTTTCAAGTACATTCGTAGCAAAAAACCTGTGAGAGTCAGTTGGTCCATTAGATGATAAAGGGGTTAAAGGAGCACTAAGAGGCAACAAGGCGATAGCGGAGAGACTGAATGAAGTCTTTATTTCGGTCTTTACTGAGGAACATATAGGGATGTTACCCATGACTGAAGTGGTATTTAAAGGTGCGGAAGAATTGAAGGAAATATCGATACATCGGGAAGATGTATTACAACTATTAGATAAACTGAAGAGTAGCAAATCACCTGGGCCGGATGGTATACATCCAAGGGTGTTGAAAGAACTGAAATATGAGATTGCAGACCTGCTATTAGTAATCTGTGAACTATCATTAAAATCATCTCTAATACCTGAAGATTGGAGGATTGCAATGTAACACCAATTTTTAAAAAGGGTTCCAGGGGTGATCCGGGAAACTACAGACCGGTGAGCCTGACGTCAGTACCGGGAAAAATGGTAGAAACCATCATAAAGAATAAAATTACTCAGCATGTAGATAGTCATGACCTAATGGGAGACAGCCAACATGGCTTTAGACAAGGAAGATCTTGTCTTACTAATCTGTTATGTTTTTTTGAAGGAGTGAATAATCAGGTGGACAAAGGTGAGTCGGTTGATATTGTGTATCTGGACTTTCAGAAAGCCTTTGACAAGGTCCCTCATCAGAGACTTTTGGCAAAACTAAAGAGTCATGGGATAGGAGGCAGTGTACTATTGTGGATCAGGAACTGGTTAAAAGATAGAAAGCAGAGGGTAGGGCTAAATGGCCAATTTTCCCAATGGAGAAAGGTGAATAGTGGTGTACCCCAGGGATCTGTGCTGGGTCCGCTGCTTTTTGACATATTCATAAATGACCTGGAAAGTGGAATAACGAGTGAGGTTATCAAATTTGCAGATGACACAAAACTATTTAAAGTTGTTAAAACCCAAGAGGATTGTGGAAAATTGCAAGAGGATCTTGATAAATTGGAAGACTGGGCATCAAAATGGCAGATGAAATTTAATGTGGACAAGTGCAAGGTTATGCACCTAGGGAAGAACAACCCAAACTATGGTTACACGATGCAAGGTTCCACATTAGGAACCACCACCCAGGAAAAAGATTTAGGCGTCATTGTGGATACCATGTTAAAACCCTCGGCCCAGTGTGCAGCAGCGTCCAAGAGAGCAAATAGAATGCTAGGTATGATAAGGAAAGGAATGGAAAATAAAACAAAAGATATTATAATGCCTCTATATCGTTCCATGAATATTGTGTGCAATTCTGGTCGCCGTATCTTAAAAAGGATATAGCGATTTTAGAAAAGGTTCAGAGAAGAGCCACCAAAATGGTAAAGGGGATGGAAGGATACTCCTATGAAGAAAGGCTAAAAAGGTTAGGGCTCTTTAACCTGGAAAAGAGACGGCTGAGGGGAGATATGATAGAAGTCTATAAATTAATGAACGGAGTGGAACGGGTAAACGTAGATCGATTGTTTACCTTATCAGAATATAGAAAGACTAGGGGACATGCAATGAAGCTACAGGGTAAACTATTTAAGACTAATAAAAGAAAATATTTTTTCACTCAACGTGTAATCAAACCCTGGAATTTGTTACCGGAGGATGTAGTAAAGGCTGTTAGTGTAGCTGGGTTTAAAAAAGGTTTGGACAAGTTCCTGGAGGAATGGTCCATAAACCATTATTAAGAAGGGACCCAGGATATCAATGCTTGAACCAATACAAGCACTGTGGAACCTGTGTCCCTTGGGGAAACTGCTAGGTACATATGACCTAGATTGGCCACTGTTGGAAACAGAATACTGGGCTTGATGGACCTTGGTCTGACCCAGTATGGCATATCTTATGTTCTTATGTTCCCAGAGATCACCTGTTACAGGTAAGTAACTGTGCTATCCCTACATATCTTACATATACTGTTACCAGTAGCTAGTGAACTACTTATACTGTCGCCAGTAATCAGTAATTTTCCTAACTTGTCTTATATATACTGTTGTCAGTAGCTAATAATTACTTCTACTTGTTTTAAATATACTATTGCCAGTAGTCAGTAATTATTCCTATCATGAGATTCATATACTGTTGCCAGTAGCCAGTAATTAGTAACTAGCTGAGCATTAACCTAATTTCGACCTTAGAGCAGAAACCGTGCCTTTCACCTTTTCAATTCTACTGAAATCTCAGAAAGGTAATTAATACAATAGACTCCTATCATTATGGATTACATCAATCGGCTTAAAATCATGTCTATCTTTCTAATTCTACTTACAATATTTGTGCCAAAATATATCCAAGCATACTCCCTTGTTACTCATAACATTCCAATTATTCTCCAACATAAGAATCCCAACATCTCTCATAATGCACCATATCACGAAACACCTCATGCACAAGGTCAAAGAAATCGTCTAATATATATCACACCTGGGAAATCTTACCATCACCATGTCCAACAACACAAATCCTTATCTAAAGACCTTCTTTGTTTGCTTTTAAACGTGAGATCAATTAAGAATAAAATACCGATCATAACTGATATCCTCACCGATTATAAACCTGACATATTATTCTTAACAGAAACATGGCTCACGGTTCATGATAACATTCTCCTAAATCAATTACAAACTGATGGATATGAGCTACTTCACTGCTCTAGGGCCTTAAAAAGGGGTGGGGGTGTCATCGCTATTATAAATAATAACCTTAAAGCTTCCCTCATTTCCACTAACAATATTGAGAACATGGATGTTCTTATGTTTGAAACAACTTCACATTCATTTGGTCTCATATACAGACCTCCATCCACAGATACAAAATCTTTATCCTCCATATTAGATATGATATGTTCCCTCAACACAAGAAAAAACAGCTAGTAATCATTGGAGACTTAAACCTCCCCTCAACTACACCATCACACTCAAAAGCATTCATTGAAACCATGTCTGAACTTGACTTTGAGCAAATCATAGATTTTACGACTCACATAAAAGGAAACACCCTTGACCTAATCTTTCTTCAAAGATCTCCAGATTATAATCTCAATGTTTCACAACCCCAGGCTATTCCCATTCCATGGTCCGACCACCATTTAATTAGATTCAATCTCCCACATTTCAATAGAATCACAACCCAACAGCCGAAACAAAGACTAACTACAATGTTCAGGAAATTTGACAGGGAAAAATTTTTAGGACAGATATTACCACATATTCCTGAAACAGTAACAGACATCAATATCAGTATTGCTAACTGGAACGAGACTATAAAAAAAGCAGCTATGCTTCCTAGCTCTAAAACAAACAAATCCAGATCCAAACAGAGAGACTCCCAACCTTGGCACTCGCAAGAAATTAGACAAATAAAGAGGGAACTTAGAAAGATTGAAAAAAGATGGCGGAAAACTAACTCAAATAATGACAGAAATTTATACAATGAGAAACTAGACTACTACAGAAAAACAATAAATGCATCTAAAAAAGCCTTTCATACAAAATTACTAACAAATTCCCTCAATCGTCCCAGAGAATTATTTGAAATAGTTTAAAAAGTATCAAACCCTCCTAATACAGATGTCACCCCTATTAACCCACAAACTCTTGCTGACTATTACATAACTAAGCTCTCTCCACTATCAGACCCTCCAATTCCACTAATTTACTCCAACCCAAAGCCTGAACACATATGGGATAAATTTCATACTGTAACACTAAAAGAACTGGATAAGGTGATCTCAGATATTAACACAACCACTTCTAGTCTTGATCCCTGCCCAGTTAGCTGGATCAAAAATACTAAATCACTCCTAGCGCCCTACATTCTAAATATAGCAATTTTTTCTCTCACACATGGTACTATGCCAACCATCCTAAAGAGAACCTCGATTAGACCTATTCTGAAAAACAAATAATTAGACAATCTTGATCCCTCTTCATATAGACCTATCTCTAGCCTTCCATTTATGGCAAAGATTACAGAAAAAATAGTATATAATTTATTTATTTATTTATTTATTATTTATTACAGGCTCTTATATACCGCTCTATTCAGAATCAGCGCGGTTCACAATATAACAACATCACATAACAATAAACTGTTAGGTTTTACAGAGAACAAGGTCAGAGAAACTTGGAATAAAACATGGAACGTCATTACTGCAACTATTTACAAGAGTATTTACAAGTATACATTACAGGATTTGTTCTTAGTTTGGGTAGTGATTAAGATTGGTTAGTTGGTCAAGTAATATTGGGGGAAGAGGTGGGATTTGAGTGCCTTCCTGAAAAGGGATAGATCATTGATAGCACGAATCTCTGGGGGTAGAGCGTTCCAGAACTTAGGGGCATAGAATCTGAAGGCCCTGTTAGATAATCAACTTCAGGATCACATTGAACTTCATGCCCCCTTAGATTCACACCAATACGGCTTTAGACCATACCATAGTGTAGAAACACTTCTTGCAGTTATCTTTGATGATATTCTAAAATACATTGACAAATCAAAACAAGCAGTATTACTTATATTTTTGGATATATCGGCTGCCTTTGATTCAATTAACCATTGTATCCTTTTTGAAAGAAACAGATTGGTATACATGGCACTATTCTTGCATGGTTCCAGTCATATCTAACTGATCGATCGCAACAGGTAAAAATAGGAAACCATACATCTAAAACCTATACGCAAAAACAAGGAATCCCACAAGGTTCTGCATTGTCAGCTCTACTCTTTAACATATATTTACAACCTATATGCCACATCATTCAACAGTGCAAATTAAAATATGCAATTTATGCTGATGATGTTATGATTTATCTCCCTATGGACATAGACTCCCTGGACTTCTCCAATATCAAATCATGCTTCACTAAAATGACGCATTGGCTAAATGAACACAATCTACACATTAACTTCAAGAAAACAGAAGCATTATTTGTTTCTAGAAATCAAAAATTTACCCCTCCAACAGAAATAAAAATTGAAAACATAAGCATCCCCATAAAAGATGAAATAAGATACCTTGGCGTTATCATAGACAGAACATTAAGTCTAACAACACACATCAGGAATACAACAAACACAATATATAATAAATTAAGATATCTTAAAAATCTAAAACCATTATTATCAAATCTGGACTTCAGATTAGTCCTTCAAGCCCTGATCCTGCCTCACTTAGATTTTAGTAACATAATTCTTCAAGGTATTCCAAAACATGCTTTACACCAACTAAAAGTAGCACAACATGTTGCTGCAAGAATGCTTATAAATGCAGGTCCAACTGAACACATACTGTACAAACTTCACTGGTTACCTATACAAAGTAGGATAAAATATAAAGTTATCATAACAACGTTCAAACTGATAAGAGATATAGCCCCATCATATCTAACTGATCTACTGACAATTCATTCAAGGACCAGAACAGTGAGACAAAGGAACCTGAACACACTACTTGTTCCAAACAACTTTTCAAAACTCAATAAAACTACAACAAATAGGGCATTCAGCTTCAATGCTCCTTTAATATGGAACGCTCTGCCGGATAAACTCAGAGATATCACAGATCTTTCAGCATTTCCAAAAGATCTTAAAACTCACCTATTTATAGAGTACTTTGGAGACTCATTCCCAATAGATGAAATATTTCCCACTTAAACTCATGTATACTCATATTCATTAATTCACAACTTACTTTTTCCTTTTTCTTACTCTATCTTACAATACCCAATTCTCCACATTATCACATTTACTCTTTACACTAATAATTCTAGTGAACTACAATACATTTTTCCTTGCTCAGATAAGATGATAAGATTTTTGAAATTTGTAAATATTTAAATCTGTATATATGTTTAAACTATCTATATACCTAATCAGCATTTACTCAGCATTGTAACGCTCAAATTACCATTTTTATTATATACAATTTAATGTTCACTGTAATTTCAATTGTTTGAATAATTTTCAATGTAATGTTCAAGTTTTGTTTTATGTAAACCGCTTTGATTTTTCTGAAAGGCGGTATATAAAACCGTTCAATAAATAAATAAATAAAAAAGAATCGGACCAAGGACAGATCCCTGGGGCACACCACTGGTAACCTCCTTCTCCTCAGAATGAGCTCCATTTACCTGTGCCCTTTGTCACCTCTCACTCAACCAATTTCTAACCCAAGCAGTAACTGTCGGCTCCGGGATTCCCTCATCCTCAGCTTCCCCAACAGTCAGTCATATCTGAGGCAGTCCTTAAAAAAATCCATCTCAGTTGCCTGCAGGGAAAGAGCAGCAGTTCCTAGATGCTGTGTGGCCGTAAATCTTACCAGAGCAGTATTCTTGCTCATTAGCTTATTCTGCACTACCATCTTGACCTGCTGCTGCAGCTGGATGACCCTTCTTTAGTGGATCCAGCTTCATTGGCTGCGGACTTACACAAATCCCTTTACCATATTATTCTTGTGGTCTTGGGCAAGCCATTTAACTCTCCATAGCCCATGTTCCCTGTAAAATAGTTATCTCCAAGTTATAATGCCCTGTTCAATGTAATTTCAGTTTGTTCAATGTAAACCGCACTGATGCAGAATAGCGTGGTATATAAGAGAATGTAAATAAATAAATAAAATAAATAAATATTTGTGACACATTTGACATCTACTGCTCTGTGGCCCGGTCCACGGCTATGGCTATTTCAGCCAGATGCACTGCCTGACTTCGCATGTCCGGTCTACATGAAGACCTTCACGACTGCTGGGCTGATGCTCCCTGCCAAAGTGACAGTTTTTTTAGGTCTGAAGTTCAGGAGGCAATCTTGGAGGTCAAGGACCATTCCACCATGGTCCAAGAACTCTCGGCTTAGCCGATGGAGGCAGCTTCCTCCACTCACCACTCATCTTTGTCATTTTATCGCCATTCTTTCCATTACAATTACTTTCAACAGTTTTACTTGCGGTGGCACTACTACTGTACTTGTGGCAGCCCCCCCCCCCCCGGGTCAGGGCCGGCCCTATTAGTCATACCCCAAACGGGGTCACCCACAAGAGAAGAAAACCCAGGCACTCCCACAGACTACCCTTCCCAAACCCTCTCCTGGTTTTTGACTATCTGCAGGTGGGGAGTCACATCTGGCACTTTCTCCATTGCTTTACTTTGATGTATCACTGCCTCCTCGGCCCCCGGCCTTGACCAACCGCTCACTAAAGCAGCATATGCCCCAACTAGCAAAGGAGATATCTCAGCTCCTCCTCAACGATGCCATTGAGCTTGCCCCACTTCTCGAGAGGGGTCAGGGGTTTTACTCCCGGTTTTTCTTGATCCCCAAGAAGTCTGGTGGCCTTCGGCCAATCCCTGACCTCCATCACCTCAATCTTTTCATCAAGCAGAAAAAGTTCAAAATGCACTTGTTGAGCACAATCCTTCCCCTGCTCAGTTCTTGGGACTGACTTGCCTCGCTAGACCTCAAGGATGCCCACACACATATCCATTTCCACCCCCTCCACTGGAAGTTCCTTAGGTTCACCTTGCTCAACCATCACTATCAGTGCAAAGTTCTTCCTTTCGGGCTCTTTTCCACCACTCAAGTTTTCACCAAATGTCTCGCGGTTGTCGCAGCCCACCTTCAGCATCAGGGCCACTGTGTTTACTCCTACTTAGATGATTGGCTGATCTCAGGCACCTCCCAAGTCATAGCAGCACGAGCTGTGTGGGAAACCGCCGTCACTCTTCAGATCCTCTGCTTCATCCTCAATGACAAGAAATTCGAGTCCGTCCCTCAACAAAGTCTGGATTTTATTGGGGTGCATCTAGACACTCTGCAAGCTAAAGCCTTTCTTTCCGGGTCAGAGGATTCAAGCTACTACTACTACTACTACTATTCAGCACTTGTAAAGCGCCACGCACGCAGTGCTGCACAGCTGACCTACAAGAGGTAGCCGACATACAAGAGACAGTCCCTACCCATCAGAGTCAAGCTCATCGGAGCTTACAATCTAGTTAGAACAAAACATAAGTTAGAACAGTATAGAGCATTAGTCAGTTCTGCGCAAGGTAGAGCATTAGTCAGTTCTGTGTAAGGTAGAACATTAGTCAGTTCTGGGCAAGGTACGGTTTGGTCAGTAGTTTGGTCATAAATGATGACTGGGGTTAGGGTAAGATGAGGAAGGAGTCAGGATCTGAATGCAACAGTGAAGAGGAGGGTCTTCAATCTGGATTTGAAGAGGACCAAGAAGGATGCCTGGCGCACAGATGCAGGTAGGCTGTTCCAGGCGTAAGGTGTAGCAAGGTGAAAGGAGCGCAGTCGGGAGTTCGCAGTGTGTGTAAAAGGCATTGATAGAAGTAATTTTTTAGCGGAGCACAGGTTTCGAGAGGGGATGTAGGAAGGGATAAGAGATGAGAGGTAGTGTGAAGCCATAGAGTGGATGCACTTATAGGTTAGCAGGAGAAGCTTGAATTGGATGCGGAATTGGACAGGGAGCCAGTGAAGCGACCTAAGAAGAGGAGTAACATGGGCATGGCGAAGTTGGCAGAAGATTAGTCCAGTGGCGTGATTTTGTATAGATTGGGAGGGGAAGGAGGTGGCTTGCGGGAAGACCAGCGAGGAGTAGGTTGCAGTAATCAAGGCGAGAGGAGACTAAGGAGTGGATAAGCATTTTGGTAGTGTGTTCAGAGAGGAAGGGGCGGATTTTGCTGATGTTGTAGAGAAAGAAGCGGCAGGTCTTAGCTACAAGCTGGATATGAGCAGAAAAGGAGAGGGAGGTGTCGAAGATAACCCCCAGATTGCGGGCCGAGGGAACAGGAAGGATAGTAGATCCATCCACAAGGATTGAGAGAGGGGGAAGTGGGGGGGGGGAGGAGTTAGGTGGAAAGACAAGGAGTTCAGTCTTCGCCATGTTCAATTTTAATCGGCGATGAGACATCCAGGCAACGATGTCCAAAAGGCAGGCAGAGATCTTGGACTGGGTTGCTGGAGAAATATCAGGTGTAGAGAGGTAGATTTGGGAGTCATCGGCATAGAGATGGTATTGAAAGCCATGGGAGGAGATGAGCGCACCAAGGCCTTGGGTATAGAGAGAGAAGAGGAGGGGGCCCAAGACAGATCCCTGGGGTACTCCTACATGGAGTGGGGTAGGGGAGGAGGAGGAGCCACCAGAGCATACACTGAATGAGCAATGGGAGAGGTAAGAGGAGAACCAGGATAGTACGTAATCCTTGAAGCCAAGCGAGGAGAGAGTGATGAGGAGAAGGTCATGGTATCAAAGGCAGCAGAAAGGTCAAGAAGGATGAGGATAGATTAGAGGCCCTTGGATTTAGCCAGGAACAGGTCGTTAGTGACTTTAGTGAGTGCCGTTTCAGTGGAATGTAGGGGGCGAAAGCCGGATTGAAGTGGGTCCAGGAGGGCTTGGGAGGTGAGGAAGTCGAGGCAGCGACGGTGGACTGCTCGTTCTAATAGTTTGGATATGAAGGGAAGGAGGGAGATGGGTCGATAGTTAGAAGGGCATGTGGGATCAAGTGAGGGTTTCTTGAGGAGGGGTGTGACAACAGCGTGTTTTGAAGTCAGCGGGGACAGTTGCAGTGGAGAGTGAAAGGTTGAGGATATGAGTGATGGAGGGGACAATGGTGAGGTAGATGGAACGTAGGAGATGGGTGGAGATAGGGTCTGAAGAACAGGTGGTGGGTTTGGAGGAGGAAAGAAGGAGTGTGGTTTCTTCGTCAGAGATTGAAGGGAAGGAGGAGAGGGTGGCAGGGGGGATATGGATGGGGGAGGAGAAATGGGGAGGAGGGGAGATAGATGAGGGGGTAGGAAATTGGAGAGTAGTTGGCTAGGGTTTGGGCAGAAAGGGAGGGCGGGATTGGGGGTGGGGGGACCCTGAGGAGAGAATTGAGGGTGTTAAATTGCAGCAACTCAGCGGCACCCTTGCCACACACTGATCAGTGCCGGCCTGTCTGCTCTTACAACTCCTGGGGTACATGGCTGCATCTGTACATGTAGTGTCACTTGCCTGGCTGCAAGTGCGCCCTCTGCAATGGTACCTCAGACCCAACTGGTACCAACACTCCCATCCCCAATGAGCCAAGATGTCCCTCGAAGGCTCACAGCGAGCAATCCTCCTCGACAACCTCAGGTGGTGGGCGTCTCCAGCCAATCTTCTAGTAGGGTGTTCCTTTCAGATGCCACAACATCACATTGTCCTTACCACTGTTGCATCCACATATGGCTGGGTGCACATCTACTCAGTCTTTCCACTAAGGGCACATGGTCCCCCCAACAGCCCTTGCATATCAAAGTGTTCGAACTCCAAGTGATCTACTGTGTTTTCAAGGTTTTCGCATGTTCTACATCAACAAGCAAGGTGGTACAGGCTCTCTTCATCTCTGTCGCAAGGCCACCCGACTTTGGACTTTTGCCCTTTCCTTAAACACCATGCTGCAAGTGGCCTAACTTCCAGGGGGCTCACAACTAGCTAGCCGACAAGTTGAGCCTCCAGCTGGACCCCCATGAATGGTCCCTTGATCCTGCTGTCATTTGGAACATCCTTGCTCTTTGGGGGAAACCGGAAGTGGACCGCTTTGCCTCCATGGACAATGCTAAATGTCCCTTCTTCTGCTCTATTTGGCCATGCTTCCAGAAGCGAACATCCAACACCTTTGCACTGGACTGGTCTCATGGTCTTCTGTAGGCCTTTCCTCCATTCCTGCTTAACACACAGGTTAAGTGGAGGAGGAGGAGTGGCCTAGTGGTTGGGGCAAGGTACTTCAGGCCGGAAGGTCGGGGGTTCAAATCCCACTAGAGGACAGCAACCTTGGGCCGGAAGGACTGGGGTTTCTAGTCCCACAGGTGCTCCTTGTGGTCTTGGGCAAGCCACTTAACCCTCCATAGCCCATGTTCCCTGTAAAATAGTTATCTCCAAGTTATAATGCCCTGTTCAATGTAATTTCAGTTTGTTCAATGTAAACCGCACTGATGCAGAATAGCGCAGTATATAAGAGACTGTAAATAAATAAATAAAATAAATAAGGTCCTGTTCAAGATCAAGCAAGACAAAGCATAGGTCATTCTGACAGCACCACAATGGCCCTGCCAGATTTGATTTCCCCATCTGCTGGTGCTGCTGTAGGATTCTGCTATACCTCTGGGGACTCATCCAGCCCTTCTGACTCCGTATCAGGGCTGCCTTCTGCATCCCAACCTTCAGTTCTTATCCCTTACGGCATGGTGGCTTCAGTGAATTGATTTCTTCACTGTCACAGGATGTTCTCGCTGCTTCTCGAAGACCATCTATTCAGCGTTCATATTAGTGCAAGTGGGCCTGTTTTGTTCACTGAGCTGGATCGAATGGGCAGGATCCAATTCACTGCTCGGTGAGCCAGCTTTTGTCTTATCTTCTTCACCTGTCCCACTCAGGCCTACAGACTAATTCAGTACATTTTCATTTTTCAGCTATTGCCTTCTGCTACAAGCAAGCAGCTCTCCTTTTTCCAGGACATGTTGCCCATCTCAAGTTCAGGGGCACAGCCATCTCCATTGTCAGTTTGACCTCTGTCTCCATCCAGGACATCTGCAAAGCAGTCACCTGGTTGTCCTTCCACACCTTAGGCTAAGCACTACAGTTTGGATCATTCATCTGTGACAGACTTTGAATTTGGCCCAGCTGTCCTCTGAAATTTGTTTGGTACCTGATTCTTCTCCTCCACTGAGCTAAGTTCGGGGCCACCCGGATTACAACCAAAGTTACATGACAAGGCGGCCCCTAGCTCTGGACTCACCATTGAGTGTGACTGCATCCTCCTGCTTGTCTCTGGAGAAAGCATAGTTGCATACTTGTAATGGAGGTTCTCCGTAGACAGCAGCGGTATACAGTCACACTGTCCCGCCTGTCTTCCTTGCAAAAAAACAAAAGACAAGAAAACTTGTTGACACCAATAAATGGAGTAGCGTCATGTGTTTGCGACAATTCTGTGGCACCTCTTCTATCTGAATTTTTCTTTTGGTTTCTTCGCTGCTCTGGTACAAACTGATTTTCTCAGCACAGGCATGTGGGAAGCAGGCACTCATGCTCAGTGAAGCAACAAAGCTTCTCTGAGCTGTGGGAGATCCACTCAAGGCTCAGTCCGGGGACTTCACCGTTGAGCGACTGCATACCTCTGCTGTCTAAGGAGAGCCCCTATTACAAGTAAGCAATTATGCTATGTTCTTTACTGCACTTTATTAATATTTTCCTAGTATTGCCTTCATCCCAGAACCTGTTTTTAAGTCTCCCATTGTCCACATTTGGTCCCTTCTACAACCTGCTTCTTTGCAGCAGAGGTGTGGTAACCCAAGAAAATAATTGTGATTTTTTTTCTTTCAGTGTGTTGGGGGATGAAGTCATCGGAATTTGGTCCAGGCATACTGAGAAGGCTGATGTGAATTGTGCCTGTGTCTCTCACTCAGGAATCAGCCTTGTGACTGGAGATGACTTTGGCATGGTCAAGCTGTTTGACTTCCCATGTCCTGAAAAATTTGTAAGAACACCTTTATTTGACATTCGTTTTTTGTTGAATTATAAACAAAAGTGCAATTATTTCCTTTATTTATATCATATTGTAATATGTTTTTGTTAAATGTGAGGACAATGTAGGTTGTATTGTGAACTACACTGAATGGTCTTCAGTTCATTTTTACGATATACAAGATTTTATAACTTAAATTTTAAAAATGAAAAACAAAATTTAAACATTGAGCACATAAAGGGGCAGGTTTACTAAAATCTGTACTAGTAGCTCGCCTTTTCAGCACAAAATTAGCACAGAGGTCTATGCTAATTTTGGGGGGGTGTACGTCAATCCCCTTGCTGTTAGCACATTGCTAACTCGCATGCCAGGAGAACTTAACGCCACCCACCATGGTAGCATTTAGTGCATCCATGCTAAAGGCAATAGGCCCAGTTAGCATGCACTCAGAACACCTGTGCCGTCAACACTCATGTTAACGCCCAGACTCTGTCCCATCAGGCACTACCTGGTTAGCATGGGAATTTTAGCATGTGCCCCTGCACTTATTTATTTATTTAGACAGATTTGTATGCCACCTTATCCTTCAATCAAGGTGGTCACATCACATCACAATTGGAGGGTTACATTTAACATTAGGTTACGTGTAAACATTTGGACAGTACACTTAACAACAAACATTTAGACAGTACACTTAACAGTATTTAGATAGTACAATTGAGGGTTAACATTTAATAGAAGGGTATTTAATAACTTGGTATGATAAACTTGTATGTATGGATAGGATGAGTGTGAGTTTGGTTGGCGGAGGAAGTAGTGTATCTGTTTAGGTAGGGGATGTTGCCTGAATGCTCATATGTTTCTATAAATAAGAATGTTTTGAGGTCTTTGCGGAAGTCTGTAAGGTCATCTAATTCCCTCAGGCTCGTTGGGGGGGGAGTTCCATAGTGTGGATGCCAGTAGTGATGATGCTCTTTTTGAAGTTATTTGGTTTTGTGATAGCTTGCAGGTGTGCCGATTATGTTGTTGTGATTGGTTCTTCTTGGTCTATTGCTGATATCCCTTGTTATAACGTTTTGGAGTACGTCTGCTGAGAGATGGTGAATGATTTTGAAGATGATCATGAGTGTTTTATATTTAGCTCTTGCCATCATTGGGAGCCAGTGTAGTTGTAGAACGGGAGCGATGTGCTCAGTCCTTGGAGTGTCTGTAATGATGCATGCTGTGGTGTTTTGTACCATCTGTAGTGGGTGGAGTATCTGTTGAGGAAGGCCTTGATATAGTGAGTTTCCGTATCAAGCAGTGGTGTAATGAGTGCTTGGCACACTGTGAGGAAGTGGTCCTGATGGAGCATTGGTTTGATTTGTCTGATTGTCCTCAATCGTGGATAGGCCTTGCTTGCGGTTTTGGTGATGTGGGATTTCAGGTTCAGAGCTCTGCCTAGTGTGATGCCCAGATACTTAACGTCTTCTTTGACTACTATGTATTTGTCTAGGATGTTGATGGTTTGTGGAGGTATGAAGATCGGGCTCCTGGTGACGAACATTGCCTCAGTTTTATCGTAATTGACGGTTAAGTTGTTGGCTGTGAGCCAGTCATTCATGTCTTCGAGGCATTTGGTTATTGTTGTGTTGTTTAGTGCTAGGAGGTTGATTGGAGCATACACCATGATGTCGTCAGCATAAATGTGGTAGTGAAGATTGTGGTTCTTGATGTTGCATATGGGCTGTATGTAGATGTTAAAGAGCATTGATGATAGGGCTGAGCCTTGGGGTATTCCCTGCCTGACAGGGAATTGTATTGATTTCCTTTGGTCGCATTTGACTTCTTGCGTTCACCCTTCCAAGTATGATGTGAAGCAGTTCAGGGTATTCTTGCATAATCGTATCTGTTGTAAGTGTTGCAGTAGCTTGGTGTGGGACACAGTGTCGAAGGCTGCCGAGATGTCCATGAACACTAGCAGGAAGCCATTTTTTGTGTTGTCTATTCCTCTTAGGAGATTGTCGAAGAGGGAGGTGAGCTTTGCACTGCCTTTTCCACGATTTTAGCAAGGAATAGCAGGCTGGAGATAGGATGGTATGATTTTGGTTCAGAGGGGCTCAGATTGCTACTTTTAAATATTGGTTGTATCATTGCGTGCTTTAGTGGTTGCGGCATGTATCCTTGTTTGAGTGACTCTTTGACGATTTTTTGAATGTGTTGAGAGAGTTGGCTTTTTGTAGCTTTGAGCCACGACCCTGGGCATGGGTCTGATGGTGAAGTTGTTGTGTTTAGTCCAGATATAATTTCTTCTATTTGCTGCTTTGTTGATATGCTGAAGCTCTCCCATGTTTGATGATGTTTTTTTATCGTATGATCGTTCGTTTGTGGTGTAGTAGAGCATGTTTGGTTGGTGTTTTTTGGCATAATGTAATCTGCATATTTTTGTGGGTCAAGATGGTGGGTACTTTGCTGCATGTTGTCCTTTGTGAGCTTTTGGACAATGCTAAAGAGTTCTCTTGGTCTGTTAGTAGATTTCATGATTAGGTTGATATGGTGTTGCTGTTTACGTTCATTTATTAGCTTGTTATATTCCAGTTGTTTGTCTTTGTATTGGGTTAGGCGGTAGTGTGATTTGTTCCGCCTCCATTTTCTTTCCAGTCTTCTGAGTGTGCGTTTTGCAACTCTGATTTCATGTGAGTACCATGGGGCGTTGGATCTCTTTCGTGTTTGTGGTTCTTTGATGGCTGGGGCAGATGCTGCATTGGATATTATTGTATTCCATTCTTCTGTGTTTAGGTCAAGGGTGTCATGCTTCTGCTGAAGTTGTGGAGTGATTTTGTTTATGAATGAGTCTCTGTTAAATGTTTTGAACCGTCTAGTTATTCGTTCATCTTCTTTGCATGGTGCGGGGTTATTCAGGGTTATGGTGAATTCAATCACATGGTGGTCTGACCAAGGGACTGACGTGATTGTTGGTTTTGTGGTCCTGTTTTGTTCCACTAATTGAACATAAGAACATAAGATATGCCATACTGGGTCAGACCAAGGTCCATCAAGCCCAGTATTCTGTTTCCAACAGTGGCCAATCTAGGTCATACGTACCTAGCAGTTTCCCCAAAAGACACAGGTTCCACAATGCTTATACTGGGTCAAGCATTGATATCCTGGGTCCCTTCTTAATAATGGTTTCTGGACCTTTCCTCAAGGAACTTGTCCAAACCTTTTTTAAACCCAGCTACACTAACAGCCTTTACTACATCCTCCGGTAACAAATTCCAGAGTTCGATTACATGTTGAGTGAAAAAATATTTTCTTTTATTAGTCTTAAATAGTTTACCCTGTAGCTTCATTGCATGTCCCCTAGTCTTTCTATATTCTGATAGCATAAACAATCGATCTAGTTTACCCGTTCCACTCCGTTCATTAATTTATAGACTTCTATCATATCTCCCCTCAGCCGTCTCTTTTCCAGATTAAAGAGCCCTAACCTTTTTAGCCTTTCTTCATAGGAGTATCCTTCCATCCCCTTTACCATTTTGGTGGCTCTTCTCTGAACCTTTTCTAATAACACTATATTGTTTTTAAGATACGGCGACCAGAATTGCACACAATATTCAAGGTGCAGTCTCACCATGGAACGATATAGAGGCATTATAAAATCTTTTGTTTTATTTTCCATTCCTTTCCTTATGCTACCTAGCATTCTGTTTGCTCTCTTGGCCGCCGCTGCACACTGGGCCGAGGGTTTTAACATGTTATCCACAATGACGCCTAAATCTTTATCTCCAGGAACAAGCAGGAATGAGTCTTCACATATGGGTACGTCGGTACCGACGGAGTCCGCGCGGGAACGCTTCCCAGCGTCCAATCAAAAAGCCTTTGGAAGCATCCCAACACGCCTGCATGCTGCCTTCCCGCTTCCCAACTGCCTCGCCTCAGTTTTCGTTTTTCCGCGGAGCCGGCAGGACGTCGTCCTGTCACCGCAGAAAATTCTTCTTTTATTTTTTAGTTTTCTTGTGGTCGCGGCTGCCTCCCCGATGCCACCGGTACCGCCGGTGTTTCTTTTTTCTTTTCTTGTAAAATTTTTTCCTTTTTAAGGAATATATTTTTCTTCCTTAGTGTCTCACGGTTCTCAGGCCTTCTAGGCCTCTCCATTTTCCTTCATGGAACCGCCAGCCACTTTCCCCAAGAAATGTACAAACTGTGGCGGTACAACTTTATTTTTAGACACTCACAATCGGTGTCTAACCTGCTTGGGTCCTGACCATTTTCCTCCGGAGCCCTCGGGCAATAGTATTGTGAGAAGTTTTCAACATCGAGTTCCCCTCGACACGTGGTCCCCCTCCAACGTCAGGGCACCGACCATATCTTCTTCTACACAGGATCAGGTAACCCAAAAACAGTCTGATAAGACTAGCCAGTCCTCGAGCGGCACTTCTCATGCACAGCATAGAGATGCCTATGGCCTTGTCCTCGAGAATCCACTGGCTTCAAAACCCCGGTGGGAGTCTTCGGCCTCCAAAGCCTGTGTGGGGTTTCAGGTTGTTCCTGAGGTTCACCCCTCACAGAACATACCTGAGCTATGCCCGGTGGTGGCATCCGCTTCGAGTGATACTGATACCCCGGCATCGGCACTGGTGTTGGATGAAACATTCCTCACCAAGGATCGTCGTCTGGCATCCTCGGTACCTGCGGGGCCGGTGGATACGCTCCAGATCGACCTTCCAGTATCGGTACCGACACCGATACTAGTACCGACGTCGGTACCCTCCAGACGTGCATCGATAGACTCGCTTCCTTCGATGCCGAGTCTGGAATCGATCTCCAGTCTGGAGGACTGGGTACCGACTCCCATCGGTACCAAAGGCTCGGTTCCGATAATTCGGATCCGCAACTTTCATTTCCTCCGATACCGTTACAGTTGCCACCGGCTGGTCTTCATCCACCGGTATCAGATACAGTACCGAGATCGGTACCGATATCCACTGTACCATTGCTGTCGGTACCTTCCATGCTTCTCTCGTCAGGCTCGCTTCCCTCGATGCCGAGTTTGGAATCAATCCCTAGCATGGACGATCTGTTACCGACTGTCGCTGGTTCTGACCTGCAGTACCAGCGACCACCATCTAAGGATCCCATACTGCACCATTCAGGATCTTCTATTCCTATATACTTGAAGAGATCCCTCGGTGCCAACGCTAGTTCTTTATCAGATCTAGCCTATCCAAGGGAAGTTCCCTCTGGGGATCCTTCTTTCCAGACTTTCCTCCTGGATATGGCAAAATCACTTGCCATTCCTATTCCCGGACAAGATCGTACACAAGGGAATACAGAATACCTCTCTGTTCCTAGCAAAGCAAAGGAGAATATAATACTTCCTTTGCATCATTCTTTGCAGGATCTCCTTCTACGAATGTGGGAAGCTCCTTTAAAGGTACCCCCACCTTCCAGAGCAACTGATCTCCTATATCAGCTGCCCCCCTCTCCAGGCTTTCAAAAGACTCAACTTCCTCATCATTCCATTGTGGTAGAATCAGCAATGAGGCGAGTGAAGAGTAATAAAAAGCACTCTTCTTGTCCGCCAGGTCGTGAGTCTAGGACACTAGATGCCTTTGCACGTCAAACCTTCCAGACATCCATGCTTTCAGCAAGAATTCTCTCATATATTTTTTATATGGGTCTATCTCTTGAGGAGGTCACAAAGAAATTATATCTTTTGACTCCTTTTCTTCAAGAGCCCAAGAGTAAAGACTATTCCTCACTGGTTAGTCATACTCAAAATATCTCTAGGTTTCTTACTCGTGCTACCCTAGACTCCTTTGAGTCTGTTAGCAGGACCTCTGCTGTGGCTATAGGGGCACGACGTAAAGCTTGGCTTCAAGCTTCAGACTTGGACAAATGGGCACAAGAAAGACTGGGAAATACTCCTTGCACTGGAGAAAATCTCTTCAACAGGGAGTCTTTACTCCAGGTTACTCAGTTATCCACTGACTTTCCTTTTTCCAGAGGCTGTTCTACGCCTTCTTCTTTCCCAGTAGGTAGGAAATGTCCTACCAAACTCTCTTCCCCTAGGGCAGTGATGGCTAACCTTTTTGAGCCCGAGTGCCCAAACTGCCGCACAAAACCAAAGAATTTCCTCAAAGTGCCAGCACGTCAATTTGCATAAATATTTGCATAATGCTAACATACACTAACTTTTAGTAAACATGTCTCTTAATGAGTGTATGGATAAAGACAGACTAAAAGATTTCTACATTACTATAATCCAGTGCCAACCGCCAGGCACATTAGGAACTACTACAAACACTGCCCATTTAGAACCAATAGCAAACCCGCCGTATCCTAACAGCACTACCAGGATTCACAAAGCACCACACCATACCTATCAAAAGGCAACACTGCAAATATTAAACCAATACATTTCAGACAATAACAATACATGACCTACTGGGGAAAGAGAACAAGTGGCAATGTCAAAAAGGAATTACATAAACAGAATACCTCAGCTCAGTTGCAATTGCTCCAACCACTTTCTTCTGGTTTCTTCATGTTTTCTGCTAACTCTCCATCATCTGCTGTCCATTTGTCCTTTCTTCTCTCTTCTAGTTTTTTTTTCCATTCTCTCTCTCTACATCCGCTTTAACATACTAATCTTTCTCCTTTTGCTCTTTCCTCATTCCTATTTCATCCACTCAAATGTTACCCCTCCATCCTCAATCCCCACTTACTCTCCCAATACCCGGCCAATTGTAGATTTTTTATCCCTCCCACACAAAATATTTTTCCCCTCTCCATTTTACTCTCCCAGCCCCATCCCATTCTAATCCTCCCCCAACATCAGCTCCCTTCTAGTTCCAGCCTCACCCAGCATCCATTCCCTTCTAGTGCCTGCATCAGCCCATTTCCAGTCCTAGCAACCCCCCAACCCAATACCAGTCCTAGCCCCCCCCCCATCAACTCACTTCCAGCCCTAAACCCCCATCACCCCATTTCCAGACAGCCCCCATCAGCCCACAGCCCATTAGCAGTCCTACCCCCCCAGCCCATTAGCAGTCCTACCCCCCCCTGCCCGCCCGCCCATTAGCAGTCCTAACCCCCCTCCTGCCCATTAGCAGTCCTAACCCCCCCCCCTCCTGCCCATTAGCAGTCCTAACCCCCCGCCCGCCCGCCCATTAGCAGTCCTAACCCCCCCAGCCCATTAGCAGTCCTAAACCCCCCCCGCCCCGCCCATTAGCAGTCCTAACACCCCCCCTCCTGCCCATTAGCAGTCCTAACACCCCCCTCCTCCTGCCCATTAGCAGTCCTAACCCCCCCCTCCTGCCCATTAGCAGTCCTAACCCCCCCCCTCCTGCCCATTAGCCCTCCTAACCCTCCCCCCCCTGCCCATTAGCAGTCATAACCCCCCGCTCCTGCCCATTAGCAGTCCTAACCCTCCCCTGCCCATCAGCAGTCCTAACACCCCCCTCCTGCCCATTAGCAGTCCTAACCCCCCCCTCCTGCCCATACGCATTCCAAACCCCCCCCCCCCCTGCCAATTTGCAGTCCTACCCCCCCCCCCCCCGCCAAATTTTTTTAAAAAAAAAGCAGGCTCTGGCTGCTGCCGCGGCAGATTACAATGTCCCGCGGGGCCCCCTCCGCCCGCTAAGCCCCTCTGCAAGGGCTTTCAGATTCGCGAGGGAGAGCGTCTCCCTCGCGTCTCTGTTAAGCCCGCAGGGGCTAATGGGAAATTTCCCATCAGTCCCTCGCGTCTAAAGGGGCTGATGGGAAATTTCCCATTAGCCCCTGCGGGCTTAACAGAGACGCGAGGGAGACGCTCTCCCTCGCGAATCTGAAAGCTCTTGCAGAGGGGCTTAGCGGGCGGAGGGGGCCCCGCGGGACGCTGCATTCTGCCCTTGCCGCGTCCGCGGCAGCAGTCAGAGACAGCTTTTTTCTTTTTTTTGCGGACCTATTGCCCGCGTGCCAGCTGCAAGGCCTTCGCGTGCCACAGCTGGCACGCGTGCCATAGGTTCGCCATCGCTGCCCTAGGGGGAGAAGGTTTTACCCATCATCTTCCCATCATACAGATGTTCCCAAACAGGGGAAACATCGCCCTAGTCTGAAGAATCCACAGCATCAACAGGGTCAACAAACCCAGCAGTCGCAGGGTTTCAAATAGTTCATTGTCCCTCTTGGTTGGTGGTTAGGGTGTCAGTCTGCCTTTTTTCACTGGCAGTATCTGCACTAAATTTATCCTAACCTACCTAGATATCTCTTCATGAGACATCTTTTTTCTAAGAGTCTTATGATGATCATGCCCATACTTATCAGTTTCCTCTTCCTCTTGAAGGAAAGAGAGGTAACAACTATCAATGGACCGTTGTTTCCCTGTACTGGCATGTATCATCTCACCTGTCAGAGACTTCCTCCATAGTCGGTCTCTTGCAACTCTGTCTTACCTCCCTCTTCCTACAACATTGGGTTGTAAGAGTGGTTCTTTTACACCGGTAAGCTCCTATAGTCCTATACCTGTTCTACTGGGGGATGCTCCCTTCTGGAGTGTTTTTCCCCTTATTACCTTAGGGCAGCTCATCAAACAATAGGAAGTCCTATCAGGACTGTTTCTTTTTCCCATTCTAAAGAAGGGAAAAGGGAAAAGAAAATTTTCTATGCTGCCCGGGTAGTTGCTGTAGATACAGCAATTCCTAGTGGTTAGGCCACTGGTTGTGTTCTCTACGCAATCAGGGCTTCTCCTCCACTAGCAATCCTCCTAGCCTCAGTGCTAAATCCCAAACAGGTTATTCACCTTCTTTGGGAAACCCTATTATCACAGTCTGGTTGGTTAACTTCTATTCTTTGCCTTGGCAGAATAGCTGGTCACCTGCTGGCTTTCCACTGCCAGTTTTTTCTTCTACCAACCTGTAGCATGCTCTCTGCATTTCTACAGAGTAGCTTTGCACTATGGGCCCTTGCTAGAGAGCATCAGTATCTTGCCTAGCAGATAACCCCAGATAGTTAGGGGGAGGGGGTTCCCCCAGTCATATCTGGCGGGTATTCCCTGCCTTTTACATCTCTTTTGAGGCATAAGCCTCAGGCCTTTCATTACGTGAAAGCCTAAAGGAGGGCCAATTCCTTGGCTTGGCCCATATCTCCTTGAGTCTTCTCGTCAGAGATACCTTTCTCCATTGGCAGCTAGAGGATGCCTAATACCCATCTTGCCCTCATGGGCGGATCACTAGGGTATCTTCCTCCAGAGGCCTCCTCTATTCAATCTCCATACTACAATTCTGGAGATATCTGGACTTCCTGTCTACAGACTGATGTTATCCTCTGCCATTTTCACGTAGGCCATCCTGGTTATTCAAGAGCTCAAATTTTGCAAAGAATTCAGCCTTCTACTTGTCAGCGAGACTTTCCCTCTGACTCTGCCAGTCATAACCAGGAAAAGAGGATTCTCTATTTACCTATTCAAGCAGGTATCCACCTTCTTGCTGCCAGATGAATCTTCCTCTCTCCCTCTATACCTAGAGGGGATGGGGTTCTCTGGACATCTCTCCATCCATATGCCTGGAGACATGTGTCTATATGCCTACCTATTTTGTCTAGGTATATTTAGATATAGATATAGATATATATATATATTTTTTTTATCTATATCTATCTGAGTGTCTTCTGCCCATACATATCTCTTTCTAGATGTATGCATATATACCCTATATGTGTATATATTTATATATATATATATATATATATACACATATATATATTTATAGATATGAGATATATTTTTAGATAGATCTGTATCCATCTACTTATCTATCTGTCTGTTACGTTCAGATATCTTACATTCCTATCTGATCCTGACAGATGGGCACTACCCCCATGAATGCTGTGCCAGCATACTTAGGGGGACTACACCTATAACCACTCCCTGTGGTAATTAACAAATTTTTCCTTACCATAACCTTTTCAGGTTAGGTTCTCCTGAAGCTCTCAATGTACCCCTTTTTCTTTCCTACTTGACCCCATTTAGGAAAGACATTGCGGAGCTTCAGTTACTATAAAGCTTAGCGCTCCTGAGTCTGTCCTTACCTTCTTATCAGATGCAAGGGTCTCCATACCCTTTCTCCCCTACATGGACTGATTCCAAAACCAGTCCAGTTGGGTCAGACTCATTTTTTCTCTTGGTCCTACATTTGTACTATTTTTGGACCACAACAGCTTAAGCTTTCTTTAATAGTACCTTCTGCGTCTCCGCTGAAGCTCTACCTCTCATACTACCCCAGTTTTTCCCTTGGGGCTATTTCTCACCCTGAAGGGTTCTGACCTCCACTTGTTTTTATTCTACTTTATTACCTCTACTTCTCAGTGAGGTACCCCTTGAGCACATTCACTGGCTCTTCCATCAGATCCATATGTAGCTCAGTGCACTTGTGCAGTGCCAACAAGGGAGGCCCAGATTATAATATTTCACTACTAAAGGCCCTTGATACAGGGTCTTCCCCTTTTGAAGCCCTGTTCTAGACAGCTGTTCCACAGCTCCTTTCTGTATTCAACTCCTACCCTCCATCCCCAGGATGCCTGAGGTCCTGAGGAATAGCATGGCTCGTTCTAGACTTGCAACATGTTAGGACTCCCTCAGGGCATCTGAGCTTGGGAGTCCCCATATGTGAAGACTCATTCCTGTTTGTTCCGGGAGATAGCACAGTTACTTAACTGTAACAGGTGATCTCTGGGAACAGCAGGAATAAGTCTTCACAACCCACCCACCTCCCCTAGGAGTTGCATTTTCTCTATCTCTATCTTTCCCTTCCTTGCTCTCTCTCTCTTTGTCTCAGCTTTCAAACTTAACTGAGGAGCGGCAGTTGGGAAGGCAGCACGCAGGCATGTTGGGATGCTTCCAAAGGCTTTTTGATTGAACGCTGGGAAGTGTTCCCACGCGGACTCTGTCGGTACCGACGTACCCATATGTGAAGACTTATTCCTGCTGTTCCCAGAGATCACCTGTTAAAGGTAAGTAACTGTGCTTTCCTGGGTGGTGGTTCCTAATGTGGAACCTTGCATCTTTTAACCGTAGTTTGGGTTGTTCTCCCCTAGGTGCATAACTTTGCACTTGTCCACATTAAATTTCATCTGCCATTTTGATGCCCAGTCTTCCAATTTATCAAGATCCTCTTGCAATTTTCCACAATCCTCTAGGGTTTTAACAACTTTAAATAGTTTTGTGTCATCTGCAAATTTGATAACCTCACTCGTTATTCCACTTTCCAGATCATTTATGAATATGTCAAAAAGCAGCGGACCCAGCACAGATCCCTGGGTACACCACTATTCACCTTTCTCCATTGGGAAAATTGGCCATTTAGCCCTACCCTCTGCTTTCTATCTTTTAACCAGTTCCTGATCCACAATAGTACACTGCCTCCTATCCCATGACTCTTTAGTTTTGCCAAAAGTCTCTGATGAGGGACCTTGTCAAAGGCTTTCTGAAAGTCCAGATACACTATATCAACCGACTCACCTTTGTCCATCTCTTTATTCACACCTTCAAAAAAACATAACAGATTAGTAAGACAAGATCTTCCTTGTCTAAAGCCATGTTGGCTGTTTCCCATTAGGCCATGACTATCTACATGCTGAGTAATTTTATTATTTATGATGGTTTCTACCATTTTTCCCAGTACTGACGTCAGGCTCACTGGTCTGTAGTTTCCCGGATTACATCTGGAATCCTTTTTAAAAATTGGTGTTACATTGGCGATCCTCCAATCTTAAGGTATTAGAGATGATTTTAATGATAGTTCACAGATTACTAATAGCAGGTCTGCAATCTCATATTTCAGTTCTTTCAACACCCTTGGATGTATACCATCCGGCCCAGGTGATTTGCTACTCTTCAGTTTATCTAATAGTTGTAATACATCTTCCCGATGTATCGATATTTCCTTCAATTCTTCTGCACCTTTAAATACCACTTCAGTCATGGGTAGCATCCCTACATCTTCCTCAGTAAAGACCAAAGCAAAGAATTCATTCAGTCTCTCCACTATCGCCTTGTCGCCTCTTAGTGCCCCTTTCACCCCTCTGTCATCTAATGGACCAACTGACTGACAGTTTTTTTGCTACAGATTTACTTGAAAAAGTCTTTATTTCGCGTTTTTGCTTCCGCAGCAAGCTTCTTCTCAAATTCTCCCTTTGCCTGCCTTATCAATGCCTTGCATTTGACTTGCCAGTGCTTGTGCTGTTTCCAGGTTTCATCGTTTGGCTCTTTTTTTCCATTTCCTGAAAGATGCTTTTTTTGGCAACAACAACCTCTCTGACCTCATCTTTAAACCATGCTGGCAGTTTTTTGGACTTCCTTCCACTTTTCTTAAAGCGTGGAATACAGCTGGTCTGGGCTTCCAAGATAGTATTTTTCAACAACACCCAAGCTTGATGTAAGTCTTTAACCTTTGCAACTGCTCCTTTTAGTTTTTTCTTAACTATTTTCCTCATTTTATCATAGTCTCCCTTTCGAAAGTTAAAAGGAAGTACTGTGGATTTCCTTAATATCCCTCCTCCACTAATTAAATCAAATGCAATCATGCTATGATCACTATTGCCAAGTGGCCCCAGCACCCTTATCTCTTGCACTAGATCTGGTGTTCCACTAAGGACTAGGTCTAATATGGCTTCCCCTCCGGTCGGTTCATGAACCAGCTGCTCCAAGAAGCAGTCATTTATTTCATCTAGGAACTTTATCTCCCTAGCATGTCCTGCCGTGACACTGACCCAGTCGATACCGGGGTAATTGAAATCACCCATTATTATTACTGCGCTGTAACTTTTGTTAACTTCCTTGATTTCTTTGAGCATTTCATCATCCATTTGTTCATTCTGGCCAGGCGGTCGATAGTATACCCCCACTGCCATCGCCTTCCCCTTTTTACATGAAATTTCAATCCATAGAGATTCTACCCTCACTTGGTTTGCAGCTTGTCGTGCTGTGAGGGCTTGTGTGCATCAGTGATGCTGAGAGCTAAACTATCGGTAGTTTAACTACTGACAGGGTCTCCCAAGATGGACAGGTCTCAGCTGAGGTGCCAGACCAAGACAAACCACCCATCTGGGCAGCAGCAGAATGGGATAGTGTTGACAGCGGAGGATCACATTTTTGTGACAACGGCAACAACACCAAACTTAAACTGCACGGAAGAAAGGCCCGGCAATCTACTTCTGTATCTTGCCATGAAAACCCAATGGATAGTTACAACAAAACAAATTGTGCTATAGTGCTGGAAGATGAGACCCCCAGGTCGGAAGGCACTCAACTAGCTACTGGGGAAGAACTGAAGACCTCTCAGCCAGCATTTATGATGTGGTTGGATCAAAGCTCTCGGGACATCTGACTGCTGATGTAGCTGCTCATGAAATGAGAGTCAGAAGCTGTAAAGATGTCTTACGCATTGGAACATGGAATGTACGAAGCATGAACCAAGGGAAGTTGGAGGTGGTCAAGAATGAAATGGAACGTGTACAACTTGATCTGTTGGGTGTCAGCGAACTGAAATGGACTGGCATCGGGCACTTTGCATCAGATGATCACATGGTCTACTATGCTGGAAATGAAAGACAAAGAAGAAATGGTGTTGCATTTATAATAAAGAAGAAACTTGCAAGAACTGTAATGAAATACAATGCAGTCAGCGAACGCTTAATCTCTGTTCGTCTACGAGGAATGCCTATCAACACAACTATAATTCAAGTATATGCCCCAACAACAGCTGCAGAAGAGAATGAAATTGAAGAGTTCTATGAACAAGTACAAGCTGAAATTGACAGAACATGCAAACAGGATATCCTGATAGTCATGGGTGACTGGAACGCAAAGGTTGGCAACAAAGAAGACAAAGTAGTTGGAAAATATGGACTTGGCAACAGAAATGAAGCTGGAGAAAGACTAATAGAATTCTGCAAGACCAACGATCTATTCATCTCAAACACCTTCTTCCAGCAACACAAGCGGCGACTGTACACATGGACTTCACCCAATGGATTGTATAAAAATCAAATTGACTACATCTGTGGAAGTCAATGATGGAAAGGTTCTATAACATCAACAAAGACAAAACCTGGAGCTGACTGTGGTACAGATCATCAACTACTAGTATGCAAACTCAAGCTAAAGTTGAAAAAGAGCAACCCAGTCATGAATGCAGCAAAATATGACCTTGAGATTATACCACTGGAATTTAAAGACTGCCTGCAAAATCGATTTGCTGCTTTAGATACAAATGACAGAGCTCCAGAAGAGTTATGGGATGACATCAAGAAGGTTGTGTTGGAAGAAAGCGAGAAGTCTCTACAAAAGGTGAAAAAGCAAAAACGACCAAAATGGATGATGGAAGAAACTCTGAAAATTGCCCAGAAACGGAGAGAAGCTAAAGCCAGAGGAGAAAGAAAGACAATAACAGAACTCAACAGAGATTTCCAACGTGCAGCAAGACAGGACAAGGAAAAGTACTACAACGATGCATGCAAGGAAATAGAAGCAGAAACTATTAGAGGAAGAACAAGATCGGCTTTCCTAGAGCTACGAGAGTTAAAGAAAACGTTCCAGCCTCGAATTGGAATGTTACAAGATGCTCAAGGTTCTATGTTGAATGATGCTGAGAAGATCAAGAAAAGGTGGAAGGAATATACAGAGTTTTTATATAATAAAGATCAAGTGGACCAACAGCCGTTTCAACCTGTACCTTATGATCAGGAACCATTGGTGATGAAAGAAGAAGTTAAAGCAGCATTGAAAGCCTTATCAAAGAACAAAGCACCAGGCATCGATAGCATTCCCATAGAAGTATTACAGCAATCTGATGCAGCTGTTACCGTACTTACAAGCCTCTGCCAAGAAATATGGAAGACAACATCATGGCCAACTGACTGGAAAAAATCTGTGTTTATACCAATACTAAAGAAAGGTGATCCAACTGACTGTGGAAATTATCGCACAATCGCTCTGATCCCACATGCCAGCAAGATTCTACTGAAGATTATTCAAAAGAGACTACAACCATACCTGGAACAAGAACTACCTGAAGTGCAAGCAGGGTTCAGGAAAGGGCGAGGAACGAGAGACATCATTGCAGATGTGAAATGGATCCTTGAAAAGACTAAAGAATACCAAAAGGATATCTATTTGCAGGGCCGGCCCGTCCATTGAGCAAGAATGTTTTTTGCACAGGGCCCCGCGTTTCAGGGGGCCCCGCGCAAAGAACATTCTGCTTTTTTTTTTTAAATTACATTTTAAAAAAAAAACCTGTCTCTGGCTGCTGCCGCTGCCGCGTCCGTCGCAGCAGCGGCAGAATGGAGTGTCCCGCGGGGCCCCCTCTCCTCGTTGAGCCCTCTGCAAGGGCTTTCAGATTCGCGAAGGGAGAGTGCTCCCTCGCGTCTCTGTAAAGCCCGCAGGGGCTAATGGGAAATTTCCCATCAGCCCCTGCGGGCTTTACAGAGACGCGAGGGAGCACTCTCCCTTCGCGAATCTGAAAGCCCTTGCAGAGGGCTCAACGAGGAGAGGGGGCCCCGCGGGACACTCCATTCTGCCGCTGCTGCGACTGACGCGGCAGCGGCAGCAGCTAGAGCCAGGTGTTGTTTTTTTTTTAATTTGCCAGAAGGGAAGGGAAGGGGGGGGGGGGTTAAGACTGGTAATGGGCTGGGGGGCTGTTGGAGGCTGTGAGGAAATGTGGTGGGGGGGGGGTTAGGACTGCAAATGTGCTGGGGGGGGGTTAGGACTGGAAATGTGCTGGGTGGGGGGGGGGGTTAGGACTGGAAATGTGCTAGGGGTGGTTAGGATTGCTAATGGGCTGGGGCTGATGGAGGCTGACTGGAAATGGGGTGAGGGGGGGGTTAGGACTGGAAATGGGCTGGGGGGGTTAGGACTGGAAATGTGCTGGGGGGGTTAGGACTGGAAATGGACTAGGGGGGGTTAAGACTGCTAATGGGCTGGGGCTGAATGAGGCTGACTGGAAATGGGGTGGGGGGGTTAGGACTGGAAATGTGCTGGGGGGGGTTAGGACTGGAAATGTGCTAGGGGGGGGTTAGGACTGCTAATGGGCTGGGGCTGATGTAGGCTGACAGGAGATGGGGTGGGGGGGGGGTTAGGACTGGAAATGTGCTGGGGGGGTTAGGACTGGAAATGTGCTGGGGGGGGTAGGACTGGAAATGTGCTAGGGGGGGTTAGGACTGGAAATGTGCTGGGGGGGTTAGGACTGGAAATGGGCTGGGGGGGGGTTAGGACTGCTAATGGGCGGGGGCTGATGGAGGCTGACTGGAAATGGGGTGAGGGGGGGGTTAGGACTGGAAATGGGCTGGGGGGGGTTAGGACTGGAAATGGGCTGGGGGGGTTTAAGCACTGGAAATGGAGTGGGGGGGTTAAGACTGCTAATGGGCTGGGGCTGATGGAGGCTGACTGGAAATGGGCTGGGGGGGTTAGGACTGGAAATGGGCTGGGGGGGTTAGGACTGGAAATGGGCTAGGGGGGTTAAGACTGGTAATGGGCTGGGGGTTGATGGAGGCTGACTGGAAATGGGGTGATGGGGGGTTAGGACTGGAAATGGGCTGGGGGGGTGGTTAAGACTGGTAATGGGCTGTGGGCTGATGGGGGCTGTCTGGAAATAGGGTGATGGGGGGTTAGGATTGCTAATGGGCTATGGGGGGGTTAGGACTGCTAATGGGCTATGGGGGCGCTAGGACAGGAAATGGGCTGATGGGGAGGGGTTAGGACTTGAGGTGGGCTGATGTGGTTAGGACTGGTAATGGGCTGTGGGCTGATGGGGGGGTTAGGACTGGCAATGGGCTATGGGGGGCTGACTGGAAATGGGCTGATGGGGTTAAGACTGGAAGTGGGCTGATGGGGGGGTTAGGACTGGTAATGGGTTATAGGGGGGGCTTAAACTGAAAATGGGTTGATGGGGGGATAGGACTGGTAATGGGTTGGGGGATTGCTATGACTGGAAATGGACTGAGTGGACGGGGAGGCTTGAACTGCAAATAGCTGATGGGGAGGGAGCTTGGAATGGAAATGGGCTGTGAGGGAAGGGAGCTAGGACTGAAAATGGGCTGATGGAGCAGCTAGGATAGGACTGGAAATGGGCTGTTGGGGGGGAGCTAAGATTGGAAATGGGCTGTGGTGGGGGCTTGAATTGAAATGGACTCATGGAGGGGCTAGAACTGGAAGTAGGCTCATGGGGGGGCTTGGACTGGAATTGGGCTGAGTGGAGGGGAGCTAGGATTTGACATGGGCTGATGGTGGGGCTAGGAAATGACTAGAAATGGGCTGATGGGGGGCTAGGATTGGAAATGAGCTGATGAAGGGACTCAGACTGAAAATGGATGGGGGAGCTAGGACTGGAAATGGGTTGATGGGGGGCTAGGACTGGAAATGGGCTGATGCAGGGACTAGAAGGGAATGGATGCTGGGTGAGACTGGAACTAGAAGGGAGCTGATGTTGGGGGAGGATTAGAATGGGATGGGGCTGGGAGAGTAAAATGGAGAGGGGAAAAATATTTTGTGTGGGAGGGATGAAAAATCTACAATTGGCCGGGTATTGGGAGAGTAAGTGGGGATTGAGGATGGAGGGGTAAAATTTGTGTGGATGAAATAAGAATGAGGAAAGAGCAAAAGGAGAAAGATTAGTATGTTAAAGCAGATGTAGAGAGAGAGGATGGAAAGAAAACTAGAAGAGAGAAGAAAGGTCAAATGGACAGCAGACGATGGAGAGTTAGCAGAAAACATGAAGAAACCAGAAGAAAGTGGCTGGAGCAATTGCAACTGAAAAAAAATGCACAAAAGGTAGAAAGATATCTCTTTATTTTGAATTTATTAACTGGAATATGAAAGCTCTGGGAAATGTGCATCATTAACGTCTGCGCTTTGTTTGGTACAAGAGGAAATTGATTTATAGTTTTATTTCTACAGTGTTGTTGTACATTCCAAGTTTGGCTTTTGGGGTTCCCAGTTTAATTATTGCCTTCCTGTTTCTAAATTGCGATTCCTTGTTTGGTGATGGTCTATGTTCTGCATGTGTAACTAAGCTGAGGTATTCTGTTTATGTAATTCCTATTTGACATTGCCACTTGTTCTCTTTCCCCAGTATTCTCTGAAATGTACTGGTTTAATATTTGCAGTGTTTCCTTTTGATAGGTAGGGTCTGGTGCTTTGTGAGTCCTGGTAATGCTGTCAGGATACAGCGGGTTTGCTATGGGTTCTAAATGGGCAGCGTTTGTAGTAGTTCCTAATATGCCTGGCGGTTGGCACTGGATTATAGTAATGTAGAAATCTTTTAGTCTTTCTTTATCCATACACTCATTAAGAGACATGTTTACTAAAAGTTAGTGAATGGTAACATTATGCAAATATTTATGCAAATAAGACCACTTATGCAAATGAGGCCCCGCACCGAGTCTCCGCACATGGCCCCGCACCCCCCTTGGGCCGCCCCTGTCTATTTGTGCTTTATCGACTATAGCAAGGCTTTTGACTCTGTAAACCATGAGAAACTCTGGGCCACATTAAGAAGCATGGGTATACCAGAACACCTGATCCTACTCTTGCATAATCTGTACATTGATCAAGAAGCAGCAGTTCGAACGGAACAAGGAGAAACAGAATGGTTTAAAATAAGCAAAGGTGTAAGACAAGGCTGCATACTTTCCCCCTACCTGTTTAATTTATATGCAGAACAAATCATCAGAGAAGGAGGATTGTATGAAGACAACAGAGGTGTGAAGATTGGTGGACGACTCATCAACAACCTTCGCTATGCTGATGATACCACATTACTGGCTGAAAGTGAAGATGATCTGAAACATTTGCTTCTCACAATCAAAGAACATAGTCTCAAAATGGGCCTGCTCCTTAATGTAAAGAAGACAAAGATCATGACAACTGGCATAATCAACAGGTTCATCGTTGAAGGAGAAGAAATTGAAATCGTGAACAACTTTAACCTACTTGGATCAACTATCAATAAAGCAGCAACAAGCAGTCAAGAAATCAGACGACGCATTGCTCTTGGCAGAATGGCTATGAAAGACCTAGATAAGATCCTCAAGAGCAGAGATGTCTCTCTCCATACAAAGATTAGACTTGTTCAAGCCATGGTATTTTCAATAACATCATATGGATGTGAAAGCTGGACAGTGAAAAAGATAGACAGGAAGAAAATTGATGCCTTTGAATTATGATGCTGGCGGCGAATACTGTGTATACCATGGACTGCCCGAAGAACAAACCAGTCGGTACTAGAGGAGATCAAACCTAAGCTTTCTTTAGAAGCTCAGATGACAAGACTTCGACTTTCATACTTTGGACACATCATGCGAAGAGAGAGATCATTAGAGAAGGACATCATGCTTGGCAAGATAGAAGGTCAGCGCAAAAGAGGAAGGCCAGCAATGAGATGGATCGATACAATAACAGCAGCTACGAGTACCAGTCTGTCAACAATGAGCCACCTGACTCAAGACCGAACACAATTTAGGATAGCTATCCAGAGGGTCGCCATGAGTCTACTCTGACTCGACGGCACTTAACAACAACAACAGAGATTCTACAGCAAATTTTGTTTCCTGCAAAACGTTAAGCCTTTCTGACTCAATGCCCTCTCTAACATAGAGCGCAACCCCTCTACCAATTTGATCAGCTCTATCATTACGATATAGTTTGTACCCAGGTATCACAGTGTCCCACTGGTTGTCCTCCTTCCACCATGTCTCTGATATTCCAATCATATCTAACCTCTCATTTAGTGCTATATATTCTAACTCTCCCATCTTATTTTTTAGACTTCTAGCATTTGCATACAAGCATTTTAGAGACTGTATTTTATTCCTATTAATTTGGCTATTGGTAGACATGGGTAATTTGGGATCTTTAAGCTCTGTCTGCTCCATACTCGAGGGCATTTGGGCTACTTTACTCTTTTTTGGAACCTCTCTGCTTTTGGTAGTATTCTTCAAGGATACATTCTTCTGAACCATTCACTCTTGGGCGACTGTCGGTTTTCCCCTATTATCTAGTTTAAAAGCTGCTCTATCTCCTTTTGAAATAAATTGCGTTGGCATGAAGACCAGGTCCGGTTAGTGTGGGAATTTTAGCACAGGTTTTCGTGCTGTTAGCATGACACACCTAGTGCGCGGCAAACTTCATGCCAACAGTTAGTGTATGATAGTAAACATTCCCCAAAATACTTAATTGACCTGCTTCTAACAATTCCAAGTAGAGCATCTTCCACTGAATTAGTGTGCCTGCTGTTAACTCCATCAGGGAGACTCACTTGTTTCTATGGATGAACCCAACGATAAATAACTTTAGAAAATAAATCATCTTTTCCTCCTAGGATACATATTGCCATCAATAGGATATCCAGTAATTATAGGCATAGTCCCTTATTTAAAAAGGATCATCCATTTCAAATGGATGCTATTTTATGGCATGGTCATCATTCATCATTCCCACACACACACTCATAAAATAGCCCCCTTCTCCCTCCCCCCCCAAAAAAGAGCAAAGTTGGGTAGTATAGCAATAAAGTATCGCGATATACCTAGAAGAAAATGGGAAGCCTTCCAAACAATTTACAAGTCTCAAAGTGCTACATCAAAGGAATCTGCTATATAATTATAGGACATGCTTTCAATAGAGCTTTGATTGTAGAAAATTTAGTGCATAGAACAAGACCTTTCTCTTGTTTTTCCTAGGCAAAACACAAACGGTTTTTAGGCCATTCAGCTCATGTGACGAATATACGATTCACAAGTGGAGATCGATACGTGGTTAGCGCTGGTGGGGATGACTGCAGGTAGGTCTTTTCCAGTGCAGTGACAGCATTTTGAAATAATTTATTTTTATTGTGGTGATTTATACAAGAGAATTACTATAGTGCATAAAAAGGGTTAATCCTACATACGGGATCCCATGTCTTTCACGTCAACTGAATCCTCTTTACGCAAGATAAAAATACAAGTATTACTCTTACTGAAAATAGAACAACTCTTATTCTCTGTATTATTAGTCTCTGTTCAATTTTCTGGAATCCTGCTAAACCAGACTAGAAAAGTGGTTACTGTCCCCTTGCCAGCAGATGATGATGGACACAGAGAAAAACTAGAAGCTTCCAATGACATCATCCCTGGCATTAGGATTGGTGCAGCCTGGGGCACCCTCCAGTACAGTATTTTGATAGTAAACCCCAAAGTACAGTCAAGCCAAACAATATAACCAACCAAAGAAGTCCAAGAAGAACAGCCCCAAGAGAACTAAATGTTCAAATGAAGGGTAAAGCATCCAAACTATATACATCAATTCCTAAACTTCACAAATGGAACAGAGGCAGCAGTGAATTCTTAAAATGGATCCTGGACTGGTCTAGCAGGATTCTAGGAAAGGAAATTATCAGGTAAGTAAAATTGCACCTTCCAGATCATCCTGCTAGACCAGTCTAGACAAATGGGAAGTACCAAAGCTACAACTCAGCTGGGCAGGAAGAAGACACAGCTGCCTTGAGAACCTCCATCCCAAAGGCCACATCTGCCCTGGCCAACAGATCCAAGCAGTAATGCTTGACAAACAGGGCCACATAGCAGCCCAGCAGATATCTATCTGGCTTATAGAATTTGCCTCTGCCCAGGATGACACCTGGGTTCAGGTGGAATTAGCTAGCAAGTATGGATTTACCCCTCAGAAGGTAGGCGGAGGCTATCACTTCCCTAATCCAGTGCCTGCAGCAGTGGCACAGCCAGAGCTGATTTTTTTTGGGAGGGCCCAAGGTTAACCTAGGGGGCACTAGACATACCAGTCTAAACTATGCTAGTTATACTCCTATCAATAAATATTACTTTCCAGTGCACCTGACAATGGATTTCTAAATATTCTGCAATAGCTGTCATGTATCATGGACAACAATTTTAAATATTTAAAACTCAGTTGTTTCAAGCACTTACATTATAGAAGCATCAGATTCAATCATGTAAAATAAAACAACACACTGATAGTGGAGTGGAGGAGTAGCCTAGGGGTTGGGGCAAGGTACTTCAGGCCGGAAGGTCGGGGGTTCAAATCCCACTAGAGGACAGCAACCTTGGGCGGAAGGACTGGGGTTTCTAGTCCCACAGGTGCTCCTTGTGGTCTTGGGCAAGCCACTTAACCCTCCATAGCCCATGTTCCCTGTAAAATAGTTATCTCCAAGTTATAATGCCCTGTTCAATGTAATTTCAGTTTGTTCAATGTAAACCACACTGATGCAGAATAGCGCGGTATATAAGAGAATGTAAATAAATAAATAAATAAATATTTTCCAAAACACTCAAGGCAGAAAACAAAATAACTACATTGAAACAGCAATATCATGATAATCATACGAATAAAATATGTGCAATGGGTGCACAGCAGAACTGAGATGCTTCTCTTTATAACCCAACATATGAAAACATTATATTCAATGTCTGATGTAACAGCAACAAGTGGGTGACATCATCCAGTGGCATGGGGGCAGTGCTGCTCTCCTACATTTCAGTGATTTTAAGAGTCCAGCCACTCAAGGGGACTGCCAAATATCTATAGAGCTAGAGTGTGAACCCCTTGAGGCTTCCAGGCTCATAGCACTGCAGCTTTTGGAGTGCGTGCAAAGTCCTGAGTCCAAGATGGAGAACAGAAGCCCGGCAGCACAGTATCTCCTCAGGACAAGAGGAAGTGTCTGGACTCTCTTTCTGTGCATGAGACTCAGTGCAGTTATGGTTTATTATATTTGCTATACTGCTTTTTCAGGTTAGGCAAAGCGGTTTCCAATAAAATCAAAGCAATCAAATTAAAGGGGGAAACGGAACTCCATTTCTATTGACAGGAAAGGGAGAGCGAGAACAGATAAGACAGACAAGAGACATTTCACAGACAAGGAGATAGAGCGTAACAAAGGTAGGGGAAACATGTGCATACAGCTAGGGGACACACAGCACATAGCGTACCCTGTAAAGACGTGGAGGCCAATTTTGATCGGGGCATGTCTGGGCCCATCCGGACATCCAAAAAACGGATGACCCAAATTGTGTCCGATTCTGCAACTGCAGGAGCTAGATGTTTTCGAAGTTGCAGAATCGGGCACTTAGACAGCCCGGACTGGCCCCAATTCCACAGCTCGGGATGTCCACCCTCCTGCCTGGCCAGCCTGCCCTATGCTCCTGCTGGTGTGCCAGTGCTGTGACATCACATTGCCATGGCACTTGGATACCCAGCAGGAGCACTGAAAGCCTGATGCCACTCAAAGCCTCCTTTCCCCACTGCCCGACCCTCGGCGGGATCAGCCAGAGCTGGGATCGGGTGACTGCGGCTTACCTGCAGCTGCTCTGTTGTTTTGGTGGGGCTGCCCATCCTGATTCCCTCCATCCATCTTACCACTGCCGGACATACACGGCCCTGACCAGAATAGGCCCTGTACCTCCATGTGCCTGGGTCCACCCTTGCTCTGCCCAGTCACCACCCCCTCCAGCCCCCATCCAGAGCTCCCCACAGAAAGGCAATGTACATGTGTGGAGCCACCGGAGCAGAATACGGCCCCTGTGAATAGTGGGGGTTGCACGTCCAATCCAGACGTACATCCCTGCTATTTGCAGTTCAGAATGATCCCCTAAGCAGAAATGGATTGCATTTTGTGCTTCAGGGCAGATCAAAAGCTTGTTTGAACAAGTAGGTCTTTAGGTCAGACTTGAATCTGGGGCATGAGGCCTGGAGACGAAAGTCATTTGGCAATCCATTCCATATTGTTGGGGCTAGGAAGAAAAACGCCAAATGTCGGGTAGCGTCATAGTGGGCCTGTGCTAGAGAAGGAAGGCATAGTTGGTTGGCATGGATGGATCGCAGGAAATGGGCTGGACAGTAGGGTGTGATTAGAGATGATAGATATTCTGAAGCAACCTGGTGAAGAGCCTTGTGTGACAGGGTGAAGATTTGGTATTCAATATGAGACTTGATAGGGAGCCAGTGATGGGAGATCAAGAGTGGAGTGACACGATCAAATCACCCAGCGGATGCCAGGAGTCAGACTGCCATGTTTTGTACAGACTGTAAGCATTTGAGTGCGGGGTTTGGTAGGCCAGCATAAACAAAATTACAATAGTCGACACAGGAGATCACTGTGCTGCTGAGAATAAGTGTGATTTGTGTAGAAATGTCTAAGAAGGGGTGAACAGAAAGAAATTTCTACATGGTATTAAAGGTCTTTACCACAATGCTAATGTGCTGTGAAAAAGAGAAGTCAGTGTCAAGTGTCACACCTAAGTACCTAAACAGTCAAGGTGATGGGGGGTGCTCTGAAGGAGGGGAAGCAGGCAAAGGTGGTGGAGACCCACCAGTGATCCATGTGGCAGTGTTTTTTATGGGGTTGAGTTGCAGACAGTTATTGTACAACCAGTCTAAGACAGTGATTGATGGGACTGAGATCCACTCCCTCTAGTCCAGACCTTCCTGATATGGCTAGAAATCTCCTCAAAGCAGACCTGCCTGCTTCAGTGCAACCCAGTTCTTTTACTCCATTGTGGTTACCATTGCTAAGTCCTCCTCTCGCTGTCTCTCCAGCTTCTAGAGCATTCTTACTTTTTTCTTCAAAAGATGTTCAGTGACTTTGTCAAGGTTTATTGTAGGTACTTACCTGGTGGTAGTTATCGGCAACCTCCAGAAGTGTCTTCTCATTTTTCAGGTCTTACACCTTGCAGAAGAATACTAGGTTAAACGATCTTATTGTATGTCTATTATCTACTTTTGACTCTGAGCAAGAGCATGCACATTCATTTCCTTCCTCCTCTAGAGTCCATAGTTTCATATGTAGAGGGTCTCCTGGATCCCTTTGATTCACAACTACCCTCTCCAGATAGTATGGAGGAAGATTCTGCAAGAATTCCATCTGACCCATCTCCTACACCGGCTAGAAATGAATCCTTGCGAGGACATTTCTTACCCAAATTTGTTCAGAAAATGGCTAAGGACGTTCCCTTTGTGCTGCTGCAAGATGCAGAACCAAGGCTGATGTATTTGTCCTTCTCAAATATATAGAGGCTCCCAAAGCACTGTTCCAATTCATTACTTGTTCCAGAACTGGAAGTACCGTATGTAGCAAGATCCACTTGCCGTCCATCCTCTATCCAAGAAGTTGGGTATAAAATACCAAGTTCAACCAGCTCCAGGTTTCAATAAGGTACAGCTGTCATACTTCACTTGTTGTAGAAGTGGCCATAGGAAAGGCTAAGAAGTGCAGAGATTTCTCCTCTGGGGAAAGATCCCCATATGCTGAATCATTTGGGGAAGAAGGTTTTCCAAGGAACCATGCATAATGCACATATTGTGGTCCATCAGCTATATATGGTGCAGTATATGCATACTATCTTACAAAAAGTCCAAGGGCCCGATTTTCTTCTAGGAAAGCTATGCACTGCTACAGTGCATAGCCATCGCCGCCAACCTTTAACCCCGGATATTCAATGCCGGGTTATATGTGGCCCCAGCATTGAATATCCAAGGTCGCCGCACAGCCCACAAGCCCGCAGAAGCTAAGCAGGCAGAGGCAATATTGAGCCACTGCCTGGTTAGCTACCATGGGTAAAGACAGGCCAGCTTTTGCTATGCCTATCTTTTACCCACAGGTGCTAACTGGGCAGTGGTGCAATATCGCCACTGCCTGGTTAGCGCCTGTTGCCTCCCCAGAATGCCCACGACACGCTCCGATGCTAAGCAGTTAGCATCGGGGCATGTAGTAGAGATAATCGGGGATATTCAACCGCTGAATATCCTTCTAAGTGGCATTTAAATGGTTTACAGGTCTGTAAACCGTGTAAATACCTTTGAATATCGGGCCCCAAGTGTGTTTGGCTCAAATTCAGTTAGCTGCCATTATATTGAGTATGGCACTCAACTTATACATGCTGCTTACAATGTCTGAGACTTCATCTAAAATTTCCATTTCTGCAATTGCCCAGATGTCTTGTGTGATTAAGAGCCTCTGGCTTGCTATAGGATGTTCACTCCAAACTAGCTGATGCCCCTTGCACTGCAGATTCTCTCTGATGAAAAGGTAAAAGACAATGGATATGATAAATGACATTGCTCTATGCTTCAGCATCTTTCTGCAGTCCCCCTTTCTTCATCTGTCTCCTCAGTCAGGCACACCTCCTTCAACCGATATTGTTGAGGCTCAAGGCTGGCCCAAAAGTTTCAGCCACCCTAGGAAGGCCCCATGCTGCCCTCCTGTGCCTGCCATACCACACGGCCCAATGTGCAGCTCCCTTTTCCCCCAGCTTCTATCGTCTCACCTGGGAAAGGATGGCAGCACGGCGATCCCTCCGTTCCTTCTTTTAAGCAGCAGCTGAACTGCCACGTCAGCACTGCAGTGGGCCTTAAAGTTCAGCCACCGCTTCAAAGAAGGGGGAATCGGCATGCCACTCACCAGAGTCTCTGCCCTAAGCGACTGCCTAGTTCACCTAGTGGATGAGCTAACCCTGGTGTGGCTTCTATTATTTAAGAGGTTCTATGATCTAAAGCACCCTTAACAAGTGTAGCATGCTATTGTGCAAAATCCACATTAGAGGGAGAGACCTTGACCTAAACAGGTTTCTCCTGCTTGACTTAAGCAGCAGCCTTCTCTTTGACTCTAATCCAGGTCTGCATTCCCTCCAGAATATTCATCCTGCTCTTCCTATGGGGGAGCGCAATATTTTATTTCATCTTTGCCTATGAACAGGCAGAGATTTCACTGGATCAGAAGGTCACGGTGCACCGCATCAGGGCCATGGCTACTTCCATGGCAAATCTGCATTCTGTCCCCCTGACGGAGATCTGTTGAGCCACCACCTGGTCTTCGGTCCATACCTTCTTAGTTAACTACTGCCTGGAGAGGGAGTCCCGACGGGACAGTGCTTTTGGCCAGGCCGTAATCTCTTTGGGGTGTAGGCAACTCCTGCCCTCCAACCCTTCTGTGTTCAGGTTACCAGAGTGCTGGTTCTCTGCTGGACACTTGGGTCTTGCAAGAATCTCTCAGTAGGGACTCAACTGCTGCTGATCATGGCTCACCCTTTGCAGGTCGCCATGGCATTTTTACAGGTTCTCTGTAGCCTGTAGCAAGTAACTCACCTGTAACAGGTGTTCTCCAGGGACAGCAGGAATCAGTCCTCACAACCCTCCCTCCTCTCCTTTAAGTTGCTTCTTTACCATATTTTAATTTTTGCCATCTTAGCTATGTCATTAGACTGAGGCAAGATGGCACCCTTGGGCGAGAAGAGGACCACCCATGTGTGGTGTATCTCCCAAAGGCTTTCTTTGGAAGCTGGGGAGATGCTTCTGCGGGAGCTCCGCCGGTGCCATCACCCATATGTGAGGACCAATTCCTGCTGTCTCCGGAGAGCACCTGTTACAGGTGAGTAACTACATTTTCTGTGTCATTATCCATATATTTTGTGCACTGAATATACAGAGAGTGATGGTGTATTATCTGCTTAGTCTAAGCCCGATATTCCACAGACCTAAACTAAACATGTAACTTACCTGTAAAGTGGCTGAATATTGTCACTATCTAGATAATTTTATGGCCTTCCCTTGTTCCTCTCCTAACATGCCCCACAAGTGTACAAATAATATCTGGCCATTCTAAAATTTAAAAGTCTGATATTATCTGAATATTTTTTAAAAATACATGGTTAGAATAATTATGTATTTGCCAGTGAACACCTAATTGCCTTTGAATACTGTTGTGGTCAACATCATTGGCACCCTTGCAGTTCAATCCCGTAATGTCCAATATCTCCTAAAAAAAAAGTGGCCAGTGAAATGGCTTTGGACTATATGTGCACACATATTTGACACATAAAAAGATCAAATAAAACAAGACTAATTAAAAAAGGAAATAGTATAAAAGCTGGGGCATTGCTAGGACATGATTATTGGCACCCTTATAAACAATTCAAATCAGTTTGAACAGAAAAAACACATTCCCATTGCAGTAAAATTAGACGCACCTGTGATCAATTGTCAGTACTCACATGACTCGAATCAATGAATAAATGATGCTCTAATGTTTAAAATGGCCACATTCACTCCCTGTTCTGTTTTCACAATGGTGAAGACAAAAGAGATGCCTGAGACTGTCAGAAAAGCCATTATCAAACTTCAAAGGGGTACCTCCAAATATCTTGGGAATCCTGTGTCTACAGTTTGCAATGTTATTAAGAAGTTTTCTGCTCATGAAATTGTCAAGAACCTCCCAGGATGTGGTGGGAAGAGAAAATTAATCCAAGAATTCCTTGAAGGTTAGTGCGAACTGCTGGAAAAACAGCTGTCACCAGTGGCCTACCCTGGGTCCTAGGGCATGCAGAGAGGGTCAGGCTGGTGAATATCCTGAGCCAGGAAGTGGGGGTAGTGCAGGCGTAGTAGTACACACCCTCTGGGTAATGAAGTCCCAAACACTCCCCAAGCAGAGGAATAGAAGTAACAAAAGTGGTAAGGTCAAAATGAGGTTTTATTTCCCCGTCCCGGGGTTTGGTAAGCACAAAGAACTTAGGACAAAATAACCAAGCGTCTGGTACAAAGAAAAGTAAATCAGGAACTGAAGAAAAATAACTCCTTTTTCTTCCAGCTTTCACTATACAGTCCTTTAACACAGGAATCAATAAACGTTTCTTTTCAAAGGCAGCAATGCTCACTTTGCTTCTCAATGCTGTTCCTACAGCTTTATACATCCAACTCAGCAAAGTGATTCTGTGTTATCTGCTATAGTCAGTGTACAGTCCATGGGCTCATCGATTATACATTCCTCTATGGATTCAACTTGCATATCTTTCAGCCCTTCCCCCGCTGGATACATGGGAACACATTCACACAGGGATTTAAAACAATTCTCTTTACCTTTAAGAGAGTCCCGGAGAGCTTTACTATCCCAGAGAAAACGAGTATTCTTTGTTTTCTCCCTGTTCCTTTTACAGAAACCACTTTCTGGCTTTTGCCTGTAAGGTTTACTCAGCAGTGCTTCTTCAATATCAGCAGAGTCCAGAAATTTGTACCTTCCTCTCACCGGAGCTTCTGGGCACACCCAAACTGACTTTCTGCGTGGCTTTTCTCTCCAGTTACCTTCAACACCAGGCTTTAACTGAGAGTAGCTTTCCTGTAGTCTTTGGGTTTGAGTTCTCTGTACCTTTTCAGCTGAAGCTTTTCCTGGTCGGTTCTCAGGGCTGCTTAAATCACTTTCAGCCTCTCTGCTATCAGTCCTTTTAACAGCTCTCCTTCCCGATCTGCTTCCAATTCCCTTTCCAGACCTCCTTCCAGATCTCTCTCCAGCTCTTTCACTGCTTTCTAATGAGTGCTTTTTATCAGCCTTAGGGCTTAGCTTCGTTCTTCCCCCACCCAGGTGAATCCTATTAGACTCAGGGCACGGGGATTGTTTGCAACTTGGGTGGGGCTGCTACACTCGTGGCTGGGTTTGTTTATATCTCCCCTGGCAACCTGTAGCCATGTGCTTTACTTGGCTTTCAGAATCTGACGTACTTTCCTCAGTTTCCTCTGACTGCACGGCAAGGGACGGATCTTCCCCATTACATATCCCCCCCTTAAGATATTACGGGCTGCTGACTTTTTAGTCTGCCAGCACGTAATCCTAGACAGTGCATCAGCGTTGCCATGTAACTTCCCTGCCCTATGCTGCACTTCAAAGTTAAAAGCTTGTAATGCTAAGTGTCATCTTGTTAATCCGGCATTACTATTTTTCATGTGACTGAGCCACTTCAAAGGAGCGTGGTCAGTGACCAGAAGAAATCTGCGCCCCGTGAGGTAGAACCTCAATGCCTCCACGGCCCATTTAATAGCAAGGCATTCTCTTTCTACCGTAGAGTAATTTTTCTCGGTGCCTGATAACTTCCTACTGAGGTAGGTGACAGGGTGCTCTACCCCCTCAAACCTTTGTGACATGACTGCCCCTAATCCGGTTTCCGAGGTGTCGGTCTGTACTATAAAGGGTAACCTGAAATCAACCCCCCTCAGAACAGGAGCTCTACAGAGCTTTTCCTTTAACGCTATAAAGGCTTTCTCTGCCTCTGGGGTCCATTTTACAATATTGGGCGCGTTCTTAAGCATCTCGGTGAAGATTATGCTTTCTTCGGCAAATCTAGGGATAAATCGGCGATAATATCCAATGAGTCCTAAGAAGCTGCTTCTTAGGACGGTCTTCTTGTTGGACGGTCGGGGAAAAGTCCTCACGCTATCAATTTTACTAGCCAAGGGCTTTACTATTCCGTTTCCCACTACGTGACCCAAATATTTGGCCTCCCTACTCGCGAATAAACATTTCCCGGGGTTCAGGGTTAAACCGGCCTTCCTTATGGCATGTAAGACCGCCGCTACTTGAGACAGGTGTTCAGCCCAGGTACTACTATAGATGATCACGTCATCCATATATGCTAGCGCGTATTCCTGGTGGAGCCTTAACACCTGGTCGATGAGCCGTTGGCATGTAGCCGCCGCGCCGTGTAACCCGAACGGCATCCGGCGAAATTGATATAACCCTACCGGTGTGCTGAATGCTGTTTTGGGTTTCGATTCCCGAGTTAGCGGAATTTGCCAATATCCCTTTGTGAGATCTAGCGTAGTTAAATAGCACACTTGGCCTAAGCGGTCCAACAGGTCACCAATTCTGGGCATAGGGTATGCGTCGAATTGGGAGATACTATTGACCTGCCGAAAATCAATACAAAAACGGAGAGTTCCGTCAGGCTTCGGCACCAATATGATTGGGCTAGACCAAGGGCTCTTTGATTCTTCCACTATTCCCATATCTATCATCTCTTTCACTTGAACTATCACCTCTTTCTTTTTCTCTTCGGGTAACCTATATGGCCGTTGCCTAATTATCCTCCCGGGTGTAGTGACAATTTCATGTGCCACGATATGGGTCTCGCCCGGCACCGTCGTTAAGACATCAGAAAACTTTGTCAACACCCTCGCTAACTCCTGTCGCTGTTGTGATGACAGATCCACACCTATTCGTGGCTCCGGATGTTCTTTCCAGTCCGCTGGTTGTGGGCCTAGGTCTTCCTCCTTTTTCTCTTCGGCCAAAGCTGTTAGGCTTTTTACCTCCCCCAACCCAGTAGATGCAAACCCACCCACTCCTCGATTTGTAGAAGTCAGTGAGGGTACCTCTTCTACTGCTGGGAAGCCTACCCGCTCGCAAATTAATTGAGCGATTCGTTCGCCCATTTTAACCTCTAAAGTCTTCTTTACCAGAATTAAAGAGTAAGACTTTTACTCCACCGCGGTAGTCGGGATCTATTACCCCGGTGCCGACGTCAAGAAAATGCTTGACTGCTAAACCGGATCGCGGCGCTATACGCCCATAGCAGCCTTCAGGAATTTGTAACTGCACCAGTATCTATGAGGGCTTTCCCTCCTTTTGGGACTATAGCATCCTCTGCACTGAATAGGTCATAGCCAGCGGCAGCTTCAGAAGCCCTCTGAGGACTTTGAGCCTGAGGAGACACCTTACAGAATCGCAAAACAAACTTCTTCTGCTTCAAGGACCCATCCCCCTCCCATGGCTTAGACTGGGAGCTATCCCTCCGGGGTTTTCCGAATAAGGGACTAGGGATTTTCTTCGCTAGGGCTTCTGTTTTTGGGGCCTCTTGCTGCACCCTACCTGCTATCGGGGTTTCTTCTAGGGTTTTTGCAGGGACTGGGCCCGGTTTTTCCATAAGGCCTCTCTCCATTCCTTTTACAAATGGCGGCCAATCTCGCCCTAGAACAACCTCATATGGGAGCCGAGGGACTATGGCCACCTGCACCTCCTCATTAGCGCCTAGCCCTTTCACGGATACTTTGTATAAAGGGTAATATGAGGATGCCCCATGCACACACCTCACTTTCACACGTCCTTCTGCTTGATTCGGGGTAGATCGGACATGGGCATTAATGGTCTGCCACAGCTTTTGCGAGATCATGCTCTGGTCTGCCCCCGAGTCCAGCAGCGCCAGAGCCTCTATGCCCTCTACCTTGACTTTCAGTAGGAAGCCTTCCCCAATGTGATTCTCACCTCCTGACACTAGGGCAGTTCGTAACTTGCAATCCCTACGGAAATGTCCAACCTGGCCACAATTATAACATTTGCCTTTAGAAAAAGACTTTGCAGTATATCCATCAGATACTTTAACCTTCGGGGTCTTTTCTAATCTCCAAAAATTGTTAATGCCAGCCACCTTCAAAACACTTCCTCTTGAGGTCCCGGCCAACTCCGCCTCAAAGTAGCGCTCAGTGAGGTCGGCCGCTTCCTCAGTGGAATGGCATTTTTGGAGCATCAGAAAAGCCTTTGTTTCAGGAGGCACGGCTTCTAGGTATTGCTCCAGGATGATGGTGTCCATTATGGAATCAACCGCCCTCCTCTCCGGAGCAAGCCACTTCATAGCCAGTCCTTTTAACCTCTGAAACAGAGCTTTAGACGTCTCTCTAGGCATTAGCCTAGCTTCTCTAAACATACGCCTGTAATGTGTGGGCATTAACCCCAACCTATCTCTTACAGCATTTTTCACCTCCAGATAATTTGATGCTAGATCAGCAGGCATCGTTTTGTAGGCTGCCAAAGCCTCGCCTGTCAGGGATATGTCAAACCTTATGGCCCACTGGTCTACCGGCCATTTAGCTGCCCCAGCAATGCGTTCAAACGCATCCGCAAAGTCATCAAAATTATCATGGTCAGTCAGCTGTCCTAGTGCAAGCGCACTACATTCAGGTAGTCCTACCCCCTTCCGCACTGAGGGAATAGTCTCCTCTGGGTCCTTAGACTTTTTCACCAAAGCCTCCAACAGTTCCAGGAGTGGCTGCTGTTGCGCCGCCATTGCTGCAGCAGTCCGCTCTTGGGTCAGCCTCACCAGCTCACTTTGTTTTTCCCACTGGATGTTCATCCAGCTCATGACGTCTCGTGGATCCATCTCGGGTTTTTCTGCAGGGACAGAGAAAAAAAAAAACAGGCCCACCAAGTGCGGCACACAAAACATTTTTCCTGCCTCCTATCTGCAGTACAGATGTTCCCCCTTTCTCACTGAATCCGTCTACTCCCGTGCCCAACTACTATTACCTGAGCACAGTGTAGATTCCAGCGACTGAGAAAGGTTTCTTTGTCCTCCAGGTCAGTCTGCTGACGAATCCAATCCGTCTTTTCCTTCTTTTCAGGATAGCAGAACTTCTTCCTCTTTCAAAGCTGGTATTTCCTGAGGTTTTCCTTTCTTTTTAAATGTCCTTATCTTGTGCAAAAATCCTCAACAACTATGCCAATCTTGTCACCAGTGGCCTACCCTGGGTCCTAGGGCACGCAGAGAGGGTCAGGCTGGTGAATATCCTGAGCCAGGAAGTGGGGGTAGTGCAGGCGTAGTAGTACACACCCTCTGGGTAATGAAGTCCCAAACACTCCCCAAGCAGAGGAATAGAAGTAACAAAAGTGGTAAGGTCAAAATGAGGTTTTATTTCCCCATCCCGGGGTTTGGTAAGCACAAAGAACTTAGGACAAAATAACCAAGCGTCTGGTACAAAGAAAAGTAAATCAGGAACTGAAGAAAAATAACTCCTTTTTCTTCCAGCTTTCACTATACAGTCCTTTAACACAGGAATCAATAAACGTTTCTTTTCAAAGGCAGCAATGCTCACTTTGCTTCTCAGTGCTGTTCCTACAGCTTTATACATCCAACTCAGCAAAGTGATTCTATGTTATCTGCTATAGTCAGTGTACAGTCCATGGGCTCATCGATTATACATTCCTCTATGGATTCAACTTGCATATCTTCCAGCCCTTCCCCCACTGGATACATGGGAACACATTCACACAGGGATTTAAAACAATTCCTCTTTACCTTTAAGAGAGTCCCGGAGAGCTTTACTATCCCAGAGAAAACTAGTATTCTTTGTTTTCTCCCTGTTCCTTTTACAGTAACCACTTTCTGGCTTTTGCCTGTAAGGTTTACTCAGCAGTGCTTCTTCAATATCAGCAGAGTCCAGAGATTTGTACCTTCCTCTCACCGGAGCTTCTGGGCACACCCAAACTGACTTTCTGCGTGGCTTTTCTCTCCAGTTACCTTCAACACCAGGCTTTAACTGAGAGTAGCTTTCCTGTAGTCTTTGGGTTTGAGTTCTCTGTACCTTTTCAGCTGAAGCTTTTCCTGGTCGGTTCTCAGGGCTGCTTAAATCACTTTCAGCCTCTCTGCTATCAGTCCTTTTAACAGCTCTCCTTCCCGAACTGCTTCCAATTCCCTTTCCAGACCTCCTTCCAGATCTCTCTCCAGCTCTTTCACTGCTTTCTAATGAGTGCTTTTTATCAGCCTTAGGGCTTAGCTTCCTTCTTCCTCCACCCAGGTGAATCCTATTAGACTCAGGGCACGGGGATTGTTTGCTTCTCCAGGACCAAGCAGGAAGTCAGTCCTCACATATGGGTGACGTCGGCGCTGACGGAGCCCTCATGCGGAGAATTTCCCCAGCTTTCAAAGAAAGCCTTTGGGAATTGCAGCGTGCATGCGCGGTCCCCTTCCCGCCCAAGGGTGCCATCTTGCTCAGTCTTCTTTTTTCCACGGAGCCCGATGGACGTAGTTCGTTTTTCGCCGAGGAAAAAGTTGATTTCCCTATTTTTTGTACTTCTCCTTCGGTTCGACGCCGGATCCTTTTCCTGCCTGGGCCCGATACGCCGGTATCAAGCCCACTCTCTCCTTTTTTGGTTTTTGTCCTTCGTGACTAGCGTTCGCGCCATTTTTTCTTTTTTCACTGGCAGCCCTGTCTTTTGACCTCGCAGGGGCCCTTTTTCCCCCGATGGCTGCCTGCGGGTTTAAAAAGTGTGATCGGTGTAAGAAACATATGTCTCTTACTGACACACACGACTGCTGCCTCCGCTGCCTCGGACCCGATCATGACCTGATGATTTGTGGTCCGTGTGGCAAAATGTCCTCGAAGGCGTTGAGGAGTCGGCAGCACCAGAAGGATAGGATCTTCTCTGACTCCGCGTCCGGACGGGCCCGGACCTCGTCAGAGGCCTCGACGTCTCGGGACTCCGACCCCGAGCAGCGTCGAGGTTCCTCTGAGCGGGGGTCTCCTTCGCGGGAACAGCGCAGGAAGAAGAAACCCGCGAGGGCGGCATTGGTGGACGCTCCTGGTTCCTCGAGAGCCAGGTCGCATAGCCCCGATAGCCGTCCCGGGTCTTCAGAGTCGGAGAGGCCTGCCAAGCAACCTCGTCTCGAGATGGAGTCTCCTGGACACGTGAGTGCTGTAGTCCTCATGGACTCTGTCAACACCTTCACTCACTCCCCAACCTTGTGGGTTAAGGAGGGAAAGGGCTTGTGTAGTTGTGGGGGCCCAAATGAATAATATGGGTGACAAGAAATTTATTTTTTTCAAAAGGATGTTTATTTTCCCTGCTCCGTGAGGCACACAGAAACAGAAAAGTCATTAACTCAGGATTCTGCAAACAGAGGGTTTTCCAATAAAGCACTTTAACAAAACTTCTTCAGTAGAAAACACATTGCTTCATGTGTCTTTCTCCTGGTCATGTACAGGTGAGTGGATATAAAGTATAATGGTTCCCTTGAACAGTTAACTCACAGTCCAGGATACAGCTTATGCACAATAGCTTTTTCTTGCAATTACCCAATCACAGTCCTGGTGGGTAAATTTCAGCAATTCTGGCTCAACAATAAACAGAATAAAATTCAGGAATAATCACTCAAGCTTTGGTTTCCTTAGGCTTATCAATCAGTCCTATCGAGCAGTCCATCGGCTGATTGATTTCTCTCATCGGCAAAGGGACGTGGGGTAAAATCCTTTCTTCAGGATTGTTCCCTGCTTGAATATTGGCTGGTAATAAAATGTCTCTTTTATTCAATAGTTTTCTCAGCTCAGTTAGGAGGTATTCTGCTTGGCTGCTAGCAGGGGTTAGGGGCAAAGCTTGCTGTTGTTTAAACAGCTGATTAACAGGCTGTAATGAGGCAGCAGGGCTTTCCCTTATTAAACATTCCGGTCCCGAGGTGGAGATTCCCTGCCCCCACTGCTCTCTGCTATCGAGTGGAGGAATCTCACATCTGTTGGTAGCAGTCCTAGCTTTTAGCACAGCTTCAAAAGTAGGTCCTCCTAAACCTGGATAGTTTAATCTATCTGTAAACCCTTTTGCTGTGTTTATCTCCTCAGCTTCTCTATTAAGCACAGGAATTACAGGCTGAGTAAAAGTTGGTTTACAGGGAGAGCTTTCAGGGTAAAATAAACTCCCTTTATATTCCCTGAAACTGTCCTGTCCTCTGCACACAGGATTCTCTCTTTTTGGTTTATAAAAGTTTGCATAAGGATTAAGAACAGCAGATATCTTGTGTTGAGAGTGCTCAGGAACTATCTTGCCAGCATATCTTTCTCTCCATGGAAGGAAATGGCTTCTCAGAAACGTGAGCTTTTCTCCTGCTGAGGAATTAGCTTCCTTCCTGGTGCAGCTGGGCAGAGGTTGTGAAGTCAGGTCACAGGGTTCTGCTGTCAGAGGAACTTCCTGCCTTCCCAGCAGCTTCTGCTTACTCTCTCGTGGGTAAAAAGGAACTTCCTTTCTCCAACCACTTGCAGCATTCACTCCTTCATTCCTTTTCCATACGCTCTCAAATGGTCCTGTTTCTGCATTCGTTCTAGTGTTTCTCCTTCTTCTTCCACTCTCTCTCTCCCTCTCACTGTGTTCCCTCTCTTTGTTTAAGAAGGGACCCTTGCTCTGGGAAACCCGCCTCCTCCTAGGGCGTGCCCAATCCATGGGTTCACTTCTCTCCTCCTCTGAGGTGAACTGATTGGCTGCCTGCAGGCTGTGCTGAGAGTGTGAATCTCTTCTTTTGCCTGTAGTACCGGACTCTACCAGGGGGTCACTATCGGTCTCCATGGCTTCGGTGCTTGGCACTGCGTCACAGATCCCCCCCCTTAAGATATCACGGGCTGCTCCACGGAAACCCGGACAGCACGGCATACAACTTTTAATCTCTGGGGTGATCTCTGGCCCTGAATACTCGTGTTTCGGGGACGCTAGCGTGGCCACTTGGGCTAGGACTACCCTATCATGCCAGGGTTTTAGTAAATTGATGTGGTAGACTTGCCTCTTCCCCCGCCTATTCTCCACTAAATAGGAAACGGGTCCCACGGGACGAATAACCCTGCATGGGCCTTTCCATTGGCTTTCAAATGTGGGTACCGTCCCTGCCACCATCACAATAACTTTATCTCCACTTAGGAGCTGTCTCTCCTTGCTGTTCCTATCGTAATAGGATTTCTGTTTGCGCTGGCTTCTTTGTAAATTTTCCACCGCAACCTTTGAGGTTCGGCACAGCCGCTTTCTTAAATCTGTTAAGAATTCGGGGACCTCTACCTCCCTGGGGTCTGGTGCTACCCACTGTTCTCTTAAGATGTCTAGAATCCCTCGGGGAGACCTCCCATATAATAGTTCATAGGGGGCTGTTCCCAATGAAGCTTGTTTTCTCTCCCTACAAGCGTAAAGGACAAAAGGGAGCATTAAATCCCACTGGTCAGACTCACCCTCCAAACTCCTTCGCAGCATTTGCTTAATTGTTTGGTTCTGTCGTTCTACCAAACCATTTGTCTGGGGGTGGTATGCGGCTGTCTTTATGTGTTCGATGCCAAAAGCATCCCATAACTGCCCGAGGTATCTTGACAAAAAGTTACTCCCCCTATCGGTGAGAACTTCTTTAGGAAACTCAACTTCGCAATATAGCTTAATTAACTCGGTCGCTATTACTTTCGCCGAAGTGGAGCGAAGGGGCATGGCCCACGGGAATCGTGTGGCATGGTCCACTACTACTAGAATGTAGCGGAAACCTCTCGGGGTTTTGATTAATGGCCCCACTATATCCATCCCTATCCTCTGAAGGGGCTCCTTGATCACCGGGGACGGTATCAGCGGGACATCCCTAGGATGGCTTGCGGAGACACGCTGGCAGGTAGGGCAAGCCTCACAAAATCGGATAGTCTCTTTGAAGACCCCTGGCCAATAAAATCGGGCCAGAATTTGGTCCAGAGTCCCTTGACTGCCCTTGTGTCCCCCTACTGGATGGTCATGGGCCAAGCGAAGTACGATATTTTTAAATGTCGTGGGTACTACCAACTGTCTTCGAGTATCCCCTGTAAAAGGATTCTTGCTTTCCCTGTAAAGGATCCCTGATACTAGGAGAAACTTAGGTAGTGTATCCCTGCATTCCTGGGCCCACTTAAAAGCTTGGATGAGAGCAGGGTCTGCCTGCTGTTCTTTTGGAAAGGAGGGAAACTTTTGCATTAGGTCTTCTGGTACCCAAGGTAACTCTTGCCCCGCTAGCACTTCAGACCTATTCTTAGTACGGGCCTGTTTTTCTTTCTTCTTCTCAGCTTTTCCTTTCTTTACCCTGGAATCAGGAGATGTTATCAAAGCCTCATCGGATGGAAGGGCTTCTCCCATGCTTTCTGATGTACCCTCCTGCGGGTCTAGGGCGGAGGTCTGAGCTCTGGTGGAGACCATAGCTCCTTTTTCTTGTAGCTCTCTCTTAATTTCCCGGTAAAACTGGGGCCAGTTTCTACCCAAAATCACCGCATGGGGGAGGCGCGGGACAACCGCAAGTGGGATCTCTCTCTGGGCCCCTAAGCCTGCTATTTGGAGGTTATAAACGGGGTAAGAAGAGGTTCCCCCATGGACACACCTGATCTTCACCTCCTCTATGGGATGTAGTGTTTCTGGGGCTTCCTTAGCTTCAATGGCCTTCCAGAATTCCTCTGAAATCATGCTGAGTTCAGCACCCGAATCCAACAAAGCTTGAGTGGTTATGCCCTGGATGGCTACTGCTAACAGGAAACCTGGCCTGTCTTCTATATAGGTGTCAGCCACTAAAGCATTCTTTACCAAGCAATGTTTCTGTATATGGCCTATCTGCCCACATTTAAAACATCTCATCCTACTTACAGACTCTTTCCTGCTAGGCCTGGATATTTTTATTGGATCCTCTAGGACTCTGCGCCGCCTTTCTGATCCGCTGCTGCTGTATTCAGAGAATGGGCTACTAGATGTCTGAGCCATTAACTCTGCTTCCATATATCTTTCAGCAAGAGCGACTGCTTCCTGCGGATTCTTGCAGTTCTGCAGGATCAGGAAGGTGCGTATTTCCCGCGGCATTGCTTCCATATACTGTTCTAAGATTAAGTCGTCTAAAATAGACTCTACCGATCTCCCTTCCGGAGTCAACCATTTAAATAGTAAGGCTTTTATACGGTAATAAAGAGATTTGGGAGTTTCACCCAACCCCAGTCTCACACTCCTTAGGCGCTTATGATACAGGAGTGGGGTGAGGCCCAATCTCTCCCTAATGGCTTTCTTTAGCTCTTCAAAATTCCCAGCTAGGTCTGGTGGCATGGCTCTATAAGCTGCTCTAGCCTCCCCTGTAAGGGATGCAGCTAGCCTTAAGGCCCAATGTTCCTTTGGCCATAGACTCAGGCGCGCCACCCTTTCGAAACTTTCTAGATAGTCATCTATATCGTCCTGATTAGACCAAGGCCCAAAGTTAAAGAGAGTCCCTGCTGGCACATTCACAGCAGACATGTTATCTCTTAAGGAACCTGTCTCCGGCGGTTGAACAGTGTCCATCTTCTTCTCCTTTACCAGTTCTTCTAGAAGGGTGAGAAGAGGCTGTTGCTGCTCTTTAAGTGATGCGTTGGCTCTCTGCTGAGCTTCCAGGGCTAAATCAGCTTGACGTTCGAATTGGGTCGCCATCCACTGGATAATGTCCTTCGGCTCCACCGTCATCCTTGATGTTCACTGCAACTGAAACAGAGAGAGAAAAACAGGGACCCAAGTGCGGTATCTCTAGCACTCTCTGGGCTTTCCTCCAGAAATAAACCTGTTTTCCCCTTTTTTTTTTTTTTTTTTTTCTTCCTAGCTATCCCTAGGGGTCACCCTCCGCCTAGGTATCCACACCCCCCAGGGTGTGCACCCGTTACCTGGCTCAGGTGAAAGTCAAGCACTTCAGGAATATGGCTCCTGCAGCCCTCTGCACTCCCTCCGTCTCTGCTGGGCCTTGTCAGCTCTTCAGCCGGGGTCCAGTTGGTGATGAGGTCTCTGCAGCTCCTGAAGGTGGCTCTTCTGCGCCTGCGCTGAAATCCTGCCAACTACGCCACTTGTCAACACCTTCACTCACTCCCCAACCTTGTGGGTTAAGGAGGGAAAGGGCTTGTGTAGTTGTGGGGGCCCAAATGAATAATATGGGTGACCAGAAATTTATTTTTTTCAAAAGGATGTTTATTTTCCCCGCTCCGTGAGGCACACAGAAACAGAAAAGTCATTAACTCAGGATTCTGCAAACAGAGGGTTTTCCAATAAAGTACTTTAACAAAACTTCTTCAGTAGAAAACACATTGCTTCATGTGTCTTTCTCCTGGTCATGTACAGGTGAGTGGATATAAAGTATAATGGTTCCCTTGAACAGTTAACTCACAGTCCAGGATACAGCTTATGCACAATAGCTTTTTCTTGCAATTACCCAATCACAGTCCTGGTGGGTAAATTTCAGCAATTCTGGCTCAACAATAAACAGAATAAAATTCAGGAATAATCACTCAAGCTTTGGTTTCCTTAGGCTTATCAATCAGTCCTATCGAGCAGTCCATCGGCTGATTGATTTCTCTCATCGGCAAAGGGACGTGGGGTAAAATCCTTTCTTCAGGATTGTTCCCTGCTTGAATATTGGCTGGTAATAAAATGTCTCTTTTATTCAATAGTTTTCTCAGCTCAGTTAGGAGGTATTCTGCTTGGCTGCTAGCAGGGGTTAGGGGCAAAGCTTGCTGTTGTTTAAACAGCTGATTAACAGGCTGTAATGAGGCAGCAGGGCTTTCCCTTATTAAACATTCCGGTCCCGAGGTGGAGATTCCCTGCCCCCACTGCTCTCTGCTATCGAGTGGAGGAATCTCACATCTGTTGGTAGCAGTCCTAGCTTTTAGCACAGCTTCAAAAGTAGGTCCTCCTAAACCTGGATAGTTTAATCTATCTGTAAACCCTTTTGCTGTGTTTATCTCCTCAGCTTCTCTATTAAGCACAGGAATTACAGGCTGAGTAAAAGTTGGTTACAGGGAGAGCTTTCAGGGTAAAATAAACTCCCTTTATATTCCCTGAAACTGTCCTGTCCTCTGCACACAGGATTCTCTCTTTTTGGTTTATAAAAGTTTGCATAAGGATTAAGAACAGCAGATATCTTGTGTTGAGAGTGCTCAGGAACTATCTTGCCAGCATATCTTTCTCTCCATGGAAGGAAATGGCTTCTCAGAAACGTGAGCTTTTCTCCTGCTGAGGAATTAGCTTCCTTCCTGGTGCAGCTGGGCAGAGGTTGTGAAGTCAGGTCACAGGGTTCTGCAGTCAGAGGAACTTCCTGCCTTCCCAGCAGCTTCTGCTTACTCTCTCGTGGGTAAAAAGGAACTTCCTTTCTCCAACCACTTGCAGCATTCACTCCTTCATTCCTTTTCCATACGCTCTCAAATGGTCCTGTTTCTGCATTCGTTCTAGTGTTTCTCCTTCTTCTTCCACTCTCTCTCTCCCTCTCACTGTGTTCCCTCTCTTTGTTTAAGAAGGGACCCTTGCTCTGGGAAACCCGCCTCCTCCTAGGGCGTGCCCAATCCATGGGTTCACTTCTCTCCTCCTCTGAGGTGAACTGATTGGCTGCCTGCAGGCTGTGCTGAGAGTGTGAATCTCTTCTTTTGCCTGTAGTACCGGACTCTACCAGGGGGTCACTATCGGTCTCCATGGCTTCGGTGCTTGGCACTGCGTCACAACTCTCCTCCAAGGGAGCCGACGTCGGGCCCGACGCCATCGGGACCCGAGTCGGGGGCTGCTGGGTCTTCTGAGCTTGGACTCAGGTTGACAGCCTCGCTGCCTTCATGGAACAGCAGCGGGCATTGATCGCCGGTCTCACCGGTGCATCTGCCCCGACCACCGGGACATCGATGTCCAAGTCGACCCCGGAGGCCGAGCCGATCCTTGAGTCCATGCGGGCTCGAGTCGATCCTCGGCCACGGTCTCCCTCGGCCTCCCTTCGGGATCGAGGTCATCGACGCCGGTACCCTCGGCGTCGGGGCGGAGGGCATCGGTGCCCGCCTGACCGGAGCCGCTCGACACCTCCTCCGAGGAGTCGGGCTGGGAGACGGAGGACGAAGAGTCACCCAACACCTATCGGACTCGGTGTGTCCCATCGGACTCGCCGGAGTCCGAACCTCGGAGACGATCTCCACCGGAGGATACCCGGTTCTCGGACTTGGTGCGGGATATGGCCAAGGCCTTGGCCTTCCCCGCGGATCCCGAGGAGGAGCCTCGAGCCGAGGAGCTCGAGGCCCTCCAGTATGACACTCCCCTGAAGGAGGCCTTTACTGTACCGGTTCCTCCGATGCTGGAGCGGCTGCTCTTCCGCATGTGGGAGACCCCGGCCTCGACGCCGGTGTTAAGCAAGCGGGTCGATTCCATCTATCGAGTCTGCAAGAGCCCAGGGTTCCAAAAGGCACAGTTACCGCACTACTCCATGGTTGTGGAATCGGCCATGCATCGATTGAAAAGTCAGAAGATGCACTCTTCGGTGCCTCCCGGCTGGGAGGACCAGAACCTGGATGCCCTCGGTAAGAAGTGCTTCCAGGGCTCTATACTTGCTTGCCGTGTCCAGACATACCAGCTCTACATGGGCATGTATCTCCGAGACCTGGCAAAGGAGATTGCCGGGTTCTCTGCTGGTCTCTCTGAGGAACCTTTGCAGAGGTTCCAGGCCTTGTCCACCGGTATTCGAGAGTGCTCGAAGTTTATCTCTCGAGCAGCCTACGATGGCTTTGAGGCTTCGGCTCGAGTAGCCGGGGCCGGCATCGGTGCCCGCCGACAGGCTTGGCTACAGTCATCCGACCTCGAGCCATGGGTACAGGACAAGTTGGTCGATGTCCCCTGCCGAGGTGAAAACCTCTTTGGCAAGCCCATGGCTGAAAAGGCTGCAGAACTCGAGACTGAGACTCTGACCAGGACTAGGCTGTCCAGAAAAACCTCTGCCCCTTCTCAGAAGAAGAAGGGCTCGGGAAAAAAGACCTTTCACCCGAGGAAGTCATCTGCCTATAAACAATACCCTCATTATCAGGCCTCTGCAGCTCCCCAACAGGGTCAGCAGGCCAAGGGGCAGGGTCATGGGCCCCGTAGGCAGAAGGCCCCCAAGCCACCAACACCGGCCCCTGCTCAGCAGGGTGGGGGTTTTTGACTCAGAAAGCATAGCCTCTTCTCCTCAGCTGGCTTCTCTCAGCACAGGAGGCCAGCTGGCCCACTTTGCCCACAGGTGGTCAGCCGTCACATCAGATACCTGGGTACTTCATATAGTCCAAAAGGGCTATCTTCTCCATTTTCACCAGGTACCTCCCTCCTATTTTCCAGGGGAGCCTCCAAGACTCCCTCTGCACAGGGACCTACTCCTTCAGGAGTTAGCAAGTCTACTAAAGGAACAGGCTGTGGAACCGGTGCCCCACCACCTGAGAGGTCATGGCTTTTATTCCAGGTACTTTCTGATACCAAAAAGAACAGGAGGCCTCAGACCCATCCTAAACTTGCGCAACCTCAACAAGTTCCTGGAGAGGGGAAAGTTCAAGATGCTTACCCTTGGAATCCTGCTGCCCTACCTCCAGCAGGGAGATTGGCTATGCTCCTTAGATCTCAAGGATGCTTATACTCACATCCTTATTCATCCAGACCACAGACAATATCTCAGATTTGTTGTGGGAGGAAACCACTATCAGTACAGAGTACTACCCTTTGGCCTGACCTCCGCTCCCAGGGTCTTCACCAAGTGCCTGGCAGTGGTGGCGCCTACCTAAGGCTTCAAGGTCTTTTTGTGTTTCCGTACCTGGACGACTGGCTCATAAGGGGCCAGTCTTCCCAGGAGGCCAATCAAGCCACCCTTCGCACTGTGGCTCTGCTTCAGCACTTGGGGTTTGTCATAAACTTCGCAAAGTCCACTTTGCTCCCGTCCCATAACTTTGAATTCATAGGAGCAAGGCTGGACACTCTTCAGGCGAAGGCTTTTCTGCCAATGGACAGAGCCCACAGGCTGATGGATCTAGCCAGGCAGTTTCACAGCAATTCCCTGGTCTCTGCCAGGCAATTCCTGAGACTACTTGGCCATATGGCTTCCACGGTTCATGTAACCCCCAATGCCTGCCTGCACATGCGGCCTGCTCAATGGAGCCTTCGCACTCAGTGGCATCAAGCCACAGGGAGCCTAGCAGACTCAGTAAGAATATCCGACCTGCTCATCTCCTCTCTGCAATGGTGGCTTCATCTTCCGAATCTGGTACTCGGAGTGGTTTTTCAATCCCCTCCGCATTCTCAAGTGCTGACGACAGATGCTTCTCTTCTAGGTTGGGGAGCACATTGCCAAGGGACATGTACTCAGGGTCTCTGGACCCCTTGGGAGGCTGCTCAACAGATAAACTTCCTGGAGCTACGGGCGATACGCCTAGCTCTGAGAGCCTTCTCCCACCTCGCCTCTCACCAGTCTGTACTAGTCCAGACGGACAATCAAGTTGCCATGTTCTATGTGAACAAACAAGGAGGAACAGGCTCCTTCCTTCTATGTCAGGAGGCACAACGGCTGTGCTCTTGGGCCGTCAATCACAGAATCCTCCTCAAGGCTGTATACCTCCCAGGTCAAGAAAATTACCTGGCGAACAGACTGAGCAGGATCCTGCAACCACACGAATGGAAATTGAACCCGTTGGTGGTTCAGCAGATCTTTCTCAGGTGGGGCCTCCCCACCATGGATCTTTTCGCCAGTCCTCTGAACCGGCAACTCCCGAGATTCTGCTCCAGACAACCTCATCCTCTCAAAGTAGCAGCGGATGCGTTTCTGATCTCGTGGTCCACAGGCCTACTGTATGCGTTTCCTCCCACGCCACTAGTGTCCAGAACGCTGTTCAAAGTCCTCAAGGATGGTGCTTTATTGATTCTCATTGCCCCCAGGTGGCCGAGGCAACCGTGGTTCCCGCTTCTGCTGCAACTGGCGGTAGACACCCCTCTTCCTCTGGAGTTTCAGCACGATCTCCTGTCTCAGGATCAGGGGACTCTCTTACACCCCAACCTCCAGTCCCTTCATCTGATGGCCTGGCTGCTGAAAGGGTAGTCCTGGCTCCCCTACTACTGCCTCGAGAGGTGGAAGATGTAGTCTTAGCCTCTAGACGGCAATCCACCAGGAAATCCTACGCTCTTAAGTGGCGTAGATTCTCCGCATGGTGTGCTCAGCACAGCAAGAATCCCTTCTCGTGCTTGGTAGCGGTAGTATTGCAATATTTGCTTTACCTCTCCAATCTAGGCCTTAAGTCCAACTCTGTCAGGGTTCACCTCAGTGCTCTCTCAGCGCACCACTCACCGGTGGACGGAAGGCCTCTTTCCAACCACCCTTTTGTGGCTCGTTTTCTCAGAGGCCTCCTTCTGCTTAAGCCTCCTTTGCGTCCACCAGCCCCTGAGTGGGATCTGAATGTGGTCTTTCAGCGGATTACTTTTCCGCCCTTTGAACCTATGGCTACCTGCCCTCTCCGTTTTCTCTCCTGGAAAACCTTGTTTTTGGTAGCTCTTACCTCTGCTAGGCAAGTGAGTGAACTGCAGGCACTAGTGTCTGATCCCCCTTACACTAGGTTGTCCTTCTACCTTGACCGTACACGGGAGCATCGGAGGGCTGTTCAGCTCTTCGTTTCTTTTGACCCCAATAAGTTGGGGCTACCTGTCTCCAAGCGTACTTTGTCCATATGGGTCGCTGACTGTATCGCCTGGGCTTATGGGGCAGCCGGCCTCTCGTTGGAGGGTCAAGTCACGGCTCATCGTGTCAGGGCGAAGGCTGCGTCAATGGCTCATCTCCGCTCTGTTCCGTTGGCAGACATCTGCTGGGCCGCTACTTGGTCTTCAAGCCAGACTTTTGCGGCCCATTACTACCTTGAGAGGGAGTCCCGCAGGGACAGTGCTTTCGGACAGGCAGTACTCCATAATCTCTTTGGGGTTTAGGCAACTCCTACCCTCCGGCCCTGGTGTTGGGCTACCGGTCGGGGGCGTTCTCAGAGAAGATTCCTTCCTTACGTGCTGGCGAGCTAGAGGGAGCTCATTTTTTCGGCTTGAGGTCTCCGGTAGCCTTAAGCTGGGGAGTCCCATATGTGAGGACTGACCTCCTGCTTGGTCCTGGAGAAAGAGTAGTTACTCACCTGTAACAGGTGTTCTCCAGGAGCAGCAGGAATCAGTCCTCACAACCCTCCCTCCTCCCCTTGGAGTTGCAGTCATATGATTTATTTTGCTAATTTTTTGCTGTCTTTTAGCTATGTCATCAGACTGAGTAAGATGGCACCCTTGGGTGGGAAAGGGACCGCGCATGCGCGCTGCAATTCCCAAAGGCTTTCTTTGAAAGCTGGGGAAATGCTCCACACGAGGGCTCCGTCGGCGCCGACGTCACCCATATGTGAGGACTGATTCCTGCTGCTCCTGGAGAACACCTGTTACAGGTGAGTAACTACTCTAACTTGGGCGGGGCTGCTGCACTCGTGGCTGGGTTTGTTTATATCTCCCCTGGCAACCTGTAGCCATGTGCTTTACTTGGCTTTCAGAATCTGACGTACTTTCCTCAGTTTCCTCTGACTGCATGGCAAGGGACGGATCTTCCCCATTACACAGCACATACAACATCCAAAGAGCTTAAGGCTGACCTGGAGCAATATGGAGTGGTGGTTTCATATCGCACCATACACCATGCACTAAACAAAGAAGGACCATGGGCGAAGGCCAAGGAGAACCACATAAAAAGGCATGCCTGATCTTTGCCCAAACCCACCTTGAGAGACCACAATCCTTCTGGGAAAATGATCTGTGAACAGATAATCCAAACTTGAGCTCTTTGGCACACATTTACAGGCGAAGAAATGAAGTTTAAAAGCAAAAAAAACACCCTCTCTACAGTTAAATAGGGTGGAGGTTCCATAATGTTGTGGGGCTGTTTTGTTGCCTCAGGAACTGGAGGCCTGGAATGTATTAAAGCAATCATGAAGTCAGAGGACTACTAAGGTATTTTGGAGCAAAATGTGCTACATAGTGTCAGAAAGCTAGTTATGAGTCAAAGGTCATGGGTCCTCCAGCAGGAAAAGGACCTAAAACATACATCCAAAAGTACTAAAGAATGGTTAAAATTCAGCTGCCAAAGTCTAGACCATTCTTTAAGCTAAGCTTGAAGAATGGGCTAGAATTTGGCAGCTGAAATTTAATGCTAAAAAATGCAGGGTCATGCACTTGGGCTGCAAAATCCAAGGAGCGATACAGTGTAGGGGGTGAAGTACTTCTGTCCACAAAAGAAAAGTGGGACCTGGATGCGATTGTGTCTGACGATCTTAAAGTAGCCAAACAGGTTGAAAAGGCGACAGCAAAAGCTAGAAGAATGCTTGGGTGTGTAGGGAGAGGAATGGCCAGCAAAAAAAACAAAGTGATAATGCCTCTGTATAAGTCTTTGGCGCAACCTCATTTGGAGTATTGTGTGCAATTCTGGAGTCTACACCTTCAAAAGGATATAAGCAGATTGGAGTCGGTGCAGAGGGTGGCTACTAAAATGATTAGTGGAGGAGTGGCCTAGTGGTTGGGGCAAGGTACTTCAGGCCGGAAGGTTGGGGGTTCAAATCCCACTAGAGGACAGCAACCTTGGGCCGGAAACATGGGGGTTTCTAGTCCCACAGGTGCTCCTTGTGGTCTTGGGCAAGCCACTTAACCCTCCATAGCCCATGTTCCCTGTAAATAGTTATCTCCAAGTTATAATGCCCTGTTCAATGTAATTTCAGTTTGTTCAATGTAAACCGCACTGATGCAGAATAGCGCAGTATATAAGAGAATATATAAATAAAAATAAATAAATAAATAAATTATGAAGCATATGAGAACAGACTTAAAGATCTTCATATGTATACTTTAGAGAAAAGGCGGGATAGGGGAGATATGATAGAGACATTTAAATACCTACGTGGCATAAATGCACAGGAGAGTCTCTTTCAATTGAAGGCAAGCTCTGCTTCGAGGAGGCATAGGATGAAGGTGAAAGGGGATAGACTCAGGACGTGGCGCAGTGCACTGCCCAGTTGAAAATCGGGCCCAACATGCCTAAAATGCAAGGGTGCCAATAATGTTGACCACAACTGTATCAGTCTGATAGGGCATAATTATTCATTCATATAGAACACTCTCAGACTCACCAATAAAACTCTCCCAACAACCGATGCAGAGCAGAAGTAGGGTGTTTCACTTTACTTCTCAATATACTAAAAAATTATATTCAAATTCTAGTCTCACATCAGTGACAACACCACTAACTATCTCCACAGCTAGACTTGAGCATCAGAATAGCTCCCTCACACAAGGACACATGCCCCTCGAGCTAAAGAAATCTCCAGTGTGATCCATAAAGAAAAAAAAGAAACCCTGTTAAATAAATAAAGTCACAATAAAAGGTTGCCACTCCTTCCCTTATGCACAATAGCAAGGTGTTCCCCAGGTCTCTACACTATCTTCACTATTTCTTTTTATTGTTCTTTTTTTTTCTTTTTTATTTGAGTGCTTGCTTTACCGCACCTTCGGGCATCATCAGGGCAGTTTACAATGACGTAAAACAAAAGTGGCCGGAGCCAGAAACAGAAAAGGAACTACAGTTTTAGACAGGAAAGAAAACAATCATACCAGAGTAAGAGAAAGGAGAAGAAGAGAAAAGAGCTGAGTCAGGAAAGGGGGTTTTGAAGAGCCAGGAGGAGGGAGGTCGTAGGCAGCACTAAAAAGATGGGTTTTTAGAAGTGACTTAGGGTAGGACTGTTCTTGGCGGAGGATGGAGGGAAGTGAGTTCCAGAGGGAGGGAGCCAAGAAGAAGGCTGAGTGTCGGGTTTCCTCAAGATGTGCATAGGCTGGGGAGGGGAGGGCAAGGCGATTGACGTGTATGGATCGGAGGCTACAGGGCGCTGACCGAAGTCAGACAGGTACTGGGGAGTGTGTGTATGGAGGGCCCTGTGAGTCAGAATCAGAAGCTTGAAAACAATGCAATGGGAAACTGGTAGCCAGTGTAACTGAATGAGGTGGAATGTGATATGACTATAGTGGAAAGTGTGGGAGAGGATCCGGGCAGCAGCATTTTGAAACATCTGAAGGCGGTGGTATTGAGGGAGGCCGGCATAGATTATGTTACAGTAGTCGATTCGTGAGATTACCCGGGATAGAAGGAAAGTGGTGAGGGACGTGGGGGGAAAAACTGTGCTGATGGAACGGATTTGCCATGAATCAAAGCAGAAATGTGTGTATGGAAGGATAGGTCAGGGTCTAACATTATACCAAGGTAGTGCAGCAAAGATACCAGCAGAATCGGTGAGTTGAGGAGAAGGCAGGTGTGGGACAGGGGTTGCCTAAGGTGAACCACATTGCAGATGTCTTGGAGGGGTTGAGATGAATGAGGTTCAAGGACAGCCAGCTAGCAACGAGAGATAAACAGGTATTGAGGGGTACGAGATCTGTCTGCAAAATCATACAGTCTCATAACACACTCTACGACATCTACGCAGATGACATCATGTTAAACATGCCATTCTCCACCAAAAAAATGTCTGCACCTCATTAATCAGATGTTTTAACGAAGTCACACAATGGTTGGCAGTACAGAACCTCCAAGTCAACCATGACAAGACTAAGGCCATCTTCATCCACAAGGACCCAAACTTCACCCCACCACCACTCATAACAGTTGCAGGAACAGACCTGAAAATCAAATCCAAAGTAAAATACCTCGGTGTAACCATAGACCAACATGTATCGCTGCAGTCACACATCAGCAACATCACCAGAGCCATCTTCCACAAGATCAAAACAGTATACTACCTGCGCATATTACTGGCCTTCCAGGACTATCGCATTGTCTGCCAAGCTCTGGCCCTACCCCCCTTCGACTACTGCAACATTCTCTTCCAAGGCCTCTCAAAATATGCTCTTCACCCACTGCAGCTAGTACAGAACTTGACTGCCCACATCCTATCCCGCTCCACCCAAACTGAGCACATCACACTGGTGCTCAAACAGCTGCACTGGTTACCTTTCAGAACAAGAGTAAAATACAAATCCATACCGACAACCTTCAAATTACTCCATGGCCTCTCCTTCGTTCACCTTCAATCATAATACAGAGGACACTCAATAACAGGAACAGATGGACACACCTACAAAACACACTCAAAATACCATCCATAATCTCAAAAAATAACAGAGCCATGGGCAACAGGGCTTTCTCCCTATATGTCCCAATCACATGGAACTCCCTGCTGGATCACCTACTGGCAATAACTAACCTAATGGACTTCAGAAAGGACCTAAAAACGCATCTTTTCCAAGAACACTTTGGAAGTGAGAGCTAAATCTCTGTTCACACTCATCCCCAGGAGCCCCCTCCCGCCCCCCCTCAACCCCAGCCAGCCTGTAAATCCTCCCTATACCCTCCACTCAACCCACGGCAGCCCACAGGTGATCACCCATTTTTTCTGCTGTCCATATCACTGCTATTCCCATACGCTAACACATTGCATGTATAAATTTTGTTTCATAACCCCTCCTCAATGTACATTTAAGTCAATTCAGTGGATTGCTCATGTTAACTATTTCATTCTAAATTAAATAAATCCAAGTTAATCTAAGTTAAGTTACTTCACACCCTGCTTACTTTCCATGTACAAGTTGTTATGTTTTGCATTCCAGATCTTCATGCTAGACCAGTGCAGACTAGTGGGTTATTTCTCCCTGCCAACACATGGGCGACAGAGGAAAGAAAGCAAAACTATGCCATGACATCACCAAGAGTTAGCCCCAAAGTAACAGATCAACCAGAAAAGGGGGATACATACGCCCCCTGGGATCTAAAGTGGCCAAGCTACACTGCATCTAGATACAGAGTGGAAAGTAGCTATAGGCTTCTCTGGACAAATTCAGGAACAGCAGAAAAAAAACACCATCTACTGAGACAGAGAAAATACCGAGGGCACCCTCTAGCTGTGCTAGCTTTAATGCCAATGGTGATGTCATGGCATAGTTTTGCTTTCTTTTCTCTGTCACCCATCTGCTGGCAGGGAGAATAACCCAGCAGCCTGCGGTCTCTGAAAGAGGATGTCCAGTAAGGCCCTCAAGAGCCGCCACTAGCAGCACGATAAGTTTTTCCCCGAGTCCCCTGTGCCTCCAAAGGCCAGGGCCTCGTCTGAGGCCCCGACATCTCGAGCGGAGCATTCCGAACCCAAGTCTCGTCGTGGGTCCTCAGAAAGGGGGTCTCCCTTGAGGGAACCCAGGAAGAAGAAGAAACCCTCGAAGGTGGCGTCCTTGGATGGTTCTGACTGGCCAGGTCCTTCCTGAACCCAGTCCTGCGTCCAAGATGTTCGTCCGAGGCGTTGGAGAAGGAGCGGCCTGCGAAGGTCCCCCGGAAGGATCCGACCACGGACTGGCCCCGGTCCCCAGACACTATCCTCGTTGAGGATTCCTCTTTGGGGGAGCTGACATCGGGCCCAAGTCCCTCGGTGCCCGCTCCGAAGGCTGCAGAGCCTTCTGGTCTGGAGTCCAAAATGGCAGCCCTGGAGTGCAGTTTGTCTGCCTTCATTGACCAGCAGCGGGCGCTGTTGTCTGGCACAACTGATTCATCTGCCCTGACTACCGGGCCCTTGACATTTAAGACGTCCCCGGAAGCCAAGCCAATCCTCGAGGTCCTTAGGCCTCGAGTCGATCCTCGGCCGAGGTCGCGATCCGAGTCCCACTCGACAGGACCACGGTCATCCCCGGAAAATTTATTGGGCACCGGCCACAGGGCATCGGGGGCCCCAAGGGCCAGGGAGCAGCCTTCCTATGAGTCCTCAACAGACTACTCCAAGTGGGAGACGGAGGATGAGGAGTCCCCCAATTCCCATCACCACCGCAACGTCCCATCTGTCTCTCCCATCTCGGAGCCTCGACGGTGGTCCCCGCCTGAGGATATGGGTTTCCTTGATTTTTTCAAGGACATGTACAAGGCCCTGGCATTCCTGACCGAGTCTGAAGAGGACCCTCAGGCAGATGAGTTGCAAATCCTGCAATACGAGGCCCCTCCGTGGGAATCGCTCACGGTGCCTATCCCTGCCATCCTGGAACGGCTAATGCTCCGAATGTGGGAGACACTGGCTTCAGTGTCGGTGGAGAGCAAGCGGCTTGACTTGATGTATCGAGTCTGCCAGAGTCCAGGCTTCCAAAAGTTACAGTATTTATTTGGTTTTACATACCGCACAGTTGCTACATAACTCAATGGTGGTGGAGTCGGCCATTCGTCTGCTGAAAAGCCAGAAGATGCACTTCTTGGTGCCCCCCGGCAGGGAGGGCCGCACCGTGGACGCCCTCGGCAGAAAGTGCTACCAGGGCTCAATGCTCATCAGCATGTACAGGGCATGTACCTGAGAGTCCTGACGAAGGAACTCACTGGGTTCTCAGCTGGTCTCTCCAAGGAACCTTTGCAGCGGTTCAAGAACCTGTCCAAAGCAGTCCATGAATGCTCCAAGTTCATGTCTCAGGCGGCCTATGACTGATTTGAGTCGGCGGCTCAAGTAGCGGCGGCTGGCATTGGTGCACGCTGCCGAGCATGGCTACAGTCATCTGACTTTGAGCAGTGGGTTCAGAACAAATTGGTTGATGTCCCCTGCCAAGAAGAGAACCTCTTTGGCAAACCCATGACCGACAAGGCTGCCGAGCTAGAGACCGAATTCATGAAGAGGTCTAGGCTCTCTAAAAAGACCGCTGCCTCTCCCTGACAAAAACTGCCCACCTTATCAGGCCTCCCCAGCTCCCCAACAGGGTCAGCAGGCCAAGGGACATGGGCATGGCCCTCATAGGCAGAAGGCTCCAAAACTCTAGGCATCGGCTCCGTCTCAGCCAGGGGGAGCTTTTGACTCCTTGAGCATAGCCTCTCTACCCCAAGGAGAACAGCAGCCCACAGAGGGACGTTTGGCCCTCTATGCTCAGACATGGGAGACCATCACCACCGATTCCTGGGCACTAAGGGTAGTCAGGGAGGGTTACCTCATCCACCTGATTCAGACACTCCCCCCTTATTTCCCGAGAGAGCCCCTCAGATCTCCCCTCCACCGGGACCTTCTTCTGAAGGAGTTGGCAGGTCTTCTCGAGGAGAACGTGGTGGAACTGGTGCCCCACCACCTCAAGGGCAAGTGGTTCTACTCCAGGTACTTCCTCATGCCAAAGAGGACAGGGGGCCTAAGGCCGATCTTCGACCTGCACAACCTCAACAAATACCTGGTGAGAGAGAAGTTCAAGATGCTCTCCCTTGGAACCTTGCTGCCATACCTCCAGCAGGGAGACCGGCTATGCTCCTTAGACCTCAAGGATGCTTATACTCACATCCTCATCCACCCCAACCACAGGCAGTACCTGCGGTTTGTAGTTGGGGGCAGGCACTTTCAATACAGGGTGCTCCCCTTCGGCCTAGCCTCTGCCCCAAGAGTCTTCACAAAATGCCTGGCAGTCATGGCCGCCTTCCTCTGGCTCTAGGGGGTCTCCGTCTTTCCCTACCTGGACGACTGGCTCATAAAGGGAGGCACAGCCTCAGAAGTGCAGCAGACCACTGCACGCACCATCGAGATTCTGCTACACTTGGGCTTTGTCATAAACTACCCAAAGTCTCACCTCCTCCCGACGCAGTGTCTGAAGTTCACTGGGGCAAAGATCGACACTCTTTAATCGAAGGCTTTCTTGCCCAGGAACCGAGCCGATCGTCTCAAGTCTTTAGCTCTGGGACGTACAATACTGTCCCTCGGTACCTGCCCAGCTTCTCCTGCGCCTCCTTAGGCACATGGCCTCCACGGTCCATGTCACCCCAGACGCTCATCTCCACATGAGGGCAGCGCAGTGATGTCTCCAGGACCAGTGGTCTCAGGCCACGGGCCGCCTCTGAGACAGAGTTTCTGTGACTCACCAATTGGAAGACTCCCTGGCCTGGTGGCAGTTGCCTCAGCACCTCGAGGCTCGCATGCCCTTTCAGGCCCCAAGCCTCTCGAGAATCCTCACCATGGACAACCTCCCTGCTCGGCTGGGGAGCTCACTGTGGAGATCTCCGCACTCAGGGCAAGTGGTCACCAGACGAGAGCACCCAGCAGATCAACCTCTTGGAGCTCCGAGCCATACACCTAGCTCTTAAGGTCTTCTGTCACCACCTGTGTCACCAGCTGGTGCTGGTCTAGACGGACAACCAGGTGGCGATATTCTACGTGAACATACGGGGGAGTACAGGATCTCATATCCTTTGTCAGGAGGAAATGGTCCTCTGCTCATATGCAATCCAGCAAGGTATCCTCCTATGGGTGGTGCACATGCCAGGCCAGGACAACCTGCTGGGCGACAGACTCAGCAGAGTCCTCCAGCCGCATGAGTGGCAGCTGGACCCCAGGGTAGCCAGTTGGCTTTTCCAGATCTGGGGGGAACCCATGATGGACCTGTTCACCAGCCTGGACAACTTTCAGTTGCCCCACTTCTGCTCCTGGCAGACCCACCCCTCTAGGGTGGCAGCAGACGAGTTCCTGGTCTTATGGTCAGAAGGCCTCATGTATGCCTTCCCTCCGACGGCGTTGATCGCCAAGATCTTGTTCAGGACCCTCCGCGACAGGACCTCGCTCATCCTAATAGCTCCTCGGTGGCCCAGGCAACCGTGATTCCCGCTGCTTCTACAGTTGATGGTAGAGGCCCCCATCCCCTTGGGGACTGCCCTGGGACTCCTATCTCAGGATGACGGGCTCTTTCCTGCACTCCAACCTGGGGTCCTTGTCGCTAACAGCATGGCTGCTGAGAGGGTGACTCTGGCCCCTTTCAACCTTCCGGTTGAGGTGGAGGACCTTCTTCTGGCCTCTCGCAAGGCCTCTACTAGGAAGGCTTATGCCCTAAAATGGCAGAGGTTCTCTGTTTGGTGCGCCAGACACAGAGCTGATCCTTTTTCCTGCCCGGTGGCTCTTGTATTACAGTACCTTCTCCACCTCTCAGTCCAGGCTCAAGTCTAACTCCATCCGAGTGCACCTTAGTCCCCTGGCGGCGCACCATCATCCGATGGATGGCAAGCCCCCCTCGGTCCAACCATTGGTGACCCATTTCCTTCGTGGCCTGCTCTTATTGAAGCCCCCAGTTCGCCCTCTGGCAACCGAATGGAACCTCAACGTAGTGTTGGGGCAGCTCACTCGCCCGCCCTTCGAACCTCTGGCTACCTGCCACCTTCACTACCTCTCTTGGAAGGTGGCTTTCCTGGTTAGTGAGCTTCAGACCCTTGTGGCGGACGTAGCTTATACCAGGTTCTACAAGAACAGAGTGGTGCTTCGCACGCACCCCAAATTCCTGCCAAAGGTAGTGTCGTCCTTTCGTCTCAATCAGGAAGTTGTACGCCCTTCCTTTTTTCCAAGACCTCATTTCAGTCAGGCGAGACAGTCCTTCACACCTTGAACTGTAACAGGGCTTTGTCCTTCTCCATCCAACACACTCATGGCCACCGCAAAGCTTTTCAGCTTTTCATCTCCTATGATCCCAATAAGCTGTGGGAGGCAGTGACCAAGCATACACTGTCCACATTGGTGGCAGACTGTATCGCCCTCGCTTACAAACAAATGAGGCTTCCGCTGGAAGGACGTGTCATAGCGCACTGTGTCAGGGCTATGACGGCCTCAGTGGCAAACTTGCACTCTGTCCTGATATTGGACATATGCTGGGCCACCACCTGGTCTTCAGTCCATAACTTTGCAGCCCATTACTGCCTGGATAGAGAGTCCTGATGGGACGGTGCCTTTGGCCAGGCTGTGCTCCATAACCTTTTTGGGGTTTAGGCAACTCCTGCCCTCCGACCCTTCTGTGTTCAGGCTACTGGAGTGCTGGTTTCATCCGACACAGGGGTCCTACTGTGGTCTGTGTACATGGACTAAATTGCTGCTGCTTGCGGCTCCCTATGAGGGAGCCCTGTTTTTGCTATGGGCTTTCGGTAGTCTGTAGCTGGGGCATCCCATATGTGAGGACTGACTTCCTGCTTGTTCCCGGAGAAAGTGTAGTTACTCACCTATAACAGGTGTTCTTCAGGGACAACCCTCCCTCCTCCCCTTGGAGTTGCTCTTTTACCATCTTTTATTTTTGCCATCTTTAGCTATGTCAGCTGACTGAGCGAGATGGTACCCTTGTGCCAGAAGGGGACTACGAATGCGTAGTGGCATTTCCCAAAGGCTTTCTTTGAAAGCTGGGGGGATGCTTCCGCGAGGGCTCCGTCAGTGCTGACATCACCCATATGTGAGGACTGATTCTTGCTGTCCCTTGAGAACACTTGTTACAGGTGAGTAACTATGCTTACCAGGCGATCCTCACGTCCAAAAGCCACACAGCTATCTACATGCCTAGTGTTCGAATCACCAACTCTAACGGCTGTCCTAACCCTTCCCTCATGGGCACATGGCTCTGGAGAAACCTCCTCTGTGCGAGAGGGCTTTACATCACCTGGAGGACAGGTCCTAGCCACAGGATCACTTCCTGCCACACCATGGTGATGCTCTCCTGTCACGTGACCTCTCTCCTCCATGGCAACAGGGATGCTGCCAGACTGGAGATGGGACTTCAGGACTATATCCCTGTAGGTCTTGTCTATGTACCTCTCTGTCTTCCTTTTGTTCTCCAAGTCTGCTAATCTAACCTCCAGAGATCAGACTTGTTCCCTGAGAGCAAAGAGCTCCTTACACCTAGTGTAAGACCCCTCACCAACTGGGAGAAAATCATACATGTGATACTCGATGCAAAATACTGGAAAACCCCATCTCGCTGCTGGACTGCTGTCTGCATCTTAGTTTTAAAGTTGTGTTTAGGTATTTAAGTTCTTTACTTACTAAGGGTTGCTAGGGATACTTACACTAATAAAACTATACCTAATATGTTTAATACACTTTGTTCATCTGAAGCTTAATTCATCTCAGGTCTTTAATGTATGCCTGATGAGGATAAACAGCTGCACCTGAGAGTGAATATGGTACTTCTTTTCTTTTAAGAGAATTAAGCACCTATAAAGCTACAATTTATCCCAGGGGTGTGTGTGTGTCGGGGAGGGAGGGAAAGAAGACTTATTAAAAACTGGCTGCTACACAGTACCCTGTCCTGTGCTTCTAAGGTAATCTGTGACCAATTTCCTGGGTGATTCACACAGCCCTTGCTTGGATTGAGGGAGTCTTGGGTTCTAAATTTAACCAGAAAGCTCTCTGCTGTGTTTTAAATTTAAACTGAAAGCTCTTTGCTGCTACTATGCCCTGACTGAGTATTAACTTTAAAAGCTCTCTGCTGGGTTTTAAACTTAAACTGAAAGCTACCTGTTGAGTTTTTAATTTAACTAAAAACTCTTTGCTTATACTAGGCCCTGACTGATTTAACAAATACACTAGATTCACAGATTAATCAGCTTTAATCTACAGAATTCCTTTTTCACCAAAATTTAGAAAAATTCCCAGAAGTAAATACTTACAATTGCAGATCTCTCTCCAGAAGTAGCAGTCCCTTTTTGTAGCCCCCCTTTGTCCTTTTCGCAGGACCCCAGAATGGACAGTCGGCATCCATGATGACCCTAGGTCGCTGGATACTATCGCCTCAGCCCACCTGATGCAGGGTAGGCCTGTTTCCCCAGGCCTCAAGGCTCATTTCACTCAGGCCCAGGCAGCTCCCTGGGCAGAATCATCTCGTACGTCGCCCTTGAACAGTTGCAGGGTGGCTACTTAGTCCTTCTTGGCTCCTTCACGTGGTACTACTGGCTAGACATGCATGTCCAAGTGGCCACATAGTTTGGTTCAGGTGTTCTTCCACTGCACTTTCTTCCCGCCTTGGGATGGAGTAGCTTTGATATATCCCACTAGTCTGGACTGGTCTAGCAGGAAGATCTGGAAAGAGAAATTTTACTTACCATTAATTTCCTTTCCTGGAGTCCTGCAAGATAAGTCTAGGACCCACCCCATTCAGCCTTGTGCCTTGGACTGCAACCTTCTGTATATTTGTCCCTTCGGACCATGCAGAGATTTTATATAGTTGTCTTCGTTGAGGGATTTCTTGGGAGAACTGACTACCTTCCATTGCTTGTTACAAAAATACTGAGGGAGCTGTGCTAGGCTTTATGCCAGTGGTGACGTCATCGAACACAAAAGGCACCAAGCCAATTCCTGTGAGCCAAAACCACTTCCACTCGTCTCAAATCGAATCAAGGCAGTTAAGTTTTTGTTTATGTTAACTTTTACTGCTGGTTTGATTAAAAAGGACCAAGATTTACCGGGGTCCAGGGGTCTGGTTCTTATGGCCCTGGACAGGGTATTATATGGTCCGACAAAAAAAGAATTTCTACACGGGAGTGTATTTTGTTTCCCCTCACTCTTGATGTTGATGTAGTGGTGACATCATGGCATAGTTTTGCTTTCTTTTCTCCTTCTCCCATCTGCTGGCAGGGGGAAGTAACCCATTAGTCTGGACTGGTTTAGCAGGACTCCAGGAAAGGAAATTAATGGTACGTAAAATGTCTCCTTACTCTGTAAACTATCTTGACTTTAAGACTAGGTGGTATATAAACTACTTAAATAAATAAATAAAACACAAAAACCTGCTAATGGACACTCGACACCAACCCTATCTATAGAAAATCAGCACTGCAAATATTCTAGAATACCAGTAACCCCCAGTTGGAAAAGACAATAAGCTGATCTACTACAGATTCCTAGAGAGAACCTACATGTTAACAGAATCCCTTATCTTGGTTACACATAGAAAACATAGACCATAACCAATTAAAGAATAAGAAATTGCAAAGAATAAAAATTGAAATGGAAAACCCTGAAATGCAACATGGAAAAAAGAGAGATACAGAAATGCATTTCCTCCTGTAATGAACTATAAGAAATGCATATTTTCAAAGCTGATATATTTTATTCTGTAAAAACTAACACTCTTTTGTACCTTTTATGTCTGATCATTTTATTTTTCCAATGTCCCAGTGTCTCTTTTCTACTTCTCCTTGTTGTTTTTCTTCTAAGTCCTTTTCCAAGATCCCATTTCATTTTTCTGTTTTTTTCACACTTCCTGTCTTCTTCGTTCTTTCCTTCACTACATCTCTCTCTGACATTGATCCTTCTACTATATTTCTCTCGTTTGCCTTTTACCTAACTATAGCTTCATTCCATTCCTCTTTCTCCTTCCTACGGTCTTCAGTCTTTCTCTTTTCACCGTTCACCTACTTACCAGCTTTCCATTTCCTAATCTTACTTCCCTAGTCCTTCCATTTCACATCTGTCTCATTCCTTTGCCAGCATCCTACCTCTCCCCCCCCCCCCCCAGTGTTTCACCCACCTTCTAGTCTGCCGTTTCCTCCCTCTGTGCTCATCTCCTCCCCAGTCTCATTTATTTATTTACTTGTGTTTATATACCGTCTTTCTACAATTCAAGACAGTTTACAAGGAACATATCATTTACCATCTTCTGCTTCTTATCTCTTTACCAGCCCAAACTCATTCCCTAACACTTATCATCTCTCCACTTCCAGGCCCTTTCTTATGTCTTACCTCCATCCAGGCTTCCATTTCCCCTTTCACTTCTCCCATTTCTATCCTCTTAAACCTGCTTCAAGGAAGACCTATCCCTTTCTGTGCCACTCCATAGCACTCTGTCCTTTTCAACTGCCCCCAACCTCTCCAGTTCCTTCATACCTTCTCCCCTCCCCATATTTCTTCACTTGGTCTTACAGCCCTACTCATACTGCTCACCAAATCATCTTGTCCCCACTGTCCTTTTCATCTCTGGTCAATTTCTTAGTCCCTACTATCCCTCCAAGCAACTCTTACGTTCCCACTCACAATCCCACCCAAGCTCCGAGTCCCTACTTAAAATCCCAATACCTAGCCTATCTTGGAGTCTTTCTTCAGTTTTCTCACATAATCTTAGAGTCTCTGCTTGTCAGAGTCACTGCTTTTCCACATCCTATGTCTCTAATATTTATTTATTTATTTTATTTTTATTTTTTATTTATTTTAGCTGTATTTATATCCCGCTTTTCACCGGGTCAAAGCGGTCAATTGGGAGATACATTTAACACGAGGGGATATGACACACATACGCTAATACTTACAGGGAACATGGGCAATGGAGGGTTAAGTGGCTTGCCCAAGACCACAAGGAGTGCCTATAGGACTAGAAATCCCAGTCCCTCCGGCCTGAGATTGCTGTCCCCAGGTGGGACTTGAACCCCCAGCCCTCCGGCCCGAAGTACCTTGTCCTAACCACTAGGCCACTCCTCCCTCATGCCTACTACTCCCTATCTCCTGCACCCATCCATTTAAATCCTTCTCCAATATTCATTAAGCTTGTCTTGCCTCCTTCTTACCCCAGCATGTGTTCTTATACCCCTCCGTTCCAACCTTCCTTTGGTTGACTTTGCTTCTTCCCCACTTCCCACAATATCTTTCCTCCTCTCTCTTCTAACTCTCCCAGCATCTCCCTCTTTTTCCTACTCCGACACGAGTATTTGCCAGCATTAGCTCCCTTTCAATCCCAGAACCCTAGACCTAGAATTAGGTCCTTTCCAGTCCCCCAAGCCCAATATCAGCCCATTTCCAGTACCAGCCCCCAACCCTAGTATCAGTCCATCACCAGTATCTGTCATCCCCCAAGACCCTGTACCAACCTATTTCCAGTCCTTCCAACCCCAATATCAGCTCATTTCTCTGGGAACAACCAAGAAATCAGTCCTCACATATGGGTGATGTTGGCACCGATGGAGCCCTCGCAGAAGCATCCCCCCAACTTTCAAAGAAAACCTTTGGAAAATGCCACCACACATGCGTGGTCCCCTTCCCGCCCAAGGGTGCCATCTTGCTCAGTCTCCTTTTTTCTGTGGAATCCTTCAGAAGTTTGTCTGGCTTGTCCTCTGAAAATTTAGATTTTTTTCTTCTCTGAGTTTTATACTCACCTCTGGTATCGTACCGGTACTCTTCCCGCCTGCCGACCTCGTTGCTTTGGCGTCGAGTTGGCCCATTTCTGTAGTTTTCGTTCTTTCTTTTCCTGGTGCCTTCCTACACTTTCCAGTCCCAGACCCCCATTGCCAGTATTATCCCATTGTCAATAACAGCCTGCCTCCCCGAACCACTATATCATCCCATTTCCAGTCTCCCAGCACCATTATCAGCCCATTTCCAGTATCAGCGCATTGCCAGTATCAGTCAGACCCACCAACCCCTGTATCAACACATTTCCAGTCCCTCCAGCCCAAATTCAGCCATTGCCAGACCCCTCAGCCACAGTCCCAGCCCCTTCAGAGTATCAGCCCATTTCCAGCCCCCAGCCCAGTTCCTGCCCCCCCCCCCCATATCCTCAGTATCAGCCATCCCTTCCCCCTCCCTACAGCAACACAGCCACAGGAGCATAAGCAAATGCTCCCACGGCTGTGTTAATGCTGCAGCTGGGGAGGCAGGGGGGGCAGGCTGGAAGTGAGCCAATGAGTTAAGTTTCCGGCACCCCTATTGTGATGCGCCCTCAGCCTGTACACCTCACTGGCTCACCTCTTAACCAGCCCTGGTGGCAAGGTTTGGTACGTGTGTGTTCCGAATGGATTTCTCGGGTTTTGTATTTGACAGTGTGCATGGCAGTGGAGAGATTTATGTTGCTATTTCTCGGATGATATGAGAACCAGAATATTTTTTGTATGGTGACTTCCATAGAGAAATGTCCTAGTTTTGATCTGCATCTGTTGTGGGGGGGTAGGGGTTTTGTAGATGCAGAGTATGTTTACATTTAACTCCATAAGAGCTGCTATATAGTTTACATTTAACTCCATAAGAGCTGCTATACTGTGTCAGACCCCTAAGGGTTCATGAGGGTCACATGTGCGAGCATCATCTGTCAGGTGTGTCCCGACTGAAAAAAAGTTCAAGAACCACTATTTTACGCAGTATGGGGGTAATCTTTATGTGTCTGTGCCAGTGGACACGGGTAAAATGATCTTGTAAAATTACTCCCAAGTAAATGTATGCACAAACTTGTGTGTGATTCTGGTGTAAGTATGTTTAGGGCAGAAATTAGGGCAGAGCGAACTGAAGTCACAGATTTACACCTGTTCATAAAACATGCTTAATGGATTCTAATCCATGAACCGGGGTAAATATATCTTAATCACCACAAACAAATTGAGCCCTATAATAGATATTTTTGTTGGACCAACAACCTGGTGAATGTAGACAATAAAAAGCTTACATGACCACATTCAGCCCTTTTTTTAAAATATTGAATTAGAATTCAATATGTAGGTCTTTGGTCCATAAATATTTTTATGTAGAATATATTATAGTTTGAGCACTATAGACGCCCATAGTCATTCCAACACAATGCTATGTTTCAGACCTTATCCATTGCCAAAATGTCCTGCTTAAGGGAAAACATTTACTTATCTTAAGATATTCTATCAAAAGTCCACTTTCATTTCATTCACAGGCTAGGTTCATACTGCCACAGCGTCTATCCATCCAACATTTTCCTCTTCCGTTAGTAATTCTGATAATCTGATGACCTTCTTCACACCAGTGAATTCCAATCAATTTCAGCATTTAGACCCAAAGTAAACACTAATTGTAAGGTAAAAATCCACTATTGCCTATGGTAATTTAATAATTAATTCTTATCACCCCCTCATCAATGGGGAGGGGGGTGCAAAATCCATTACCTGCTATTTCAGCGATTGAAACAAATGACTTTTCTCAATATGATGCAATACTATGGGAGCTGTCAATGTGTTCATTAATAATCAATACTTATGCTCCTGTAATCATGTCTTGCACTTCTCAAGTCATCATCGTACCAAACTGAACTATGGAATCTCCAGGAACAAGCAGGAATGTAGTCTTCACATATAGGTATTGTCGGTACCAACGGAGCCTGTGCAGGAACGCTCCCCAGCGTCCAATAGGAAAGCTTTTGGGAGCATCCCACAGCGCCTGCGTGCTGCCTTCCCGCCTTTCCCAACTGTCCCTCTCCAGTTCTTCGTTTTCCGCAGAGCCGACAGGTCGCACATCCTGCCAACGCAGAAAATATTCCCGTTTATTCTTCTTTTTTGTGGTCGTGTCTGCCTTCCTTCGACGCTACACCAGTACCGCCAGTTTCTTCTTTCCTTTTTAAAAAATAAAAAATCCTTTCTTCTGGAATTTCTTCCGGCTACTTTTTCCTTCAGGTGCCATGCGCCATTTTGGGCACTAGGCCCAATTTTCCCTCTAACATGGAAAAACCCGCTTCGGGTTTTAAAAAGTGTTCTAAGTTTGGCGGTACCATCTCCGTCACCGACACCCATGAGTGGTGCCTCAAATGTTTAGGTCCTGACCACACTATTTCAGAGTGTGTTGCCTGTGGGATGATGTCAAAGAGGGGTCGGCAAAACCGAGCTACTAAACTTAGCACCCTTTTTCCCTCCAATGCAGCGTCTGTGGCATCGACGTCTTCCAGGGCTTCGTCTTCCTCCCATGGATCTCAGGTAACTAAACATAAATCTAGCTGGTCCTGAAAGGGTAGAACTCCTAAGCATCGAGATGCCTCTGGCGTTGCCCGTGAGGGACTTGTACCGGCCAAATTGCCTTGGCGGGAGGCTTCGGCTTCCAAAGCACTACGGGGCTCCAGGATGTTCTCAAGGCCCCAGCCTTGGCAGAACTACTGGTGCCATGCTCTGGGGTACCTTCTGCTTCATCCGGTACCGATACCCAAGCATCGGCAGCGTCGATAGACCAGAGATTCTTGGCTATTGAATGCAGTCTGGCGGCTTTTCTCACGGCCTCGATGCCCTTGAAACCACTTCAGACAATTCAGTCGGTACCGGTACCGGCTGCTTCGACATCGGCAGGTATTCTACCGGAACCGAGTCATGCTTACCCATCCGGTATCGACAAGTCGGTACCGGACCCCTCCGACACCGACTTCAATCAGTACCGGTATCGTGCCTTGCACGATCACCTGGATCAGAGATACTTTGAATCCTCGGATGAGTCTGAAGACTCTGAAAGCTCTGCCGATAGCAGAGTACTTCTTCCCGAGGATTCTTCTTCTCTCCAACGTAGGATGTCTCCTCCAGAGGATATGTCCTTTCAGGATTTTATCTGAGATGTGGCTCATGGTCTTTTCATCACAGTGGCTCCTGAAAAAGAGCCTAGGGCAAAGAAATTGGAAATCCTGCAATACCCTAAAGCTCCCAAGGAGGCAGCTACTTTACCTATTCATGAGATCCTGCATGATCTCATGTTAAGGATGTGGGAAACACCTCTAACCACTTCTCCTCACTCTTGAAGGCTCGACACCATGTATTGAGTTCCTCCTTGTCCTGGATTTCAAAAAACTCAGCTACCACACCATTCCATGGTGGTGGAATCAGCTATGAGAAGGATCAAGAGTGCAAAAAGACATGCATCTAATCCTCCAGGACGTGAGTGTAGGACTCTTGACGCCTTTGAACCTTCCAGGCTTCCATGCTTTCTGCCAGGATCAGTTCCTATATATTATATATGGGAATGTTCCTTAAGGAGGTCACCGGAGATTTAGAGCTTATGAGCCCTCTCCTTCCTGATGATAAGAGGCAGGATTACCTTGCACTTGTCAAACATGCTCAGGATGTTTCCAAGTTTGTAAATCGTGCAACCTTTAACTGCTTTGAATGCATAAGCAGAACCTCTGTTATTGCCATAGGTGCACATAGGATTACCTGGCTCCAGGCATCTGACTTGGAACTTTGGGTACAGGACAAACTGGGGAATATTCCTTGCACAGTAGAGAATCTCTTTGGCAAAAATTGGCAGGAAAAAGCTCATGAGTTAGATGCTGACAGTATCACCCTGGATAGACTTTAGGAAGACTAACTTTGCGAAGATGTGCCAATACCTCAGGGAGTCGTTAGTGGGATGGGAACAGCTGGGGGATGTAGAAAAACAGTGGGAAAAACTGAAAGGGGGTATTTTAAGGGCAACCAACCTTTGTGTTAAAATGGTAAATAAAGGCAAAAGGAAAAGGAGACCGCTATGGTTTTCGAAGGAAGTAGCTGAAAAAGTGAAGAAAAAGAGGGAGGCCTTCATGAAATACAAGAGATCACAGAGAGAGGAAGACAGGCATCTGTATTTGGAAAAACTTAGAGAAGCTAGCAAAGTAGTCAAGAAGGCAAAGATTCAAAAGGAGGAGGAAATAGCCAATGCAATAAAATGGGAGGATAAGACATTTTTCAGATATATTAGTGAGAAGAGGAAGGGCAAAAGTGGTATTGTCAGACTCAAGGGTGCAGGGGGGGAATATGTAGAAGCTGATAAGGATAAAGCAGAATTGCTTAACAAATATTTTTGTTCTGTGTTCACGGATGAAGAACCAGGAGCAGGACCTCAGAAAACACCCACAAATAGGAACAGAAGCGAGGGACATCTTGAACAATTTTCAGAAGACTGTGTTCGTGAGAAACTAGCTCAACTTAAAGTAGACAAAGCGATGGGACCGGATGGGATACACCCTAGAATACTGAGGGAACTTGGGGACGTTTCTAGCAACTCCACTGACTGACCTTTTCAATACCTCGTTGGAGTCGGGAGTGGTGCCAAAGGACTGGAGAGAGGCTCATGTGGTGCCTTTACACAAAAGCGGAAGTAAGGATGTGGTTGAAAACTACAGGCCGGTTAGTTTAACTTCGGTGATGAGTAAATTATTGGAAACGCTGCTGAAAGAGAAAATAGTGAAGTTTCTGGAGTCCAGCGGATTACAGGATCCGAGGCAGCATGGATTCACCAGAGGCAGGTCTTGTCAGACAAATCTGATTGATTTCTTTGACTGGGTGACCAGGGAGTTGGACCGAGGGAGAGCTCTAAATGTAGTGTATTTAGATTTCAGTAAAGCCTTTGACACTGTTCCTCACAGGTGACTTATAAACAAACTGAGCACCCTAGGGATGGACCCTAAAGTTACTGCTTGGGTTAGAAATTGGTTGGGTGGGAGGCGACAAAGAGTACAAGTAAATGGAGCTCACTCTGAGCAGAAGGATGTTACCAGCGGTGTGCCCTAGGGATCTGTCCTTGGTATGATTCTTTTTAACATCTTTGTTAGTGATATAGCGGAAGGGCTGTCGGGTAAGGTTTGCCTCTTTGCAGATGATACCAAAATCTGCAATAGAGTAGACACCCAGGAAGGCGTAGATAACATGAGGAGGGATCTAGCTAAGCTTGAAGAATGGTCTAGAATTTGGCAGCTGGGATTTAATGTTAAAAAACGTAAGGTCATGCATTTGGGCTGCAGCAATCCAAGGGAGCAATACAGTATAGGAGGTGAAGTACTTTTGTCCACTAAAGAAGAGCGGGACCTAGGCGTGGTTGTGTCTGATGATCTTAAAGTAGCTAAACAGGTAGAAAAGGTGACGGCAAAAGCTAGAAGGATGCTTGGGTGCATACGGAGAAGAATGGCTAGCAGAAAAAGCACAGTTACTTACCTGTAACAGGTGATCTCTGGGAACAGCAGGAATAAGTCTTCACATATGGGTATCGTCGGTACCGACGCAGCCTGCGCGGGAACGCTCCCCAGCGTCCAGTAAGAAAGTTTTTGGGAGCATCCCACAGCGCCTGCGCACTGCCTTCCCGCCTTTCCCAACTGCCTCTCTCCAGTTCGAGTTTTAAAGCTGAGACAAAGAGAGAGAGAGGAAAGGAAAGATAGATAGAGAAATAAAACTCCTAGGGGCTGTGGGTGGGTTGTGAAGACTTATTCCTGCTGTTCCCAGAGATCACCTGTTACAGGTAAGTAACTGTGCTATCTCCAGGAACAAGCAGGAATGAGTCTTCACATATGAGGACTCCCTAGCTGCAGATGCCAGGGAGAAACCCCAGGTTGTGTATCCTTGAAAAGGACTCTACCTCCTCCCATGGATCTCTGGCATCCGACCAGGGTAGGTGGGTAGGAGTTGATTAGGAATGGAACAGGCCTGACCAAACGAGGCATCCCGGCGGGAGTCCTTGTCCAAACAGTAATGGGCTGTAAAGGTATGAACGCCCAGGTGGCCGCTCCACAGATTTGGTCGATGGACACAGAGTTTAGATGAGCCATTGAGGCTGACATGGCTCTCACATTGTGAGCTGTGACATGGCCCTCCAGAGAAATGTTCCTACTCTGGTAGGCGAAAGAAATACACTGAGCAATCCAGTTGGACAGTGTTCTCTTAGAGACTGGAAGTCCTAAATGAGAAGGATCAAAAGCAACAAAGAGTTGAGAAGACTTTCTATGTTGCTGTGTTCTTTGTAAGTAAAAAGCAAGAGCTCTCTTACAATCCAAGGTATGAAGATTCCTCTCTGCACTTGATGCATGAGGACCTGGAAAAAAGACAGGTAAATATACCTCTTGGTTGAGATGAAAAGGCGAGACCACTTTGGGCATAAAGTGTGGATTGGTCCTGAGGACTACCTTATCATGATGGAACCTTGTATAATAAGGTGGATTAGCCACCAAAGCTTGCAATTCACTGATGCGGCGTGCTGAGGTGACTGCAATGAGAAAAATAACTTTCCAGGAAAGAAATTTCAAGGAGGTGGTGGCTAAAGGTTCAAAGGGTGGCTTCATAAGCTAGCCAAGAACCAGATTTAAGTCCCATGCCACTGGAGGTGGTCTAATGGGAGGTTTAGTTAGAAGAAGGCCTCTCATGAATCTTGCTATAAGAGGGTGAGAGGAAATAGGCTGTCCATTGAGAGGCTTGAGGGACGCTGCAATAGCACTCAAATGGACTCTTACCGAATTCGTTTTCAGACCTGCATGGGATAGATGCAGGAGATACTCTAGTAAAGACTTCAAAGGTATTGCAAGAGGGTTAAGACCCTTCCCTGAACACCAAATCCTAAATCTTTTCCATTTGAAAGCATAGGAACGTCTAGTAGAAGGCTTTCTAGAGGCATGAATAACATCTCTGACTTGCTGAGAGAGATGAAAATCTTGAAGGTCTAGGCCCTCAGCAACCAAGCCCTGAGATGGAGAGACTGGGGGTTTGGGTGCCACAACGTTCTTTCTTCCTGGGATAGAAGGTCTGGTGCAGAGCCCAAGTCCAGGGAAGGAGCTTGAGAGAGATGCAGAAGTAGAGGGTACCACACTTGGCGTGGCCAATGTGGTGCTATGAGGATCATGGTCCCTCGATCTCTCTGAAGCTTGAAAAGAGTTTTGGGAATTAGGGGAATGGGTGGAAAGGCATAAAGGAAGGCTTGACCCCAGTGAAGGAGGAAGGCATCCTTGGCCTGAACTCCCTGACACGGAATTCTGGAACAGAACCGGGGAAGTTTGGCATTCCACGGACTTGCAAAGAGGTCTATGTCCGGGGTTCCCCAAATTCAAAAAATCCTGGCTACCTGGTCCATGTGGAGGGACCACTCGTGTGGAAGCAGAACTCGACTGAGTCTGTCCGCCCAAGAGTTTGAATGCCTGGAAAATATACTGCCAGAAGATGGATGTGATGCTCTCTGGCGAAGGCCCACAGTCGCAAAGCTTCGTTGCAAAGCGACAGAGAGCCAGTCCCGCCCTGCTTGTTTACATAGAACATGGCTACTTGGTTGTCCGTATGGATGAGGACTGTCCTGTAGCTGAGCAGGGAATGGAACACTCTGAGAGCTAAGAATATTGCTCTGAGTTCCAAGAGATTGATATGCAGAGAAGTCTCCTGTGGAGACCAGATGCCCTGGGTAGAGAGATCCTGCAGATGAGCTCCCCAACCCATTGGAGAAGCATCTGTTGTAAGAGTTGCTTGGGGTAGCGACTGCTGAAAAGGGGACCCCAGCAACAGATTTGGAGAGGACTTCCACCACTGGAGAGACCAAAAAAGGCGACTGGAGTTTGCTATGTTGTCTGACAGGCAACCTGATGCCTGAGTCCATTGGGTGGACAAAGTCCATTGAGCTGCCCTCATGTGAAGGCGAGCATATGGAACCACATGCACGGTGGATGCCATGTGGCCTAATAGTTGTAACATCTCTCGAGCAGTTAAATGGGACTTTAACTGTATCTGGGAGGCTAACTGCACCAAGCGTAGGCAACGGGCCTGAGGAAGATAGGCCCTTGCAGTTGTGGTATCCAGCAAGGCCCCTATAAACTCCAGAGACTGAGTAGGGGTGAGATTGGATTTTGGGATGTTTATTACCAGTCCCAAATACTGAAGGACAAGCATTGTGCAGGTTAGACAAGTCTGGGCCTCTGACTGGGATGGAGCTCGAATGAGCCAGTCGTCCAGATATGGGAATACGAATATTCCTAGAGTGCGTAGAAATGCAGCTACTACTGACATGCATTTCGTGAACACCCTTGGTGCAGAGGCCAGACCGAAAGGAAGCACCCTGTATTGGTAGTGCTTTCCTTGAAAAAGGAACCGAAGGAACCTTCTGTGTGTTGGATGGATGAGGACATGGGTGTACGCATCCTTGAGATCTAGAGAACAAAGCCAGTCCTGACTCTGAAGGTATGGAAGCAGAGCACCGAGAGAAATCATCTTGAATTTCTCTTTAAATAGAAACTTGTTCAATTCTCTGAGATCTAATATGGGTCTGTAGCCCCCTGTTTTCTTTGGAATAAGAAAATAAGGGGAGTAGAACCCTGAGCCCTGTTGAAGAAGAGGTACTTCTTCTATTGCCCCTTGGGCAAGAAGGGTAGCAATCTCCTGACCCAGAAGGTTGAGGAGAGATGTTGGAGAATTGAACTGTTTCACCATGGTGTGAGGAGGAAGGCTTAAGAAATGAAGCCTGTACCCTTCCCTTATGATGGAGAGGGTCCATTGCTCTGCTGTGATTTGCTCCAATCTGGGAGCAAAGTAAGCCAACCTTCCTGGAATGGTGAGGGGCTCTGGTTCTTCCAGAGCTAGAAAGGCTAAGTTCTCTAGTTGCAAGTCAAAGGCCCTGAGGAGGCTGAGGCTGCTGGGCCGTGGGAGGCCTGGCAGCCTTTGACTTGGCCTGTTTAGGTGGTTGCTGACGCTTTGCAGCAAAACGACCTGCCAGAAGATGCCTGCTGACCATAAGCAGGATAATATCTTCCCTTTTTAGAAAAAGATGTCTTTTTGAACAATCTTTTCTTAACAGGAGCAGAGGTAGACTTTGAAAGTCGATCCAAAGCAGAGTTCTCAGCATCCATCTGAGTGGCCTTTGCTTGCCAATCCTTGCCAAAAAGGTTTTCACCTGTACAAGGAAGATTTCCTAATTCATCTTGGACCCAGAGTTCCAAATCAGAGGCTTGTAACCAAGCAATTCTGCGTGCACCTATGGCAGTAGCCGAGGCTCTGCTTACACACTCAAAAGAGTCAAAGGCTGCACGGTTGGAAAATTTGGAAACATCCTGGGCATGTTTGAGCCAAGTGAGAAATTCCTGCCTTTTATCTTCTGAAATAAAAGGAGCTAAAGTCTGCAAATGATCTGTGACTTCCTTTAGAAACATCCCCATATAGAGACTATAGGAGTTGATTCTGGCAGCATGCATATTAGCTTGGAAAACCCTTCGGCCAAAAGCATCTAGGGTCCTGCATTCACGTCCTGGAGGATTAGATGAGTGTCTCTTTGCACTCTTTATTTTCCTCATGGCAGACTCTACCACAATAGAGTGGTGAGGAAGCTGAGTCTTATGAAAGCCAGGACAAGGAGGGACACGGTACATGGTGTCTAACCTACGAGAATGAGGAGAGGTGGTAAGAGGAGTCTCCCACATGCTCAACATGAGATCATAGAGAATCTCATGAACAGGTAAGGTAGCTGCCTCTTTAGGAGCCTTAGGATATTGCAAAATATCTAATTGCTTGGCTCTAGGCTCTGATTCAGGGGCCACTGTAATGGAGAGGCCCCTACCACTTCCCTAATGAAGTCTTGAAAAGACAAGTCTTCTGGAGGAGACATTCTTCGTTTTGGAGAAGAAGACTCCTGAGGAAGAAGTACCGATGCCTCGACAGAAGCCTCCGACTCGTCAGAGTCTTCGGAGGAATCGAAGTATTGCCTGTCTGGATGCTCTTGTAAAGCCCGATATGCGTACCGAGTGGGATCGACATCGGAAGTAAGCGGTACCGGTTCGGTACCGATGGGCATCATAGGACAGGGTACTGTTGCAGTCGACACCGAAGCCGATGTCGATGCAATCAGTACCAGCACCGGGAACGATGCCGGTACCGGAGCCGGTACCAGCAACGGAGATTGTTGCGGTACCGGAGGCATCGCAGCCTGCATAAACGCCGTTAGGGTGCGCTGCATGGACAGAATCTTCTGATCCATCGACGCCACCAGAGTCTGGATGTCGGTACCAGTGGAGGCCACCGGTACCCCAGAACACGGCAACAGGTGATCGGTCGAGGCCGAGCCATCGATGTCAACCTGTGACCCCATAGACAATGCTTTGGAAGCCGGAACTTCCCGCCGGGGTAATTTTGCCGGTGCAGGATCCTCGAGGACAAGCCCGGAGGCATCTCGATGCTTAGAGGGAGATTTGCCCTTCGAGGACCGGCTAGATTTATGTTTGGTTACCTGAGATCCATGGGAGGAAGAAGAAGCCCTGGAAGACGTCGATGCTACCGAGGCTGCATCAGAGGGAAACAGGGTACTGAGCTTGGCTGCTCGGTTCTGCCAACCTCTTTTAGACATCATGGTACAGGACACACAATCCGTGATGGAATGGTCAGGATCGAAACATTTTAGACACCAATCATGGGTATCGGTGACAGAAATAGTACCGCCACATTTTGTGCACTTTTTGAACCCAGAAGCATGCTTCTCCATGAGGAGAAAAATATTCAGGCCTAAGCCCCACACTGAAAATGCACAGTTGAAGTAAAGAATAGTTTTTGGGGGTTTTTTAAAGAAAGAAAAGAAAAGACAAGACCGGCGGTACCGGACTGACGTCGAAGAAGGCAGACGCGACACAGAAAAATAAAGAAAAAAATAAAGAACTACTTCTGCGGTGACAGGAACACGACCTGCTGGCTCCGCGGAAAAGAAGAAATGGAGAGAGGCGGTTGGGAAAGGCGGGAAGGCAGCGCGCAGGCGCTGTGGGATGCTCCCAAAAGCTTTCTTACTGGACGCTGGGGAGCGTTCCCACGCAGGCTCCGTCGGTACCGACGATACCCATATGTGAAGACTCATTCCTGCTTGTTCCTGGAGATAAGGAGGTGATAATGCCTCTGTATAAGTCTTTGGTGCGACCTCATTTGGAGTATAGTGTGCAATTCTGGAGACCAGAACAGGATGGAGTCGGTGCAGAGGGTGACTACTAAAATGATTAGTGGGCTTCATTATAAAGCATATGAGGACAGACTTAAGGATCTTAATATGTACACCTTAGAGGAAAGGCGGGATAGAAGTGATATGATTGAGATGTTTAAATACCTCCGTGGCATAAATGTTCAGGGAGACAGCCTCTTTCAATTGAAAGCAAGTTCTGCTACGAGGGGACATGGGATGAGGGTGAAGGGAGATAGATATGCGGAAATATTTCTTTACGGAAAGAGTAGTGGATCCATGGAATAGTCTCCCAGTGGAGGTGGTAGAGATGAGGACAGTAATTGAATTCAAAAAAGCATGGGACCAACACAGAGGATCTCTAAAGGTAAAAAGTGGACTGTTGTAGTTGTTGATATGGAAGGACAGACTAGATAGGCCATGTGGTCTTTTTCTGTCATCATGTTTCTATGTTTCTATAGCTGATCCTGCGAGGAAAAGATCCTCTAAGAAACCATTCTTCAGTAAAAAGAAGTTTTACCCCTCCTATACCCAACATGGACATCGTGTAGGTCAGTCTGCCCAAAAGGGACAGCAGCAACAGCCTAGGCAAACAAAATCAAAAGCTGCTAAGCCTCAACCTGCTCAGCAGATTCAGCCTCCACAGGGGCTTTGACTCCTATCTAGAGAACTTTGTCTTCCTGGCCCTGAACGGCCCAGAACCCTCCACCATCCCAGGAAGGTTATGTCATTTTGCCCCCAAATGGGAGCAGATAACAGCAGAAAGTAAGAGAGAGATACAAGCTTCACTTCCTCAGCATGCCCCCTCCTACAATGGTAAGACAGTTCAAGTCTCAGACCTCTCTCAATGCCCAGTTAGGTCAAGAGGTCACTTTACTTCTTGCCCAAGGGGCAATAGAAGAGGTACCCATTCCCCAACAGGGTACAGGGTTCTACTCCCCCTATTTACTTATCCCAAAGAAAACAGGAGGACACAGACCCATTTTGGAGCTCAGAGAATTGAACAAATTCCTGTTCAAAGAGAAGTTCAAAATGATTTTTCTGGGAACTCTGTTGCCATACCTTCAGAGTCAGGATTGACTTCGTTCTCTAGATCTCAAGGATGCGTACACTCATGTTCTCATCCATCCAACTCACCAAAAGTTTCTTCGCTTTCTATTTCAAGGGAAGCACTACCAATACAGAGTTCTTCCTTTTAGCCTGGCCTCGGCAACAAGGGTGTTTACAAAATGCATGGCTGTGGTGACAGCATTTCTTCGCACCCTGGGAATATTCGTCTAACCTTACTTAGACAACTGGCTCATTCGAGCCCCGTCAGAGCCAGAGGCCAGGATTTCTCTATCTCGCACAATGTGTATCCTTCAGTATTTGGGACTTGTCATAAACTTCCCAAAATCCAACCTAGCTCCCACTCCGTCTCTAGAGTTTATAGAAGCTCTGCTGGATACCAGACACAAGGGCCTATCTTCCACAGCCCCGCTGCCTTCGCATTGTGCAGTTAGCTTCCCAAGCAGTGCTAAAGCCTCATCTCACTGCTCGGGAAATATTACAATTGCTAGGCCACAGGGCATCCACCATGCATGTGGTTCCTTATTCTCGCCTCCATATGAGGGCAACCCAGTGAACTTTATCATAAGAACATAAGATATGCCATACTGGGTCAGACCAAGGTCCATCAAGCCCAGTATTCTGTTTCCAACAGTGGCCAATCTAGGTCATATGTACCTAGCAGTTTCCCCAAGGGACACAGGTTCCACAATGCTTGTATTGGTTCAAGCATTGATATCCTGGGTCCCTTCTTAATAATGGTTTATGGACCTTTCCTCCAGGAACTTGTCCAAACCTTTTTTAAACCCAGCTACACTAACAGCCTTTACCACATCCTCCGGTAACAAATTCCAGAGTTTGATTACACGTTGAGTGAAAAAAATATTTTCTTTTATTAGTCTTAAATAGTTTACCCTGTAACTTCATTGCATGTCCCGTAGTCTTTCTAGATTCTGATAAGGTAAACAATCGATCTACATTTACCCGTTCCACTCCGTTCATTAATTTATAGACTATCATATCTCCCCTCAGCCGTCTCTTTTCCAGGTTAAAGAGCCCTAACCTTTTTAGCCTTTCTTCATAGGAGTATCCTTCCATCCCCTACACCATTTTGGTGGCTCTTCTCTGAACCTTTTCTAAAATAGCTATATCCTTTTTAAGATACGGCGACCAGAATTGCACACAATATTCAAGGTGCGGTCTCACCATGGAACGATATAGTGGCATTATAATATCTTTTGTTTTATTTTCCATTCCTTTCCTTATCATACCTAGCATTCTATTTGCTCTCTTGGCCGCTGCTGCACACTGGGCCGAGGGTTTTAACATGGTATCCACAATGACGCCTAAATCTTTTTCCTGGGTGGTAGTTCCTAATGTGGAACCTTGCATCGTGTAACCATAGTTTGGGTTGTTCTTCCCTAGGTGCATAACCTTGCACTTGTCCACATTAAATTTCATCTGCCATTTTGATGCCCAGTCTTCCAATTTATCAAGATCCTCTTGCAATTTTCCACAATCCCCTTGGGTTTTAACAACTTTAAATAGTTTTGTGTCATCTGCAAATTTGATAACCTCACTCGTTATTCCACTTTCCAGGTCATTTATGAATATGTCAAAAAGCAGCGGACCCAGCACAGATCCCTGGGGTACACCACTATTTACCTTTCTCCATTGGGAAAATTGGCCATTTAGCCCTATCCTCTGCTTTCTATCTTTTAACCAGTTCCTGATCCACAATAGTACACTGCCTCCTATCCCATGACTCTTTAGTTTTGCCAAACGTCTCTCATGAGGGACCTTGTCAAAGGCTTTCTGAAAGTCCAGATACACAATATCAACCGACTCACCTTTGTCCACCTGATTATTCACTCCTTCAAAAAAACATAACAGATTAGTAAGACAAGATCTTCCTTGTCTAAAGCCATGTTGGCTGTCTCCCATTAGGTCATGGCTATCTACATGCTGAGTAATTTTATTCTTTATGATGGTTTCTACCATTTTTCCCGGTACTGACGTCAGGCTCACCGGTCTGTAGTTTCCCGGATCACCCCTGGAACCCTTTTTAAAAATTGTTGTTACATTGGCGATCCTCCAATCTTCAGGTATTAGAGATGATTTTAATGATAGTTCACAGATTACTAATAGCAGGTCTGCAATCTCATATTTCAGTTCTTTCAACACCCTTGGATGTATACCATCCGGCCCAGGTGATTTGCTACTCTTCAGTTTATCTAATAGTTGTAATACATCTTCCCGATGTATCGATATTTCCTTCAATTCTTCCACACCTTTAAATACCACTTCAGTCATGGGTAACATCCCTACATCTTCCTCAGTAAAGACCGAAGCAAAGAATTCATTCAGTCTCTCCGCTATCGCCTTGTCGCCTCTTAGTGCTCATTTAACCCCTTTATCATCTAATGGACCAACTGACACTCTCACGGGTTTTTTGCTATGAATGTACTTGAAAAGGTCTTTACTTCGCGTTTTTGCTTCCGCAGCAAGCTTCTTCTCAAATTCTCCCTTTGCCTGCCTTATCAATGCCTTGCATTTGACTTGCCAGTGCTTGTGCTGTTTCCAGGTTTCGTCATTTGGCTCTTTTTTCCATTTCCTGAAAGATGCTTTTTTGGCAACAACAGCCTCTCTGACCTCACCTTTAAACCATGCTGGCAGTTTTTTGGACTTCCTTCCACTTTTCTTAAAGCATGGAATACAGCTGGTCTGGGCTTCCAAGATAGTATTTTTCAACAACAGCCAAGCCTGATGTACGTTTTTAACCTTTGCAACTGCTCCTTTTAGTTTTTTCTTAACTGTTATCCTCATTTTATCATAGTCTTCCTTTCGAAAGTTAAAAGGTAGTACTGTTGATTTCCTTACTATCCCTCCTCCACTAATTAAATCAAAGACAATCATGCTATCATCACTATTGCCAAGTGGCCCCAACCTTATCTCTTGCACTAGATCTGGTGTTCCACTAAGGATTAGGTCTAATATGGCTTCCCCTCTGGTCGGTTCATGAACCAGCTGCTCCAAGAAGCAGTCATTTATTTCATCTAGGAACTTTATCCCCCTAGCATGTCCTGACGTGACACTGACTCAGTCGATACCGGGGTAGTTGAAATCACCCATTATTATTACTGCGCTGTAACTTTTGTTAGCATCCTTGATTTCTTTGAACATTTCATCATCCATTTGGTCATTCTGGCCAGGCGGTCGATAGTACACCCTCACTGCCATCGCTTTCCCCCTTTTACATGGCATTTCAATCCATATAGATTCTACAGCAGATTTTGTTTCCTTTAATCCTTTCTGACTCAATGCCCTCTCTAACATAGAGCGCAACCCCTCCACCAATTTGATCAGCTCTATCATTACGATATAGTTTGTACCCAGGTATCACAGTGTCCCACTGGTTGTCCTCCTTCCACCATGTCTCTGATATTCCAATCATATCTAACCTTTCATTTAGTGCTATATATTCTAACTCTCCCATCTTATTTTTTAGACTTCTAGCATTTGCATACAAGCATTTTAGAGAATGTATTTTATTCATATTAATTTGGCTATTGTTAGACATGGGTAATTTGGGATCTTTAAGCTCTGTCTGCTCCATACTTGAGGGCATTTGGGCTAGTTTACTCTTTTGTGGAACCTCTCTGCTTTTGGTAGTATCCTTCAAAGATACATTCTTCCGAACCATCCGCTCTTGGGCGACTGTTAGCTTTCCCCTAATATCTAGTTTAAAAGCTGCTCTATCTCCTTTTTAAAGGTTAATGCCAGCAGCCTGGTTCCATCCCGGTTAAGGTGAAGCCCATCCCTTCGGAAGAGCCCCTCCTTTTCCCAGAATGTTCCCCAGTTCCTAACAAATCCAAAACCCTCATCTCTGCACCATTGTCTCATCCACGCATTGAGACTCCGGAGCTCTGCCTGCCTTTTGGGTGCTGCGCGTAGAAGAGGAAGCATTTCGGAGAACGCTACCCTGGAAGTTCTGGATTTCAACTTCCTACCTAAAAGCCTAAATTTAGCCTCCAGAACCTCCCTATCACATTTTCCTATGTCATTGGTAACGACATGTACCAAGACAGCAGACTCCTCCCCAGCACTATCTAAGACCTTATCTAGGTGGTGCGTGAGGTCCGCTACCTTCGCACCAGGCAGGCATGTTACCAGGTGATCCTCACGTCCACCAGCCACCCAGCTATCTACATGCCTAATGATCGAATCACCAACTATAACGGCTGTCCTAACCCTTCCCTCATGGGCACATGGCCCTGGAGAAACTTCCTCAGTGCGAGAGGGTTTTACATCACCTGGAGGACAGGTCCTAGTTACAGGATCACTTCCTGCCACACCAGGGTGATGCTCTCCTGTCATGTGACCTCTCTCCTCCATGGCAACAGGGATGCTGCCAGACTGGAGGTGGGACTTCAGGACTATATCCCTGTAGGTCTCGTCTATGTACCTCTCTGTCTGTCTTATGCTTTCCAAGTCTGCTACTTTAGCCTCTAGAGAACGGACTCAGGAATCAGGTTGCCTGTCAGACAAAATAACAAACACGGATCGTCTTATTTTGTCCCTCCAATGGTGGCAGTCACCCCAAAACCTTTTGGTGGGGTCCCATTTCCAACAACCCCCACCCCCAAGCCACTCTGACAACAGATGCCTCACAGGTGGGTTGGGGAGCTCACCTGCAAGGCCTCTCTACCCAGGGTACCTGGACTCCACAGGAGACCTATCTACACATCAATCTCCTGGAACTCAGAGCAATCTTCCTTGCTCTTCGAGTATTCCACACCCAGCTCAGCTACAAGACAGTCCTAGTTCAAACGGACAATCAGGTAGCCATGTTCTATGTGAACAAGCAGGGCGGAACAGGCTCTCTGTCGCTCTGCAACAAAGCTTTGCGACTATGGGCCCTCGCCAGAGAGCATCGGATTATCTACTTGCGGTGTATCTTCCAGGCATTCAAAACTCTTTGGCAGACAGACTCAGTCGAGTTCTGCTTCCACACAAATGGTCTCTCCTTGTAGACCGGGTGGCCAAAATTTTTCAAATTTGGGGAACCCTGGACATAGACCTCTTTGCAAATCTGCTGAATGCCAAAGCTCCCCGGTTCTGTTCCAGAATTCCGGCTCAGGGTTGTCATGCCAGGGATGCTTTCCTCCTCCATTGGTTTCAGGACTTCCTGTATGCCTTTGCACCCATTCCCCTAATTCCCAAAACCCTGTTCAAGCTTCAGAGAAACAGAGGCCATATGATTCTCATAGCTCCACATTGGCCACGGCAAGTGTGGTACCCTCTGCTTCTACATCTCTCTCAAGCTCTGTCTCTGGAGTTGGGATCTGCTCCAGATCTCCTGTCTCAGGAGGACGGGATGCTGTGGCATCCCAATCCCCAGTCTCTGCATCTCAGGGCCTGGTTGCTGAAAGCCTAGAACTTCATGGTCTTAACCTTTCTCAGCAGGTAAAGGATATCCTTTATGCTTCGAGGAAACCTTCCACAAGATGCTCTTATGCTTTCAAGTGGAAAAGGTTACCATATGGTTCTCGCAGAAGGGTCTTGACCCTCTTACTCCAGTAATGATTCCAGAGGTATCGTATCTCCTTCATTTGTCTAATACAGGGCTTAAGACCAATTCAGTGAGAGTTCATTTGAGTGCTATTGCAGCTTCTTTCAAGCCTCTGAATGGACAACCTATTTCCTCTCATCCTCTCATAGCGAGATTTTTAAGAAGCCTTCTTTTAACTAAGCCTCCCATTAAGCCACCACCGGTGGCATGGGACTTAATTCTGGTTCTTGGGCAGCTCATGAAGCCGCCTTTTGAACCGTTAGCTACTACCTCTTTGAAATTCCTTTCCTGGAAGGTCATCTTTCTTATTGCAATCACATCAGCATGTTGCATCAGTGAATTGCAAGCATTGGTGGCTGATCCTCCTTATACAAGGTTCCATCATGATAAGGTAGTCCTTTATTTTTATATTTTTATTTATTTAGTGTACACTTATATCCCGCTACTTCCAGCGATCAGCAGCGGTATTCCAACACAGAAAAAGAGTGGCTGTACTGGCCATAATTTACAATACACAGGATGATTAGTGGAAGAGGTACAGTTCACAGCACACAGTATGATTAGTGGGAAAAGTACAGTTCACAGCACACAGGGATAAGGTTTAGACACATTGAGAAAGGAATATTTACAATTAGTATTTACAAAAGAAGTTACAATTTACACAAGCAGATACATATTCACACATCAGTGAGTCTATTGGTGGCGATCTCATTGCTGACATGATTCATACAATTTGCTTTGTGGATTCAATGAACCGAGAGCATTGAGATTATGTAGTGTTGAAGTGTGACTGGAATAGGTACGTCTTGAGTTGTTTTCTGAAGACCATTAAGTCACTGCACGCTCTTAGATCTACTGGTAGCTTGTTCCAGAGTTGAGGTGCTATGAACGAGAATGCTCGGTTGCTGGTCTGGACATTGACGTGCCTCATGCGGCCGGGGACCAGTAGGGTGTTGAGGCTCGGGGAACGTCTGCTCCTGTTATTTGTTTGGGCTGACACAAGTGAGCCGAGGTAAGAGGGCGCGATGTTATGGAGGAGCTTGAATGTGGTAACTATGATTTTATACTGTATTCGGGCACTGATTGGGAGCCAATGCAGGTCAATTAAAGTAGGTGTGATGTGATCCTTTAGTCTTGTTCCCGATATGATTCTAGCTGCCACATTCTGCGCCAACTGGAGGATACTGATGGTCTTTTTAGGGAGCCCCTGAAGTATGGCGTTGCAATAGTCTATGTGAGGAATGATGAGGGCTTGCGCTACGGTGCGGAAGTCCGCATGATCTAAGATAGAACGGAGAGGTTGTAAAATTCTTAACTTATGGAAAATGACCCGATTTGTAATTCTAAGATGCTTCTCCATCTTTAAGTTGCAGTCCAGCGTCACTCCAAGGTATTTAATTTCTTTTTTTGTTGCGTATACATTGCCGTTCGTGGTTATTGTTGGTGGTGGGTTGAAGTCCGTTTTCCTGGATATGCACATCACTTCAGTTTTCTTGTGATTTATGGACATATTGTTGCGTCGCAACCAGGTTTGTAGCTCGTCAAGGCATTTCTCGAGCTGGCTGATGTTTGGGTGATCTACATCCAATTGGGTATAGAGCATAATGTCATCAGCATATATGGTAACTGATGTCGTTGTTCTTGAAGATTTCACAGGCTGGTCTCAGATAAAGGTTGAACAGGAGCGAAGATAGTGCTGAGCCCTGCGGGATGCCTTGAGTTTGTGGGAATGGCGTCGCTGTTTCATCGCCAAAGTGAACTTGCTGCATTCGGTCTGTAATATATGAGGCGAACCATTTCAGGGGGATTCCTCTAATGCCTAATGCATCGAGTCTTTTCAAGAGAGTGTGATGATGCACTGTGTCGAAAGCGGCAGATATATCTATGAATATGAGCATGAACATTTTGGTTCTGTTCTCAAGACCTATTAGAAGTTTGTCCATCAGGGCTAATAGGAGGGTTTCGACACCATGATGTTGTCGGAAACCGTATTGGTGGATGTCCAATGCGTTGGTGTCATCTATGTGGTCTTGAAGTTGTTGCTGCACTGCCTTTTCAGTGATCTTGGCAAGGAATGATATGCTTGATACCGGGCGGTATGATGTTGGATCATTCTTGTTGAGTGATTTGTTTTTCAGTATGGGTCTGATGACTGATTTTTTGAGGTGTGTTGGCATTAGTCCTTGTTGTAAAGATTGGTTCACTATGATGGTGATGATTTGTGCAAGATCCTGCTTTGCACCCTTGACCCATGCCGCTGGGCAGGGGTCCAGTGGGGAGGTAGTGGTCCTTAATGCAGTGATTACGCCTAGAATTTGCTTCTCATCTAGTTTAGTGAATGCAGCCCACTCGTGGTAGAGTGTAGGGCTTCCAGTGGGGTTAGTTGTTTGTAGCATGGTGCCCGTATTTAGATCTTGTGAGGGATCTTCAGGAGTCAGTGTTATTATGCTTCTGGTTTGAGGGTTGAGTTTACTTGCATAATGGTCTGCCAGGATTTGTGCAGACATCTCCCCAAAAGTATTAGATTCTTGTGTATTCCTCGTGAGTGATTTGACCAGCGCAAAGAGTTCCCTGGGTCGATTGAGAGCTTTATTAAGCGTGTTGGTGTGGTGAGTTCTTTTCGCAAGATTGATTGCATTCTTGTATTCAGCCAGAGTTTTGTTGTATGTAATCTTATGGTCCTCGGTTGCATGGCGTCTCCACTTCCTTTCTTGTTTCCGTAGTAATTTCTTGAGCTCGCGGAGTGCTGGGGAGAACCATGGTTCGCTCTTGTTTCTGGGTGGGTTTCTTGGGCGCGTCTGTGTTGCGACAGATACTGCTTCAATGGCTTCATTCCATTGGCTTACTAGCGTGTCCATGTCTCTGAGATCCGTATTTATGTGCGTTGCTATGGATGACACCAGTGTTGGTTTGTCGTACTTCTGGAATCTCCTTTTTGGCTTGCAGTTGGATTGTGTGATGTACGTTCATGGATGGTGGAAAGGAGTAATGTGAACTCAATTTGGTGATGGTCAGACCATGGTACTGGGGTTATGTGTACATTGTGTTTTCGCACCCCGTGGTGCTTGGTGGGTAAAAACACCATGTCCAATATGTTGCCTTTGGCGTGGGTGGCCCCGCAGATTATTTGTTCATAGCCGAGTTGGGTCATGGTTTCATGAAAGATTTCTGTTTGAGCTGTTGGGACCGATGCCATGTTTAGGTCGCCGAGGATGATTTGCTGTTTCTTGATCGCAGTGGTGGTGATAACTTCCAGCGCATCTGCCAGGGTCTCATAGGGAGCTGATGGCGGTCTGTAAATAAGACATATCGCCATGGATTTATTTTCTACTCTGAGTATGTCAATACTGGTGTCTGTGCTTTGGGACGTGGTTGCTAGGGCAAAGGAGTCCTTAGCAAGGATGATTACTCCTCCTCCCCTTTTCCTGTCACGGGGACAATTGAAGATCCGGTATCCTGGCTTCACAATTTGATTGATGATGGCTGAGTCTGCATCAGTGATCCATGTTTCTGTGATACATAGAATATCGGGTTGTATATCTGTGAGGATGTTGTATATGATGTGTGTCTTGTTTCGGATGGATCTTGCGTTTATAAGCATAAAAGATATTGTGGTTGGTATGGGCTCGCTGGCATTAGAGCTGATTTTTAACTTAGGTCCTTGTTTAACGGTTCCCCTACGGCTCCTCCCCTTGTGTGATCTAGTATGTGGGCTCACTGGGGCGTTTATGAGTGGTGCGTTCTCGTCTTGGTTGTGTGATGGCGTTGCTGGCCAGTGTGTAATTGGTGGTGAGTTAGGTAAAATTTCAGGTGTGAGTATGACTGGGTAATAGAGGTGTACTGGCCTCCATAGTAACATAGCATGATATTGATAAACATGGTTGCAGTTACATGCGATTAGTAGGGCATAAATACACCATATGAGGCAGGCGCTGATGTGGGCCATTTTTAGTGGGCAGCTCGCCTCACAATACAGGGCGGTCAGCTTCGCCTTGGGGTACGCTTTATTCCACTACGTTCAGGTATCTTTATAGCACCTGTCTTGGCAAGTTACGTTTAGGCAGAATATACAGTGATGGGTGCTATTAGCAGTACTCTTGGGACACAAGATGCTGATTCAGAGTCTATGCAAGTCAATTAGGCATGAGAATATCAATACTCAGCAAAATTTGCCGCTAACTTAAGTCCTTAAGACTCATCCACACTTTATGCCAAAGGTGGTGTCACCTTTTCATTTAAACCAAGTGGTTTACCTTCCTGTATTCTTCACAATGTCTCACGCCTCAAATGCAGAAAGGAATCTTCATACTTTGGATTGTAAAAGAGCTTTAGCTTTTTACTTGCAAAGAACTCAGCAACATAGAAAGTCCTCTCAACTTTTTGTGGCTTTTGATCCTAGTCATTTGGGACTTCCAGTCTCCAAGAGAGCACTGTCCAACTGGACTGCACAGTGTATTTCTTTTCCCTATGAGAGTAAAACCCTTCCTTTGGAAGGCCATGTCACAGCTCACAATGTGAAGGCCATGGCAGCCTCTATGGCTCATCTTCACTCTGTGTCTATCGACGACATCTGTTGAGCAGCTACTTGGGCCTCGGTTCATACCTTCACAGCCCATTACTGCTTAGACAAGGACTCCCGCCGGGATGCCTTGTTTGATCAGGCTGTTCTTCAACACCTGTTCCATACTTAATCAACTCCTACCCACCATCCCTGGTAGGATGCCAGAGATCCATGGGGGGAAGTGGAGCTCTTTCACAAGGGCACACAACTTCTGGGGTTTCTCCCTGGCATCTGCAGCTAGGGAGTCCCCATATGTGAAGACTACATTCCTGCTTGTTCCTGGAGATAGCATAGTTACTCACCTGTAACAGGTGATCTCCGGGAATAGCAGGAATTTAGTCTTCACAACCCACCCACCTCCCATAGGAGTTGTATCTCTCTGTCTCTCTCTTTCCCTCTCTCTCTCTGTCTCAGCTATAAACTCAACTGGAGAGGGACAGTTGGGAAAGGCGGGAAGGCAGCACGCAGGTGCTATGGGATGCTCACAAAAGCTTTCCTGTTGGACGCTGGGGAGCGTTCCCATGCAGACTCCGTCGGTACCGACGATACCCATATGTGAAGACTAAATTCCTGCTGTTCCCGGAGAGCACCTGTTACAGGTGAGTAACTATGCTTTACCCACTAATCAATTTATCTGGGTTAGAAAGATTTGTTAATCTGACAGTGAGTTTTATCAGCAAGCTAAAGATCTGATGGGGAGGTTCCAGGCAAGGGGTTACTCCCAAAAAGTGATTATTCGAGGATATAAGTGTGGTCTCTATGCTGAAAGACTGCTGTTATTATCCTGTTGATAGCAAAGGAAGAGATGGCTTATGCATTGCCATTTTCATGTAGAGCGTTTTTGCTGGCACATGTTATTTTTAAGCACTGGAATTTTATTGTCTGTTCATCCATCTTTTCCTATGTGCCTGAATATGACATACATACCAGAGGTAAGAACGTAGAAGATAAAGTGGTATGAACAGCATTTTCTTCAATTTTGGACGATCAAACTCAGATGATGGTTGGTCATTATGGATGCTAGGCTTGTTCACTTTATTTACAGACAATGGAAAGTGAAACATAGACCCTCCCCCCCATCACAGGTAGAGTATATGGGGCTATATCTGACACTTCGTATGTCTGATTATATAATTTATTTGATAATGTGTCCCTGTTCATTGATATAGTGGGAAGAACAAAGAGGCAGGTTAAGATATGAGTACAAGAGCATAAGTCTCCGTAATCATCGAACACATTGATAGCTCCCATAGTACTGCATTGTACTGAGAAAGGTCATTTGTTTCAATCATTGAAATGGCAGGTATTGATTTTGAACACACCACTAGCGAGGGGGTGATAGGAATCGATTATTAAATTACCATGAGTTATTGTGGATTTTAACCTTACAATCGGGTCTCCTTTTGGTCTAAGTGCTGAGACTGAGTGGAATTCATTGGGTGTGAAGCAGGTCCGGTGACTGTCAGAATAAATAGCGGAAGCAGAAAGTATTGGATGGAAAGGTGCTGTGATGAGCCTAGCCTGTGAGTGAAGAGAAAGCTGTCTTTTCGATAGAACACCTTAAATACAAGTTTTCCCTGAAGACGATCCAGAAATAGCACCGGACCTGTATAGCGCTCAAAATATGTGAAGTGGCACTTTAGAAGGGACATTCGAGCAAAATCTGGGACATCCAGGTGGAACATGCAGTAAAACTCCAGGGACGTCTGTGTCGCCGACCAATTTCAATAACATGGACATCCTCAATGTGGGTGTCCATGCCAGCTGCTACATAGATGACCCCCCCCATTAGGAAAGCGTGGGGGTGGGGGCATCCATCTCATGCAAGCTAGGGTAAGGGGGATATCCAGCAGCCTATCAAAACTGAAACATGAGCCCCCATTTCCAGGGCCAGTGCAAGGAGATGAGGCACCCTAGGCAAAGTCAGCCCTTGCACCCTGTGCTCCTGCCCTGTCCCCAACCCCTATTGCCACCAGTGCTGTCTCTCTCTGGCACCTACAGCAGTAGCAATGGCTGATTAGCAGGAAGTAAGCATCTGACACTGGAGGGGGCAGAAGCCCAACAGCCCCACAGTTTTAGGTAAGTGCTGTGGGGCTATTTTGAGCCATTGCCACTGCTACAGGTGCTGGACAGGGACGGCAATGGCAGTAATGAGCTGCCCCTGGACCATTGATGCTCTAGGCAAGCATCTAGTTTACCTAATGGTCATACTGACCCTGCCCATTTCCCATCAGAGTTCGTTGTATTGTAAAATAAAGGGGGTAGTAGTGTAGTTCCTTTTCCACACTCTTCAAATATACTGTATGCCTGACAAAACAATCACTTTTTAGATGCCTGTTCGTGCCTGGATCAAGTATAACCTTTGGCATGATGCCGGACGTCCTGGATGTTTCTGAGATCAGGTGGGGGCCATCCACGTTCTTGGGCATGCCCCAGACATGCCCCTGTTCAAACATCGATGTCCTCACACTGGGGATGCTCATAGACCCGGCTTCTAAAATGGCTCTAGAGACATCTCTATGCCCGTCTCCAGATGTCCAAAGCATAAATAGAGCTTCCAGAGTAACCCCCATGATATATTCTACACAAAATAGTTATGAACTAAAGTCCTAAGAATGGGACTTTAATTCAGTATTTAATAAAAAGGATTGAACGTGGTCCAGTTTTTGGTCCAACAAAATTCTCTGTTATAGGGCACAAGTTATTTATAACTGCTCAGGAACAGATGTAAATGTATGTGGGTTCATTTTACTCACAATTTCTGCAAGTTTGTAATGGTATTTTATAAAGACACATAGACATCTCTGTGTCTCTATAAAATAGGCCCAAAATAGTCTCCCTACCTATGCAAACTGTTATAAAATTACCTTCTAGTAGTCATTCTCGGGAGCAGAGGTTGACAGTACTGAGGCAGAATGGAAAGATATGTGCATACATTATTGAATCTGGTGTGTCATTTGCACCTGCTTTGTAGTAAATGTAAATGCCTTTGCTACTTTCCAGCAGGCTAATTTTATAAATGCACATAGGGCCCAATATTCATCTGGGCAGGGCTAAACGTCGTAGCCACTTAGCCCTGCCCACCGACCCCTTAAATCCAGATATTCACTTCTGCGGCAGCGGAAGTGAATATCCAGGTCTGACTGCACTGCCCGGTAGCTGCCGAGGCTAACCGTGCAGCATTAATATTGGGTGCTGCATGGTTGCGCTCGACGCCTATAAGGGAGATTTTCCTCACTTCTTATAGGTGCCAAGCACTAACCCTGCAGCTTCTAATATTGGTGCTGCAAGGTTAGTGCTGGTCCCTGCCTCTGCTCCGCCCTGGAACTTCCTCAGCACACCCTGATGCTAGCCGGCTAGCATCGGGGCACATAGGGCGACTTCGTTGGGGATATTCGACGGCACTACCCGTGTAAGTACCATCAAATATCCAATTAGTAGTCATTTACACGGTTAACTGGACCCATATACAATAGATGCAAAGTATGCACCTAGGGGCCTTCCCTGCCTAGGTGTCCTGTTATAAAATTAAACTCTTAAGGCTGTTGCAGAAGTGTTTTTTTAAATGAAATTGAGTATTCTGTAAAGGGTCATGCAGTCCAGGTGATTCATAGAGCACCTCATGCTGAAGTGTTTGTTTAGGTTTATAAAGTTATGGCCTAATATTTATACCAGTTAAACACAGCACACCTGCTGTTAATCGTGGTGAACTAGTTAGCATCAGGGCATTCTGGGCATGGCACAGGGGCGATATTCAGCTGCTGCCTGGTTATCCCTCACTGGCAAAAGTCAGGCGCAGTGAAGACTGGCCTAACGTTCACCGCGGAGCTAACTGGGCAGCAGCAGCATATTCTCCAGGACCAAGCAGGAAGTCAGTCCTCACATATGGGTGACGTCGGTGCCGACGGAGCCCCCCATGTGTAGCACTTCCCCAGCTTTCAAAGAAAGCCTTTGGGAATGCAGCGCGCATGCGCGGTCCCCTTCCCGCCCAAGGATGCTATCTTGCTCAGTCTTCTTTTTTCCGCGGAGCCCAACGCAAGTGTGTCGTGGTCACCCGTGAAAAAGTTGATTTTTTTCGGTGTGGATCCGTATTTTTTCTCGGTTTGACGCTGGTTCCCTTTCCCGCCTGGGCCCGGAACACCGGTATCGAGCCCGGACTTCATTTTTCGGTTTTTGTCCTTAGAGACTAGCGTTCGCGCCATTTTTTCATTTTTCCCTGGCAGCCCAGTCTTTTGACCTTGCAGGGGCTCTTTTTCCCCCAATGGCTGCCAGCGGGTTTAAGAAGTGTGATCGGTGTAAGAAACTGATGTGTCTCACCAACACACACGACTGCTGCCTCCGGTGCCTCGGGCCAAACCATGACCCGCTGGTCTGTGTCCCATTTGGCAAAATGTCCTCCAAGGCATTGAGGAGCCAGCAGCATCAACGCGAAAGGATCTTCTCTGATTCCGCGTCCGGCTGAGCCCAGACTTCGTCAGAGGCCTCGACGTCTCGGGAGTCTGACTCCAAGCGTCGTCTGGGCTCCTCTGAGAGGGGGTCTCCTTCGCGGGAGCACCGCAGGAAGAAGAAACCCGCGAGGGCGGCGTCGGTGGACGCTCTTGGCTCCTCGAGGGCCAGGTTGCATAGTCCCGACCGCCGTCCCAGGTCTTCAGAGTCGGAGAGGCCTGCTAAACAACCTCATGTAGAGACGGAGGCCCCGGGTCACGTGAGTACTGTAGTCCTCGTGGACTCTCCTCCGGGGGAGCCGCCGTCGGGGCCCGAGTCGGAGGCTGCTGGGTCTCCTGAGCTCGGACTCAGGTTGACGGCCTTGGAGAACAGTTTGGCTGCTTTCATGGAACAGCAGCGAGTACTGATCACCGGTCTCACCGGTGCATCTGCCCCGACCACCGGGAGCTCGACGTCCAAGTCGACCCCAGAGGCCGAGCCAATCCTCGAGTCCATGAGATCTCGATTCAATCCTCGGCCGAGGTCACCCTCGATCTCCTGTGCGGGACCGATGTCATCGACGCCAGTGCCCTCGGCCTCAGGGCGGATGGCATCAGTGCCCGCTTGACCGGAGCCGCTCGACAACTCCTCGGAGGGGTCGGGATGGGAAACGGAGGACGAGGAGTCCCCGGACACTTTTCGGACCTGGTGCGTCCCTTCGGACTCACCGGAGTCTGAACCTCGGAGAAAGTCCCTCCCGGAGGATACCCGGACTTTGTGAGGGACATGGCCAAGGCCTTGGCCTTCCCCACGGACCCTGAGGAGGAGCCTCGAGCCGAGGAGCTCGAGGCACTGCAGTATGACTCTCCCCCCAAGGAGACCTTTACTGTACCGGTTCCTCCGATGCTGGAACGGTTGCTCTTCCGCATGTGGGAAGTGCTGGCCTCGACGCCGGTTCTTAGCAAGCGGGTCGATTCCATTTATCGACTTCGCAAGAGCCCTGGGTTCCAGAAGGCACAGCTGCCACACCACTCCATGGTTGTGGAATCGGCCATGCATCGTCTGAAGAGTCAGAATATGCACTCCTCGGTGCCTCCAGGCAGGGAGGCCCGGAACCTGGATGCCCTCGGTAGAAAGTGCTTCCAGGGCTCTATGCTTGCTTGCCATGTCCAGACTTACCAGCTGTACATGGGCATGTACCTTCGAGACCTGGCAAAGGAGATTGCCGGGTTCTCTGCTGGTCTCTCCAAGGAACCTTTGCAGAGGTTCACAGCCTTGTCAACTGGGATCCGAGAGTGCTCGAAGTTTATGTCTCGAGCAGCCTATGATGGCTTCGAGGCTTCGGCCCGAGTAGCCATGGCTGGCATCGGTGCACGCTGTCAGGCCTGGCTACAGTCATCGGATCTCGAGCCATGGGTGCAGGACAAGTTGGTCGATGTCCCTTGCCGAGGTGAAAACCTCTTTGGCAAGCCCATGGTAGAAAAGGCTGCAGAACTCGAGTCCGAGACTCTCACCAAGACAAGGCTGTCCAGGAAGACCTCTGCCCCTTCTCAAAAGAAGAAGGGCTCGGGGAAAAAGTCCTTTTACCCGAGGAAGTCATCTGCCTACAAATCTTACCCTCAATACCAGGCCTCCACAGCTCCCCAACAGGGTCAGCAGGCCAAGGAGCAGGGACCATGGGCCCCGTAGGCAGAAAACCCCCAAGCCACCAGCTCCGGCTCCTGCACAGCAGGGAGCGGGGTTTTGACTCCAGTGGCATAGCCTCTCCTCCTCAGCTGGCCCCTCTCAGCACAGGAGGCCGGCTGACCCTGTACGCCCACAGATGGTCAGCCATAACAGGGGATACCTGGGTGCTCAGCATAGTCCAAAAGGGCTATTTGCTCCACTTCAACCAGTTACCCCCTCCTACTTTCCAGGGGAGCCTCCAAGACTCCCTCTGCACAGGGACTTACTCCTTCAGGAGTTGACAAGTCTTCTAAAGAAGCAGGCGGTGGAACCGGTGCCCCACCACCTGAAAGGGCAAGGCTTCTATTCCAGGTACTTTCTGGTACCAGAAAGGACAGGAGGCCTCAGGCCCATCCTCGACTTGTGAAATCTCAACAAGTTCCTGGTGAGGGAAAAGTTCAAGATGCTTATCCTTGGAATACTGCCGCCCTACCTCCAGCAGGGAGATTGGCTATGCTCTTTAGATCTCAAGGATGCTTATACTCACATCCTCATTCATCCAGACCACAGACAATATCTCAGATTTGTAGTGGGAGGAAATCATTTTCAGTACAGAGTACTTCCATTTGGCCTAACCTCCGCACCTAGGGTTTTCACCAAATGCCTGGTGGTGGTAGTGGCCTATTTCAGAGTCCAGGGCATATTTGTCTTTCCATACCTGGACGACTGGCTCATCAGGGGTCAGTCTCCACAGGAAACCAGACAGGCCACCCTCCGCACTGTCTCCCTTCTACAGCATCTGTGGTTTGTCAAACTTCGCAAAGTCCACTTTGCACCCCTCACAGAACACAGAGTTCATAGGAGCAAGGCTGGATACCCTTCAGGCAAAGGCTTATCTGCCTGTAGACTGGGCCCACAGACTGATGGACTTGGCCAGACAGTTCCACAGCAATTCTCTGGTTTCCGCCAGGCAATTCCTGAGACTATTAGGCCACATGGCCTCCACGGTCCATGTTACTCCAAATGCCCGTCTGCACATGCGGCCTGCTCAGTGGGGCCTTAGAACTCAGTGGCTGCAAGCCACAAGACACTTGGGAGACAAAGTAAGGGTGTCCAAACGACTGGCGGCCTCCCTGCAATGGTGGCTGCATCTCCCAAATCTAGTGCAAGGAGTGCCTTTTCAGCCACCGCCACAAACACACGTGCTGACAACAGATGCTTCTCTTCAGGGTTGGGGTGCACATTGCCAGGGGGCATGCACCCAAGGCCTCTGGTCCCCTTGGGAGGCAGCACAGCAGATTAACCTCTTGGAGCTGAGAGCTATCCGTTTGGCTCTCCAAATTTTCTCTCATGCCCTCTCTCACCAGTCTGTTCTGGTTCAGACAGACAATCAAGTTGCCATGTTCTATGTAAACAAACAGGGAGGCACAGGGTCCCGACTTCTGTGTCAGGAGGCTCAGGCCCTGTGCTCATGGGCAGTCAAACAGGACATGCTCCTCAAGGCAGTTTATCTGCCCGGCCAAGAGAATTACCTGGCAGACAGGTTCAGCAGGATTCTGCAGCCACACGAATGGCAGTTGAATCCTATGGTGGTCCAGCGGATCTTCCTCAGGTGGGGTCTTCCAACCATCGATCTCTTTGCCAGTCCGCTCAACCGTCAACTACCCAGGTTCTGCTCCAGACAACCGCATCCTCTGAGAATAGCAACAGATGCGTTTCTAATCTCTTGGTCTATGAGCCTACTGTATGCGTTTCCTCCCACGCCTCTAGTGGTCCGGACCCTTTTCAAGGTGATCAGGGACAAGGCCTCGGTGATCCTGGTAGCCCCCAGATGGCCGAGGCAACCGTGGTTTCCACTCCTTCTGCAGTTGGCTGTGGACACTCCACTCCCTCTGGGGGTGAAACCCGATCTCCTATCTCAGGATCAGGGATCTCTCTTGTACCCCAACCTCCAGTCCCTCAATTTGATGGCCTGGATGCTGAAAGGTTAGTTCTAGCTCCCTTACTGCTACCTAGGGAGGTGGAGGAGGTGGTCTTGGCCTCTAGGAGGCACTCCACTAGAAAATCTTATGCCCTCAAGTGGCGTAGGTTCTCCACCTGGTGTGCTCAGCACAAGGAGGATCCGTTTTCGTGCCTGGTGCCAGTGGTGCTACAATATTTGCTTCACCTGTCCGACCTGGGCCTTAAATCCAACTCTGTTCGGGTCCACCTCAGTGCTCTGTCAGCGCACCACTCATCGGTGCAGGGACACTCTCTGTCAGGCCACCCTTTAGTGGCTCGCTTCCTCAGAGGCCTCCTTTTGCTCAAGCCTCCGATTCGTCCGCCTGCACCTGAATGGGATTTGAATGTGGTCTTGCAAAAACTTACTTGCCCACCATTTGAGCCTATGGCTACTTGTCCTTTATGCTTTCTTTCCTGGAAGGCGTTGTTTTTGGTAGCTCTTACCTCAGCCAGGCGAGTCAGTGAACTACAAGCTCTGGTCTCAGAAGCACCATACACAAGGTTCTATAGGAACAGGGTGGTCTTACGGACTCACCCAAAGTTCCTTCCAAAGGTTGTCTCCTTCCATTTCAATCAGCAGGTGGTTCTTCTGACTTTCTTTCCCAGGCCGCATGCCAGCCGGGCTGAAATGGTCTTGCATACCGTGGACTGTAGGAGGGCGTTGTCCTTCTACCTTGACCGTACGCAGGGACACCGAAGGGCTGTTCAACTCTTCGTATCTTTTGACCCTAATAAGCTGGGGTTACCTGTCTCCAAGCGTACCTTGTCCATCTGGGTGGCAGACTGTATCGCCTGGGCGTACAGGGCAGCCGGCCTCTCCTTGCAGGGTCAAGTCACGGCCCACCGTGTCAGGGCAAAGGCTGCATCAGTAGCTCACCTCCGCTCTGTTCCGTTGGCAGACATCTGCCGGGCCGCTACTTGGTCTTCAAGCCAGACTTTTGCGGCCCATTACTGCCTCGAGAGGGAGTCCCGCAGGGACAGTGCTTTCGGACAGGCAGTACTCCGTAATCTCTTTGAGGTATAGGCAACTCCTACCCTTCGGCCCTGATGTTGGGCTACCGTACGGGGGCGTTCTCAGAGAAGATTCTTTCACGCATGCTGAGGCTCTAGAGGGAGCTCATTGTTCAGCTTTGGGTCCCTGGTAGCCTGAAGCTGGAGAGTCCCATATGTGAGGACTGACTTCCTGCTTGGTCCTGGAGAAAGAGTAGTTACTCACCTGTAACAGGTGTTCTCCAGGAGCAGCAGGAATCAGTCCTCACAACCCTCCCTCCTCCCCTGGGCGTTGCAGTCATATAATTCATTTTGGTTTTTTGCTGTCTTTTAGCTATGTCATCAGACTGAGCAAGATGGCACCCTTGGGCGGGAAGGGGACCGCGCATGCGTGCTGCATTCCCAAAGGCTTTCTTTGAAAGCTGGGGAAATGCTCCGCATGGAGGCTCCGTCGGCACTGATGTCACCCATATGTGAAGACTGATTCCTGCTGCTCCTGGAGAACACCTGTTACAGGTGAGTAACTAGTCTTTACCGCTGCACGGTTAGCCGCCTGGCTATCCGGCTAAGCCAGATATTCAGTGTTGGTGGCCAGATATGTCCCTGGCATTGAATATCCAGGTCTAGGGTTCAGCGGTGAGGGCTAGTTGCTGGAATTGTGATAGCCACAGTGACTAAAAATCAGGTCCTTAAACTTTAGCTCTTATATAGCATGATAAACAAGAAAACAAAGTTTAAAAATAATAATTTTCCAGTATTAAAGGGTTGGAGCACTTCTGGCAGAGTCTTTTAACTTGATGTTCAAAAGGATTTGTCCGTATAGCCGCCGTTGAAGATTCTTACAGACCACTCTCTGAATAGCGCAAGGGCAGAGTGCGGTCATTCCACCTAACGCTACAGATAGTTGGCAATATTCAGCCCTTACCTAGGTAGCTATGCAGTTTAATTTAGAACAGCAAAAATACTGCCTAAATTAAAGCATATAGCTATATGGATAGCGGATTCAATACCACTGCTATCCATAGAACATCAGCAGGCGTCATTCTCCATTTCTATTCAGCGCTGTCACTAGGGGCCCCATTCTGATCGGGGCCCATCCAGATGTCCAAAATCTCGATTGGCCCGATCTGCACCTGCAGGAGCTAGATGTTCCCACGGGAGCAGAATTGGGTGCAAAGGGCCTGGACGGGTCAGACGTGCCCCAATTCTGTGCCGCAGCACGTCCTGCAAGTTCCCCGTCCATCCCTCCCCCATTGCTCCTGCATGGAACCTCGGTGCCATGGCGTCGGGACTCCATGCAGGAGCCCCGCTGCCCCACACCAGAATAACAATGCTGTTCCCCGCTGCCTGACCCCCGGAGGGGCCTGCCAAGGCCAGGGTTGGGCTGCGGGGAACCTCCCGCTGCCGCTTACCTGCCAGGGGGGTCCTCCGGTTCCAATCCCATACCTCAGGGAGACTTATTCCACCATCAAAGTGGAGTAAGTTCCCCAGCCAACTCTGCCTTCCTGGACATACAGGGTCGCAACCAGAATCAGTCCTGTATGTCCGGGGTCACGGGCCTGCCTATGCTCCACCTCTGGCCCTCTCCCTCCTGCTCCCATCCAGAGCTCCCCGCACATCTCCGCTGTACTTGTGGGGAGCTCATGGGGCAGAATTGGCCCCAAGCAAATAGCGGTGGATGTATGTCCTAACCAGACATACATCCCCACTATTCCAACATCAGAATGATCCCCTATCTGAATAACAACACTGAAGATATATATGGATAATTTTAAATGCTATGGCTCGTATTTAAAAAAAAAAAAAAGACTGTGACGTTAGGTGAATATTCAATTTTCTCAGTGAACAGCTGGGCACACGACGCAGATGTAAACCTTTTTAGTCTACATTATTTTTCATGATAAAGTGTATTGCACTGCACAACAAGCATTTCAACCTAACCACTTCTCAGGCTGTTAAGGCCCACTATAGAGCTTCAGGTTTTAAAAAGCAGCAGATATGGTATTCTAGAGGAACAATTATTTCAGGATTCACTAGCTTAATTACCAATTTCATTTTTTTTTATGCAGTCTATTTGTCTGGAAATGCGTGCACATGCCTCACTGAAGGAAGAATTGTAAAACTGGCCAGAAAAAGAATGAGCATGCATGTAGAGGCTGGCTTGAAAGAGCCAGTCTTGCAATGAGACCAAGTCTGCGGTGTTCCTGCATGACCTGCTGCCACCCTAGGATGGAAGGAGCAGCCCCGTGTGAAAAGAATTCCAGGAGGAGGATTGCAGACATACTGAAACCAAATTTTCTCTGATGTTATTGGAATTAGGATTCCAGTCACTGTAAGCTACTGATGCAGAAACTGAAGGAAGATGAGACAGCTGGAAGAGATCCTGAGTGTTTGCTGCTTATGACCTTTTCCTGTATCCTGTGTTTAATGTTCAGTGCGAACATTAGATTCCTGTTCAGTTTTTCAGATTGTGTTAGACAGTCATCACAATGATCTCTAGCTCCTTCAAGAAAGAGGTAGTGTTCATTCAGCTAAAAAATCTGAGGCTCTTAATATTGACAATACTGAAACAGCTGGGTCAAAGCTCTGGCATTTGTACAAGTGACTGACAAATTTTGCGTGGAAAGACATAGAATCTCAGCTCCCTCCTCTTACCTGCAGTGTTCCTGACTGAAGCAGCTCAAGACAATCACCTCTGGTGAACACTGCTGCAATGGACATGCATGAATGCTTTCCTCACATGCAACCATTAAATTAGGTCAGTGGGCAGACCTGCTGCTTCCTGTGCCAAGTGCCTTGCTCATGGCCCAGAAATTTAACTCCTGTTTTTTGTCTTATGAGTCCAGCCATGTTCTGCAAATACTGGATACTGCATTAATGCCATACATTCTTATTTCCAGTGTACGAGTGGACTGTTAGCTGGCATACGCATTGTAAGGGTATCTGAAAAGTCTCATTTGGTTTAGTGTCTTGGAAGGAGGATTTCCTGCTTCACTGGAAAAGCAATGGTTATCTCAGCTACATAGAAATTGGAGTTGTATGTTTTACTTTCACAACATCCTTTAAGGGAGGGGGGTTACTTTGTAATAAATGGTATTTTTTACAGAAATCTTTATAGCAGCAGAGGGCTAACTGGAAGGGGGTCTGTAATTAACAGTTACATGTACTTCTTTCCACTTCTTTAGTAATTTGACTCTGGTGCAGGGAACTGTGTGTGCAAGAAAGTGAATGTACTCACAGTCAGATGACTCTTAGAAACATTTCTATGCGCCCCTTTGGTATGTCTTCTCAGTAAGTCATGCATTGAGCTGGCACTCTGAGCTTTAAATTAGTTTCAAAGTGGCCATGTTCCCAAAAGGCAAAAAGATAAATGGCTTGAAAACTCTGTGATACCAGGATCGGTGTAGATAGAAATCTCAAGATGTACAGGGTCCTTAAGTATGTGTGTATTGTACACCATACAGTGAAAATCAAACCACTAGTCACAGTGGGAGCAGTATTCAAAGAAATTTGCCAGGATAACCAAGCTATTACCCTGATAATCGCCTCAGGCTAAAAATTGTTTCCTATTTGTGACCAAAGGTATTGCTGCTTTCAGTTTCACAACACATATATTATTTGCCATGGCAAAAATCAGTTGTCCCTTCTAGTTGGTGCTCAGCCTTCTTCAATTTGTGCCCATAATCAGGAAGAGGAAGGGGATCCTACAGGCAGAACATTTTAAATCACTAAAAAGGCCAGTGGTTTTCCCTCATAATTTACTGAGCAGGGTGGGGGTTTCCCTGGATGTTTGTTGTTATACCATATTGCCAGTATCTTCTTTGGCTACTGGAGTTTGGGAAACCCACCAGCCTTGCTGTTTTTGCTACTGTTGCACATAAAACAAAAAACATAGAACATCTTCTGTGGCCAGTTTCAGCTACAAGTAGGAAAGATACCATAGATCGGCTGACTGCACCCTGTGGTGATGTCTCTGCTCCTCTCTGTAGCCAGGACACTCCTACTTCAACTTACTCAAGTGAAATCATGATCCAGTCCGTTTTATTTGTGTTGGTGTATGTGTATGTAACTTGCCTTAATCTTTTGCTAAAAGTGACAGTTTTCTTTTATATTGTTGTAAGAATGTGATCCATTTTGCTTTGTCCTGAATAGTGTGTAAATCATCCAGTGCCCTTTGTTCTGAGTGTACTCTCCATAGGCAAAAGCAAGGGTTGCAGAAAAAGGTCTCAGAATGACCCCGCCATACTCTTTTTTGTTAAGGATGGCTTTTAATAAGCAGCCTTATGACTCTGTGTTAAAACTCCTTTGTCTATATGATTTGATTAACCCAAAGCTTCCTTTATAACCTATTTATCCCCTTCCCTCCAGGTATGCAGTATGTCTGTACTGTTAGAAATGAGTGTGCAAGCACACATCATACCAATCACTGTGCTAAAGACAGACCAAACCCTGCTCATTTCTTCAGGTCTCTCTCAGCTTTCTTTCGAACCATAAGAGCCTCCAGCAAAGGTTCACAGGCAAGGAAGTCTATTTACAACTGGTGCACCTTTAGGCTTGGGGTAGGTTGGGAGTTCTCACAGAAGCTGTGACATTAGGATGATAGAGGGCATTTCCCCCTCCAGAGTTGTACTTCAATCAGTGGGTACCTCTTGCTCAAGATCACCTTCTCTCATCTCCAACCCACCTCTTTAAGGATGCACAGGATTCTCCTGGAAAAAAGTAACCCCCAGGCAACTGCCAAATGGGAAAGCTGGTTCTGCCTCTGTCCTGTACATCAGTTTCCAAAAAAGAGAAATAAAACTAGAAGTATTTGTTGGTAATAAAAAATGAGCAATGCATTTATTTATGTCAGTATCCTCATATGGCTAAAGTGTAGTAAGCCTCAAATATCTTTTAACTTATATTTCATACCCAGTCCAAAGTAGGGCACAATAAAATACCAGTACAATTAAAACAAGCAATAAATAATAAAGTAAATATCATGAAGAAAAAGGAGGCCGCTCAGGTCACTCACATAAGAGAAGTACATCACTGAGGCTAAAAGGCAGACTATTAATATACAATAATCCATATCTTGATCAAACCATTTCCTTGGCAATGTTTTTCAAAAATATAGATCAGCAAGAACTGTCCAGTATACTGCCCTGTGAAATGAACTGGATGAAAAATTTAATGTTAATACCAAGCAGCAAACATTGAAAAAATATTTCCTTATCGTCCACCAGATCAGTCCAGTTGAATTGGGTTATGCCTCTTTACCAGCAGATGGAGACAGAGAACAAACTCTTATGAATCTTGCCCTCAGTTTGTTTCCAGTAGATGGACATTACGTGCCACATTGGACTGACATGGGAATATACTCCTCAGCCTAGTTGGACAACTGTGTATCAAGTTGAGTATTGGTGAATGAAAAGGGTCCCTGGCCCTGTTGGACTCTGCCCTTTAGGTCCCCAGTGAGATACCTGGAGGAATCCAGATCTCTTTCCCATTCCTGGCTCTCCTCTTTATTGTCTTTCTCTAGAACCTCCATCCTCCTATTCCCTTATTGGTGATTTACTGAAGGAAAATCTTTTAAAAAGTAGAATCTTTAAGGGAGAGTCAGTGAATAAGACAAAGGTAGCATGACAGTCTGCTACTGGAGTGATATCAGAGAGGTAAGTAGGATGTTTGTTTCATTGCAGCCACAGTCTTGTAGTCTGAGCTAAGCAGTTGGAGAGCCAGGAGGTGTTGATACTGCGGTGGCCTTGTCGGCATGAGGGAGATCTTACAACTTCAGGCACCAGAGAAGAGGCTCTGACAATGCCCAGAGTGGTGCTTATGGCTGGTTAATGGTGTGCCATTGATCAGAAAGGCACAAGGTTATGCTGCCATCAACACATAGGTTGTTAGTCGCCTGATTTTCAGCCACTGTGACAGCATTGGCCTATGCACCTGCTGCCACAATAGCTGGTCTGTCAAGTCTGACTATGGAGGGGAAGCTTCTGGGCTGCAAAAAGGCTCTGGTTTAAGTCCTTTGGAAGCAGAGCTGGGATCATCCATCACAGAGAGTTTTCCTTAGTCTTACAGCAGCATGGGAAAGACAACCATTTTCTGTTCCTGCTCTCATGCCTTTCAACCTCCTTTGGTATGCCTGCATGGACTCCAGAGGAAGTCTTGGAGAAGGCTGTGCACTATGGACCTCAAGCACAGGCAATCTGGGGTCCTTAAATGCTATGGGTCCCATTTTCTCTGGAAGTTGTGCTTCCTTAGGCACCTGGGTCAGAGGACTCCCTTGGCTGTGGACTGAGTCTCCAGCCACTTTTCCCTGAGCGTGCCTCACCTCAGTTAGGAAGCTTTCCAGGATCAAGCCTGGTGAGTTCTGCAATGACGCATGGCGATACCAGGTACTTGAGACAAAAAGGAGCAAGGAGTGCAAACCAAGAGAACTCCTTTCTCCTATTTGTGCAAGGGATAGTGCTCTCTTGTGTAACCACCAATACTAGGTACTCTACAGGGAACCAGCCTCTACTTTGGTAGTGCAGGTACAGCTTTGAGGGTCCATACGCTTGGTGAAGGAATCTGGGAGGCAAAGTTGGTGGGGTCAGCAGACTCCAGCTGTTGCAGTGCTTCCAGTTAGTGTGACCGGAGAGCAGCATTTGTAGGCATACAGATGTACCATTGGCTGTGGAATCCCTTTAGGGATTTACCTCTTCTGAAGGTAAATGCTGCACTGTTTTCTCAGCCCTTGAAGACTTTTAGCATGTTTAAAAATCCTGTTTTAGAAGGACTGGGTAAGCCTCTATCCTCAATCTCTTTGAGCTCCGAGTTCATCGGAGTTGAATACTTCAGAAACTGATTTTAGGGGTAGCAGGATGATGAGTGGGCTATACCTTCAGACTCTGCAGAAAAAGGGCATAAGAGTGTCTAAAGTGAACACATAGAAACTGTGCTGACAGTCATCCCACTAAAAGGAAGGCCACAGCTCTACCAGCCTAAGGTGGATCTGTAGCATACAACAGTAGCCAGAAAGGCCACTCTCCCTGGGGAGGGAAGCGTGGCTCACTAGGTCTTCAAAGATAGTGGGTTTGCACCATTGTGGTGGCAGGCTATGAGATAACCTCAGTTTGCAGGTGGCATTTTGTGGTGTCCATATTTCCAGTGCTTCAGAGCAAATCATGAAGAGGTTTCACGTGCACCCACATCAATAGTTGTGGACTAGTATTGCAAGCTTTGCATGTCCTTCCATGCATGGATTACCCTTCCACGCATGGATTACCCTTCCACCTACAACGATTTCACTTGCTGCAGTTTTCTTTGTGCCCTCTGCTCAGTCATGGTAACTCCCCTTTCTTATTTTATTTATTTAGCTACTTTTATATACTACTTTATCTGAAAGTCAAAGCAGTTTACAGGTTAACTGAAACTTTAAATTTTACGTAGGGAATACAAAAGACAGTTAACTACTTACTATACATAAAACAAGGAACATCAAATGTAAGTTGAGCAAACAGATTAACAGCCAAGAGTTACTTACTGTACCATAATGTGCCTGTGTAGTAAGATAGAATGTAATTTTTTTTTCTACCAAAATGCTCAATGAACAGATGAGTTTTTAGTTTCTTATGGAACTCTGTTAGGTCATGGATGACCAGTATGTACATTCCAAAGGCTCAGATAGAGTAGTTTTGGCTGCTCTTCACTCTTATTGTGGGAATGGTGAATGTGTTTTGCACATTGGTTCTTCTCAATCTGTTTGGTGTTTTGTGTAATAAGGATTGCAGATGAACCGAGGAAAAGTTGTGGGATATTTTGAAAATGGTCAATATTTTGTATAGCTTGTTATGGGAAGCCAATGTTGTTGCTTGAGTATTGGGGTTATATGTTCAGCTCTGTGTGCATTGTATATGATATGGGCAACAGTGTTCTACACCATCTGTAATGGATGGAGTGCATACTTTTGTAGACCTTGGAAGATTATATTACAGTAGTCAAAATGTGGGAAGACTAAGGCCTGAAAGACTGTATAGATGTTCAGTAATGGTCATAGGTACTGTATTGCTTTTATGTTGTGGCATACAAACCTTATGGTGTTATTAGTGTGTGGTTGTATGGTTAGACACTGATCTAGGGTTATTCTTAAGTAATGCTCTTCAGATTTTACCTCTAGTTGTGCTCCTAGAACTTTTATATATGTTGGTGACTTGAAGCTTGTGTATTTGGTGATATAGAGGACTTTCTGAGCAATGCAATGGACTCCTTAGTATTCTGAATGTTGCAAACGGTTCAAGATTGTACTTCTTGAGGAACAGATCCCCGCTGAAGCTCTGCCACACTGAAATTGCCCAGTCAGTGGTTAGGTGACTCTTTATGGCTGACTTTCCCATGAACAGCCTGATGTCCAGTTAGGAGTATGCAAGCATGCCTTCAGCTGATGCATCACGCTGGTCACCATCCATTTCAAGGAAGCACATGGTCTCTGCTGGGCAGAACAGCTTCACTTGGAGCTAATGTTGCTGCCCCAGACTGGCAACTCTGTTACATTTGGTGTTCCTTTTCAGATGGGGACATGAAGATGTGCCTCTTTGATGCCCAAGGATATAAACAATTTTCTCCCATTTGGCACTACAATAGAAGTGAAGGGTCTCCTTTTGGAAATGAGAAATCACCTTGTATATCCAGGGAGCTTTGTCTCAGACATTCATTATTGAAAGAGAGCCTGGCTTTGTTTGACTCTTCCCTTTTCTCAGAACCATCATCTTAGAATAACACATCCTCTTCATCATGGTCTCCACTATCAATTCTTTGCCTAGTCCCTGGAAGTGAGCACAAGAAGGGGCTGCAATATGACAAGGGGAGACCAAGATCTAGCCTTTTTGAATTAAAAAACAAAATCTGGCCAAGGTCCCTCAGATCCACTTCTCCTTGTCTGAGAAAAGAACTTCCCATCCATGTTTGAATACTACTGTGAGCTCCTGTGGTCTTTGAGCCCAGCATGCTCTCAGTCCTGTTGATCCACTGCTATTGCAACCTACTTTGGTTCTGAAGAGCCACCAGACAAGCCCCCTTGCCTGGGTGCATTTGCTACTTAGCGTTATTTCCATGGATTATGAAACCTGGAATTATCTAGCCTGCTTCTCACTGCTCCCCAGGGTCTTTCCTTTAGTGGTCTCTGAGGATTACTCTTCCCAGATCCTACAACTGCCTTCCCAGGTCTTCACCAATTAAGATTCTTCCCTGCAAGGGAGGTTTTCTAGACTAAGGGGTATGTTTACTAAACCGCGCCCACGTGCGCGGTGCACAGTTGTGTACGCTAATGATGCACTTAAGTGCCCCGTACGTGTGTGCGTCACATTAACGGGCCTCCGCACACATGCGCCTCACACTGATGGGGCCGCGCAAGTGTGCGGTACGCTGATGTGCGATAGAGGCGTGGAAAGGCATTTCGAGGGTGGAGGAAGGCTCCCGAGGGGCGGGGGGGACGGGTTTAATGGGTGGAGAGTGGGAGGGGAGAGGCTCCATGCACAGGAGCAGGGCTGAATTTCGGCAAAAAAATACCGCGAGTGAAACCCTCACGTTAGAGCCGATTTAAAGGGAAGAGAAACCATTTCCATCAGCAATGTACAGCAAAACCGGGGAAACCTGCAAAACGTGAGCAGTGTGATATATGTGCACAGAACAAAATAGCAAATATAAATTGAAAATGACCACAACAAATTCCAAAAAAATTATAATCCAGTTGGGCAACAGTGATATTAATGGGCAACTATAAAAAAACACTCCCAGGAAAGCTCCAAAAAAAAAAATGATTTTTGGAAGGGTCTACGCTCCATAGACTCTTTCAAAAATCACTGCATTTTAGTGGAGCTGTCCTGGGAGTGTTTTTTATGGTTGCCCATTAATATCACTGTTGCCCAGCTTGGTTTGTTTTTTTTCCCCTTTTTTGGAGGTCATTTTTGAGGTTTATTTGCACCTTTCTCCCCATACAAGGTAAAGGAGCCCACAGTAAAACAGTGCAGAGCAGGGTGTCTGACTCGTGCGGCCAGGTTTCCTATCTCCAGAGACTGCACTGTCCCTGTGGCCACAGTGTGGTGCAGCGGACACAGCCAGTGCCTGTAGGACCAGAGGGTCACAGGTTCAAATCCCAGCTGGGGCTCCTGCCAACCCAGTCCCCTTAGTTTTACCTACCACTAAACAGTGATAATACAGACACTCCTTTATTGCAGAGAACATAAGCATGGTTCCAACACCTATATTTTACCCTACACCGCACACAAACCATAACAATGGGCATTACCTACAGCCGAGTCCCCCAAATTCAGTCCTGGAGTGCCACAACTCAATCAGGTTATATGCTTTTTCCCAGATAGGGACATGTCTGCATGTTGGCGGAAGGGCACAGGTGGTGGAGGGGGCAGTGGCTGCAAACCACAGCAGACAGTGGCCTAGGCCTGCGCAGGCTGGCACCGTCCACCACAACAGACAGGCTCTGTTGGATGTACAGTCATGGACTCCCCAGGGAACGCAGCATATCTGTGGCAACACGGTGGTGCAGTGCACACAGACAGTGTGTGCAGGAACAGAAGGTCACAGGTTCAAAGCCCAGCTGGGGCTACCTCCAATCCAGTCCACATATTTTTCCTACAACTAAACCGTGATAGTAAGGACAAACCTTTATTGCTGAGAACATACGCATGGTTCATACGCCTATATTTTACCACACCAGACACAGACATCATAAACAGCCGCATTACCTAGAGCAGAGTCTCCCAAATGCAGTCCTGGAGGGCCCCACACCATTCAGGATCCATGCTGCCTCTAATAAAGATGCCTGTGCTGCATATCTATGCACCATCCCCATGGTATGCTGATGTAGCTCATGCATATTTATGAGGGACAGTATGAAAACCCGAACACTGTTTGGAACACCAGGACTGGAGTTGGGACACTCTGCCGTAAAGCAGCAGCCAACAGGGCCAGACACACCCACACACCCACCCACAGGCCCCATTGGCCAATGCCTCCTGGAGAGGCAGGACATTGGGCCCTGCCTGTATCTCCCAATACCAGCAGTTGCATACCTTAGCACTGCCACCCTACACCTGGGTATATGGTACACAGCTATCAAACGTTTCCCATGATAACTGGCAGATATCAATTCCTACGTTAAGCACATTTTGCTCATTGATCTCCACCATAACAATCATTGTGATGTCTGCAGTGTGCGCTGCAGGTCTGGTCTCTGACAGTGTTTACCACCCTGAGGAGTGACCCCCAACAGTAGTGTGTACCATATCCATGCCTGTACTGTGCCCAGGACTGGTGTGGTGGGTATGGCTGCTGGACTCCTCTATAGTAGCACAATGCTGGCATAGGTGTGGGGGTGGCTGTCTGCCTATCCAGTGTGTGGTGGCTGCAAACACCTTCCACAGCCCACACTGCCAGCAATGTTGCCAGTATTGGGCTGCCAATGTGCATAATGAGGAGCAAGGTACCATGGGTATAGGCCGGACAGGGTGGCCTGGCCAGGGTGCATCTGCACAGGGCATAGGGCACTGACTGGGACATTTTAGTGCCCGGCCACCACCTACACAGACAGGGTGACCTCAGTATGTCCTGCTGAGAGATCACTCTCACCCTGACTGTGCAGTGACCACAGCATGGCTAGGCACCCCCATAGTGCTATATAGTATTTCTCTCATGTGATAGATATGGGTTTCCTTTTGGGGCCCAGTCACTGATTTATCTGCTTGCTGTGTATGCTGACATCCCAGTTCTGGGTGCACGCATCTCCACTGGGAACATGCACTGTGGACTAACTAGCACACTGTTTGCAGCTGGTATGTGTTGTGATGGAGCAGCTTGCAGGGTGCAGCGGCTGATGACTTGCTGCAGGAGAATATCAGATAGTGGTGGGGTGCAGCTCACCTTATCCAGACCTCATATCTGTCTGCTATTGTGTTATGGATGTGTATAGAGCTGCATTGACTGCCCTGTGGGGTGTCTGCTCCTCAGCAGGACTGGGGTTGATGGACCCCTCTACTGCCACCTTTGCATGGAGGTAGAATGTGGATCTATTGATAGGAGACCCTGTTTGCCACCCTCAGCCCTGGGGGGAGGAGGGGGAGGGGGAGGTGGTGGTGGTGCATGGCCCACTTAGGGGTCCATAGGGGCTACACCTGACTGAGTTAGACAGAGATATCCAAGGTGTTTGTGCAGGAACTACCTATCTCACACATTAACACTGCTTTGGATCTCCGGCATGGCCTCTTTCAGCTATGGAAGGTGTTGTGGACCTGGTCCTGGGCGCCTCATTGCACCCTCAGGGTGAGCACAGTACCCGCACAATGTGACGGTGTGTAGCTACTCTGTGCCAGTAAAACACACGGTCAGTACCCCCTACCAGGCCGAGGTGGTGTGGAGGTGCACATGGTCACTTCCCTCTACCGGGCCGAGGTGCTGTGGGGGTGCATTGCCCATCTTGTGTTAATCTGTGGACAGCTGATTTGCATGTGCAGTGCATCATGGGTATGGGTGGGCTAACCCTATCCTGGTGACCACAGCAGACTGTCTGTGTGGTGACGTGCATGCTCTCTGCAGCCAGCCAGGGGCTTGCTAGCAGCTATAGAGCTGTAGCCCAATGGTTACTTCACTGCCTCTGAAGCCAGAGGTCATGGGTTCAAACCCACAGTGGGGGTTTTTTGATAGGGTTGTCCAGCGCATTCTTTTTAATGTACATATTTTGATGCCAGCAAAAACACCCTTCAGCATACTGTACCCATAAGGTGCCTCTGAGGGTGCTTTATAGGTCGCCTTATGGTTCCCGTCCATATAAGGTGCACTATACAATATCCTGTGACGCAACCTATAGGGTGCCCTATAGGGGACATTTTAGGGTGCTGTGGCGGACAGTGCAATTTCTAATGTGCCCTATGGAGTGCCTTATAGGGTGCCTTATACGGCACCTTCCATTACGGCACGTGAGGGCGTGTTTGCTGGCAGCAATTAATAACATAAAATTAAAGTGCTGCAGGACAAAATATGTACAATGCAAAGCTGATGCCACAGCCAGCCTTACGTATTAGGCACACTGGGGAGCAAACTCATGACCCCTGTATCAGTAGTCAGTGCCTTAACCATTATGCTCCACTGCTGCTCCTCCTTGCCTGTCAGCGCACCTACTTATGCTTTTCATTCCTTAAACTGCACAGTGCTGCCATAAAAATCAGTACACTGACCTTGCGGTACCTCATATGGCACCCTCTAAAGCGCCCTATAAGCAACATTCTAGGGTGCCTTGGCTGACAGTGCACTTTAAAATGTGCCTTATAGGGCACCTTATGTTAACACGCTTTGGGAGTGCGTTTGCTAGTAGTGATAATTAAAATATGAATAAAATGCCTCCTAAAGCAATCTTCCCCTTAATATGTTCTGCCTCAACCAGACTTGCTCATTGGGCACTGTGGGGGATTGAACTCCTGATCCCTGCACCATTGGTCAGTGTCTTAACCATTGTGCTGTGGCTCTGTTCCTGTGATTGCACATCAGCACGCCGCCTTATGCCGCCCAGTATTAAAGAGCCTCCTAAAACATTAGCGCGCCACCTTATACCGCCCATCATTTAAATGCCTCCTAAAATAATGCCTCTGCCAGCTGTCTCCATTGGGCACTGTGGGGGATTAAACCCCTGACCCCTGCACCATTGGTAATTGCCTTAACCATTGTGCTGTGGCTCTGCTTTTCTTCCTGCACATCAGCGCGCCACTTATACCGCCCAGTATTATAATGCCTCCATAAACATCAGCACACCACCTTATGCCACCCAGTATTAATATGCCGCCAAAAACATTAGCACGCCGCCTTATGACACCCAGTATTTCTGCACCTCATAAATTAATGCCTCAGCCAGCTGTCTTCATTGGGCACTGAACCCCTGATCCCTGCACCATTGGTCAGTGTCTTAACCATTGTGCGGTGGCTCTGCTCTTTTTCTTGCACTTCAGCGCGCCATGCAGGGCGCACATGGGCACCACACACCTTAGCGCATATGTAAATTCCAGCTTTTCCTTTTCAAGACGGAACGCCCACTCCTTATATGGCACACGCACACTACCGCGGCACGCACTTCACCGGGGTTTTAGTAAACTTACCCCTAAGTCTTCTATGCAGGTTCTGCCTTCAATCCCTGGGGCACAGCTTATACCTAGCCAAATCAGCAACTGTCATGTCCCTGGTGGGGATTCAAAGAGGATCATGCAAATACCTGCTGAATGTGCATTCCTGACCTTCAGGCATGTGGCTGCCTTAAAACTCCTACATGCCAGAAGCCAGGGACAATTTAACATGGGGGTATAATTTCAAGGTTTATACTGAGGGAATGGATCTGGAAGTGCCCCTTGGATATCATTTCTACAAGCAGCTGTTTGTTTGGTGAAGGAACCTCATTGTTGGAATCAGAAGGGATAAGATCATGGCTGTAGCATGTAACAACTGTCTAGGAAGCACAAGAAGTGTGTTATTGAATCAGAATGCCTCCTCTGTCATCAGGTCGAGGTTTGACTCCAGACCTTATCGACAGCTCATATAGCAGAAGCTGAGTGTCCCCAATCTGATTTCCTGAGCACTGATTTACAGGTTCCGCTATTGAATCCAGAGTTTTCTCTCATTCACACCTATTGAGGTAGTCCACCCAAGGTTGTCTGGAATGCAAGTGCTGTTTCAACAATGTTTACTAGTAGAGTGTCTCTGCATGCTTTCCTGTGGTCTCAGCCAGGCTGTGTTCTACTAAGCATCACAGTGTCCCAGGGTGTATATATTCTAGCAGGGCCAGGTGAATAGCATGCATGGATCTGGCCAGACTTGAAGCCAGAGTGTGTCTAAGGTGGTATCAGGGCAAGGGTCTACTGGTTCAGGCTCCACTGCAGATGGAAGTTCTATCTCCCTTCTGTCCTACAACTTTGTTTTTGTTTTTTGCCTTAGATGAAGAGAATATTTACCTGATAGTTGTGCTATTCCCTTGCAGATATAGAGTGGACTATATGCAAGTCAGAGTGTGGAGAGAGAGAACTTCCTCCTTCAGATCTCAAGTAATCTTTTTGGTCTTCTAGGAGAGTTGGAAGGAAGGTCTTACCCTGGGTTTATGGAAGTGGCAAGTAACAGCATTGGTCGATTTTGGGATCACGCTCCCTCTCAGGTTGCAAGCGGTCTGGTGCATATCTGCCATGTCTGAGTTTATCTCACCTTGAGCTGCTATGGCTAAAAGCATAGGATAAATCCAGTTTCCAAATCTAGAATTATTCATTTCTGAAAGGGGGATACATGTTAATCCTACATAAGATATGCCATACTGGGTCAGACCAAAGTCCATCAAGCCCAGGATCCTGTTTCCAACAGTGGCCAATCTAGGTCATAAGTACCTAACAGTCTCCCCAAGACACAGGTTCCTCAATGCTTGCATTGGGTCAAGCAGTGATATCCTGGGTCCCTTTTAATAATGGTTTATGGACCTTTTCTCCAGGAACTTGTCCAAATCTTTTTTAAACCCAGCTACACTAGCAGCTTTTACTACATCCTCCAGTAACAAATTCCAGAGTTTGATTACACATTGAGTGAAAAAATATATTTTTTATTAGTCTTAAATAGGTTACCCTGTTGCTTCATTGCATGTCTCCTAGTCTTTTTATATTCTGACGACATAAACAATCAATCTACATTTACCCATTCCACTCCATTCATTAATTTATCATATCTCCCCTCAGCCAGCTCTTTTCCAGGTTGAAGAGCCCCAACCTTCTTAGCCTCTCTTCATAGGAGTATCTTTCCATCCCCTTTACCATTTTGGTGGCTCTTCTCTGCACCTTTTCTAATAACGCTATATCCTTTTTAAGATACGGCAACAAGAATTGCACACAATATTCAAGGTTCAGTCGTACCACGGAACGATACAGAGGCATTATAATAGCCTTTGTTTTATTTCCCATTCCTTTCCTTATGATACCTAGCATTTTATTTGTTCTCTTTACTGCCACTGCACACTGGGCAGAGGGTTTCAACATGTTATCCACGATGACACATAAATCTTTTTCCTGGGTAGTGGTTCCGAAAGTGGAACCTTTCATTATGTAACCTTGCTACAGATGATCTATACAAGTGGGATTCTTAGATTATTCTGATTTTTAGTGTTCCCTTTTTAACCTCTACAGTGCGCTGTCTTGGTTCTTACCTTTAAGTCTTGCTGGCTCCTCCATAAAAGGAGTATTATCTTCATTTTCCCAAATCAGGAAGATTCACATCAGATGACTCCATCCTCTTTGCACCTGGTGTCCTCCATGTCTCATGTAAAGCAGGTGAGATAGTAGTTTTCCTTTTGGTAGGAAAGCTTAGAGAAGAATGTTTCAAGTTCCACTTTGGCCAAGGCATGCTTGCATTATCTGGCAGTGTCTTAGATTCCAGAAGTTTGGACTAATTTTCTCTTTGGGAGTTGTATCAAACATCAGAGTAGACTGGCTAGATGGCTCAAAGTCATTAGCTGGTTGGCCTGTAGTCAACAGGGGCATTCAATATCTTCAGGGCTGAAGATGCATTTATCCTGTAGGCTGTCCTTTGGAGAAGGCTCAGGAGAAGAGGTTCATGTGGTCTTGCCCACTAAGTTTGTTGATTGATTTACGTTGGCACTAGAGCATTACAGATTAAAGATACATGTCAGAGAGAGAATCATCAAGACTGGAGTACTTGGTGCATGTGTTTCTTGGAAAGGTCAACCTTTTGCTTTTTAACAGAAAAATGGAGGCGTAACTGGCTGCACAGTGTCCCATATAAGGTGGGATTCAGAATAATTTGTTGTCCGTCTTCATCTGCTGGTAAAGGGGCATAACTCATTCATTTGGACTAGTCTGCTAGGACTCAAGGAAAGAAAATTAGTAGATAAGATCAAATGTTTCAGTGACCTTTTAATGGCAGACATGACATTTTGGAATATCCTAGTAGCACAACTCATACCTACAGAAACAGTTTATATTTATTGAATTTGATATACTGCTGCTCAGGGGTTTTTTTGGAGAGGGTACTCAGTTGTACTGCATACAAGCATCTTTTTCATTGCCTTCTTAAATTGACCTGTGGTCCTCATATGAGTTCCAGTACCTTTTTTGCTAGGAAAAATGCATTGCCACTGATCATAACAACTCAGCAATTTACAATAAAAGTAAAAAGGGAACAGAAGGAAAAGAGAGGAATTGGACAGAAGAAGGTATCCCCTAGATATATCCTAGGCCTCGGTTGTGTTGTTTGCTTTGACTAGACTGTAAGCTCTTATGAGCAGGGATGGTCTCTTACATGTCTCTACAGCGCTGCATATGCCTTGTAGCGCTACATAAATAGTAGTAGATGTAGGAACAAAGGGAAGAGTTTACAATCATTCACGAATAAAGGGAACAAAGCTGAGGAGAGGGGTGTTGCTCATGGTCCTCCTCTTCTGATGACTACTACTACTGATTTGTATAGGTGTACAAAGTGCTGTACATATAGATGTAAGAAACAGTCCCTGCTCATTAGAACTTACAATCTAATCAAGATGAAGAACATCACAAACCAACCTGAAAGTCAATGATGGCCCAGGAGTAAGAGTAGAGACAGCCCTAAGGGTAATAACATTATAAGTGGTAGGTTTGGGAGGAAAGAAAGAAAGAAAGAAAGAAAGAAAATCTTTAAGGCTTTCTTAAACTTGTTGGGGGGGGGGGTTCTACTACTCTGAAAGTTGTTTGCCTTGTCATTCTGTGGCAAATTAGTCTGTATGAGCATATGGTAAGAATGCCTCTTTGGGTGGGATGTAGGTTACGAGAGGGTAGATATGGGCTCCACCACGCATGCATGCTTGCCTTCCCACCTGCCGCAGCACCATCTTCTCCAGTAGAATATCAAAGATGTAGCTGAAAAACAATTCCTCGGGAAAGTGGGAGGATTGTGAGGACTTATTCCTGCTGTCTACAGAAAACACCTGCTACAGATGAGTAACTATGCTTGTTGATAGCCTGGACAGACAGAAGCCGGTAGAGACACAGTTCCGCATGCACGGCGTTTTTTTTGAGACCGGTTGGTTTTGAGCCACGAATCAAGCAGTGAGAACCTTAGAGGTTAGTGAACGGGATTTTGTAAGAATTGGCTAGAAATAGTCTGTAGATAATGGCGAAATGATAGGCATGATAACTGAATTAATTGTGACCATTTTACTGGTAGTGCTACATTGGAGAAATTAATGAATACGCCATATGATCAGCGAAAGCAATACCATATTGAGTGCTGTGATATACAACTTCCCCCTGAAGAAACCCACGTCTGTGAAACGCACAACCGGAGCCGGATGGTGGCGTCACAAGATAAGCACACAATTTATTTCAGAAGTACAAGATCATAAGAATTTGAGATATGCTTACAGTGATTTACTGTGGATAAAGAAGGGAAGAGTATGATAGAGGTCGTTGATGCAAAAGGGCACAGTGGTTAAGGACTTAGTCCGATAAAGCTGTTGCCATAAGAAGTCCGAGACCTCTGTATTCCCTAATATCTGCGGTGAAATGTTGCTATACAAGAGTAAGGTATAACGTGATGTTGCAATAGAGAAGCTTCATAGCCTAGATATTAATTGGAGGGAAATACATATTGCATTGATGGACAGACAGAAGGGCTGGTGGGAAGGAGTTAGAATCTAATTCCCAAAGAGTTATCAGAGCACAGCTTGACCAAAGTTGCTGTCGCCTTGGGAATCCCTATCCAGACAGTAATGAGCTATGAATGTGTGGACGGAAGACCATGTTGCAGCCCTGCAGATCTCCTCTATGAAGACTGAGCACAAGTTGGCCACCGATGCAGCCATGGCATGGCCATCAAGGCTCAGGTATGCCTGAGTACAAGAAAAAGAGATGCAGTCTGCTAACCAAATTGACAGAGTGCATTTGGAGATGGCAGTGCCTAGCTTGCTAGGATCGAAAGAGACAAACAGCTGGGTGAATGTATGGTGTGCTTTCATCTGCTCAAGGCAAAAGGCCCAGGCATGCTTGCAGTCCAATATGTGCAGTGCTGCTTCCCCCCTATTGGTATAAGGCCTGGATAAGAAAGTCATCAGAATGACCGACTGGTTGAGGTGGAACACAGATACTACCTTTGGCAAGAAATGCAGATGTATTCACAAGACTACCCTATTGTGGTGGAACCTGGCATACGGCAGTTGAGCCATCAATGCCTGGAGCTCACTCACATGGCATATCGGAGTGACCGCCACCAGGAACAAGACCTTTCAGGTCAGGAACTTCAAAGGGCTGGTGGCAAGGGAGCTGACAATAAAAATAAGATGGGAGAGTTAGAATATATAGCACTAAATGAAAGGTTAGATGTGATTGGAATATCAGAGACATGGTGGAAGGAGGACAACCAGTGGGACACTGTGATACCTGGGTACAAACTATATCGTAATGATAGAGCTGATCAAATTGGTGGAGGGGTTGCGCTCTATGTTAGAGAGGGCATTGAGTCAGAAAGGATTAAAGTTTTGCAGGAAACAAAATTTGCTGTAGAATCTCTATGGATTGAACATAAGAACATAAGACATGCCATACTGGGTCAGACCGAGGTCCATCAAGCCCAGTATCCTGTTTCCAACAGTGGCCAATCTAGGTCATACGTACCTAGCAATATCCCCAAAAGACACAGGTTCCACAATGCTTGTACTGGGTCAAGCATTGATATCCTGGGTCCCTTTTTATGTTTAAATCTGTTTTTATTAACCACAACTGCAACATCTCTAATACACAAGCAATTAGGTACATCATGAAAACTAGGCAATCATACAGATGTTAGTGCGTGTACATGGTACATTTTGTATTTTCTCCCCACCCCTCTCCCAACACCCCCCCTTATGCCAAACGACAGGATGTTATCTTCCCGCAAAGCTAACAACGCCACAAACAGTGTCGCACGGCGGGAGGGTACTCTTACACCCGTCCGTGCCCTTTAACTATAAGTTTGCCTAAGAAAGACAGCACACCTAACAATAACAACCCATAACCGTCACACAGGAACAACTCAACGACCTATCACAGCCACATATCAAGGTTCAGCAACATCATATCCCCCCCCCCCCCCAACGTTAACACAGTCCTTACCCAGTGGTGATAGTATACAGAGAAATCACTACAAACCCCCAGGCTATCCCCCACTCAACATGCACTCCTCACAAAGAAAGCAGGAGAGAGACACCACAGCGCGTCCAAGGGCAGCTCCGCTACCCACCAGAGCGCCCGAGAGCGTACATCACCCCGGGCATCCAGGGACTTTACTCTCCGCCAACCCACCAACCACTCTCAAAACCCATTCCAGCTCCGCCCACCAGCAAGTTTGGAGTCCGGCTATAACCGAACAGCAGCTTCCACACCCCATCTGCACACACCACCATTCATCATGCAAAGGTACCCATCCCCCTCTCCTCCCCCCCCCCATGCCAGACCGCCCAACGCTTCAGCACCCAAGCACATTAAGGATTCGGCTCCGCTCTCGCGGAGACAAAGTGTGTAAGTATGGACCCCATTCCCCCAAAAACCGATCCGTGGCTGTAGTCCCATGTTTGGCCCCTTGCTGTTCCAGCAATAATAACCTATGTACCTCTCTCTTCCACTGACCCATAGTCGGGCCACAAGGAAGCAGCCAATTCAGCAAAAGCACCCTCCGAGCCACCAATAAAACCTTACTGACCCAACGCCTCGAGTCTCCCCCCAAACCGGCCACCCTACTAATCATACCTAACACCAACACCCTGGGATCCCAGTGAATTAAACAATCCAAAACCCTGGTGAGCCAACCCACAAGGGCCTTCCAGAATCTGACCACCACCGAGCATTGCCACCACATATGTCCCAAATCTGCCCGGGCCGCTCCACACCGTGGGCAACTTGCGGTAGCCCCGCACCCCGCCCTATACACCCGACAAGGAGCAAAGTGACAGTGTCGCAGAATACGATAATGCAAATCCCTAAACTCCGCCGACTTAAGTCGCCGGGGGGTCTCCGCTAGCAAAGACACCATATCAACCCCACTGAGCTCCACCCCCAGATCATGTGCCCACGCCTCTGCCAAGGCTCGTTCCTCAGGGAATCCCTTGAGAGAGAGATATTCCTTATGCAAGGTGGCCACCCGAGCCCTTTGCATATTCCCCGCATACAGCAACTCCTCGAGTTGAGAACAAATGGCCGTACGAAGATTCACTCCATCCAAACTCCTAATATAGCTGCAGAGTTGTAAATAGGGGAACCAATCCCGAGATACCAAACCATAGCTACTCTGGAGATCAGAAAAACCCCGGGCGTCCCCCCGTTCATTCACTACTTGCTCTAGCGCCACAATCCCTTTAACCTCCCAGCCTCGAAATGCCCCCCCTGACATCCCCGGCTCAAAAGCCCCGTTTCCATACAGGGGTAAAAATAGAGTCGTCCCAGAATTCCACGAAAACAGAGAACATAACCGGCGCCAAACCCGCCGCATTACTCGAAAGACAGGGTGCCCCCCCACCAAGGGAGGTAAGGCAGCCGCCGCCGCATGTAAGACATAGCGTAAGGCCAGGGGGTTCGCCACCTCCTGCTCATAGGCCAAAGGCGTATAATCCCCTGAGGTCGCCAACCAATCTCACAAATTCCTCAGCAGGCAGGCAATATTATAGCTCCGCAAATCAGGGGCTCCCATACCCCCACTTCCCCAGGGCCTCTGCAAGATCTGAAGACTCAGCCGAGGCCTCTTCCACCTCCAGTAAAAGCAGTTTAAACATTTCTCCACCTTTGCCATCTCCCTCCTCGTCACCAAAATAGGCAAACTCTGGAACATATATAGCCATTTGGGGAATATGACCATCTTATACAAAGCTACCCTGGCGCCCAGGGAAAGCGGCAGATCATGCCAACCATGTAAGCGCTCTGCCGTCTGCGACCCCAAAGCCTCCAGATTGACCACCTGCATTTGTGATACATCCGCTGTCAAATATATCCAAAAATAGTGAAGCTTCGTCCCTGCCCACTTTAAGGGGAAAGCCTCCCAGTCCCCAGACAAAGACTGCCGCAGATCCAGGGCCTCCGACTTATCTAAATTCAACTTCAGACCCGAAAATGTTCCAAAATCGGCAACCACCCGTAACAGGACTGGCAAGGTCTGCCTTGGAGCCCCCAAGTACACTAGAATGTCATCAGCGAAAGCCGAGATCCGGAATTCCTGGGCGCCCACCCAGGCACCTACCAAGCCCCGATGCGTCCGTATGCGCTCCAAGAGAGGTTCCAGAGTTAAAACAAACAGGAGCGGGGACAGGGGACAACCCTGCCGTGTCCCCCTCCGAATCGGAAAGTCCTGGGAGAGAGAACCATTAACCAATATCCGCCCGCGGGGATCCGAATAAAAGAGCTTAACCGCATCCAAAAAGAACCCTCTGATCCCCATGCTCTCTAACAAACGATACATGTATGACCACGCGACCCGATCAAACGCTTTCTCAGCGTCAAAGCTAATTAATAGGGCTGGCTCCCCCGCCTCTGCGGACATATATAACGACGAAACGATCTTACGCAGATTCTTAACAGTATGTCTACCGCGCACAAAACCCACTTGATCCTCCTTAACCAGTTGGGGGATGTACTCAGCTAGTCTATTAGCCATAATCTTGGCCAGAAGTTTGATATCCACGTTCAAAAGCGAGATCGGCCTATACGATTCTGGCAATAACCCATCTCGACCAGGTTTAGGAATCAAGGTAATCACCGCACTATTCTTCTCATAGGGGAAAGCCTGACGTTCAATTAGGTCCGAGTAGTATCTTCGCAAGGGCCCAACCACCCTATCCCCCAGTATTTTATAAAATTCCCCCCGGTATCCATCGGGACCCGGCGCCCTACAAGAACGTAGCCCCTTTATGGCCCCTCGGAGTTCCTCATCCGTGATCGGGCCATTAAGAGATGCACGCTCCTCCAAGGAAAGACTAGGCACCTCGACCGTCGCAAAAAACTGCTCAGCTTGCGTCATGCCCTCAGCGCCAGTACTATACAGTGTCTGGTAATATTCACGAAATCGTTCCTCAATATAACCCTGCCCAGACCGGATCACATCCCCAGTGTCCCGTAGGGCCCCGACCGTGGTCTGTCCACGGCTAGTCTTCACTAACCGGGCCAGCAGTCGCCCTGCCCGATTACCGTATCTATAGAGCTTATACCGATAGTAGAGCAGAGATTGTGGCGCCCGTTCCTGCAATAGCGCATTCACCTCCTGCTGCAATCTACTATACTCCAATTTCTGTCCCCGCGTTGGGTGTTGCGTCAACTTCCTCTGCGCTCGGCACAGCTGGCGTTCCAACCCAATTAAAAGAGACGCATAAACTTTCTTTTTCCGGGCCCCGAATTCTATGATTCGTCCACGCAAGACCGCTTTGGCAGTCTCCCAAAAGAGAATGGGGTCGGCCTGATGTTGCCCATTAAAGTCCTCAAACTCATCCCACTGCGAATGTAAAAAAGCCTCATAGTGGGCACCCTGGGTGTAGTTGAGCGGATAACGCCACAAGGATCCACCCCTCTGCACCCCCCACCGCACATCCAACCTAACAAAGGCATGGTCCGACACTGCCACCGGCCCAATCTCTACGCCAGTAACTTTAGGAAACAATTCTCGCGACCCCAGAAAATAATCCAACCGGGACTCCATGTCATGGGCTCGAGAGACATGAGTGTAATCTCTATCCAGGGGGTGCAGCACCCTCCAATAGTCTAGTAAATTAAAACCCTCACACACTCCCCTAATCCACTGAGATTTCCTATCCTTGGTCAACCCTCGTTTCCCAGACCGATCTATCGTGTCGTCTAACACACAATTAAAATCCCCGCCCATGATGAATGGAGTTGGGTCAAGGGCACTCAAACATTTATTCAGTCTGGCATAAAAACGAGCATCATAGGTATTGGGACCATAAATATTCACCAGACCTAATTTGACTCCCTTAATGCTCCCCACTATAATAACAAACCTCCCTTCCGGGTCACAAGTGGTATGTTCCACCTCCAGATCCACCCCCCTCCTAATTAATATCACTACTCCTGCTTTCTTCCCACCCGAGGAAGCTCCATAGACCTTCTCAACCCACCCCCTTGCAAGCTTGTCATGCTCCAGGGCACTCTGATGCGTTTCCTGTAAGAAGGCCACATCTGCCCGTTGATCTCTAAGAGCATGCAAAATCTTGTAATGTTTCACCGGGGACCCTATACCACACACATTCCAAGTCACAAAACGCAAACCCTCACCCGTGATCATCTACAGCCACTCTAGCCATACATCGAAACACCACCACATACAAATAGGAGAGCTCCCCCAGCCTAGAGCTCCCCCCATCACCTTTTCCCATACACACTTGTCTCTGTCGCTGTTCACCCCACCCGTGCTGATGCCTATCTCTAACCACCTGAACCCCAAGAGGGCCCGGCATGTGTTCCCAAGCAACCCCAGCCCCCCTGCTCCCCCCCCACTATCATCCCCGCCCCCCCATCCAAGTCGCCCAACCCCTCCCCACCACCCCCCCCACGCCCAAGCGCGACCAAAGTTCCTCCCCCCTCCCCCCATTCCCCCCGGAACGCCCTCTACCCCTCCCCCCAGGAGAACCCCTCTCATCCTACCCCTGGCCCGCTGTGCCAGGCTGGAGTACCACCTCCGGGCGCAACAGGGCTGTCCCACTCTGCCCCGGTAGAGAACCCACTCTCCCCAAAGAGCAAGTCAGAGTTACCTCCCAAGCCGTGTCAGAAGAAAGACACAAGCAACCATCAGGGATCCCATGTTGTGTAGTCGCTTACAGGGAAGCCTACAGCCCAAACCCATCCCCACTGGACCCACCCGCCAACACACCGCACACCACTTAACCTCCCAGAAGCCTCCCCCCCTCCCACTGCGCAACCCCCATCACCCAAGCACCAACACCAGAACTCCATAACAGAGAAGGGGAGAGGAAGAAAGAGAGAAAAAGGGGGGAAAAAAAAAGAAAACAAAAGCAGACATTAAGTAAAACACACCATTAAACATAATAATGAACAGAACTACGGTGTTGGAGCATTTCCACTCCAAAGCTCACAAAGTCCCGCATTAATAGCTGTTCTCCGCAGGTCCCCATGATCCACTCTTTCCACCCTCAGCGCCATTGCCAAACCAGGTCCAGCAGCTACCGCGTCAAGGCACCGGGCCACTCTCTGCCGATGAGCTCTCCGCACTGTTAGGCAGTCCCGCCAGAAAGTTCTGCGCAGCCGCTGCTGTCGTAAACACATGGTTCTTCCCCGCATGTGCCACACGGAGAACAGCAGGAAAAGCCAGGGTGAATCGGAGCCTCTTTTGGAATAAGGCCGCACACATCGGGGAGAATTCTTTCCGCTTTGCCACCACATTTGCCGAATAATCCTGGAACAGCAACACTTTCTGGTTATCCAAATGCAAATCCCTTTTCTGCCGGAACGCCTGCAAAAGCTGCCACTTGTGTTGGAAATTCAGGATCCGCGCGAGAATCACTCTGGGCCTTTGCCGAGGCTCCGTCCGGGGCCCCAATCGGTGCACACGCTCCACTTTAAGTTGACCCACCAGACCCTCCAGGCCCAGCTCTTTGGGCAGCCAGGTTTCCACAAGCGACACCAGCATTGCGTCCGTCTTTGTTTCTGGGACCCCCACGATGCGCAAGTTGTTGCGCCTGGAACGATTTTCCAGGTCGTCAACCTTATCCATCAGGGTCTCCAGCTGTCTGCGCATCAGATCAGTCCTTCGGGTCCGCTGGCCCTCCTCCTCCTCCAACACCGACACTCGATGTTCCACTTCATCAAGCCTCTGGCTGTATTCTGCGAGCGTCTCTCCCATTGTCTCAAGTCTGCTCAAAATGAGGTCAAATTTAGGCTCCAATAGCTTCGCCACCTCCCGGGCTAGCTCCTCCGCCCCCGAATCCGAGCTCTCTCCCCCCGGTGATCGCGGCTGCGCCAAACCGGTAGCTGGGCCCACAGTCGAGGAGGCCCCAGGCTTCAATGGCTTCTCCCGCTCTCGGCGCGTCGGAGGAGGCATTTGCGGGTCTAAAATTGCTGAGATACGCCGCAGTTCCTTCCTCAATGGTCCCGTGCGTTCGCCGGTCCTCTACACGGGGGAAAACTCACCAAATTTGCCAATTATTAGCGGGACAGCCCCGGAGCGAGCAGAGCAGAGCAGCGTCCTACTCACTCATGCGTCACGTGACACCCCTGGGTCCCTTTTTAATAGTGGTTTATGGACCTTTCCTCCAGGAACTTGTCCAAACCTTTTTTAAACCCAGCTATACTAACAGATTCCAGAGTTTGATTACACGTTGAGTGAAAAAATATTTTCTCTTATTTGTCTTAAATAGTTTACCCTGTAGCTTCATTACATGTCCCCTAGTCTTTCTATACTCTGATAGCGTAAACAATTGATCCACGTTTATCCGTTCCACTCCATTCATTAATTTATAGACCTCTATCATATCTCCCCTCAGCCGTCTCTTCTCCAGGCTAATGAGCCCTAACCTTCTTAGCCTCTCTTCATAGGAGTAGCCTTCCATCCCCTTCACCAATTTGGTGGCTCTTCTCTGTACTTTTTCTAATAACGCTATGTCCTTTTTATGATACGGTGACCAGAATTGCACACAATATTCAAGGTGCGGTCGTACCATGGAGCGATACAGAGACATTATAACATCCTTTGTTTTATTCTCCATCCCTTTCCTTATGATACCTAGCATTCTATTTGCTTTCTTGGCCGCCGCTGCACACTGGGCGGAGGGTTTTAACATGTTATCCACGATGACTCCTAAATCTTTTTCCTGGGTGGTGGTTTCTAATGTGGAGCCTTGCATCGTGTAACTATAGTGTGGGTTGTTCTTTCCTAGGTGCATAACTTTGCACTTGTCCACATTAAATTTCATCTGGCATTTGGATGCCCAGTCTTCCAATTTATCCAGATCCTTCTGCAGTTTTCCACAATCCTCTTGGGTTTTAACAACTTTAAACAGTTTTGTGTCATCTGCAAATTTGATAACCTCACTAGTTATTCCCTTTTCCAGGTCATTTATGAATATGTCAAAAAGCAGCGGACACAGTACAGATCCCTGGGGTACTCCACTATTCACATTTTTCCATTTGGAATATTGGCCATTTAGCCCTACCCTCTGCTTTCTATCTTTTAACCAGTTCCCGATCCACAATAGTACACTGCCTCCTATCCCATGACTTTTTAGCTTCGCCAAAAGTCTCTGATGGGGGACTTTGTCAAAAGCCTTCTGAAAGTCCAGATACACTATATCAACCCGCTCACCTTTGTCTACCTGTTTATGCACACCTTCAAAAAAACATATCAGATTAGTAAGACAAGATCTTCCTTGTCTAAAGCCATGTTGGCTGTCTCCCATTAGGCCATGACTATCTACATGCTGTGTAATTTTGTTCTTTATGATGGTTTCTACCATTTTCCCTGGTACTGACGTCAGGCTCACCGGTCTGTAATTTCATGGGTCACCCCTGGAACCCTTTTTAAAAATTGGTGTTACATTGGCGACCCTCCAATTTTCAGGTATTACAGATGATTTTAATGAAAGTTCACAGATTACCAATAGCAGGTCTGCAATCTCATATTTCAGTTCTTTCAACACTCTGGGATGTATACCATCCGGTCCAGGTGATTTGCTACTATTCAGTTTATCAAATAGTTGTAATATATCTTCCCGGTGTAGCGATATTTCTCTCAATTCCTCTGCAGTATCACCTTTAAATACCACTTCAGTCTTGGGTAACATCCCTACATCTTCTTCAGTAAAGACCGAAGCAAAGAATTCATTCAGTCTCTCTGCTATAGCCTTGTTTCCTCTTACTGCCCCTTTTACCCCTCTATCATCTAATGGTCCAATTGACTCTCTCACAGGCCTTTTGCTACGAATGTACTTGAAAAAGTCTTTATTTCGTGTTTTTGCTTCCGTAGCAAGTTTCTTCTCAAATTCCCGCTTTGCCTGCCTTATCAATGCTTTGCATTTAACTTGCCAGTGCTTGTGCTGTTTCCAGTTTTCATCATTTGGCTCTTTTTTCCATTTCCTGAAGGTTGCTTTTTTGGCAGCAACAGCCTCTCTGACCTCACCTTTAAACCATGCTGGCAGTTTTTTGGACTTTCTTCCACTTTTCCTAATGCGTGGAATACAGCTGGTCTGGGCTTCGAGGATAGTATTTTTAAATAACACCCAAGCTTGCTGTAAGTCTTTAACCTTTGGAACCGCTCCTTTTAGTTTTTTCCTAACTATATTCCTCATTCTATCATAGTCTCCCTTTTGAAAGTTAAAAGGTAGTACTGTGGATGCCTTTACTATCTGTCCTCCACTAATTAAATCAAACATGATCATACTATGATCACTATTGCCAAGTGGTCCCAACACCCTTATTTCTTGCACCAGATCTGGCGTTCCACTAAGGACTAGGTCCAGTATGGCTTCCCCTCTGGTCGGTTCATGAACCAGCTGCTCCAAGAAGCAGTCATTTATTCCATCTAGAAACTTTATCTCTTTAGCTTGTCCTGCTGTGACACTGACCCAGTCGATACCGGGGTAATTGAAATCACCCATTATTACTACCCTGTTGTGACTTTTGTTAGCTTCCTTGATTTCTTTGAGCATTTCATCATCCATTTGTTCATTCTGGCCAGGCGGTCGATAGTATACTCCAACTGCCATCACCTTCCCCTTCATAAATGGAATTTCAATCCATAGAGATTCTACAGCAAATTTTGTTCCCTGCAAAACTTTAATCCTTTCTGACTCAATGCCCTCTCTAACATAGAGCGCAACCCCTCCACCAATTTGATCAGCTCTATCATTACGATATAGTGTGTATCCAGGTATCACAGTGTCCCACTGGTTATCCTCCTTCCACCATGTCTCTAAGAGTGCAATCATATCTAACCTCTCATTTAGTGCTATATATTCTAACTCTCCCATCTTATTGTTTAGACTTCTAGCATTGGCATACAAGCATTTTAGAGACTGTATTTTATTCATATTAATCTGGCTATTAGTAGGCAGGGGTAATTTGGAATCTTTATGCTCTGTCTGCTCCTTACTAAAGGGCATTTGGGCTACTATACTCCCTTTTGGAACCTCACTGCTTTTGGTAGTATCCTTCAAGGATACCTTTGTCCGAACCATGCACTCCTGGGTGACTGTCGGCTTTCCCCTAATTTCTAGTTTAAAAGCTTCTCTATCTCTTTTTTAAAGGTTAATGCCAGCAGTCTGGTCCCATCCTGATTAAGGTGAAGCCCATCCCTTCGGAAGAGCCCCCCCTTTCCCCAGAATGTTCCCCAGTTCCTAACAAATCCAAAACCCTCATCCTTGCACCATTGTCTCATCCACGCATTGAGACTCCGGAGCTCTGCCTGTCTTTTGGGTCCTGCACGTGGAACAGGAAGCTTCCTCCCCAGCACTATCTATGATCCTATCTAGAAATTCCATGTAAAAAGGGGAAGGCGATGGCGGTGGGGGTGTACTATCGACCGCCTGGCCAGAATGAACAAATGGATGACAAAATACTCAAAGAAATCAAGGAAGCTAGCAAAAGTTACAGCGCGGTAATAATAAGGGGCGATTTCAATTACCCCGGTATCGACTGGGTCAGTGTCACGGCAGTACATGCTAGGGAGATAAAGTTCCTAGATGACATAAATGACTGCTTCTTGGAGCAGCTGGTTCATGAACCAACCAGAGGGGAAGCCATATTAGACCTAGTCCTTAGTGGAACACCAGATCTAGTGCAAGAGATAAGGGTGTTGGGGCCACTTGGCAATAGTGATCATAGCATGATCGCCTTTGATTTAATTAGTGGAGGAGGGATAGTAAGGAAATCCACAGTACTACCTTTTAACTTTCGAAAGGGAGACTATGAAAAAATGAGGAAAATAGTTTTAAAAAAACCCTAAAAGGAGCAGTTGCAAAGGTTAAAGACTTACATTAAGCTTGGGTGTTGTTGAAAAATACTATCTTGGAAGCCCAGACCAGCTGTATTCCACGCTTTAAGAAAAGTGGAAGGAAGTCCAAAAAACTGACAGCATGGTTTAAAGGTGAGGTCAGAGAGGCTGTTGTTGCCAAGAAAGCATCTTTCAGGAAATGGAAAAAAAGCCAAATGATTAAACCTGGAAACAGCACAAGCACTGGCAGGTCAAATGCAAGGCATTGATAAAGAAGGCAAAGAGAGAATTTGAGAAGAAGCTTGCTGCGGAAGCAAAAACGCAAAATAAAGATTTTTTCAAGTATATTCGTAGCAAAAAACCTGTGAGTCAGTTGGATCATTAGATGATAGAGGAGTTAAAGGGGCACTAAGAGGCGACAAGGCGATAGCGGAGAGACTGAATGAATTCTTTGCTTCGGTCTTTACTGAGGAAGATGTAGGGATGTTACCCATGACTGAAGTGGTATTTAAAGGTGCAGAAGAATTGAAGGAAATATCGATACATCGGGAAGATGTATTACAACTATTAGATAAACTGAAGAGTAGCAAATCACCTGGGCCGGATGGTATACATCCAAGGGTGTTGAAAGAACTGAAATATGAGATTGCAGACCTGCTATTAGTAATCCGTGAACTATCATTAAAATCATCTCTAATACCTGAAGATTGGCGGATCGCCATTGTAACACCAGTTTTTAAAAAGGGTTCGAGGGGTGATCCGGGAAACTACAGACCGGTGAGCCTCACGTCAGTACCGGGAAAAATGGTAGAAACCATCATAAAGAATAAAATTACTCAGCATGTAGATAGTCATGGCCTAATGGGAGACAGCCAACATGGCTTTAGACAAGGAAGATCTTGTCTTACTAATCTGTTATGTTTTTTTGAAAGTGTGAATAAACAGGTGGACAAAGGTGAGTCGGTTGATATAGTGTATCTGGACTTTCAGAAAGCCTTTGACAAGGTCCCTCATCAGAGACTTTTGGCAAAACTAAAGAGTCATGGGATATGAGGCAGTGTACTACTGTGGATCAGGAACTGGTTAAAAGATAGAAAGCAGAGGGTTGGGCTAAATGGCCAATTTTCCCAATGGAGAAAGGTGAATAGTGGTGTACCCCAGGGATCTGTGCTGGGTCCGCTGCTTTTTGACATATTCATAAATGACCTGGAAAGTGGAATAACGAGTGAAGTTATCAAATCTGCAGATGACACAAAACTATTTAAAGTTGTTAAAACCCAAGAGGATTGTGGAAAATTGCAAGAGGATCTTGATAAATTGGAAGACTGGGCATCAAAATGGCAGATGAAATTTAATGTGGACAAATGCAAAGTTATGCACCTAGGGAAGAACAACCCAAACTATGGTTACACGATGCAAGGTTCCACATTAGGAACCACCACCCAGGAAAAAGATTTAGGCATTGTGGATAACATGTTAAAACCCTCGGCCCAGTGTGCAGCGGCAGCCAAGAGAGCAAATAGAATGCTAGGTATCATAAGGAAAGGAATGGAAAATAAAACAAAATATATTATAATGCCTCTATACCGTTCCATGGTGAGACCACACCTTGAATATTGTTTGCTATTCTGGTCGCCGTATCTAAAAAAGGATATAGCGTTATTAGAAAAGGTTCAGAGAAGAGCCACCAAAATGGTAAAGGGGATGGAAGGATACTCCTATGAAGAAAGGCTAAAAAGGTTAGGGCTCTTTAACCTGGAAAAGAGACGGCTGAGGGGAGATATGATAGAAGTCTATAAATTAATGAACGGAGTGGAACGGTTAAACGTAGATCGACTGTTTACGTTATCAGAATATAGAAAGACTAGGGGACATCCAATGAAGCTACAGGGTAAACTATTTAAGACTAATAAAAGAAAATATTTTTTCAATCAACGTGTAATCAAACTCTGGAATTTGTTACCGGAGGATGTAGTAAAGGCTGTTAGTGTAGCTGGGTTTAAAAAAGGTTTGGACAAGTTCCTGGAGGAAAGGTCCGTAAACCATTATTAAGAAGGGACACAGGATATCAATGCTTGACCTAGTACAAGCATTGCAGAACCTGTGTCTTTTGGGGAAACTGCTAGGTACGTATGACCTAGATTGGCCACTGTTGAAAACAGGATACTGGGCTTGATGGACCTTGGTCTGATCCAGTATGGCATATCTTATGTTCTTATGACAAGAGCTGTGCCAGAACCACATTAAGGTCCCAAGCCACCAGCAGGGGCTTGACCGGAGGCTTAGAGAGGAGTAAGCCCCACATGAAGTGAGTCACCTGGGGCTGGGCTGAGATGGACTTCCCCTTCGAGCTGCAGTGGTAGGCCCCAATCGCATTCAGTTGGACTCGAGACCAGAGTCCGAAAGGTGCAGGAGGTACTCCAGCAATCTGTCCACAGTGCAGGAGAAGGGATCCAGAGACCGGTCCATGCAGTAGGACGAGAAGCTCCGCCACTTGAATGCATAAGACCTTCACATAGAAGTCTTGCAGGAGGCCAAAAGGACCTCCATAACCTCAGGTAGTTGAGCTCCAATAAGACGACCCGCTCAACATCCACGCTGTAAGGGCCAAGGACTGGACACTAGGATGCAACAAGGTTCCGTCCTGCTGAGATATGAGATCTGGAACAGAGCCCAGCCACAGAGGCTCCCTTCGAGAGAGCTGGAGCAGCAGGAGGAACCAGGGCTGCCTGGGCCAATACGGGACTATGAGAATCATCGTGCTCCTGCCGACCTGCAACGCCACATGCAGAATAGGCAGATAGAGCAGGCCCACTCCCCAGAGGATGAGCAAGGCATCCAATGCCAGCTGGTCACGGGATGTGACCCTGGAGAAGAAACAATCCACCTTGGCGTTGTGCAGGGTGGCAAAGAGATCTATAGTGGGGGTACTCCACTTTGTGAAAAATCTGCCTCATACGCACCTTGTTGAGAGTCCAGTCATGCAGCTGAAGGACATGGCTCAGTTGGTCTGCCAGGGAGTTGAGGTCCCCAGGCAGATAAATTGCCCTCAGCTCCATCCCATGAGCAATGGCAAATTTCCACAAGCAGACCACCTCCCAGCACTGGAGGTACAAAGCCATGCTTGTTTGACATAATACATCACCACCTGATTACCTGGATCAGCACCAACTGATTGGCCAGATAAAACTGAAACAGCTCAGAGAGCGTATGCTACGGCCTGGTGTTCCAAGAAATGGATTTGGCTCTCCTGTTCAGACCACAGGCTCTGCATGCACAGGCTGTCCAAATGCACCCCCCCCAGCCCTGCTTGGACGCATCTGCCATCATCATCTGATGTGGGGACGTCGTCTGGAATGGGAGAACTCTGAGCAAGTTCTACGGCTACAGCCACCAGTGCAGGGGCTGCATGAGAGGCTCGGTAGCCGCCACCCGGTCCTGGAGATGCCCCATGTACTCAGAGTCCATTGAGCTTGTCTCATCAACAGACGAGCCAGGGGAGTGACATGCACAGTGGAGACCATATGGCCAAGTACTCTCAGCATCCCCCAGGCCATCATTTGATATCGCTGCAGGGTATTGTGGATCAAGGCCATCAGCTTTTGTAGGCGATCCATCGGGAGAAAGTCTCGAGTCTGAGTAATGTTGGGAGGGCTGGAGATAGGACTTGGGGTAGTTGACCACAAACCTCAGCTGCTTGAGCACCTAGATGGTCAGCTGGGCCGACTGCTGAACTCCATCTGGGCAGAGCTCTTTATGAGCCAGTCATCTAAGTAGGGGAAGACAAATACCCCCCCAGTCCGTAGGTAAGCGGCTACCCCACGAGACATTTCGTGAAGACTCGGGGCGTTGATGCCTGTCTGAAGGGAAGAACCCAGTACTGGAAGCGCCGGTCCCCCATGATAAACCTGAGGTATTTTCTGTGAACAGAGTGGATTGGTATGTGCATATACGCATCCTTGAGATCCAGGGAACATAACCAATCGTCCTTTAGGAGGTACAGGGGCAGGGTCCCCAGCAAGACTATTTTGAACTTTTCTCACACCAGATAGATGTTGAGCTCTCAGAGATCCAGGATGGGCCAGAACTCCCCCACTTTCTTGGGGACCAGTAAGTACCTGGATTAAAACCCCCACCTGACGTGAGCCAGACGTACAGCTTCGATGGCGAGATCTGCGAGCGGGGCAGAGACCTCTCCATGCAGCAGGATGAAATGCAGGGGGTCCAGCGGGAATTCCCTCGTGGGGAAGGGGTGCAGCAGCTCAGCAAAGTGCAGCCTGTAGCCATTTCAGACTGTCTGCAGTACCCACTCATCCGAGGTGATGAGAGGCCAACTGTGGGCAAATCGGATGAGCCGTCCCATCCCCCCCCCCAAAAGAGTGCAGAGACTGGCAGATTGGCTACGCTCTGGAGGAACTAGTCAAACCCTCGCCCCGGGTTTGGGCTGTGGGACTGGTTGGGTTTTCTGTGGCTTCTCCTGTCGCTGCTTATGCGCAGTCAGTGCCCTCAGCTGAGAGCTCTGCAGACTCAGGAGGTACCGATGCTTCCACTGGTAGAAAGTCTTCTTGTCCTGGTACATCTTATGGGAAGGATCTGCTGTCTTTTTCAAAAGCATGGAGAGGGTGACGTGCTGCATCTCAATCTCACCAGACTTAGCCTCTACCTGCTTCCCAAAGAGGTTCTCACCCCAGCAAGGCACATCGGCCAGCTTGTCCTGGGACCTACTGCTCCAGGTCTGAGGAATGAAGCCAGGCAAGCCGACGGGCACCAAGCCCCACTGCTGCTACTGCCCTGCAGGTGGGCTTAAAGGCATCATAAGTTGATCGGACCATGAACTTGGAACAGTCCTTCCCGTGGCCCACAAGGGTGGAGTCCAGGCACTCCAGGGGGAGGAGCGGACTGAACTTGGCCAGATCCAGCATGATGTCCTTGAGGAACATGCCCATGTACAACTGGTATGAAAGGACCCTGCCTACCAGCAAAGTGCTCTGGAAGCACTGCCGGCCAAAAGAGTTCAAGGTTCTCACCTCCCCACCCAGGGGCAATGAGGAGTTTGGCTTGCTGCTCTTGATCCTTTTCATGGCCGACTCCACCAGCAGAGAATGGTGTGGGAGCTGAGACTTCTCAAAGCCTGGGGCTTTCTGGACCCAGTAGAATGAGTCCAGCCAGCGGCTGACTGCTGGCACCTTAAAGGGGTTCTCCCATATCCTCATTTGCAGCCTTTGCAGGATCTGGTGCACCAGCACAGTCACAGCCTCCTTGGAGACCGAAGGATGCTGGAGAATCTCCAGCTCCTCCACCCTGGGCTCGTCCTCAGAGAGAAGGGGATGTTTATGTTTATTAGCATTTGCTTGACCGCCTTTCACAATAGCACCAGGGCAGTGCATGAAGTTAAAAGACAAATTAAGATATGATGTAAAAAGATAGAGCAGACCACCATATCATAATAGGACAGCCTAGGGAGATAATCATTCATACAGAGAGACGGGAAGGGGAGGGAGGACAAACAAGGAAATAGGGTCAAGAGACACAAAGGAATGTAATGATGAAAAGAATCAAGAAGCAGAGAGGTCGAAAGCAGTGTTGCACAGATGGGTCTTCAGCAGGGCTTTGAACCTAATGTAGGAAGATTCAAGTGAGGACAGAAGGGAGGGAATTCCAGGAGGCAGGTGCAATGAAATAAAAAGCAGAAGTATGTGTGGAATTTAAGTGAGCCTGAGTAGCAGATGGGAGATGGAGACAGTTGGCGTGTATATCTCGGAGGGCATGGTATGGGTGATGTAACAACAGGGAATCTGAGAGATAACGAGGAGAACCGGAGTGGAGTGCACGATAGATCAGAGTGAGTAATTTGTATTGTATTCTGAATTTGACAAGGAGCCAATGATAATGTGTTCTGATCGAGATGCTAGGTGAGAATATAAACAGCTGTATTTTGAATTAACTGTAGGCGCTAAAGTTGATATTTAGGACTTCCGGTGATGCGGTGAGCTTGAGCGGTCGTACGCTGCTTGAGCTCTGGGCCCCCTCGCCCCTCCGGCGATGAAAAAGGTGTTGGCGGGAGCCGGATTCGGGGTTATGAGCCTCCTCTTTGCTCCCCCGACTGGACCGCAATGTGAGCTGGCGCCCCCGGGCTCCCACATCTCCCTCCCACGCTGAACTGCAGCTGCGGCCTGGATCCGGGAGGCTGACGCGGAAGACCTCAAGCCTGCAGTGAGTGCCACGCCGCGGGGAAACCCGGTAAGCAGCAGATTGCAGCTGGTCCTTGGAGCCGCGATCCGCGGCGGAGGGTGCCTCCCTGACTAGAGCCCATCGCTCCCCCCACCCCCCCCAGGAGGGCGGCAGACACCAACACAACAGGGGGAGGCTGGAAACCCCTGTCTGGCCCTGGGCTGGGCCGCTGCCTGTCTCATCTCCCCTGGGAGCTCCTCGGGGGCCACTCAGCCTGGCATAGGCCCCTCCTCGGGCCGGGGAGATTGGGACGCGCCAGCGGAACCGGGGACGGAGAAGGCCCTGCCCCCTCCCCCGCAGAAACAGAGCAGCGCACACATGTGAGAGGCGCACCTACGCCGCCGTGGTCTGGCAGTGAGGTGGGGGGACGGGGGACGAGACCCCTGAAGACCAACGCAGCCCTGGTATGGCGGCAAAGGGAGGCCGCCGTGTGGAGAAGGAGAAGACCCCTCTGCCGCCTAGGGGGGGGAGCATTCCTCGCCGCTGAAGGGGGAGGCCAAGGCGGGGATGGTGGACGAGATCTCCGTGGCCGTGGCGGGGGCGCTGTCAGCGCAATTTGCAGACCTGCAGGGTCGAATGGACCTCCTCCAAACCTCCGTGGAGGCCCTGGGGAGCCGAATGCAGGAAGCAGAGCACCGGATAGAGCAGACGGAGGAGCATGTGTTGGAGCTGCAACAGGAGTTGACCCGTGTGAAAAAGTTATTTCAGGGTCAGGAGGCCAAGCTGGACGACCTTGAGAACAGGTCCCGCCGTAACAACTTGAGATTCCTGGGGATCCCGGATGCCATAGAGGACAGGGACTTAAAATCATATTTGGAGGACTTGGTGAAACAAATCCTGGAGAATGACCCTGAAGGCACCCTGGTGCAAATAGAGAGAGCACACCGGGTTGGGCCTAGGAGAGCCAGTGATGGCCGACCCAGGGTGGTCCTGGCATGGTTCCTGCGATTCCCGCAAAAGAAGCGGTCTTGCGTGCAGTGCGGAAGAAAGGAGTAATTCATAAGGACAATGTTAAGCTGCGTATTGTCCAGGATTATTCGGCGGCCCTGGGACAGCGACGACGAGAGTACGGACCTTTGTGCCAGATTCTGATAGACAACAATATCAGATTCATGGTGCAATACCCTGCACGGCTGATTTTCACTCATGGTGGGACTCGCAGGTCCTTTGACTCAGCGACAGCAGCAACGCCCTATGTGGAGGAGATAAGGCGAAGGGCGGCGGCAGCAGCCGAGACCTGAGACCAAGTGGAGAGGAGTGTGGATCCGAAGAACCCATTGGCACACGCCGCTTTGGACTGTGGAGAGGCGGCGGTGGTAACCCTGTGGGGGGAGGGGGTTGTACGGGGACTTTAGAACTGTTATAAGTATTAATTGTTGGCTGTTTCCTCGGGTACGGGGGGGGGGTGTGAGGGGAGTCTTGGGCTGCTGGGGTTGAATGCTATGGGGGGAGTGGGGAGGGGCGCTGTCTCTGTGGTGGGGGGGGGAGTCGGGGGGGATGTCTCTCCCTCCCGCGCGGCTCGCAGAGGAGCCAGTATAAAGGAGGGGTGGGGGGGCACCACACGCATCTAGGAGTCACAGAGTGGGAGAGAGGTGGATGTTAGTAGAGTTAAGGGACTGGAGAGGAGGGGGGGGAAGGAGGGAGGGGAGGGTGGGGGTGGAGGGGGGGAGAGGGAGGGGGAGGAGGAGGGGGGCTGTATTTTAGGGGACCAGTTGAGGAATGGACGGCAAGAGGGAATTATCTTGAGGGGAGGACCTCAGGCTGGGGAGGTGTCTTCCCTGAATCAGCTATGGTATGTGATGTATAATAGTGGGTCTATTTATGTATTACATGCCGCTTAAGATAATTTCTTGGAATGTTTGTGGACTGGGCAGCCCGATTAAACGGGCCAAAATTTTACAGGCCCTGGCAAGGCAGAAGGCGGACATCGCTATGCTCCAGGAAACCCACCAGACTGCCGAGGAGCACAGTAAACTTTGCCGGGAGTGGGTGGGACAGGTATGGGGGGCCCCTGCTCATGGGAAGAAGGGGGGTGTAGTGCTCTTGATACATAAGCGTGTGAGGCTTGAGGTTGTCAAGGACCTTGTCAACCCGACAGGCAAATTTGTACTGGTGCAGGGAGTTCTTGAGGGGAGGCCTATTATTCTAGGCAATTTGTATTGTCCCAATGTGCTAGACTTGCCCCTTTATGCTCGTCTTGCCTCCAAAATCGAGACGCTACCGGAGTCCCCCGTGATTCTGGGGGGAGATTTTAATGGTGTCATGGATGTTGATCTCAATACATCTAAAGGGGGGGGAGCCGAGAGACAGAATTGCGACGGTTCGGGCATTGCGACGCTTATGCTCCAGGTTGGGGTTGGTGGATCCCTGACGATTGTTACACCCGGCCGAGCGGGATTACACGCATCAGTCTCAGGCTCATGGCACTAGCGCACGTATAGATTACCTGTTGATTTCTACTGGTCTGTTTGCTAAAGTAGTGGATGCTCAGATAGGGCCTATGGAGATATCTGACCATGCTTTTATTTGGCTTGACGTCTATTGGAATGGAAACTTTCCTCGGACCCCGACATGGCGATTCCCACTCGAATTATATAGGGACGCGCAGTTCCGTTCTTTTCTCCAGCAGCGGTGGCGGGAATTCGAAGCTGATCATAGGGGTCACCAGGATGACCCAGAATTGCTTTGGGAAACTGCGAAGGTGGTACTGCGGGGGGACATTATAGGGTTCCTTGCCAGGAAGAGAAGATTGAGGGCCGAACGTATTATCAGCTTGGAGAAATTGGTGACGAGGCTGCGGCGCCGATGGGCCCAAAACCCAACCGCAGGGCTAAAAAAGCTGTTGTGGGAATCTCAAATGGAATTAAATGAACTCTTGCATCAAAGGGCAAAGAAGTCTGTGTTATACTATCGTTACCAACTATACCGCTACGGGGATAAGCCCGGGAAATTACTGGCCAGATGCCTCCGTGGACCCAGGGGCTCCAAATTGGTACCGGGCCTGCGGGATGACTCGGGGACGTTACATCGGGAGAGCCCGGTGATAGTGCGAGTCTTTCGTTCCTTTTTTCAGAGCCTCTATACAGCGGAGTCGCCCTCCCTCACGCAGATGGTGGAGTATGTGGGGGAATTGGACTTACCTCGCTTGTCGGCGGAGCAAAGAGCACAGTTGGACCGGCCGATAACGGCAGCTGAGCTGCAAGGGGCTATTTCTAAAGCCAGCTGTTATAAATCCCCGGGGTCTGATGGGCTTGGTGCCGAATTCTACAAAATTCTTAATGAAATGATCTCCCCAACGCTGGCCGCAGTACACAATCGGAGGGCGCAACAGGGCTACTTTCGGTGGGGGGATAACCATGCCCATATAGTTCTTATTCCTAAACCGGCGAAGGACCCTCTCTCTGCGGCCTCGTATTGTCCTATTTCTCTACTTAATTTTGACCTGAAACTAATGGCAAAAATTTTGGCGGACCGCCTGGCGGAGTTTTTGGGACTACTGGTTCACGAATCCCAAGTCGGTTTTGTTAAGGGGCGATATGCTGTCCGCAACCTGCGCAAAATTGTGGCGTCTTTAGAGTGGGTCCAGCATAGACAGTTGTCCTCCTTGCTTGCTAGCTTCGACGCAGAAAAAGCCTTCGACAGGGTGGACTGGCAATATTTGAAGTATATTCTTCCATGCTATGGCATAGGGCCTCTCACTTGGTTTGCAGCTTGTCGTGCTGTGAGGGCTTGTGTGCATCAGTGATGCTGAGAGCTAAACTATCGGTAGTTTAACTACTGGCAGGGTCTCCCAAGATGGACAGGTCTCAGCTGAGGTGCCAGACGAAGACAAACCACCCATCTGGGCAGCAGCAGAATGGGATAGTGTTGACGGCGGAGGATCACATTTCTGTGACAACGGCAACAACACCAAACTTAAACTGCGCGGAAGGAAGGCCCGGCAATCTACTTCTGTATCTTGCCATGAAAACCCAATGGATAGTTACAACAAAACAAATTGTGCTATGGTGCTGGAAGATGAGACTCCCAGGTCGGAAGGCACTCAACTAGCTACTGGGGAAGAGCTGAAGACTTTTCAGAGTAAAGCCAGCATTTATGATGTGGTTGGATCAAAGCCTTCGGGAAGTCTGACTGCTGATGTAGCTGCGCATGAAATGAGAGTCAGAAGCTGTAAAGATGTCTTACACATTGGAACATGGAACGTACGAAGCATGAACCAAGGGAAGTTGGAAGTGGTCAAGAATGAAATGGAACGTGTACAACTTGATCTGTTGGGTGTCAGCGAACTGAAATGGACTGGCATCGGGCACTTTGCATCAGATGATCACATGGTCTACTATGCTGGAAATGAAAGACAAAGAAGAAATGGTGTTGCATTTATAATAAAGAAGAAACTTGCAAGAACTGTAATGAAATACAGTGCAGTCAGCGAACGCTTAATCTCTATTCGTCTACGAGGATTGCCTATCAACACAACTATAATTCAAGTATATGCCCCAACAACAGCTGCAGAAGAGAATGAAATTGAAGAGTTCTATGAACAAGTACAAGCTGAAATTGACAGAACATGCAAACAGGATATCCTGATAGTCATGGGTGACTGGAACGCAAAAGTTGGCAACAAAGAAGAAGGCAAAGTAGTTGGAAAATATGGACTTGGCAACAGAAATGAAGCTGGAGAAAGATTGATAGAATTCTGCAAGACCAATGATCTATTCATCTCAAACACCTTCTTTCAGCAACACAAGCGACGACTGTACACATGGACTTCACCCAATGGATTGTATAAAAATCAAATTGACTACATCTGTGGAAGTCAACGATGGAAAAGCTCTGTAACATCAACAAAGACAAAACCTGGAGCTGACTGTGGTACAGATCATCAACTACTAGTATGCAAACTCAAGCTAAAGTTGAAAAAAGAGCAAACCACTCATGAATGCACCAAAATATGACCTTGAGAATATACCACTGGAATTTAAAGACTGCCTGCAAAATCGTTTTGCTGCCTTAGATACAAATGACAGAGCTCCGGAAGAGTTATGGAATGACATCAAGAAGGTTGTGCTGGAAGAAAGCGAGAAGTCTCTACAAAAGGTGAAAAAGCAAAAACGGCCAAAATGGATGACGGAAGAAACTCTGAAAATTGCCCAGAAACGCAGAGAAGCTAAAGCCAAAGGAGAAAGAAAGACAATCGCAGAACTCAACAGAGATTTCCAACGTGCAGCAAGACAGGACAAGGAAAAGTACTACAATGACACTTGCAAGGAAATAGAAGCAGAAACTATTAGAGGAAGAACAAGATCGGCTTTCCTAAAGCTGCGAGAGTTAAAGAAAAAGTTCCAGCCTCGAATTGGAATGTTACAAGATGCTCAAGGTTCTATGTTGAATGATGCTGAGAAGATCAAGAAAAGGTGGAAGGAATATACAGAGTTTTTATATGATAAAGATCAAGTGGACCAACAGCCGTTTCAACCTATACCTTATGATCAGGAACCATTGGTGATGAAAGAAGAAGTTGAAGCAGCATTGAAAGCCTTATCAAAGAACAAAGCACCAGGCATTGATAGCATTCCCATAGAAGTATTGCAGCAATCTGATGCAGCTGTTACCGTACTTACAAGGCTCTGCCAAGAAATATGGAAGACAACATCATGGCCAACTGACTGGAAAAGATCTGTGTTTATA